>JAVKLA010000008.1:33643305-33662257 GCA_034782735.1 Sagittarius serpentarius
TCTACTAAACTGTTATCTCAGCCCACGAGCTTTACTTTATTTTCTGAGTCTCTCCCCCATCCCACTGGGTGGGGGGGAAGTGAGGAACCGGCTGCATGGGGCTGAGTTGCTGGCTGGGGTTAAACCACAACCCAAACATCATGGAGGAGACTAGCTAATTCAGCTGTAATTGTTTGTTGTATCTTCTGTGACTTGAACACAGTTTGTCTCAGGAAAGTAGAGCTTCATTCCGGCTCAAGTCACATAAAAATACACATACTCTAAGTGAAGTAGGACACTGATTTAACCTACTGCCTTGCATCAACTGTGTTGAAGATCAGGTTTATAAAAACACAAATCACGGTTCCTTCAGGAAGAAACAAAACAAAACATTAAAAAATTGCCAAAACAGAAGCCTGACTAAAAATGTTTTAAGCATGCTGGCTGATTCTATCATAGGGGAAAAGCACACAAAGTCTGCCATTTCAGTAGCCCAATTACGATTATGTATCAGTTACTTCTGCACATATTATAGACAGATCAAAGTATCAAAAGGACTAATCCTCGTTCTGCTGCAAACCAAGCACTGAATAAATGGCACAGCGTTGCTGTCATTGTTCCCTGCAACTTGTGTGTTTGTGCTTTCATGGTGATAGTTGGTACAAAAGCATACAGCAATTACTCAAGTGCACAATCATTTAACACATTCCATTTATGCTTTCATTAGCACTGTTAATGGTTATCTGTTCATATCTTTAGGAATGCTTTAACTGCAAACAGGATGCCTGTGGAAACGAGATAGTATGTCTCAGCAGGTAGTCTACATTTAAGTGAAGGTTTCCATGCAACTACAATAATAAAAATCTATTAAGTGTACTTAATTCTCTCATTATTCAGTTTGCTTTTACTGCAGAACAATGTGCCTTCTTATATCAAACCATAAACATATTCAAAAACTTGTTTTGGAATGTGGCTAAAAGTGAATCGGCACCTAGTATCTTCATCATCTAAATGATAAGGAAGGAAAGCCTCAGCTTGTGTTGTTTCAAATCACTGAATACCTATATACACGCATATGCAAAATGCACACACACATGCACAAGGTAAGTATGACATATTACTGAAGTGTTGCAAATTTCTCATTTGCTTTATTTGAGTGTGATGAAGTTTTAAAATGTCTGAACTTTCAGTGATGATTTGATAAACGTCTTTTTGAAGCATAGAACCACAATAGCTCATCTGCCCCTTAGAATGATTACACAAACTAGAATTTAATGTTGATTTTCTTTCTTGTTACTTGAACCTTTCATCGCACATTTCAAACTCATCAGAAACTCACCATTCTGTTAAAATGTATATTCCTCCATAAAAAATTAAATTACAAACGGGTAATAAGATCTCATGTACAATTCAGCTTGGACACTTCTACACTGTAGTTCAGGGCAAAGCTTTTAATGTTCATTGAGCTACCTCAGTAATTGGCTCATCTTTTGTGCCTCGAAGTAGGTTCATTTCATCCGGTGTCAGTTGGAATTTTGCTATGAATGCGTCTGCAACTTGTGCTTTCATTTCTAGTCTCTGACTGTAATAAAATAAAGTGAAGAGGGCATTACCTTTTTATGCTTATCTCAGATTTATTTTGCATATTCATACTTTTGGAAATATAATTAGCATTAGAAATTGGTGTTATTAAATTCTAATAGAACATTCTTGTCATCACACACTTGAGTTGCATCTTCACATACAATTTTCTATTAAGCTTACATAGATCATTGAGTAAAGACTACATAAAGGTAAGTTAGCACATTCGAAAACTAGTAAGTTCTTTAAAAAAAAACCTCCTTTGGCATTTGCATCACAAGTTATCTAATCCAGATACTTTGTGCTTGTACAGTTGTAATGCTTGCCGTTATTTCCTTTCAAATTCATCAAGAAAAGCACGGGGGTTCAGCTCATGTTTTTCAGAGAGACACAAAAAGCTGTAGCACCCAAAATGAGAAAATTATCATTAGATAATCTACTTTTCGGTAGAACTGATCCATTTCCTTTTAACAACATACAGTTGGGATACAAATTTACTAATCTCACAAGCAATCAAAACGTAATGGCTAATTCTCTTGTTGATTACCCTCCCTGAAATAAACACAGCAGGGATGTAATATGCAAACGCCATCTCGTGGGCAGCATCTTTTTGCACCTTTTGTCACACACTTTACAATCACAGAAGGACCCAAATGAATATAGTTTTATTCCACAGGAAGGGACTGGAATTCTTGTAGCAACAGAAAATTCGCTCAAACTGTGGTTTGAGCATGCAGCATTCCAGGAAATAAAGACTACCTTTTCAGAACATTGAGGAGACACTAATTATTTATTTGTAGAAGAATAGGCTCAATTATTTAAAGACAGTTTCAGCTTCCAATGTAATTATTGCAAGATAAATACACTGTTGTTATAGGGTAGTAAGACAGGCAAGCACACTTCTAATACAGACTGCAATAATTAAATTTCCTTGCAAGATCAAAGCTTGAAAAGTAGGGTTTTATTTATTTACTCCTTTTCTACTATCCAACTAGTGTCTACACTTCACTCAGCTGAAGAAGCATGGAAAACTGGCTTCCCTTCTGTAGACATGGATGACCTTCCCATCCTGCAGTTCCGCAAACACTTTTACAGATCAGATTAAATGTTTTGCAATTGTCAGTGCTCTAGCATACTGAACAGTGAGAAGGAGGGAATATAAAATCCAACAGTGTTTTAACAGGAGTATTTATGAAAATCAAAGAGGAAAGCAACCCAGTACTTGCAAGGTACACAGAAGACACCTAAACAAAAAGGAAAACGAAAAACTCATATGCTTTAATACTGCATCTTCAACTGATAAGTCAGGTTTCGCCAGGGTCCTATGAAGATGCGACTATTTTGCCTTTACATTGACAGTTTTGCAATGCTTAAAATCAATCTATTTAATTTTCTCTAAGTAAACTCTACAATTGCAAATTCAGGGTCTCCATGAAGCTGAACGTTTCTCAGCGAACGGACAAGAGTGATGGAGAATGCTTTGGGCCAACTAAACAGGCAATGACAGCAGATGCATCCATGAAAAATTATGGCACTTTCCAAGCAATCTGTTGGTACCTCACTGCAAGTAAGGAAGAACAGGGAAGAAGTCTAAAAAGGGAGGGCTCAAGAGCGCATACACTGCTTGGAAACAAGAAAATGAAGGTACAGGAAAAAAGGAAAGGTACCTGGAAGAGAGGAAAGAGATTGAGAAGCATCATGATAGTTTGGCAAGGAGGCGGAGTCTGTTTTCTAGCACAAGGAATGGGGCATGGGGGAGAGAGAGATTTAGGAGAGAATGGAACATAACACAAGACTCTGGGGGGCAGAGAGGGGAGACGTGTGAGGTGATGAGTCTGAAGGGATCAAAGTTGCCCCATCTTCTCCTTTAATAACTTTATCTAAATCTCTTGTATGGGGGTGAGGACATGCAAGACTATCTTCAAACCTAAGCAGACCTGGCACTGTTTTCCAGCCCCACTGATAACGCTTTTCTGACACAGAAAGTGTGGTAGACCTCAATACAGTGGAGAGAATGGAAGAACACCATTTTTTAACACATTCAGTAAGTTTTCAGCAGGAAGATGAGGCAATAAAATCTGAAGAGAGAAAGTCATGGCGTAACTTCAGCTGAAGACAGGAAAAAAATACCAAGAGAAGCTGTCTACAAAACATACTCACAAGAATTAACAGACAGGAGGATACTAACAAAAGAGTATTTTTAATTATTAGGCTTGTGAGAGATCTTCTGATAACTACGTCATTCTCACAACACAGATGAAAGATGAGTCAGGTCTGCTCTGTAGTAATACATTCCATCATCGCAACAATGCCTGAGCCACGCTGCTTAAGCTGCCTCAGCCACCCCTGCTCGTCCCTGCCCTGTACTGCCCTTCCCACTGTGCCAGAACCGTTGTTTATGCCATCATGTAGTCAATCAGACCAGAGAACAAATCTGTCAGGAAAAAAACCAAAAGGTTTTGGGTTGGGGTTCTGGGGGGCGGGGGTTGGGTGGAGGTTGTATGTATTCTCTAATTCAGTTTATCACAGGCCTGTACTAAGGGACTGTGGGGTAGTAAGTTCCGTACAGGCACACCCCCTTTACTAAGGGGTGTGCCAGCACAGCGAGCTGCCAGGGGTAAGGGGGCAACAACTACTTAGCTCACTGCTGCTATGAAACTGCTCATGAAAACTACACTTCAGAACTCTTCTGGGTTATAAAAAGAGGTCATTTCAATAGTCGGTTACAACAAGTGATAATAATAAAAAGTATTAGGACCCTCCCCTCTCAACCCCTCCCAGAAACCTAGAGGCATACGACATAGCTACTCAAACTGAGTATCAGGCAAGAACACTTAAAATTTCACCCAATCATGGTGCTTTCAACAGCACATTCCTGTTTCACACCATTGTGCTGAGGAAGTCTAATCCATCAACGTCACCATCACTGGATTTGGTTGAAACAATAGACAACGTAATTTAGTGAATTAACTTTACTTAATAGTTGCTCCAAGTCTCTCCTCTTGTGATGGAGGTCTCAATTTAATATAAAACCACAAAGCTGAAAATACTTACACTGGATTACCCTTCCCTTTAGGGAAAAGAATGAAGGTAAGAAAGAGACTAGAGAAAGCAAATGCAAGACTTTCTTCAGTTTCAACTGAAACAAGATCTCCCATTAAAAAAAGGAGCAGATGGGATGTTGAGAAGCTTTTCTGTTCTTTGAACCCATGTATCTCCTGAGTGCATAAAGTTTTAAATGCTCTTACAGAAGATCTCCATTTACTATTATCTCCTGTTCTTCTGATTTTTTGAATATTGCTCCACATTGGAATTCCATGCCCCGTCACTCCTGGGGCTATAAAAACTAACAATGGCAGAAGATCTCGCTAGTCAGTCTCTCTCCACCTGCAAGCCCTCACTCTGCCGTCCTCCCTCCCGCCGCCCCTGCTGCTACAGAGAACAAGGTTCAATCAAACACTGTGTTTTAAAGCCATTCCCATCCCTGGCTGCGTCTTTGGCTAACACCTGCCATAACCGCTCGCTGCGCCAGTCTGCACACTCCCATTAACGAACTTCTGTAAAACGGAGTCAATACATTAAACGCCAGCATACCGGCAAGTTAAAAGTTTCACGACGTAAACGCAAGATAACAACCTCACGGTGGCAGCAATGTTTCATCGATCTTTCTCAAGGTAGTGATTCAGAAGTGGTGAGAAACATCTATCCTAAAGTGAAAAGCATGTGTCTGAATTTTGATAAAGCTACTTCTTTTGGGCTCTTTACAAAGGACATGGGATTTCAACAAGCTACTCAGTTTCAAAACCCAGGTTAGTCACCTCTGCTTATCCTGGCTATGAAAGTTGCCTTGGTTACCGATCTGCATGAGAAAGAGATCCTATATCCTAGATGATGGATCAGGAACAAACCAGGTAAGTGCTACATACCTTGACTTCTACCTGGCAGTATACAGTATTAATGAGACCAATACATTCGCATAGGTATGTAATTTTTCACATATATATATATTTCCTCAGACATAACCTAACAGATACTTAAAGAGATTTTAATCAATCTTATTAAAGCAGGGAAACGGATTAAAATATCACTCAAGTTTGCTATAGTTATTTCACTGCAATAAGCGCTACGCCAAACACAATGCAGGTGACAACAAAAGCTAGGGTAAGGCCACCTTACATATAACCACAGCAGTCAGTACCTGTGCAGACACTTGGACATTTCAAGACCCACTGGCCTTTCTGTAAACACAATAATCTCCAAATTGTGTTCTAAGCAAGTGCAGTACAGCAGAGGAAAGGCCACACTGTGTTGTCATACTGAAGCTGGTTTTTTCCTTGTACCAAAGTTATCCCTGCATAAAGGAACAAAACTAACAGATCATGGGAACACCGCACTGATGCAAAGGGGGAAGTGCCAAGCACTGGCAGACTTTGGAGCTCGGGCGGGGGACGGGACTCCAACAAAGAGCGATTTCCCCACTTTTAATCGTTACCAGGGAGACAGAATTCTTTTGCAAGAGAACTCAAAAGGCTGGGAAAACTATGCACTTCATGCACTCTTCCCCTGAGCCACATACAAATGCACACTGTTTGTTAGGATTATCACCTAGACAGCTCAAAAGATGAGGTGGAGGAGAAATGGGCTTTTCCAAAGTTCAATTTTATCTTGCCACCAAATACAGCATAAAAATCTGCTAGCTTCCTTTACCTAGGACGAGTCAGAGCAGCACATTCTGAAATTACTTTCAGTTTGTGGTACTGAGGATTCAACACATTTCTAAAGCCTCAGAAAGATGGAGTATTTCTAACTTATAAAGAACTAACAACCATCTTTAACAGACATGTATAAATGCTTTTCAGCAGCTGCTGGAAAAACTTTTTCTGTGATGGTTTCTGTAGAAGGCAAATATACAAGATACCAAAACATCTACACACAAGTAACTGTTAGGAAACCGTTCTTAAGAATAAGTACCAGGTGCAAAAACGCACTTGTAAATGCTGAGAACAAATGGATTTATTCTACGTTTTGTCTGTCAAACACATCTTTTATTA
Source organism: Sagittarius serpentarius (assembly GCA_034782735.1). Classification (NCBI taxonomy): domain Eukaryota; kingdom Metazoa; phylum Chordata; class Aves; order Accipitriformes; family Sagittariidae; genus Sagittarius; species Sagittarius serpentarius. The sequence continues at coordinate 33,649,917 of JAVKLA010000008.1, forward strand.
AAGGAGAACTGAAATACTGTGAGAAGGTATTCAGTGACCAATTCCGTCATAGAATAAAATTATGACATTTTCTCCTTAATTAAAAAATAGGAAGGCACAGAAAATCATAGTGAATTGTCTAATGTTCCCAGGATACAGGAAAAGAGCAGTAATATTACAGAAGGCTTTAGTGAGACCTCATCTGGAAAACAGATCACAACCCTGATCATCTGTGTTCAAGAACAATGGACTCCCATCAGACCAGAGCTAGCAGGATGACCATGGGCATGGAGAACCTAATTTATGAGAGGAGACGAAGGAAGCTCTTAAGATAAAGGACAAAATGAAAACCAGCCAATTTATACCCAAGAATTAGGGGAAATTAGGGAAAGGCTTTTACTGGAAAGGAGCAACTTTTGAGGTAAGTGTTCCAAGAACAGCAACACATAGAAAATGCAAAAATAATTCACTAGTTATATGTTGAACAGTTGATGAGTTTATGAAAGTCATCACGTAAATGATAGCTGGCAGCAGGAGAGTGGACTTGAACTTTGAAGGTTTCTCCTGTTTGTAATCTGCCTAAAGACAGCTAGCTTGCAATGCTGCAGCCCTGCCATAAAATACATTCTGCCCGGCTAAATCAAAAGTTAAGCAACAGAGGATACTAACTGCACAGAAATGATTCAAATCTTGCCAAACAGATTACTAAACACTAGAATAAAAAAGCTTATATGCTGTAAATAAGTTCAGAGAGTTCAATAATTTTCTACATACATACTGATTAGGCTTCCTATAAACATCAATGGTATATATCTACAGAATAGTCTGGATAAGCCATTTTCACATGCAAAACTTCACAGCAATCATGATATATACATTTACTAGGTAAATCAGTGTGTAGCAATGGTTAAGATACACTGCTTCACAAGTTGGAAACCATGTATTTCCAGTGAATAGATTATTTTCCATCTTGCAGAGGTGAGCTAGTTGATACTGTTGTACCAAACAGACTGGTATCTTTTATATAACCTGATATGAAGACATTTGAAAGGAGTCTACCTAGTCTAGCTTCAAATTTGCCATCAAATTAAAAAATGTTGCCAAAGATGTGAAAATAACACACTGTTCTCTATATCCACCTGGAATAAGATCAGAACAAATTAGCTTAACCAGCAGCAAAACGAGAACTAAATCAGATAGTAGGAGAACAATAAAGAACCAAAATCAATTTCCAGGGAAGAGCATGGGCTGGCTCTCTGTTCCAGGGCTGTTCATCTAAGAGCGGCTTAGACAAACATCAGTCAGGAATGGTATCCTGTAACTAATTCTGCACTTCTGATGAATGTTTCTTGACCTGTAAAGACCATGCCGCATTTCATATTGATCAAGAGTACTTCATGCCTCGGAGTACATGGTTGCCAGGTAGAAAAGCTGGCAGAAAATAAGGCTTTGCACTTTCTCTGCTGGTCACGGCTAGAATGTGACAAATTAGGGTGGTTTATTTTTTTTCCTTCAGAACCTTTTTAGCTGTTTTGATGCCTGTGTTATGCCCTGTTACCTATGCTTTACTTTGGTACAAATCAGGAAAGAAAATCAGCCTCAGAATCTCAAGCCTTCACCCTCCCCCACATCAAATTATAATTCAGTCTGGGCAATCACTGCTTTTTCTCATGAAGCATATTCACAGGAATAAATGTAATTACAAGTTTCAAAAGGTCAAGACATGAAATACATCTCATCAGTGCAAACCACCAGATCACCACTTTTCTCAGTATATGCTGATGAAAGCAAACCTCTCTAAACTGCTACAAGTACTGCTGAACTTCGTGCATCATTTCCAAATTGACTATGACAAAAAAGATGTTTCTTAAAAAAGAAAAGGGAAAAAGGCACCACCAAGAGACAAGCATGAGCGATGTGTAGTGTAGCACTACTGAAGCAGAGGTTCACTAAGAAACATTTCTCCTAAGACTTTGAACCTTGTATTGAGCACAGAGGTGACAGTCAAATCATTCACTGAACTCCAAGAACTGTTTGTTGAATTTAAATAAAGAGGAAGCCTGAATGTAATTCAATTAAAATTAATTGAAGTACACATTGCTGCATTCCAAAATATTTGGTAATCATATTTAACTGTATTTTTAAAAAGTGAAACAATCCTACTGTTACAGAAACTGATTTTCCAGAATCAACATAACTAATAAAGACATCAAAACACATATTTTACTCTCTTTAAGAAAACAACAGAAGCTAGCAAAACAAGATAACGTGTAAAGGTGTTCCAAGTGCATAATCTCAATGAAAGCTCTGAAACGTTAGCCTGACTCAAAAAATACCCGTCCAAGCCATTTCCATTCCCATTCTTCCATACATTTTTCAGAGTACAATAGTCTTTACTTCCAGAAAACTACTTCTGACTCTCACCAATTGTCAATCTCTGTAGGCTTATTTCTGGTATCTCCCTGAGCATATACATACACTCGCAAAACAGCTCTTATTTAATTTTGTAAGAATTAATATTGTAACTATTACCTTCTGGTCTCTTTCTTCAGTTGTTAGATCCACGACTGTCATTTGTGGCTAACCTCAAAAACAATCTTGCGCAATACCTTACTGTTAAAGTGACTGGTAGAACTACTACGAAGCCAGGCTTTTGGCATTCAACAGAGTGTTTTGGAACTGAACTGTTATTTCTCTGGTTTGGGAACTACTGAACTCCAGGACGCTTGTTCCCCATGTAAGGTGAAGTAGGTTAGTATTGTAAGTAGGTTTTTAGCTTCACATGAAGAAAAAAGAACAAAACAGAACTAAACTGAGGTACAACAAGAGAACTGACAAGTCACAGGAAGCTTTTATTAAAATCTCACTTCAAGGAGCAAGATCCTTTTTCTGTCAGCCTGTTAGCAATGGCAATAAACAAACCCACATCTTTTAAAATGCAGCAGCTGTTGTTTGAAAACAAACTAATCTCCTCATTACTATACATTAAAAGCCTAATGTAACCTGAAAGCAATGTTAGTGTGCTCAAGTAAATGTATAGAAATCTAGTGAAAATACTGAAATGGAAGTGGATTTTTAACAATTCACAGAAAGCGTCTAAATTAACTACCTCAGTTTTTCATTATCAAAGTTTGTTACAAAATACATTAAAACAAACATCCTGTTCAAGACTCTGTGTTACTGAACAGCAATAAATTAACCTTATGTTATAGAGATGGGTTGAATGGTTTGGACTACTGTATTTCACACTACATGGTTCCATTAAGCTGTGATAAGTCTCAATTAAAGAAAGAAGAAAAAAAACCCACCTAGTTCCTATGTTAAGCAGATTCCATAATTTAAATAACGTGAAGGAAAACTGTTCTGCTTCTAATGTACAATAATTTTAGCTAGCCTTTACAGAGAAAATAAATTCAGAACAAGCAACCTAACTGACTAAAGAAATGCACCAACTCTGACATATTCACAATTTAAAAAAGGCAATTGTATTAATGGAAGATTACTTTTTTAATCTGTTATCGCATTTATGCCAAATTAGGTCTAAAACTGACAAACTAAGTTGCAAGAAAAACAATGCTGCAAGGCAACAACCAGAGAACGCAGAAGTTTTAACTTAAATAAGATGAACATCTTATTTTCTACACCAACTATTTAACCAAGTGTCTTAAATCACACATTTTACCAACACAGGTAGTCCCAAATAGCTCATCAGGATTACCTACAGGATACTGCAGGTGGACCACCATACCTTCAAACCACAAATCTGAGACCAGGATGACCAACAAAGAGTTCAGGTAAGAAGCTTAGGAAACTGAAAATCATCTTGAACTACATCTAATTATATAGGCGATAAGACAACACAAAAGCCACTTAGTATAAGAAAACTAGCACGCGCACAGAACCACTGAAACAGCCATTCCTTTGCAAGTACTGCAGAAGAGAAAGAACACATGCAATGATGAAAGCACAGACAAGCATTCTTACTTAAAATTTTCATTCTCATACTCAAGTTCCCGTGGCCACTCCGCATCTTCGGGAAACTATTCTTCACTGCTATCATGCAGTTCTTGATTTTAAAACAAAACAAAAACAACAAACCAGTACATAGGTTCAAATGCCACATAGGGAATATTAAACACGTGGGATCTTGACATTTGCCAGGTCAAAAAAACGTTGCAATTTAAGAAAATAGTTCACTTACTATTTCAATCTTTCCTTTATTTGCTTTGTATAGCCAGGGGAATAAAGCTACAACTCCAATCAAAAAGACTTTGGCTGTTGACTTTTCTTTCTCCGGTTTTGAAGCGTACATTCTGTTAATTGCAGTTTGCTTTAAACTTGATACTAATTGTAACACCTTTTTACAAAATTTGCTTTCCATGAGAACTGACCAGGCATGAAGAAGGTCTACCCAAGCCAAAGGTCCCACCTGTCATTTACTGAAAACAGCCTTAAGACTATTACAGAAAGACAATTAGACATCTTTGATCAAAGCCAGAGCCAACATGTTTTCTTAGAAAAATGAAGGGAAGTAAACAAAAAGCTGTGAAATACAAACTTAATTATTTGCCTAAGTGACTTTCTATCTTCATCACAGAGTGGAGGCAGCAGCCCATTTTCCCCTAAAATTTCAAATATAAAACCTAAATATTTTTAAAATTCTAAAACCCTAATTACCGTAAATGCATGAAGTGCATCTGAAAGTTTACTGTCTCCCCCTCAGTTTTACAACACTGAATCAAATCGTAACATTCTCCTCCTACAAAAACATGGTCAGCTAAAGTAAGTAAGATAAATGCTAAGCATAATAGAAGACTTTTTTTTTTTTAAACTAGTAGCTAGCACAGCAAATCATTTACTGCAGATCAGAATTTCTGAAGTTATTTTTTAAAAATGGCTTAAAACGGTGAAAACAGATGAGGACTTAATGAAGTACTCAGTGAGACAGGCAGACTCAAAATAACTTTCCTTAAGGACAGTGTAAACAACTGGTTCAGCAAAACGACAGAATGTATTATCTCTGCCATTTCAAAGTGTTCAGTAACTCTTATTGTGAAAAAGAACATAATTAACATGAAAAGGAAGACCATAACTAATTTTATTCTTCAGGGTAATGTTTAAAAACATACCATTACTCAGCACTGATTTAAGAACTTAACTTATAAATACTGTGGTACATAAAATGGAATTTGTTTTTTTAAAATATATTTTGATGTTAAATTAAAAAAATAGGCAGAAAATTCTACTACATTGGCATTATTCAAATACAAATTCCCATTATCCTAAACTGCAAGAAACTTCTACCTAACTCCTGTTTTCTTGTGAAAAGCCTGTCATAAAATAAACAGCTGGTAGGACCACAGGGAGCAGAAACAGAAATCTGCGACTGATGAAATCCAAAGATGACTTCCATGTTTCATAATAAGAGAAGAGACATCTTTTTATAGGAAGAACTCTAAAAAATTGATTACACTGGACAATTACTGCCTTGTTCTACACCGAATGTTCTTGCTTTAGAGTCATTGTTTCAATTGCCTTCTTTTTGAATGGGTCCAGCTTTCAACACTGCATTTCAATCAAACAGCACTTTAGGACAGCCCTCAGAAGACAGAGAAGCCATGCCCTCCCAGTTTCACCATTTACTCCTTTGCTGGCTAAGAAATGTCACCTGTTAAGTTGAAGGAATTGGCAGTTCCAGACATATTTTGCCTGACTGCAGGCAAGATTTCAGTTTTTCAAAAAACCCCTGGTATTTGGTAGTAGATGCCTCTTCACGTGCCTGATGTAAATGGAAGTGATGCATCAGAACATACAGTCATTTAACAAGTCAAAAGAAAAGATGACTAAAATGTCCCAAAGGAACAAAACAGCCTCTCCATTGTACCTTTTGCTTAAATTTTTCATCAGTTTAGCCAGGAAAAAAGTTAACTTTGTTAATAAATGGCACTATGTCTTCTATAACCATCATACTGTACGATCACAAGTATGTTTGGCTTCTGCTAGTGGGTACTGCATGGTATACTTAAAAAACAGCCTCTCAAAAGAGAACTTTTTCCTACACGTGCACTCTGAGGTCACACAGACCCTTAGAAGGACAGGCTACTTCCTAAGCCTTTTTTCCTCCTCACTCCAGGGGGATGTTCTGTCTCCTAAAGGAATTAGCAGAAAGCCTTTTAAGTAAACTATTGTGCAACTAAGGACTATATTGTAGAAGTACTGATGTACAGGCTGCATAATCTCCTTTAATGGAATTTAAGGCCAATTAGACATAAACCACTTGGGACTGGTCTTGGTATCTTCCATTCTGCTTCAGAACAAGGAATCAAAGCAGCTTTCCTTTTCTTGAGACTACAAAAAATATGACTACTTCTCTGTCCTACTATGTCACATACTCATATTTAAAATAAATTTTCCAAGACTTGACTTCTGCTCGCTTACTTGAACTGTGACTTTGCCAAATCCTTCATTTTATATCAACCAGCGTTATATTTTATGCAGTTATTCTACATTCAACTTTTAAAATATGTACAGATTACACCGTAACTTCACATTCAGACTCTCATAGGACATAATCCACTTCCTACTGAAGGCCACAACATGAACCTTCTGATTTTGAAAGAGCACCAAGAGCTATCCAAAGCTGTAATTTCTACTAGAAACCTATCACTGGAAATAATTATTTCTAATCTCCAGTGAACTGTATGTAATTTTCAGAAGAAAGCTCATAAAGCAAGGATATTCATTCTTCTAAACTGACAAAGCCTAAAGCCGTAAAACCAGATACCCTAGCCATAAAACCAATAAAGGTTACTCAAATCTGTCATAGGCTATTATCCCCTTCCCATGAACAAAAAATAATGAAAATAGCAAAATACAAATCTTTTCTTCCACAAGAGGTTGGCGAACCAAGGGAAGAAGTGGTCTGTGTTAGGCTCATTAAACAGCACTTACGTATTTCACAGTTATCTTGAAATACGGCAGAACAGGTTATAGTCCAACTTTCTGTTCCTACATACAGTCCCTGAACAAGGGAGTGATTTCCACTGGCTATGAAACATTAACAACAACAAGAAGCCTGTGGAACTGATGAGCCACTGAGTAGGTCCGTAACCGTTATAAAACAATATAACTTACATTATCAACTGACATTAGGTAAAGCACATCCATATTCAGCATGCTGTACTACTGTAACTGATTCTCTTCCCCAACAGGCAAATTTTTATTGCAACAAGCACTAACACATGTTCTTACCTTATTGTATCCCCTAGTAATAAACTAAGAGTTCAGTATTTTTATTCCAATCGAGCCACAAACACAGATGTAAGACCGAAAGTACAAACCCCCCAAAAAACCCCAAATCGTTACTCAAAAATAAGAGTGGCAGAATCAGATCTAGAAGAAACTGTCTTCCAAGAAATAAATAAGGTGGTATACATACTTTTCTGCCTGGAGTTTTGTGGTTTTTACTATCAAGTCCTGGGTTTGTTCCTTTGCTGCCTAGAATACAATTAGAATTGTTAAGCATGTGAAAAACACAAACATATCAAATGTATCACACAACCTTTAAAATACATAATACTTTTGAGGCTTTCTGACTGTAAGCAGTTTAAAGAGTGTATTCTGAAACAAAAGGTCTTCTTGAAGTAAGTATTCATTAACTCTTCCTATTTTCAGGCATGAAAAATAAATTAATAACCTTATCCATATACATTTTTATCACTATATACATTTATATTCACACACCGTTGATTGTTAGTTTATATTTAATACAAAGATATTTTTATAAATATTAGAAATAGTTCTGATTATTTTGTTTTGTCCATTGACTGTACATTGTTTGCTGTTACAAAATGAAAAACGAAACGAGTTCCTTTGAATGCTAAACTGCCCAGTACCAGTGTCCATCCAGACGTTTTGGACAACAGGAACACAGCTCTGCTGGTCCAAGCAAGTTTAGCTCTACAGTCCAAGCAGCTTACAGGGCTGTAAGGACCAAGAAAAATTACTAGGAAAAATTCCTTCACCAAAAGGGTTGTCAAGCATTGGAAGAGGCTGCCCAGGGAAGTGGCTGAGTCACCATCCCTGGAGGTATTTAAAAGACGTGTAGATGTGGTGCTCAGGGACACAGTTTAGTGGCGGACTTGGCAGTATTAGGTCTGCAGTTGGACTCGATGATCTTACACGTCTTTTCCAACCTAAACGATTCTATGATTCTAAGAGATTCTAAGAGCAATGCACTTAAGAAGTTCATCACGGCCCTGAATGTTCAGTGATGACAATGCAAGGGAATCCATGCAGAAATAGTTCTGCTACAGACAGCAGCTGCATGGCTAAAGGGATTGCTGCTGAAGTTAAAGAGTTCTGAAACTTACCACTCAGCAAGAAGATAAAAGACATTTGGAATTGCTGGTTTCCCACTGGACAACGCCAGTGATCACTTAGGCAGAAAAGTAAAAAGATTTAACAAAAAAATTCCTGAAATCAAAACGCATTCAGTATGGAATAATATTGCAAGTGAAGAGGTGGAAATAGCTATAAAGATATTCTGCGTGAATAATTTCAAGACTGTAATAGGTCTAAATTACGGCATTTGCCAAAATGAAGATGCCAGTCTTGAAAACCCTGAGAGGTCTAACGCAAGTACATACGCACACTGATTCATTTCAGCCTTTCTATCTGCCACACTACGTGAAAAGCAGTTGAGGTACAGGAACGCTTTGAAAGGTGAAAGTAGGACTGCAGCCACTCAAGTACAGCTTCAGTCATCAGAGGGAGCCTGAGCTGTTCCATGAATACAGACAGCTGAGGTGCCAGTTGCTGAAGTTTTCTAAAGGAAACTATTATGGACTAGCATGCAAATTTCACAAAAACTCAACAGAATTTATGGAACATTTGGTAGCTCCAAAATAATCTTAAGATATCTTTAAGCATTTTATATCTTACATAAATAATAATAGATTTTTTAATGTGTATGTATTTTAAACTATTGATTTTCAATGCTTCAGCCTAACAAAGAAAAACTATTACAACAAAAGACTAGACCTGAACTATGCAGTATGAGAATCTACTAATTCTAGACTTCTTTTTCCCCCTCTTCCTTCAGAGTTGCAGATTTTAATAAACCAGAAAGAAGAAGAAATTTGCTTCCTTTCCAGCACCTTCTGGACAGAAGTACTAATTGCCAAGGCGAATGCTAACAGTAGGACAGCAGAAAGGAAGGATAAGCAGTTTTTCTGGATCTAGCTAGATATATCAGGAAGCCAGTTTTTATTTACATGCATTCAAATACATGCCAGATACTGTTGTTGTAGGTACCTAACGTAAGAGCTTTCATCTAACCAAAACAAGGTAACTGGCAGAAAAGCATCAGACATGCCAGAAAAATCAGAAAGTTGTTATTTGATGTTTCTTGCAAATCCAAAATAGAAATATTTTTCTCTTCCTCCCCACCTCAGTATACTAAATAAACTTTCATTATCCTTCAACCCTGCTTTATTCCACCTCAGCACTGGCCTCCTCCTCTCCCTTTCAGCCACTGCATTTATCAAATCACTGTCCTGTAATCAAATCTGACAGTATCCAGTTATTTGGCCTGGATGGTATTATAAGCTTACAAAATAAAAAAGGTAAAAAGTTTTTTGGCTTATCAATATATAGCCCCTTTCACATCTTGTATTTGTTCTGCTCTTTTAGCACACTTTCCTGCCGTATATGCTATAGATAGTCATCTTTGTATCTTCTATTTGCTCTACCCTTAGTTAATTTTTGTCTTCTTATTCAGCTTGAGCACGTCCTTGCAAGTCTTCACGTCCTGTTACAGAGACAACGGAGTGCTAGTTCATGGGCTTATTAGCTTACTTTATATTCACACAGACAAAGAAAACACGGGTTGAATTGAGACAAGTTAAGAGTTCTACAGGGCTCTAGAGAAAACCTCATGCGAGGCACAGAACAAAACTACCTACTGACTTTAAAAGAAAAAGAAATCACTGCAGGGTGGCTTTACTCGGGGAGGGGGGGTGGAAATCACAGGTGATAGTTACACTTCATGATCTAAAGACAGAAAAAAAGCAAAAATCTGCATGGACACTTGACTCATTTCCACACCTAAGAGTTTAATCAAACAGTTCCTGAGCTGCACTAGGGAATACATCCACATGAACAGTGTTCAAAGAGATCTGAGACCTCCACAGTGCATTACCCACTGCCTTCCAAAATTGAAAATTAAGCACTGCAGTGGGCTATACCGTACTCTCATATTTTTTGGAACAAGTTCATCAAACTACAAGCATTCTTATGGGAATTACATAGAATGACTATGAAACCCATTCATCTAAGCAGGGGGACTTCTAAAGTCCACACACACACTGTGTGGGAGGGGACAAAGCAACTGTTTTCACAGGATTTTTTAGTGAAGGATTCTCACTTATGTGCTACATTCAGAATAAATTTGGTTTGGCAAAATATCTATGCTACAGCATCCATAAACCTTTTAAACGTATCACTGCACTGAACATTGAACTTGTACACTAAACCCAAGCCAGATTTAGTAATGCATTATAAAACACAACTTTTCTTCCCCCCACTAGAATATTACAGACTCAGGATTAATACAAAACAGAACTGGTTTTGCTGCATATCAGCATCTTGAGACGATGGTATGAAACAAAACCAACAGAATGAAGATGGCGCGCTAGATTCGTCGCCGTCTTTGGATTACAAGATATTTTCTTACGAATATACTTGAGATATTTCTATGAACACATAACCCAACACATAGTCAATGCTAAAGGCACTTAAACTTTAAACGGAAATACACAAATGTAATTAACCCTTTAATCTCGCGCACATCCAATCTAATAAGATACTTTCTCTCCACTCACATGCAAATGAGTATTACATTGCTATTCCCAAAATAAATGCATTGCTGCATTCTGAATTGCAATTTGGAAAAAATTAAAATTAGTTCCTCAATACATTTTCTAAATAAGTAAAAAGAAACATATGAATATCCTAAAGTAACATGACACACATACAATGGAAACATCTCAGTGTCGCTGTTAATCTTCCAAAATAATTATTTATCCTTTTAAAAGAAAGTAGTCGCACCTAAAAAGGAAAAATATAGACAGCACATCTATTTATATATTACCTTCAAACGACTGGACATATCTTCACAGCAGCTGCTCATCGCTTGCACATCCTCGTTTATACTCTCAAGCTCCTAAATAAGTTCAAATGACAGTAATTGTGTTTTAAATCGGAAATGCCATGCCTAGGCCCAGCTTCATCCCACCAAAATGAGATGCCCAAGCTACAAGGAACAGAGTTGCTCTAGGCTCCCTGTGAATCAATGGAGAGAACGCACCTCTAAAGATGAACGTTCACTCGGGATTTTTATCTGCTTGAAACATCACCTCTCTGTGAAGGATTTTCATCAAATGAAACAAACGATGAAACAATTTTATTATAAAAGTATATTTGTCCCGGAAAGTCAAAATCTCTCTTGATCCTTTTTTCTTTTTTAAAACTTTAAATTACACAGCAGTACTCTTGCAAGATAGCTAGTCATGCTGTAAAAATGCTACCTCTTTAACTTGCTTGAATATATGGACAAATTCTTCATTTATGGCTAAGCTTCGTCGTTCAATGTCTCCACGTAAGTTTCTTCGGGTACGCAAACTGTTTTCGACAAAAAAGGTCGAGAGAGCCTTGAGCGCTTCCAGCATTTCCTAGAGAATAAAAAAGACCTTAACCTTCCACACAGTTACAAAGAAGCAGGTTACATAGTCTGTAACCAGCCCAAGTTCACAGCCTTAGGAGAAAAAAAAAAAAAACACCAAACAACCAAAACCTACTATGTGATCTTAGAGAAAAAACTACCTAAACACACTCCAGATCAGCTGGTAAATAACGAAAGTAACTGCTGAGTCTTTCTGCTTCTTGTACGTTATAACGCACAACTTTGTCTACTCTTTTAGAATAGCTTTACTCGGTAAGGTTACTTTCGGTTAAGGCATGACCTATCCACAGCTAGCAACCATTTAACTCAGAAAAAGCTTACGACGTGCCCTCTGAGCTCAGCAATACAAACCTCCCTGCGGTTTAGAAGAGATCGAACGGGAGCGTGGCACGTCCCCGGAGAAGCAAAGACGAGTTTTATTTTTAACTCACGCTGCTAACGCCAGCTTGCGGCCCCGCAGCGGGACTGAGGGCCCGTCAGGGCTCCCGTCCCCACCCCGGGGCCCGCCAGGGCTCGCAGCCCCGGCGGGCTCACCCGGCCCGCTCCCCGCCGGGCAGGCCCCGGCCCCGAGGCCCGGCCCGGCCCCCACCCCACCCCCTTACCTTGTCGTTGTCCAGGC
>JAVKLA010000008.1:33689776-33719541 GCA_034782735.1 Sagittarius serpentarius
TTCCTTCCCCTTTTCCTTTTCCTTCCCCTTTTCCTTTTCCTTCCCCTTTTCCTTTTCCTTTTCTTTCCTCCCAATGATATTTACTCCTAATATAAATTTTGGCTAAATACAGGGGGGAGGAAAAAAACATGCAGACTTTCAGCCTGGAGCAAATTCTGCAAGTTAGATTTTAAGTGCTTTGGAAGCACATTTAAAATGGAAATGCTGCTGTTTTAGAAAAAATAAAAGATGCTGCTAAAATACTGGGAAGAATCTCTTCACTTCTCTGTTTTCCTATTGATGTTGAATATAAAAGTGATGTTTTGAATATTGTTGCAGCTGTGTTGGGTTTAAGCAGAATTTTGCATTAAGAACAGAATTTTTGATCTAAAGAAGTCCCGGAGTGCTGTTTTATTTATCTGTAGAATGAAGTTCAGACCTCTTGCTTTTCCCCCCCCTCTTTTATTAGAAAGGAACAATGAGGCTCAGCACTTCCGTGACGCTTTTAATTTCAAAAGGCTTTGCTTGCATAACCTAATGAAACTTCAGAAAACATGAGGCAGGGGAGCAAATAATCTATTTTGCTGGTGTAGAGTCAAAGTAAATTCAGAGTTATTTCACTTCAGATCCTCTGCATTTGTGTTGATTAGAACAGAATCTGGGTTGGAGTTAGCAATTTTGGTTCTGCATGGAAAGATCTGGCTTGTTTTGCTTCCTGAGCTCCATGGGATACTTGAGTATCGCTGGGAACTTCATTAGGCATCAAAATATTTCAATATTTTCCAGTGCGAATGAGGTCATATGCCCTAGAGACAGGACAGAACTGTTCCCAGCAGTGTATTTTCCAGGATTTTGTCCAGTCTGGTGTTAAATGTCTATGTAAAGAGGGTTTTTTTTCTCATTTCTCTCAGGAAACTCAGCTTACTAGTCATTCCACTCGGGTTTTTTTTCACAATATTCAACCTGCATTTTCCTTTCCTTGCTCGCATCCTTTTACTTCTCCAGTACACATTTTCACCTTCTAAGCCCTTTGACTTTGGCTTTATAAAGTACAATAAGACAGTTTTAAACCTCCTTCATCACGGCAATGAAGTCAGGCGCAGAAGGGCAACCAGTGTATTGTTTCCACGCAGCGAGCAGTTAGGAAGGAGCATGAGGTAATTAAGAAACACGGGCTGTATTTGCACAGCCAGCGCTCCACCCACGGGGGCACACCTTGCTGTGGCCATCGCGTTGGCTGGCTGCCTGCTCAAGGATTTCCTTTGGCTCTGTGGAACCTTTGTGGACTTCAGCGATGTTAAGCTTTTTACGTTGCCCAAGCGCAAGGTCTTAAGCGGCACTCAGACGGCGCGGAGATGACCTTAAGTCACGCAGGACCAAGAAGGACATCCTCTCCTCGGTCTTGGGATGGCTCTGCCACCACAGACATGACGGGTCAGAGGGGCAGTACTGCATTGGACAGATCCCTTCTAGTAGCTGTCCTGTGTCTTCTCAGGCATGAAAAATTGGGCATGGTCAATGCACCCTGACAGCGCTGGTGATAAGGCTGATTCACTAGGCTTGATTAGATCTCGTTCACGCTGTTTCTTCCGCTGTCAGTCCCCTGACATCACAGGTACATCTGAGAACAGAGGCAGACTTTTTTTCCCTCCAGACTGGCTTTTCCTTAGAGCCTGACCTGCTGAGATCAACAGCAGTATTCCTCCACGGGACCTCGGGGAGGGCAGGATCGGGAGCTCAGCGCTGTTGCTACTCATTGTGGCTAGTGGGGTTTGGAGGAGGTTGCTGCTGTGTAGGAGTGCAGAGACCTGCACGGGATATCAGATCCTTCCTCGTTCCCCAGGTATGGAATATTAATTGCAGCAGGACTAACGCCTCAGAACAAAACTCTTTCTTGAGAGGGTTGCTGTACCATGAGCTGAGTTGACGTTTTCCTGCGTAAGCCTGATAAACCCCAGTTTTTCATGACCGTTTTGAATTGATTTGCAGGTACGATTCTTTACTGGGCTAACAGACTTTTAAGTAAGCTTGGCAGTAGTTTGTAGGAATATAAAGAAAATGTTAATGAAAGAAAACCTAAACAATTACCTATTAGAAATCATTGTTATTTTTATCTTGTAACGTGATCCAAAAGGCTCCGGAGAGAATGAAGCAGAAAACGCAGAGTTCTGATAAACACCGTATCATTTCCGTAGTAATGTAAAGATTTGACCCTTTCCTTTGCAATCTGACAGTTCAGTTGTCTTGCATTGTCTCCCAATAAAGATACCTTTGTAATATAAAGTGGTATTGTTGGTTCGAGAAGAATGGTTTTCTAATAAATGCGAAGGGATATGGAGTTTTTCCCTTGCATTGAGGAGAAAGGATTTGAGATAAAGCCAGGAATGATCAATCTGGAATAACAAAAGCTGCTTCTGAAATACAGCGCCCTGTGAAGGGATATGAAACCTGCTAACATAGGGGAGTTTAAGAAATAGCTTTACGGCTTCTGAGGAGCGTGCTGCCTGACTTCTTCACAAGTTCAGGCTTTTGTCTGAGTCTGCAGCTAACTGAAAGCCTATTGATGGTACTTTTTTTTTTTTTCTTTTAAATCAGCATGAACTTGATATTCAGAGCATCACAAGCAATTCAGGTCAGGCGCAATACAGCTGAATGCCAGTTACTGGGAAAGGTTATCAGGATGTGCCAAAAAGTGCTTAGTACTGGGAATCTATAGAAACGGGGGTAGTGTGGTGTTGCGGGACCTTTGTGAGTGTATGTGTGAGAGGAAATTCCTTTGTACTTTGTTTCAGACTTTGCTCTGACTCAGCCCAGGTGCTGCTGCACTACTACGAGCTTTAAATGTCGTTTGGAGATTAGTACGTCTGCCTGGCAAATTTGTACAAACACCCTCAGTTGTACAGTGTTGCTTCTGTTACGGTGGTTGTTGGTACAATGTAGGAAATCTAGAAATCCATCATGCTGGGGGAAGAGACAGAGACAGTTGCTGCTCGAGAGAAGTTCTAGCTGAAACAAAGTCAGACCAGGAACTTGAGGGTGCTTTGAGTTTACTGTACTTTTGATATGATAAGAACTGATGCTGACGAATTTCTTGCGCACTTTGTAGAGGAGTAAGTAAAAGCAGACCTCCAAATGTTGGCTTCGTAACAAATGACAAATGTGTTACTTTCGCAGGTAGAGTTTCCTTCTCAGATAACCTGCAACCCTCTACAAGCTCTTCTGCTTCATCTGCACCCTCAGAATGGCGTGAGCAGAGGTGGGAGCAGTCAGAGGGCCGGGTTGCAGCAAGCAAAGCCGGCCGAGGAGAGCAGGGTGCTGCGTGGGGAGGGACGCGGGCGGCGGGGGACGGGGGGGGGCTGCGAGGGGAGAGGAGCATTTGCTGCACGTGCAGACATACGTGTCCTCTGCTGCTGCCGACTCCCAGAGGGTCTTTCAGATGCTGTAGGGGTTACACGCAGGAAAATGCAAACCTTAAGACTTCTGTGCTGTAGCGTGTTTTGGATTTCAAGGAATTCCGTTCAGTTTCAAGTCCTTTTTCTGGCACAGCAGTAAAAACATGACAAATGGCACTAAATACTGGGATAAAGCTCTTTACAGCCAGGACAAACCCCCAAACCATTTCAGGCGCGTTCCGCAAAATCAAGAGGTTGTTATAAAAGTCAGGACGTTTTTACGAGAAGTCCTTTCACGAGAAACCCAATGGCTGGCTTTGGAGGGCTTTGTTCGTACTGCGAAGCTCCTCTCCGACTGGAAACGTTCTCTCTGGAAAGCAGCCCAGGATCACCGGCAGGCCGGCGAGAGCAGAATGCGGGCGTTCGGGCTGGCTGCAAGCTCGAGCAGGTGCCGGTGTTGAAACCCACCAGTGAGGCAAAGGTGCAGTCCCCCGGCCCCTCTGTGTGGCCCGGGGCCAGGGCAAATACCGACGTGCCCTTCCCGTCTGTCCCCCAAACTACTGGTAGCTCCCCCAGCCACTGAAATAATGAATGTAGCTGAAGCTATTTCCAGCGAAGGCGGGCTGCACCGCTTTTTTGTCCCTTGTCCTCAACCAGAGTTTGCGGGATTACTCCCACAAATGAATGCAAGCACAGTTCTGTTTGTGAGATCAGGCTTTTCTTAACACTGTTTCAAAGTAACACTGTTACAATGATCACGGAGTAAAATGATTTCGTAGCAGGCTACAGTCCTTAGGGTGCTTTGGAAACTCTTCTCCTTGTGAGCACTGAGCTGTCGAACAGAGGCCGTTGCTTCCTCCTCCTCCTCCTCCGTTAGCGTTATCTTCTATTTCCTAGGCTCCCCACTGACTTCTGGTCATTCCCCAGGCTGTGGAAGGGGACACCACGGCTGGAGATAGCTTATGCTGAGCCATTCGCAACTCTGTTTAGCTTGTTCCTCTTTCCCATAACAATTTGCAATAAAAACTGTGCCAGGAAAGGGCTCGGTGACCTGCGAGCGCTGGGACAAGCCTTACGCTGGAGACGGCAAATTCCATTTCAGGCCACTAAGCCGGAGATCCGGTGCTAAGAACACAGGAAGCTGGGAGGATAAATACTGTAACTTTTCATCTCATGCATAAGAATTGCAGTTTGTTTTGATCTTGTGATAGAGAAAAGTCATTCTGCTTATCTCATCTAACATAGTGGCTAGTCTGATTACAGGCTTCCCTGCTTGGCACCTTTTTGAATTCAATTTGCCTGCCTGTGCCCTTGGCACACAGTGGGTTTCATTAAATTTCACAGCAGTTAGTTTTCATTCCCTCTGTGACACTTTTTTATCAACATTTGACTCTTGTGTAATTTCAAGCAATTGTGCTTTTTTCACGGAGCGCTTGTACCGTAATAATTTGGCAGAGCAGGTGGGGAAAGACGGTTCAGACACCACTGCAAATCTGTGTAGGAAACTAATATATGGGAAGCCGGGTCAGCTTGCAAGCATTTTTCACGTGTGATGATAGCAGAAAGGAGCTGCTTCCTGTCCTTGTCTGGTGGTATCGCTGAAGACTGTCAAAAGTGCAGTTAAACAGCTTGCTGTAAGGGGCAAATTCTATTTCCTTCAGGCTAATCACAGCTTTAAGGGCAGAGCTAGTGGACTGCTGCTGGATTGACAACCCAAGGCTGCGAGACAAGCCTGCTGCAACCCGGGCTGCTTGGCAAGCCTGCGTGAGTTTTCTTTTCAAAAACGGATGAGGAAGCTGGTTTGTTAGGAAAGTGTGCGTGTGTATGAGTGCAGGAACGCAGAGAGCAAACATGGTTGTTTTCCTTTCAGTATCCGATACTGGGTCCCTGGTAGGTGGGGTGAGGGAACGGGAGCACCCCAGCACGGACCTGGCATCTCTTGTTCCCATCACTGCTCCCTCTTCCCCAGTGCAGAGCAGCTTTTTCTCAAGTCTGTGTCTAAGGCAGATGCTGGGCAGATTTGTGCCCAGTATAAGTGGTTTTGAGGTGTCCTCTAAAAGGCCTTTATTTGCAGACTGCCAGCCCTTCTGAAATGCCAGCCCTTTCCCAGTCTGCCAAACTGAACATCCAGAAATAATGTGTTATGGTTTCTCGGTAAAATTTTAAAAAGTACCTAATTAAAAAATAATTCAAACTGAAGCTTAGAAGTTCTTAAAAGTGAGCTCCGCATTCAGAGGTAACTCACAGACTGACAGACCTGTGCCTCGCTGCAAGCCAAGGGCAGCCGAGTTTGGGAGACCATAAATCCTTTTCAGAATGAGACTTCCGACTGATGAAACTTTTCCTTATGCCTTTTAGAAGATATTAGTTCAAGTCCTTGCAGTTTAACTAATGGAGCGTCTTGCTTCCCTCTACCCTGAGGACTGCATAGTCCCTTCCTAGACAAAATATTTCCAGATGCACAACAGTCTTGAGCCTCCTTAAACACCTCAGGTTTTCCTTAAACACCTCAGGTTTTCCTTAAACACCGCAGGAAAGCTGGAGGTTATGGGCAGCTCCCCACCTCCTTCGCAGGAGGGACCTTTGTGCTCTGTAGCTCCCGGTGGGAGAAGACCCGCTGCGGCTTTCCCGCACGGAGCCCTTCTTCCTTGGAGGCGTCCCATGGGACGGGACCGGCCAGCCCTGTGCATGCACACACCTAACACCTTTTTGGTGGATAGGCTGACTGTAGTTTACACCTCCGGCAGTGGCTTGGGTTCCCTGGGAAGGAGGAGGCTTAGTTGTGCCAAGAAAGCAAGGGTGTCTTGCTAGCAGCGTCTCCAAATATCCCCCGTGCCCCCGGAGCGCAGTGGCTGCTGCAAGCGCTCCGGGTGCCACTTCCGAACAGCGAGCTGGGTACGCGGCCAGGGCAGATCAGCACAGTGCCGCTGAAGTTAGCCCTGGCTCGGATCTGGCTGGAAAAGGTGGCCTCGCCCTTTCTTCTGGGGGTGGAAAACATCTTTCCAGAGCACGGTTTCAGCGCGTGGACCTCCGGCTATGGACTGAAATCTGGCTTGTTTTTTCCAGGTTGGCCGAGTACGCTGGTTTACGGATGAAGGCATAACTAATAGTTTCTGTGAGCGTTTTTTCCTACTGAGCTGAATGTAAGAATACAGATTGTTCTTTGTCTTAGTAGGAGGGCATGAAGTTGAGGATCTTTAATTGACCTTTCCAGCACAAAATGCTCCAGTGTAAGCAGCAGACCTAATACAGCAGGCTGCTCAGCAATAAAACTCCTCTGGGGGAAGTTTCTTCCTCTGTCACAAAATTAATGATTAGTTTATATCCTGAAGGCTGGAGATTCCTATAAATTTTATACCTAGCGTAATGGTGGAGGTTTAAACCACAGAAATCATATTATGATTATAATCTAATTATGCAGGTATCTGATACACAGGATTACTTTAGACATGAATATGTACAGAAACGTTTTACCACTGTGGCCAGGGGCAGCTCTGAAAGAGTAAATAATCAAAAGATTGTTTGAGAATGCGAGTAAATGTAAATCCTAGAAGAGCTATATCTTCCCATTTTATATCTTAGAAGACTTTAATACAAGACTAAGTTTTGTTTCAAGGTGGTGTATTTCATTATCGGTGCTGATGAACATCTGTCTTGGTGGGCCTTCAGCTAGAAGGAAGCGAGACTGCTAATGCCATGTGGATCCTGACAGGTGTCTCTGAGTATTTATGGACCTTGATATATATGCAATCTATGGATATTTCAAAACTGATTAACATTTCTGAACCTGAGTCAAAGTTTATGCTTGGCATTTCCATAGTGTCAAGGCAAAATTAATCAGAGCTCAAAAGATGCGCAGTCATACTGACATGCTAGTGACAGTGAAAACATAAACCCTTGAGAAACAGCCTGCTGAAAGACAGAATCTAACCTGGATTTTGGAAGAGGATCTGCAAAACTGGCTTACTGCCACGGACAGACTCTGAGGTGGTGTGCAATGGTGTAGCTGGCATTTACTGACTAAGGTACCAGCTTAAATGACTGAGGGCTCTGCCGAGTTATGTGTCCTGTAATAAGTCGCTTGGAAATCCTCTTACTTGTGAAACATTAACATATTAAATACGCAAACTAATCTCTTGAAACAGTTCAGATAAGCAGCATTTTTAAATGTACCCAGCCAAGATGTTTTTCAGTCAATGAAGCTCAGCAAGCAAATGCTTTCATTTCAGTGGCCCTCATGAGAACAGTCAAAATTTATACTTGGTTGTGATTTTAGGCTGTATGACTGTCTGCCTTGGTAGTAAAAATAAGAAAGGGGAATGCATTTGTCATGGAGAGGGTTTTTTTGTTGTTGTTGTTCATCTTTGTTTTAAATAGGGCTGCAATAGTCTTTACGCATTTTAAGACTCTTAATTCAGCCTCAATGAAAGCTGTTAGGATCCAGTTTGAAAAGCATCAGATCAAATACTATGCCTTTTAAGAAATGATGCTTTTTATTTGTTCTGTAAAATAAAACCCTAAATGAGGGGTAAGCAGTAGTTTTGTTTTAATAACACCTAGTATCTGTAGAAAGATATGATGGACTGCGTGTCTGTAGGTGGGTCTCCGTCTTTCCCAACAGAAGGGCAATGTAGCCCTTCTGGGTGTGGTGGAGCTGGCCACCATTTTTAGGTGGAGAGGGAGCACAAGCTCATTGTTAAATCAGTTTTGAAACTGCAGATCTTTTGCCGTATTTTCAGTCTGGAAGAAACGACCCAGTGAAGAAGGCGAAAGTAAATAAAGAGGATCTGCACAGAACTGGCTGCTGCTCCAAACACTAAAGCCAGGGTAGCTAGAGAAGACCTAGGAGGGGAAGAAGTTTGGGGTAGAAGGGGGGTTGGACTGTGTTAGTTTCTTTCCCCTAACTTTTTATATTTTTCTGCTTACTCGTTGTGAAAGTTGTCTTGATTTTGACTTTGGCAAGAGTGTAACAGCCCCCACTACTTCCATTTACCTCTGAATGTCGTACATGGTGACCTATGTATGGATCCATTGACACAGCAACCTGGATTTGATCTTGCGTCTGGAAACCACTGATGTCTCTCTCATGAAATCTCTTTGATTCCTTTTCTCATTTTCCCCCTTTCCTCCCAGGATGCTCTTTGAAGTACTTTATGCCGTATCCAGCAAGCCTTCCTTAGTCATCATGGCAGTGGTTGTTCCCATTTAAATCCAGACTGCTCAGATTCTCTTCAAAACATCAGAGATTTTTCTTTAACCTGTAAAGATACCAGGACAATGGGGAATCTTCTGTCTTGCAAACAGATGGTGAGAAGAGCTGCCTCCAGATCGGGAATACGAGTTCACTTTGAAAATAGAGTAGGATTGCTGTAAACCGAAGGGAGAGGTGGTGTGGTTTTCAGTGATCTTGAACAGTACATAAACAAGAATGGAAAGCAAATGTTGACGCATGCCTACGGTCTCAACAGGTTTAAATGTGAATTCGCAAGTTACAATCAGATTTTTCATTGCAGCCTGCCTCCAAATGCTCACAAGTAAAACTGAGAAGGCAGGTGCATGTTTAACAAAGCTAATCAGTCTTTGAGATGGATAATGAGGGCAAAAGAGGTGGCAAAAAAGGAAGATTTGAGGGAGCTTAAAACTGCATAATTGGGCGTGGGGTTTGCCCTTCACTATTTGAGTACACAATTTGATGTCATCTCTGGCAAAGCTGATTGACGGAATTCAGTATTCTGAGTTATAAAAGCACCTTTCCGTAAAATCTTTATCTTCACAGTGTCTCTTAGCACAGATGCAAGGAATATTATTTCCATTTTACAGATAGGAGGCTAGAAACTTATTGAAGGTTGCATATAAAACTTACATTTAAAGAAGTGTTGAGTAGAGGCCTTCCAAGTCTTAGGTTCATGAGCAGCCACTGAACGAGCTGTCATATGGAAACACTACTAAAATATACAGGTATAATAATGTGCCTCTGCCTTACGCTAAGTTATGACTACAGGATTATCTGCCTGGCATTTTTGAGGCAGACAGAAATTTATACTGTGTGCAGCCTGAGCTGATGGGTGACTGTGCAAACAGTTGGTCCCAAGCTAACACACACTGTTTCTCGAGGCAATTTACCCTGCTGAGCTCCTTGCTACCATAATTAAATGCTTTTTTTAGTCTAGTTGTGCAGAAGGCATGTCCTAACTGAAAGACACAGCTAATTTTCTTTTCTTTGTGAAACTTTTCTTGTAATAATAAATGGTATCCCATGGTTCAAAAGAGGTCATAGCTTCTTTTATGTACAACGATTACATGTGCTCACTTAGATGACTGGTTTTCAGCCTTTCCTGACTGGTTGACTCCCTGGACTGCCGAAAGGCATGGCTAAGCTTGTTGTGCTTAGTTACCTTTCACGGACCCCTCACAAAAGTCCATGACACCTCCTGGGGTCTTGGGTCACAGGCTGAAATCCACTGGAAGACCACTGTAAAAAATGTAAAATTTTCCATTGATAGATGTGTAGGTTAGAGCTGCTTGGTTGTGTTTGATGAGGTTTGTTAAGGACATTCTGTTCTCCCTGTGTACAAAGAGCAATAGTCTGTATGCTTCTGGCCAGAGAAGCAAAAAAACAAGCAAGCAAGGAATAGATCTGCCACACGGATCAGAAAGAGGCTTTTTAGATCAAAGATCTCATGGAGCCATTATGTGGTCATCTTTTGTATATGTAGAATACGTAATTCCTGCACATTTAATCTGTTGTGCAAATATGTATTTAGAAGATTAATGAAATGTGGTTTATATACTCTTTCAGAAGAGTTGTTAGGGTGTTTCAGCACGCTTTCTAGCTGGATCTTTCACAGGAGCAGTTAATAGCTCCGCAGATTACACGGCACTGAACAAACAGTACTCTGCAGCAGGCTACGCAACGTTGCAGTCACAAGGAAGGAAACGGGTAAGGCCAGCGGCGGACTGCACGTGCTTTTGAGGTTGGCACTGCACCTGCTTCAAACCCCACGTGTTGTTAGCTACTCTTGAGATATACCCGTGTGAGGGCAACATAGGTGACAAACGTCACACGAAAGCTTCCCACCCCCTCCCCCGCGGCCCCATCTTCTTGCATTTTAACCTTCAAGCTGCAGGAATCTGGGGGGGGGTTTCTTTCTTTCTTTCATCCCTTCTGATTTCAGAAGGGATGCTCAGCTGGGTACCTCTGCCGAGGGTGAACACTCTCACTGAAATATTCCCCCACGTCTCCCTGCCAGTGCAAAGAGAAACAAACCCGCTCCCTCCCACCATTGGGGGGGGGCAGCCGGAAGGCGCGGGAGCCCCCAGCCAGGCTGGCAGCCCCCGCACCGCCCAGGCGGCTCTGGTGTGAGGGGCCTGGCAGCAGGACGGGTCGCCACGGCCGGGTGTCTGCGCCTGGGGCAGTGCTTGCACGTCCGTGGAAGCTTTCCCCTTGGTAGGAGCGGGACCCCGATGCGCTGTGCGGCGCGGGGACTTGGGGTCCACGTCTGACACCTGAAGAAGAACCAAGGCGTTGGTACACCTCCCAGCAAAAATTGCGGGAAATCCTGTACAGCTGAGCCTGTCGGGCAAGGTCCAGCGCAGCAAAGTGAGACGGGCACGTCCCGGTGAGGGGGTCTCTATGGCGTTGTGCCCGTGAGGAACGGGGGCAGCTCCTTTATGTGCTGTGAAATAAGAAAAAGTGCCAAACAACAGAGTTTTGTGATGATGTGACTGCAAGATTAATTGGCACACGCAGTTAACAGAGGACACAGAGAGAATTTGCATTTGCAGGTGGGAAGAGTGAGTCAGAATGACTTTGTACCTGCTGCCTCTTATGCGTGTCACGTATATTTGAGATTTTTAGTTTAATACTTCACTTTATTGTTTTCTCGATTATTTTCATTTACTGAACTACCTCAGTGTGAAAACATATCACAGAAGATGCTGATACTTTTTACTTATGTAAGATGCTTAAATGATACTTCTGAAGTTACTTAGCCAGCATTTTATTTATCTTGCAATCATAATTATTCAGTGTCTCCTCTATCTGCTTTTATTTATTTATGACTGTATAGACAGCAGCCACAAAGATAAGTCTCTTCAGGTTGATCGGTTGCACAGAGTGCCTTCCGTGCACTGTAATGCGTTTGCGTGACACCTGGCAATTAAATGGAATAGACTTTATTGTCGCCGTTCACGAGGCTTGGTGTGATACCAGGCATCCAGTGATGTGGCTCGGTTCTGACATGCGTGGCAGACTCTCCCTGGCAGTATGAAAAGGACAGGTGAAATAAATTACAGAGTTGCCAGCTGCTTTAAACAGTCCTGTTCAGCTTCATAACCCAGTCTTGTCAAGTTCCTGGGATCTGATGCATTTTTGTGGGAATGTCTCCTTCAGCCTTTTCAACTGTTGCCAGAGAGAACCTCCCCCTGAAGTTACTGCTGCTTAAAATTCAAGACTGCTTTCAACTTCCTCTCTAAGGCAGGGTTTTCTACAGAATAAAGGTATTCCTTATCACGCTGCTGGATTTAATACATCCTTTTTGATGCCATAAACAGTGGTGGAGTGACTGGAGTCCGTGTACGCCTGTTGGCTAAAACTATACTTCTACACCTGTTCACTGCTGGGACAATGCCACTGATTCCGGTGGGGTTTCTCCAGGTTCACTCCTCGTGTAACTGAAATCCAGATATGCCCCTGCCTGCTTTCTGGGGTGCACAGGCACAACCCCATTACCTTTACCAGGAAAGGAATTTGACCCATGTGGGGTTTTTTCCCTCAGTCTTGGGTGTATCCTAACTCTTCATGGACATGACTTGGATCTACAGAGTTACTAAGCTCAGTGGAAACAAAATATTGAATTAAGAGTTTATTGACAGTTTTATCACGGAAAGTATCTGTACTGCTTGTCCAGAAAGGTAATAATTTGCCTTTCCTTTTCTTTTTATTTATTTATTATCACCTTTTTTCTGTGAGCGATGTACTTCAAATCACTGTTATGACTTTGAGCCGCTAACCATTTCCAAAAGTGTGTTTAGTTTGTCACTGAAAGAAGCAAACATTTTCATTAATTTAACAGTAGGCTAAAATCTGTTCATTTTGATCAAAACATTGGAAAAACTCGTAGAGCTTTCCTTAAAACAGTGATGAACCAGCCTTATTTCTCAGTGGTTTCTAATATGACTTCAATCTGCTCTGCCTTAATCCTCATCATACCACCCAGTACCCACTGGGAAATAAAAAAAGCAGCTCCCAGAGGGAAAGACAGAAAAAATTGCTTTCAAAACTTGGTTTTTTATAATTTATAAGAAATTACAAAATTGTTTTGAACGTTAAAGCTCCCTTCTTCTTGGTCTCATTCTTCTGGTGCTTTTATTGACAAATCAATGCTGCCTCACTCATCCCAGTAATAACAGTATTTCGTCCCAGATTGGCAGGCAGCCGTACGCTGCCCGCTGCCCCGGGGCAGTGCAAGCTGCCTGGTGACGGGGCACGCTCCTTTAGCAGTCTTTTTGCAGGTTGGCAGGTTTTTTGCTGCTCTTGTGGGTTGCTTTTGAGGGAGCTCTGTGCTGGCTCCTAGGTTTTCCTGGGCCCACGTGGCTTCGTCTGGCTCCTCCGTGACTCTGGTCGTTACCCTGCTGCTGAAAGCTTACTGAGAAACCCACCTCTTTGAGCGAGGAGTCGGGGCGAGGAGGCGGTTGCGTTAGCAAAGGGACGGCGGGTGGGTGCTGCGGCACGGCCGGCTGGTGCGGTGGCTGGCTGCAGTGGGGTCGTGTGTGAGTGAAAGACCCACCTGCAGGACGGGAGGTTTGAGCTCCTGGCAGCCAAACCCTCCGCACCGTCCCCTTGGGATGCTCCCGCAGGCGAGGGTGCGCTGGCCGGGCTGTAGCGTGAACCCGTTTCAAGCCCCGCTGAAATATGCTGAAATGACAAATCCGGGGCTATGTGGAATGCATGCAGAAGCACGGCTTTGTGCTTCTCGTGTCTTCAGAGAAGCAGGCTCATAGGAAGGGAGGTGAAGGGAACTGCTGGGAAGTACATGGAGCCTGGATACCCCCGTGACCGATCGCAGAGCGGCCGTGTTGGCCAGCCGGCTCCTTGGGTCTGCAGGGAAGAGACAGCCAGGTGTCTGGCGCCGATTGCTTCAGTCCGTGTTTTGAGAGAGGAGAAAAGGACTCGTTTTCACTCTGGGTAATTTTATATTCCAGACTTGCTCAGGGGCTTAATTACGCATCTCCCCGAGTGAAAAGCTTAATTTTGGTCGTGAGGAGCCATAATTCCAGGAGGAGTAGTCTGAACAGTTAGATGAAACCGAGGGCGTGTACAAGCAGTGACAGGGCTCCCGAAATGACGTTTGGATACTCCTTGCTGTGTGAGGGAAAGTGTTGTTCTGTGAATGATCCCTGCCCTGTTGAAGCACTTATGCTGATGTTTTTGTCTTGCTGCTTTGGTTTGGAGTACTTCTGCTACCAAGTTTGTTTCACATTTCCACACGGCAGACAACTTTTTTTACCCAGACACCTACCTCTCCTCTCCTTGAGCCTCAGAGCACTGTAACAACCTCCTCCCAAGGACAAAAATTTCAGAACATATTGATAGATTTTTGGCCATCTTGGAACATTACTTAGCAACTGGCGGTAAGAATGAGCCCCCAAGACTCATCATGGAGAAAGTGTGCCCTGTTACCAAAGTGTCTGTAGTATCCCGGGCATGCTGCAGACCCCTCGGTATCTGAGGAGCTCAACCTTTTCTTTACTGTCCAAGACTGACTCCGAGGTACTTCCTTTAATACTCACCTGCCTCTTCAGGTTTCTATTTCTGCACTATTTGCACCTGGGGTCACAGGACAGGGCAAGAGACCGGTGGGTACTTGAGCCCCGTTCCACCAACCTTGCGGGAGACATTTAGTCTGGAAGCGTTGGCACCACGTCTGCTCGCCAAACCTTCGCCTCCCACCATCGCTGGAACATTACCCGGTGCCTACAATGCCGCTCGCTGTTGCCTTGCTCGTTTTCCACCTTCGTTCTGCTTCCTCTGTCCCTCATCCACTGGCTGCTCTGCTTCTGTTTCTCCTCACTCTTTCCCAAAGTGGTTAAAGCAGCTTCTCTTTCACATCGTTTCTATCCCTTTCCTTGCACTGATCAGCAACGTCACCTGCTTTTTTTTGTACCTGTGTGCTCCAGGTTATAGCCTATGCTTCATTATTTTCTGCCTTCTTCAAGAGGTAAGCACCTCAGGCCATGCCTGTGTTTCCTGGTGCACTTTGTAATGCTTCAGAGAATGATCGAGTAGTTCTCCTCATGTTCTGTTTTTTTATTCAAGCCACTTATTGCTTGAAGGACCAGTGCAATAAATAGCAAGCATAAGAACTTAGACTAGGAAGGAGTGGTTGTGTGAGGATGCCTGTGTTCTTGGCAGGGGAGAGAAGCCATGGGTATCACCACGTCACGATGGGGCACTGCACTACCTAGCGAGGTCCACGCTCCAGGAAGTCTACAGGAGGGTCTCATCTCACTTGGTAACTTGCTGCTGAGCCCTTCTGCCCCCTTGATAAGACTCGGTGCTGGATGTAGCTTTGTCCTGTGAAGGCATTTGAGACGCCTGCATCAGGCCTGAGCACTTCTGCCAGTTTTGAGGTTTGCCTGTGTTCTGTGAGTGCGGTTAATAACTGCGTTTGGCTGGAGCAGGGCACGAAAGAGCCCCTGGAGATCGGGCCTGAGAACCATGCTAGTATTGTCACAACAGCGACAGTCTTCAAAACTCGTACCTTATATCCCAGTCAACTTAAGCCAGCATAACCAGATGCTGGGGTGCCAGGAAGGGGTCCTGCTCTCCCAGCCTCACCTCCTGATCCTGCGGCCCACCAGCTTTCCACCACCCTGCCACATCAGGAACTGCTCTGCCTTGAAAATTGCCTGAAAATTGCCGGGGGGGGGAGGGGGGGAGTTATTTTTAGCAGGATCAATTCCCCTATCTGATTCCCAGCATGGCTGCAGAAATGTTTGTGCTGGCACAATTGTAAGGATGCTGTGAGAGTGGGAATGAGCAGTCACAGATACGAGGAGGAGGAAGCCAGGAACTGTATGCATCACCAAAAAAGGGTCCATGCACTCGTAGCCTTAACGCCTGACCCTGCCACTGAACTCAGTGGGAATATCTGTGGAGCCTTAAAAGGACTAATATTTAAGAGTAATAGTACATATAAGTGCAGGTGATGATGAATGTGGGAAGTGAACATTTCCATGTAAGTGAGGCAGCCAGAACAATCTGAGAAGCAGTGGCTGGAGTTACAGAGCAAGAAGTTTTAACGGAGCCTTGCTGAACCTGCGAGGGCTTTTTTCCGACGAGCCTAACGCTGTCGTCACAAAACCAGCAGGTTGTCTCTTGTAGCCAGATTTTTCTGAATGCACATTGCAAGTGAGAAGTACACGTGATAAACAAGGTTGGGTGCTTAATTGTTTAGAAAGGAAATAACTTCTATTAGAATGCATTTTTGCAATCACAGCCTCTAGGTTCCCTGCCTCGTAGCATCTATGACCAAATCCTTAGTCACAGCTCGAGGCTGCAGAACACTGTCATTATTCAGTGGATAATGCAGAGATTTCAGTAATCCTCAAGGGGTGGGGAAATAAAACAGAAGAAAGAAAGAAGCCTCCTGCCAATGAGCTTTCCAAAGCCAGAGTTTATGCACTGTATGTTTAATGAGCACAAGTGAAGCAATTGTATTGTTTCTTTCCAGGATGGTATGAAGCTTGTATTCAGGAGTGCTTGTCAGTGGGATTCCTGTACCTAACATTTAAACGGTACTTTCTGGAGGGAAGAAAATAGATCTGGAATTCAAAGTCATGGATTTTTCTAACGCAGTTTTTCAGGTTTAACTTTGCCTGTAATCATGATACAGTCTGTCTTCCTCAGCAAGACCTAATGCGGTAATACATCACGGCACTTTTCTCTGAGAGCTGATGGTTACTTAATGCCTGCAACTAGGTTGTGAAAATTTGAGGTTTTTCTCTGCGAGGTGTACACTCATAAAAAAGGTGTTTTTCAGGGCCGTGTCAGCTGAAGTGGTTTTGTTATTATGCTTGGTTGCTTTATGATGCTGTTAGCATCCTCCTTACGTACTACACCAAACGGATCCATCACATCATGTTAGTAGCTTCACTACTTAATCTGCCTTGCATTCATTGTCTTGCGTTTTAAACTTAAGACATGGTCCTCCAAATGTAACTGTCTTCTCTTTGTGGCTCTAAAACCGACAAAGAACAAGTTTACTGAGGACTGCAATACTGAAGATTTCTTATTTACAAAAGGGAGAATGGCAGAGGTGTCTGTGTTCCCAGGGACTTCAACCCCCTGGAAGCCTTCTGTTTCCAAATAACAGAGAGGCTCCAGAAATCTTACCAAGCTATGAAGAATTGCATTGGTGTCCCAGAGTGAACTGAATCCACGGAGTGTATGTTACTAAGCACCACCAGTTAGGACCACTGCTTTCCGAGTGTCTGCAGACATGAGACCCCCGCTTCCAGAGACCCAGCGGATTTCAAATCTCTCCCTTAAAGCACGTTGTAATGTTATTTCTTTACACATCTCTCCCGTTGGTCTGCTGTATATTTGCTTGCTTGAAGTCCAGTCTGATGTCTGACAGTGCCAGGTCACTATGTAATTTTCAGAAGAGCATAAATATCGAAACCACAATACCAAAATTATAGCTGAATTTCAGTGTGCTCTATTTTAGCCTTCTCCTCCCGCCTCTAATTTGCAGTGGGCTGCTGAAGTTAGCTTCTACCGCCTGGCTGCCCATTGTGGAACCGGTGCCCACAAGCACTTGCTTTTTCTATGGAACCAGTGGGGCACGAGGGGAAACCCGTGATCTCGGTGACAGCGATAACAATGCAGAGTCGGATCCTGACATGCAGGGAAGCTGGGGTTGAAACTTGGCAGCCAAACAAAGAGAGCCCAGTTTTAAACTTCCATGCTAAATTATCCTAACACTTAGAATTAAATGTGGAGTTGTTTTTGACACGTGCATGGTCTCTCACATTGGAGCGGGCCGTTTCTTGGTCCAGAATAGTTATCTGATATTTATGTGTCCTGTACTTCAACAAGGGTTACACAAGCAGTTTTAAATGCTTCATGATAATGTCTTAAAGGGTGTCATAAACATAGCAGAGCAGCTTCTCTACAAGCAATGACATTCCGAAAATAGGAGATCTCGCTACTCTGACAGGCTCTTCCAGACCCTCCGTCCTTTGATGGTTAGAAGTCTTCTTCTGATCTCCAGGATGAATTTATGTATTGTCAGTACATACTTACTTGCTCTTGGGCCAGTGTTGACCCTTAGCTTAAAGAGCTGTTTTCCCTCTCTGCTGTAACTTGCTCTGATGTATTTAGGTAGACAGCAATCTCAACTCAGACTGAACTTTCATTGTGGTGGTTTTTTTTTTAAATCTTGAATTGTTTTACCTCCTTTTACGAGACAGAGTTCACAGTTGTCTCACCTCGTTGGTCCTTGTCACAAACTTGCACGTTTGTTGCTCCTGTTCTTAATTTTGGCAGCCCTCAGTTCTTCAGGTATATGGTTTCAGCCAGCTGTTGAGGTTCCCTGTGATCAGTGAAGGGAGACAGGCACCGGCAGCAGGAGCCTGATCCCACCCGTTTTTGATCCCACCTGTATTAAGAGAGAATAAATAGTCTGCTGGAGGTGCCTC
The DNA here is from genome assembly GCA_034782735.1 of Sagittarius serpentarius. NCBI lineage: Eukaryota > Metazoa > Chordata > Aves > Accipitriformes > Sagittariidae > Sagittarius > Sagittarius serpentarius. The sequence goes on from JAVKLA010000008.1 coordinate 33,707,851, forward strand.
TGGTCAGTATGGAGAGAGCCTGGCCAATTAGCTCATCTAAGATGCTTCACTATTAGGCGGCTAAGGTTCGGTGAGATAAATCCTGCCCCCTCTGAACAACCTTATTTGGCAGCAGTCAGGCTCTTCCAAGAGTAGGGGGTGATCTATGAGTACGCCCATGCCACACATTGATGTGGTTCTCCTCCTTCAGGCTGGCTTTGTAGGGCATGAAAACACCTCACAATCTTTTTTAGAATCAGTTCAGTGACACCACGGCATAATCCTTTATCATCTATCATGCTCCACTGCACTGAGTACATCCCATAGGACAACTGTGGAAGGAAGTGGTTGCCTGCCGTCCATGCGGAAGGCCCATTTCCCTGATTGATTATCCGGCTGCATTTCACACTTCAGATCATCCCTGCATAAGAGAGCTCTGCCCGATGAATGCTAACATCGGCACGACAGGTTGTGCCTTACTTAACAGCAGGGCTCACATTACCAATTTTCCTCCTTGGGTTTCGAGATCTTCACTGGGTGACCCCATGTCTGTATATTTAAGTGTTGGGAGACTGTGTATTTGCTCGCATGGATAGTGGCGGCACCCTTTGTTTCACTAATTAAGCTTGGCAATTAAATGTGAAACTTGTGTCTGCATAGCAGACCGCTCGGGACGCCGTGCCGCATGTAAGCCCCATATCCTGCATTAAGTAGACCCTTTTTGGGACTCGCTCCGTAGGCAGGAAATTGCGCCATGAATGAAAGGATGTGCTTGGGAAAAAGACTCAAGCGGGATGCCTTGCCAATGTAGTTTGTTAATGCCTTGAACAGCTGTAGTTGAGTTTCAATTATTTATGATAATATCTTCTAGCCTGCCAATAAACATACTGTAATAGGTTTTTTAAAAGTAATGAATTCCTAGAAATATGAGATCTTCCTGCTAACATAAATTAAAGCTCTGCTGAGAAGCAGGATGAGTCCCCTTGGGGGTAGAGGGGTTGGTGAGTTCTTTAAATGTGTGGATTAGCAAAGTGAGAATTAATGAGCATTATTATTTATAGAAGCAACATCTGATCAGTGTTTCCTCATAATTTATACTTCCCAAAACCTGGATTTACTTTGCTTTTCCTCAGCTAGAGACTTTAGACTCAGTGATATTTCTTCTACAGAACCAAGATTCATCAGTATTTTAAATGGGGTCTCCATTTTGTGCTAGAATAATTATTCCTGATTTATGTCCTGTCTGTTTTGCATACAATGGGCCAAGTTCCTACGTAAAATTCACGTAGCCCCATTCACGTGAAAGAGGCTTGTAACAGTTCGGAGGCAGAGTAAGACAGCTGTGGGGATGCCCGAGACCACAGCTCAGACCAGAGATTTCCTTTGTGATCCTGAGCAAGTCACTCAGGGTGGGGCTTATCTACCTGCAGAGAAGACAGCTGCCTTAAGCTGCTCACCTGGTCTCTCTCTACAGTCAGAGGAGGGAGCAGTTCATCACTCAGAGGTTATTAATTCTACCCTAGAAGGGTTGTCCTAGACGACAGAGGCTTGATCATTTGTCTGTGCGCCAGTATTTGGTGCTCCTGCACGAATGTCGGAGACTTGCCTGAAAGCCACCCTGCTTTGGTGGTGATTCCCCACTGGCAATTACTTCTCAAGCCTTAGAGCCATTTTAAAATGCATTAGTTGCGTAAGTCAACGATACTCATGTTGTGGTAACTCCTACCGCAGCTGCAGTTGCATCTTATCGGTATTGCTTATCTGTATTGCTGTTCCTATATAACGGAACAATGAGCCGTAAACACCAGTGAGTTTGGCACCAGGAAGAAGTGGAAGGCCGAATACCGTGACATATGATTTCACGTATGATGTCCATCTGTCTGCAGCATCCGTGCTATCCCAGCACCTCTGGCTGTGTTTCATGCTGTCTGAGCCAGCACAGTATCTGAATTGCTAGGATGCTCCGCTTGAGAGTCTCCCTTTAATGCTGATCTGCAAGCTTTAGCCTCTGTGATTATTTCTGGTCCATAATCTCATTACCTAAACACTCCTGTATTGAACAGCGTGAGTCACTTATCATCCTGTAAACTAATTTATTCCAGTCTCTTCTGAACGTGTTTGCTTTTGTCTTCTGATGGATGGAAATACCTTTGTGCCTTCTGCCTCACGCTGCTGGCATCCCTTCTGTTTCTGCCCCTTCCCCCGTCAGTCCTCCTGGTACTCCCGCAGAGAGCTGCTGTTTCCGTAGGTGAAAACACCCCCAATTTCTCTGCTGTCGTGTTCCAAGCCCTGCTTTTGCTCTCCTTTTTATTTTCTCTTTTAGTCTTGAGTCCATTTTCTTGCTGTCTCCTCAAAATGATATTTAGTGGTTTCCTTGATGGTTTTGTTCTCTGTACGTATGCCATATTACAATAACCCTAACTCAGATATGTAGGTGTCTTTTCCTGTTATTACCATTATTATGCCTGCCACATTCATTACCAACTGGCAGCCACAAGCTTTACATATTAAATATTTTCCCCTTGAATACCCCCTATTTCTGCTCTCTCAAGTTTATTTTCCTCTCAGTGTATGGGATAAATTACACGCGTAACTGCCATGCATGGGCATGGGAACTGTGTCTGTATATCTGCCTTGCGTTGAGAGGAGAATGGGCCTCCGTGTTTCTTGTCACCTAAGATGCCAATCTGGTGGGCTTTCTGGGTGCTTCTCCTTTGGGGTTTCCCCCTGCCCTCACCCCCTGGCACAGCCTATGCAACTTGCGGGGGAAATGTGGCGCAAGTCACGGTACGTTAAACAGATATCAAAATCCATACTAGTGAAGAATGGGTGAGCTACAGTGGGGAAGGGCAGAATACAGACAGTCGCTAAGGAGGATGAATGCGAGCTGTGCCTTGAATAATGAGATGAAGCATAAATAAGACAGTGACATGATGTGTATCCCCACTTACCTCATGAGTAGGAGACACTAGCCCTGACTCTTCCTTACCGGAGGGGAAGCATCAAGTTCAGTGGTGTTACTCCTGATTCGCACCGATGAAAGAGGAGAAAAATGGGCTTTCTTTCGAGAGCTGATATTGCAGGAGTTGTTGGAGAATAATGAAGCCATTGGACTGACTGTTTAAAGTCTCCTGTTACAGCCTTGTGTATGTCAGGGCAGAACTCACACTTCCCCTGTGTGATAAATTAGTATTTATCCTGGAGCAGATACATATATTATGGTATCAATGCGTCTTGTGAGTGAGATGGGAGACTGAACCATGACAGAAAGGAAACCGCAAGGGAATTAAGCCATTTGGCATGGTAAAGGAGGCTACGTTGTGAGAGAGAACAGATTTTAATGTAAGAAACAGCAGTGCCACATGACGACTGAGGTAGGGTGCTTTAGCATATTGAACAAAGCTACTTAACTGAAACGAAAAAACCTGGCCACGTTAAAAGATACCTGGCAGGGGTTTTCTGTGTGTTTTTCTTCAGAGGTCATAAACAAACCACATACTGAATATTGCTTTTTGCACGTAATGGAAGGCTCTAAGTTGTCCCATTGGTTTCGGCAGAACGAGATCGATTCGCAAAGGCTGGCTTTTCATGCAGGCACCACTGTTAGTATTCCTTATTAATTTGTACAGCACCCAAACAGGAATTTTGCAGACAGAGAGAGTAAGGTTTTTTTCCCCTGGGGAGCATAAGGGTGTAATTAATCCTAGCAGTGATTTTAAGAGGGTGTTTCAGGCACTTAGAATGAAATACGTGTTGTTTCTGGAATCAGACCTAGAGGAGAGGCAGGGACCGCTCCTGCCAAGCTGCGGCATCTGCCCCGCGAAGCCCAAACTCCTTCCTTCCCCTGTCGGCGCCTTGCGTACTCTGTGGTCTCTTGACCCTTTGCTGCGTTTGGCCCTTGACGTGCAGGAAGGAAGAAGTCCCGGCGCTGTGCCGCTGCGGCTGCGCCCTGCAAAGCATCCCACGGGGGCACAGGCGGGAGTTAGACGCTGGCGGTGGAGCTGTGCCCTCCTGCTGCTGGTCTTGAGCGGGTTGCGGCTGGCGTGTAGGTCACCCGCTCCCGGGTGATCTCCATCCCCAGTGAAGGATAGGAGAAAGCCACCTCGTGGCACATCTGGACAGCAGAACACCACAATTGCATAAACATTTTGAACGTTTTCCAGTGAGACGTAGTGGACTATTACTCTCATGTATGAGTTATATTTAATAGTGCCGTGGGTTTGATTTTTATTTATTCGGGACAAATTCGGTCCTGGATTAAGCAAGAGCAGCTCCAAGACAAACCTTAGGATCAAATATGAAGTTAGGCTCTAAAGATACACATTTGATCTCATTTGGCAATGGGATGGATGCTGGTATGTGAGAAGAGGGCGTGACTCGGCTTTTACACCCTTTTTTGGCTTTGTTGTTATTCTCTTGGCATCTGTGCTTGTAGTTATACGTCCGTGTAAGGATTTACGTCCTTTTACGTGGATGGAGACTTGAGCCTAGAAAGTACCTTTTACAAGTCAAGGGTTGTTCACAGCTGATGCACCATTTATATTTTACTTGAATGAAGCAATTCTGAACACGGAATTAGAGAAATTAAGACTTTGCTCAACCTGAAACTAGTTTAACTGACCTTTTTTTTTTTTTTGAGTCTTTAAAGTCTTCTAATTGAAAAAGTAACATTACGATCTGCATTAAAATTACCAGTAATAATCATGATAATGATATCCAGATTTTATGTAGCATTTGTATTTCTTATTAGTGGTAGTTTCTAGCTATGATGATAATGTGTGAAATAATTTCCATGGGCTCATGTTCTTCCTATGAAAACATGAGTTCAACCCGTAGTCTTTAGTGAACACTTCGTTATAAAGAATCTTTATAAAAAAATGGTCACTTGGGAAGCAATTACTAATAATTACAGAATCCTTCATCACAGCTTTTGATCTTTCGCATGCATGGATCTAAACCCCTAACATTCACGTTGCTGACAGTATAGCACAGCTCAACAATAGCTTTGATGCCAATAAGAACAAAAGGGCTTTTTAGAAATACTCAATTCAGCAATTACTGTCACAGCTCTACTCCTTGAATGCAACTGTGTGTGTTCTTTGCAGTTAATGAATTCATACTACCTTTTAAAATTTACAATAGTTTTTCCAGCCCTCATAGTTTTTAGATGCGAATTATATCAATAGTGATGTCCATCATCACTAGGTGTTTGCTCCGTGAGCATGTGTTGCTCTGTGTGCAATGTGTACAATTACTTTTGAACAATAGACAAGATAATAGTCAGGCCATTTCATGCCTTAGGCAGGGGACATCTGCCAAGCATATATTGTACTCTACCAATAGGTCTTCAGTCTTTCGCATCCCCATGAAATTAATTTTTCCTGGGGCTCTAGGTAATTTGTCTTGTCTAATGAAAGTACAGTCATTTCACAAACGACAGGCAGAATGGTTCTAGAAACTTGTATTATAGAAAATACTTGCCTTCTTTTTAAATGTGAAAAGCTGATTTGTTCAAGGAGAACAGTTTCCTATTTAATTTTCTTGTGAATTACGAAAAGAAAACATAGGATGAGACAAACAGATGATTATGCTAAGGCAAAGGTACGTAGTATAGGTCTGGAATGCAAAATGTATCCGTGAAATATGAAAGACGTACCTATATGACTCATGTCATACATGTATCTCATATAAATCATGTAAGGTGAAATACAGCCAGCGTCGTTCACTCAGTTGTGAGCTGCAGCCCATCATTGTTTGTCACTTTAGACTGTGCGGTCTTTGGGACAAGGGACCATCCCACCGTTCGGCATCTCAACAGCGTCCCAGAGCGCTCCCGGGCCTGTTAAGAGTCGGCTGCTGCCTTGTGCCCAGTCACTGAAGGGTCTCGAGCCGTGCGGAGAAGGGCCACCGTGGGTCACGCCGCAGCGATACAGCCTTTGCCTGCTGCCTCGCCAGGCAGGAGGTGCGCGGTTCTGCGTCCTGCAGGCAGGGATCGCCAAGGGCTGGGTCGTGGCTGGTGCACCGGCCAGCTAGCAGAGCTTCTCCGAGCGTGGGGCTGGGTCTGATCACTTCTCCCTTGCCGGAGCCCAGCGTCGCGGCCTCGTTCCATCTTCAAGCTCACCTGTTCCGCCCGTACCTATCTGGCAGGGGCCAGGGCAAAATAACTGGCTCTGCCTGGCTGTGGGGCCAGGGAATAGGAGAGAAGCTGTCAGAGCAGGACCCTTCGGCCTGGAAAAGTCAGCATAGGTGGGATACACTAAGGAACTACAAAATCCTGGATATGGAGAGGGTGGATAAGGGCTAAACATTCGCCGTTTCATCCCAGGCGAGGATGAACGTCCGTCAGATGGAGCTGCTTGGGAGACAGGTTCGAAAGGCACAGAAGGCGGCGGTTCTCTGTGTAACAGGCAGCAAACTGTGGGACTCCCTGCCAAAGGACGTTACGAACGCAAAGGTTCAAGGAGGGACTGGGAGGAGAGAGTTACGAAGGATTATTAAACAGGCGAAGCATGTGAGGCTTAGAAAATCTGCTCAGCTGAAAATAGAGGCTGAGATAGTATGTGGGGGAAATACTGTAAATGTTTGCCCATTTCTTGTATTTCACTGGATATGGGCTTACGGCCACTGCTGGAGGCTGGAACTGGGCTAGGCAGACCCTCTGTTTGAACCAGAACACCCACCGATACATCCTCACGTAAACCACGGCGCCGGGGTAGAAGGCAGCAATATCACGTTCGTCCCCTGCACATAGGCAGCAGTCTCTTAACGCCTGTCCTGGAAAGATGACACGCTTGGAAATCAGCTGAAGTTATGCTTGTCTGGGGCTGTCAGGAACAGGCCCCGAGATCTGTCTGGCTTGGCCGTCCTTTCTTATCCTTTTAAAGCCTTGAAGTAATTTATTTCCAGAGGATTTTGAACGCTTGCTATGGCAGGCTGGAAGTTTGCCACTGTTGTTCTGCATCTGTATCTCTGGGGATTTGCTGAATGTTTTGGTTGAGTCAATTCCACTTTAAATACACTTCAAATTTCAAATGGTGATCCCAGCAGCAGATTCAGTCAGCAACAACAGAAACAAATAGCTCTCCTTCCTCTCTGCCTGGACTCCTGTGCCACAACTCCCGATATGCTCCCAGAGCATGAAGTGGCTGTGGAGTTTCAGTGACCTGGCTTATCTCCTTCTGTCAACTTAAACAAGAAAAAACTCCTTAATAAATCATGTAATTACAAGTTACACAGAGATAGGAGTCTGAAACCTGCTGGATTAGGGAGTTCTACCTAGCATTTGCTTCCCCTGAAGCAAAAAAATTACCCCTGGCATCCCCCCTGCTCCCCCGCCTTGTCTTTTGCCATTCCCATCCCTGGATGACTTTACAGTGGACTTGTGGGCTGCCTTCCGCATTCGTCAGCCCAGGTTTTCACTCTCAAATGAATCAGCTGTTTATCACGTAGCCTTTCCACTGCTGGGCTAGCCACTTCGCTTCTCTCTGGAAACGACTTGAAGAAAAGCTGGGGTGCTCATAAGCCTGCCTGTATCCTCAACTATATCCGTTGGTTTAGTAAGAAAATTTGTTTCTTCCTGCACGCTTTGCCTTTCTGATATCCTTCAGTGGTCTCTACTGTAGCAGAACTATGCTGAGAAATGGCCAATGCAGCAGGAAGGCTACCAATGGCTTATTAAAAAACACTTCCATAAACTATTTTGATCTTAAAATAAGTCCCTGTTTTTATGAACTTTCCTTCACTTGAAAAACAATTTTCAGTGGCCTTTACGGTAAAAGATAGATTTCTACATTTTGCATTTTCCTTCTTGTACAGAATGCTGATAGATAGTCTTCTCTAAGAAAATAATTTCAGATCATAATATAGATCATACTTTCTGAGTAAACATGCCTCGGAGCAAAGACGATTACAGATAAGGCAATACCTGCCTACTTCTTGTTGTTATTTAATACACGTATTTTAGACATGACCCTCCATGCTTCGCAGAAGGGAGCTCTAACTTTGCAGCAAGGCAGGGCCACAGCCTGACTTGATGACGGAGTAAGTGCGGGACCGGGTGCTGCCACAGGATCTGCAAGGTGACATGGATTCAGTGCAGCCCTGGGTGAGACCCCTGGTGCGGAACAGCCTGGTGAGAGGCATCCTGGGCTGTGAAGACATGAGACCTCCTTTGCCTTCTTCGTCCTCCTGGTATGCTAGTACGTAACATCCAACTGCTTTTGCTGCGCTCATCACCCTACTGAGTACCTACAGGAGTTAGGCTTGACTTTTTTTTCCCACAAACTCAGCAAAGAGCAGATTAATGGCACTTTCTGTTCCTCCTGCTTTTCCTCCTACTCATTCATTTGCTTCAGGCAGCAATAACCTCAGCAATTATAGCAGCAGCAGCCGCCAGCTTCCAAACAACGAATTTGGCCAAGAAGAAAGGCATTCTTCAAACCGCCCAGCCCACAGTCAGAACAAAGTCTGCACCTCCCAACACCGAGGAAGTCAAATGCGTTCACACAGAGGCTTGCAAACACTCTTCCCTTCCTCCCTTGCCAAAGGTAAACGCTGAACTGGTTTGCAAACCTGGCTGAGGACGAGGAACTGTTTTCCCCCGTGTGTTTAAGAAATGACCTTCCCCTCCCTTTGCCTGGGACAGCATCTCCAAAGGGATAAATCTCCAAGATACTCCATTTTGAAGCAAAAGTCCTGGAAAAAGTTGCCAAGCAATGAGGACATGGGGACGCAAAGTGACTTGGGGGGATCCTTACCTGCCCATACAGGGGGGCCTGTATTTTACACTGCGTTGAGGGTATTTCATCCCCAGCCTCAGTTTTTAGAGCATCACTCTTGGTAATGTTCTCTTAGCTACAACGGGGGAAATGCTGCAAGAAGTGACACATTATCCTAAGCCAAAGCTTTTTTATTTGCCTGAGTAAATTAGATTTTCACTGGCTTACCTTTTATTACAATGTACATACTCTTTGAATGGTTATTACCCTTCTCAGGTGAATCAATGGCAGATGTCAAAATTGAGGTCTGCAATAAGTACAGGCAATGATGAGCGCGGAACAAAGTCTGCTGGACCTCATCGTTAGGGCCAGAGGAAGTGCAGTGGCCAGCAGCCCTTATTCCTTTTCCAAAGCTGAGGGGAAAATGGTGTTTTCCTTTCACAACAAATTGTATGCCAGTTTGGGACCCGCCAAGATTTATAAGGCCAGATTCTGGCCTCTGTTGGCTTCAGTGGCAGCACGTCACATGCATCTAAGGACAGAGCATAGTCCACCTTTCAATGAGTCTCCTTCCCTGCCTGTTGGCAGGCAATGTTTTGAATTTCAAGTGAAGTTGTAAAGTCAGAGTGAAGTCCTTAATGAACATTTCTTCTTGGTTTATTTTTTTTTCCCCCTTAATCAGAGCCAAAACCAATGAATATCACTCACACTAAAAATTTATATCTTTTTGGCCTCCTGGGTGGGTACTTGTGGGAACCTTTGCTCTGATAGTCTCCTGTGTCTGAGTCAGAGTTTGAGTTTCTCAACCCGCAGGTCTGTTCATTTGCTATTGCTTTTTCTGAAGGACTAGTTTGGGGAATCCCTGTTGGCGCTCATTAACAGAGGTTGCCCTGTGGACTGTAGTTCCTTTGTGTCTGCAAAAATGCCTCAGGACAGATGAGAGGTGTGCCTTCTGCAGTTAAAAATAATTAAATAAAATAGCATTGCCAGTTGAGAAAGCCAGTGAGGCCTTTAACCTTTAGAATAAGCACGGCCAGAAATAAAATAAAGTGTCAGGGTGTCATAAGAATTAAGTGTATTATTGAGCCTAGTGGGAAGAAAGCCAGCGCCTTAAATGGAGGGCACTGGAAGCTCTTGTTGATTGCAAAGGAGAGAGCGATGCAAATCAGGAGCCCATGTTTCAGGCTATTCTGTTTGCCTCTCCCCCCTGCAGGGATCTGTCCGTGCTCCCTTAGTCGAGAGAAGGAACCAGGTCTCCCAGAGATGCGCAGCGGCCCGAACAGCCAAGCCAGATGCAAAGCCCCAGACTCCTGAATAGCTGCAATCTCCTGTTGAGCAACAGGAAGAGAGAAAATCCTGAGGAATCTAATACTTGATGAGTGTAGAGCATTGCTTTTTAAGGCAACCCTCTGTAGGCTGGCGGGGGGGGGGGGGGAAGCAGAATAAGAATCGGAAAAGGACTATATTGGGGCTTTTTTTCTGTCTTAACGTTGCCCTCCTTCTGCCTCTCAGAAGGCTTTGGAGGAGGTTCAGTGCCTCTGTGTAGACAGGGTGAAGGATTTGTTATTTTAAGAGCATGGACAAATTTCAGCCCCTGTCTAACTCCCCGTTACCCTTGGTGAGGACCAGCTGTCTTTCTCTGTGTTTGTACCAGGCCATGAAATGCAGCGTTAGCTGATGTATGCTCCCTGGCCATCCTAAGGCTGATAGCTGATGTTCAAGAGTACATGAAGACCAAAATAGGATATAAATCCCCTCTTCTTCATAAACAAATGTACAAGGTACTGTAACTCTTCTGTAGGAAAGGAATTTACATTTCACCCATGTGTGACAGAAGGTCTGTTAAATAATCAACTTGCTTAGAGGTTTAGAAAGGAGTGTAGCATGATCTCTGTGGACAGTTATATTACACTTTAAACAAATGAATTAACAGCAGAATAGGAAGGAGAATATACCTGAGGCCAAATGTCTCCATAAACCATTGTAATAACAAGGAGACTGATCCTCCCTGTTGCCCATTTGGGCTCTCTGCAGCTGCCCATTCTGCATTGCCATGCTCATTATAAGCAGAAAAGCGACCCTGATTTTTACTTTAAAACCACCGACAACCGTTTTGCTATAAAGCTGAACCATTTCTATTTTCTAAGCCTTCCCTCTCAGATCTGAGAACAAAACTGTGAAGAATGAAAAGAGCAATTGCCACGACTCTTGTTTGAGAGGGGCGAGTATCAACAACCCATTTGCCCCAGGGCTCAATTGCAGCTGGAACTATGGGGCTCCGTGGTTGGGTAGTCCTCTGATTTGCAGAAGGCCATATGGAAAGGCAGAGGCAGGAGCTGAGATCAGGAATTTGTGGCTCTCCAGACAGACCTCCTTCCACCCTGACCTTGAAATTTAGAATTCCAAATCCCTCTCCTCATATGCATTATTTAATAAAGAACGTTTTCTTAAATATTCCAGAAGCCAGACACCTTGCATTTCTTCTCTATTCTACTGTCTCTGTGAGTCTCACTCAAGAACTACGCCTATTTAAGTTTCCTATAATGATGCAGCTTGTAAAAGTTTATTACAACAGAATTTAATGGCTGGGAAGCAAAAGTCTGCAGGCTGAAGCGTTATATCAAAGGTAACCTTTTAACAGAAAATTTTGCAGACATGGTAAATTTAATCCGACTCAACTATTTTACTTTTCACGGTGTCTTTCTCATATCTCTCTGAGGTGGGGAGAAAACAGGCCTGATTTCCCCCGTCTTGCATAATTATTTATGCTTCTGCAAAGTGGATGTAAAGTTCTTCCAGATCCCGATGGCAGGATTTTCTGTGCGATTGGCAGAGGAGCTGAGAAGTGCAAAAGGGATCAAGCAACAGAGAACTTGGGACTATGGCCCAGCTTCATCCCTCCCAGCTTTAGGCACCTATAGAATCATAGAATGGTTAGGGTTGGAAGGGACCTTAAAGCTCATCTAGTTCCAACCCCCCCGTGCCACGGGCAGGG
>JAVKLA010000008.1:33719641-33772910 GCA_034782735.1 Sagittarius serpentarius
ACAGCTTGGTGTCGTCGGCAAACTTGCTGAGGGTGCGCTCGATCCCACTGTCCATGTCGCCGACAAAGATGTTAAACCAGCACCGGCCCCAGTACCGACCCCTGAGGGGCACCACTTGTCACCGGTCTCCACTCGGACATTGAGCTGTTGACCGCAACTCTCTGAGCGCGACCATCCAGCCAATTCCTTATCCACCGAGCGGTCCATCCATCGAACCCATGTTTCTCCAGCTTCGAGACAAGGATGTCATGCAGGACAGTGTCAAATGCCTTTCACAAGTCCAAGCAGATGACATCAGTCATTATCCACCAATGTTGTAACCCCATCGTGGAAGGCCACCAAATTGGTCAGGCACGATTTGCCCTTAGTAAAGCCCTGTTGGCTGTCACCAGTCACCTCTCTGTTTTCCATGTGCCTTAGTATAGTTTCTAGGAGGATCTGCTCTGTGATCTTGCCAGGCACGGAGGTGAGACTGACCAGTGTGCAGTAGTTCCCCAGGTCTTCTTTATCTCCCTTCTTAAAAATGGGGGTTATGTTTCCCCTTTTCCAGTCTGCGGGAACTTCACCAGACTGCCATGACATGTCAAATATGATGGATAATGGCTTAGCAACTACGCCTGCCAGTTCCCTCAGGACCCACGGGTGCACTTCATCACGTCCCATGGACTTGTGCACCTTCAGGTTCCTTAGGTGGTCATGAACCTGGTCCTCTCCTAGAGTGGGTGGTTCTTCATTCTCCCAGCCTCTGCTTTTGCTCTCTACAATTTCGGCAGTGTGGCACGAGCCATTGCCAGTGAATACTGAGGCAAAAAAGTCATTGAGCAATAAATAAACCTGAACTTTTGCATGTGGTTGCCATAGGTGTCCTGTGTAGTCAGTGATGAGAAACAGGTCACCTGCAATGGCAAATTAAATTCTCGTCTAAAATGTGCTGAATCAATATCTGCAGATAACTCTGCCGAGCTCCAGCCAAAAAAGCTCCATTCAGTTGCCTTAACGCAGGTGTTTAGCATCATTTGAGATGCCCAAAGGAATCTTGCCTGGCCTCCAGCTGCCACTCCAGAATGGCAGGGGTTTCCCATAGATCTTATGTCATGCACGCCAGGCCCGTGCAGAGATCTGAGATACCCTAGGGAATCTCAGGTGGCACCACATGCTTATATTTAGGCAACTGCCTCAAGCTCCAGTTAACTGGACTCCCTGATTCTGGGTGGGTAAACTGAGATGAGGGAAATCTGAAGTTTGTGAATATGGCCTTCAGTTCTTGCACAGAGGAAGAGCAACTGATTGCCGTCACCATAGGCTAACCCATTTAGCTAAAAATAGCACTTCGGGCATATCTTGGATGCTCTCACTGAAATGTATGTGAGCTCAGAGGAGGACAAGAACACAGGCTCAAGTGACATCTTCAAAAACCTACTGTAGACTTCCTTGCCGTGCCTTGCCTTGCCTTGCCTTGCCTTCCTGTTCCCTGTCCTCTCTATTACCAGGTGCTTGGGATATGAACCCGAGTTGGAGAAAGGATTGCCTGGAAATCAGGATTTCTTGCATTTATAATCAGCTCCTGGGTGTTCCTGACCAAATCTTTTCACAGCTCTGTACCTCACCTTCCTTTTCCATAGCCAGGGATCATGACACTGACATCCCTTCTCAGGAGCTCTGGCAGGTTATGGAAAAGACTGTGTGATCGTTTGATTTTGGGGAGTACATGTCATCTCCCATACCCTGAAGAGGCAGCGTGTTAACTATACTGGGGTATGCCATGGAAGAAGTAGATCCTGTATGTGCTTTCCCAGCTTCAGTATGGTGCTGTGGATGCATGATCTTCTCCTCTAGAAAGAAAATACTGCATTCTGTGATTCTGAGAAACGAAGTAAAACCAGAAGAGAAACACTGAAATCCTCTGAGATATGATTGTTACCGATCCCCATCGCAGTTGTCATAAAGCTTGATCTAGCATATATAATAATCTGACACTGATCTAGCGAAGTCCTTGCCCATCTTGAATAAGAATTTCATTTTCTCTGTTGCTGCTACTGTGGTTCAATCCTTTACTACTTCTGTCTTCTCCTGATTACCTAGGAAACCTATTGTGTTCCTTGTATTACTCAGAATTCTTCCACTGAGAGCTGTCATGATCTATAGTGCGCATCCTGAGCTTCAGGTGACAAATCACCCAGAGAGTGAGCCTAAGACTTCCCATGGCCAAGTGAATGCAGATTGTCTCGTCCTAGAGCAATCAGTTCTTCTGTCAAAAAGGACATGGACCCCCACCACTGTCAGCAGTACTCACTGTATTAATGTAGAGCCAAGCTCAGTTTCCACACAGCATTTGATCTTGCCTCCTTATGGAGACGTATATAACCTTCCATGCGGGTGAAGTTAACAGCCTCCCAGGCTGTCTAATAGGGTTCTGCAAAAGTTGTTCTAAAATTGGGAGGCTATTTTAAGGAATGGAAGTGCCCTTTTTAAAGGTAGTTTGAACCATTTTGCATCATGCCATGAGACTGACATCAGTCTCAATTCAGTGCAGGGAGAGTACTCAAAAATCCCCAGGAAAATGTTGTCATTTTCTATTACATTTTCTAGATGTTTCTGGTAATACGTTTAGGAGCTGAGTCGGAGCAACACTGTGTAGGTTTCATTAGCCCAGCTCCCCAGTGGATTTTTTTTTTCTGAGTGGAAATCCTCTGTCCAGTCCTTTAAAACCCTGTTCTCTGGACTCTTGGTTCCCTTGGTGTGTTGGTGGTAGATAGCCTTCACAGCTAATTCTCCTTTAAGTGGGAAGAAGGCCATTTCCAGTCTAAAGAGCAGCTCCTACATATATGTTTAATTTGGTTTAACGACTTCAGTTTCAATGAGCAGTTTCAGATACTTGTATTAATGTTCTTAATTGCTTCCTGTGGGTAGGAATCTTGCCCTCCTATGGATTTGCCTACATTTGATTCCAGAAAAAGTCTGCACGAAGCCTTGTTCAGACTTCGTGGCCTGCATCTTCGTAGCATGAAGGTGAAAGAAGGACTGGATCAGGTTAAGTATCTGGAAAGAAAGAAAACAGTAGGAGGCATACAGCAGTAAAGCATACAGCAGCATGGACCTAGTGGGCATGCACGCATGTTCTGGGTTTGCACGGCACCCTACCTTAAATTCCTAGGTGCTGCTGACATAAATAATTGATCTCAGCATTGTGATGGAGGCTATGAAGGACGTCTAATGAAGCTTTCCTAGGGGATAACTCATTTGTCAAAAAAGATACAAGAAGTATCACTTTGTTATAGGGAACTCATTACACAGGATGATAGGCAATGGATTGATGGCCACCTCCTATGGTGCAGTAATCTTTTGTCTTTATGATATATAGGCATGCCATTATCATAGGCTCTTGTAACAGAGGTGATACTCAGCAAGTGAATGGGGCTCAACTGAGCTACTGGAAAGCTTCATTTGGTGTGCAAATGAAAGGTCCTGTTCAATAGAGTACACACGTCCCAAATGTGAGTACATGAAACTGCCCTGAATGTCTGCCAGAGCCTGCAAAGAACACAGTGTAGTCCATCAGATAAGGACTGGGACCCCTTGAGGGACTGCTTATCTTAATGTCACTAGCAGGGGTAGATTGAGTTCTCAGCCTGGAAAAGCTTTTCATCAAAGTGAACAGCTTGACATGTGCTGTAGCCCTGATTAGGGAATGAACGCATGAACCACAGGCTGAAAATTGTCATACCTAACCAGAACGACCAGGAAGAAGCTTTCAGACGTATCCTACATGCCTGTATCCTGGAAAACAAAGCTTTTAGCGAAAAATCCAAACAAAATATTCCTTGATAATCTTTTCTTCCCAGAGGTGCATTAAAAATATCTTTGCGCTTGCCTGGCTTTGTGGAGGAAAGAGAAAGAAGTGAGATCATATGCCGCTAAAAGAAAGACAAATGCCCTCTATGTGTCTATTTCTTGCCAAACCGTGAAACTCAGGGAAGCTGCTACCATTTTCGAGGGGCTTTGTACCTGCCAAAGATCCACTCAGAACATCCTAAAACTAAGTCAGGGTGACAGATCTTGTTTCCAGCAAAGAGCATAACACTTAAGATGATGTATCTTGAACGCCAGTATAACATAAACGAGCCCAAGTGAAGTGGTTTAGTGCAACGGGAAGAATCAGATTATGCCATTAGAAGGAACAGCTGTATGTGGAACTGGAATAATGCAGATTATGCAGTGTGCTTCTGTTTAAGCCAGAGCAAAGACAGACAACCTTTGTTTGGTTTTAACTGAGCTACTTGGAAAATAAAGGACTACTCAGTGTGAATAGAAGTGAAGAAAACTGGCCCTACAACATAAAACTAAATAAAACCAATCTTTCTTCCCTGAATACAGGAACTCAAAGAATCTGTTCTTGAAAACATCTATTTTTCTGTACTCAGCAGCTACGTTAAATAATTTCCTAGTGATGGGCAGATCAAATTCTAGCTATGTTAGGGGGTACTTGAAACAGTAGAAACATTTGAAGTGAAATATTTAAAGTTAGATCCAGGAGGGTCAGGACTAATTTGTGAATCATCAAATGGCCCAAAGGCAACCTGCATATAAATGCTCAATTTTGCGCTTTAGTTTGTCATCATCATAAAAATTGATTCTTCTGTGCTGTGTGACTAATATTTATAGGCAAGACTTACCAGTGGAACGGAGGTTATAACAAAAGCTTTTGTCTGCCCAGGTAAGATAAGGCTCAGGCACAAATTTACAGTGCTCTCACTACTCTGTACTAACCCTCCACAGGCTCTTTTTACTAGTGGGATGTATTGCACGTATAAAAGTACACATCTTGCTTAAGCTGACTGGTATAGACTCCCTTGACAGCCATAGAGGAGAAATGCGTGCCTCCATGACAGGAGAGAGGAGATAATTGCCCTGCGATGCTACACACCTTCCTCCCTACATAGGGGGGGTCTACAAAGGGCTTTTTAGGCAAAACTTTTTGCTGGCTAGGTGTAGGAGAAATGAATTTCACCTTCTGTACAGGGTAGTTACTCCTACACTGCCTCTAAGAAAGCTGTTTCACACCAGAGCATTTTCAGACATGCCCAGTCTAGGGGCTACATTTTGCTTATTGGCAGATTGTTTTGGATTTGCATAGGCATAACTGAAAAGAGTTTTTTGTCCTATAATGGCCGAAGGTTACTTACTGTACAGATAAAACTTTGGCATCCATAGAGAAAGAGAAGATGCAGTCTGAATATGAGAGATTTATATAAAAACCTCCAATAAAATAAAAGATAATATGCAAATTAATTTACTAGGATAGTGACAGAGAAAAATATATATGGAATGAGAGGGAATAAAAATGTGACGTGCAGGAATCCTGGCAAAAGAGGGCTTTTATTTTATGGATGCAGTCACCTAACATGAATAAATCTGGCTTCCTAGTCAGGGGTCAGTCTTCGTTCATCCCACCACCACAGAGGTGAAGAAATGATTTCCCTAGGGAATCCACTGCAAATGACAGCAGAAAAATATGAAAAATCATTATAAGATGTGCAACCACTGCACTATCTTACACTGTGATTTAACCCATTCCTGGACACCTGACTATAAGCCATGCTGCTTTGAACTCTTCTTGCTCTCTTTTTCTCTCTAAGGCTACAGACCAAGCCAAAAGCCAGCAGGTGCAGTGGGCCAAATGCCTTTTCTTTGAGCCACATCTCATGGTTTTGTGGTAAGATGTGAGGATTATACAGAATCTTGATGCTGCAGGGCTAACTGCCATTTATTTCACTGGTTTCTTCTTCCTCTCTTTTTTTTTTTTCCCCCTTCCACCGCTGCTGTGAGCACTAGTGGACAGGAGGCAAAAAGCAGGGCAGCACAGAGAGGCCCCATCGTGCTCGTTCTTCTGGAGAAACGTGTTAGCTCTCCAGGGAGTATCGGAGCTTGCTGTTTCAAAGTCAGGCTTCTCCGTGGCTTGCTGAGTGCTCTTACCCGCTGCCCAGGACATGCCTTGAGTCAGCTGGAATGCAAAATATGCTTTTCGGGGGTTGCAAGAAGACTGTGTCAACACTGCAGGGTTTATGATTTAGCTCTCCAGTTGAAGTTCTTTGGTTGAAATTCTCCAGTTCTCTTCCACAATGATTTGGTGGTGATTGCTGGGAAAATAATTATTTTCCATGTCGGGCGCTGCTGCTCCGTGCTAAGTTGATAGCACGTGTCACAAGAGACAGGTTCAAAGCCTCTTGGATGTGGCTCCTTTTTGCCAGACCGCCTGGGCCTCTGAAGGATGAAGGTGCCATGGTTTCATGGTCAGGTTTCAAGAGACTTGCCTTCCTCTCTTATTACTCCTGTCTATTTATTACCTGTCTCCGTAATTACATCTGGCACTCGATAGAGACGGAAGAAGGTGAGTGGCCAGATGTGTCGGTCTCCCTCACACTTTGCTGGGCTATTTACAACCTCGCTCGCATTTTAAGCCCCCCGGCACTCATTTTACACAGCAAAAACTGACCGCCCCGCAGACGGCGTGGTGGGAGTCTGGCCCCCGAGGTCTGTACACTCATGGGGTGATGCAGGAAAGTACAAAGCCCCTGTGACAGCCTTTGCGGAGAGTGAGACCTCTGGGTACTCGTTGCCTCTCTCGGGGGGCGAGGTTGGCCCCGCCAGCGGCCATGCCCACCGGAGAGGTCTCTTGGGTAAGCATTTCCTTGCCTGTCCCCTCCGTCCAGGGACGTGACCTCCTATGTAGCAGTGTGGGACTCGGTGAGAAGGTGAAGATGCAGTTTTTAGGGGCACAGCTGGGGGGCAGGTCTGCTGAGCTGCCCCTTTAGGGCCGGATGGTGGCTGGGCAGCTGAAAGCTCTATCTTGAAGGCTCCTGCCTTAAAAATGCTGCCATTCACTAGCACTGCCTTGCCTTCAGGTTACGCCTGTACTCTCATGACCATTATGGCCCCTGTACCCCAGTTTTCAAAGGTGCTGAGTGCGCTCAGGTTACCGGTGCCTTCTCACGAGTCGGTAGGGTGCGGGACACGTTTTCTCACACCTTTCCAGCCTGTGTTTGCACCTGTCAGAAGATCTGAATCATGATACGGCATTTGGGAAAATGCTATTTGCAGAGCAGGAGTTATTTACCCAGCAGTGGAATATTTTGCTTGACTGAAGCAGTCTTTGATCTTTTGTTCTGGGGTTTTAAGAGTCGGGCAGCCAGTCTCCGGCAGATTGGTAGCCAGCGCCTTTTGTAAGTGATCTCCTTTAAAAGCCAAGTCACCTTGGCTACCTCCAGGTCCGACGAATCCTTGTTTATAAATTAGATGATTTTCTGGGAAGTGGATTCACATTTTAATCTGCATTTGAGCATCCACCTTGCAAATCCGTTTAAGCAGCTTGAATTATTTGGCATGGCAGCAGAACCCCAAAATGCGAGTTAGCTTTCCTGAGGAAGATTTTCACTCATGCAAATTTGGGTTTCAAATACTGCCAGTGAAAAAGCAGAACAAAGAAGAAACTCACACCTAAACAGGGATTCCTCGTTACACCTGGTCGGCTTTGTTTCTCACATTGTGAATGAACCACTGAATGAATGCACAGAAATACTTCCCTACTTGTAGCCGCCTATTGTGTAATGAATATACCATAATTCATTTAGAAAAATGAAAATACTGGAGGGCCCCAGGCAGCCAATAAAACATTTTTCCCAAGTTCAGATAATGCCTCAAGAAGATCTATTTTTATACCTGCTGACAAATTATGCCTACACTTTTTTCCTTCCTGAATATAATTCTTGGGCAGTTAAGCACACAGTAACTTTCCGTTGCTTTGCTCTGATGTTTTACAATTTCGTGAGTTAAAATACTGTAATTCACAAAGAAATGGACCAACGAGACAGGTAGCCAGGTAGGTGCTTTATTCTTCGGGAGTCGGATGCCTCATGAATCACTGGCCTTGTAGCAGTTTTTAATGAACTTAATATATTTCCTGTCAGCAATTCAAAACAAACAACTGCTTCAGAGGAAGTCACTGACATTGTGGACCCCTCACAAACCGCAACATGCATACAGAAGACGAAAGAGGTTAGAGAATCTGCTTTAAGAAGCGTTGTGTCCCTAGGGCTGCCTCTTTCACGGCTCCCTCTCTACCTCCGGCTTCTGCTTACGCCGTGTTACTGATTTACCGTGACTACTGACACTCGTGGTGCTTCCAGCAACAGAACCTGTAGTGACACAGTGACTTAGAGTTCCTGTGTTTGCTGGGAGAGCAAAGGGGATTACGCTGTACGTTCCTGCCTGACCCTCGTTATGTGTTGCACCTGTCCTGGCTGGGTGCTGCAAGAAGTGCTAATTCCTGTCTTGCCATCTGCCTGAAATTGTCACAGTCCTTCAAAGCCACGGATGCTTTTCGCATTGTTCCGTACAGTTTGTGCATGTAATTAGGACTCTGACAATCTTTTGGGGCCTGCGTCCTGACTGTAGGGGGGCCGGTAATGCGGGAGGGTGTGCAGCCTCTCGCCCGCCCCGTGGCTGCCGAGTCCTTCTGATGTCTCTCGGGTGGGAGAGAGGCTCCGGGCCCACGCTGCGCACGCCTGGGAGACGCGGCCCTGCTGGTGGAGGAGCACGGGTGGACGGCACGGCAGGGCACGGGCGGGCCTCCTGAAGCTGGCCCGGGCGACCTGATGGCTCGGCAACGCCTCCAGTCCTGTCCTACCGCCTTTGCCTTTGTTGACTAAACTCGGGGAAGGCAGCCTGCCCTTTTCGCTCTGCTTGGGGAACACGGTCCCGGGGCTTAGGCTGGAGGGGAGGGTGAGAGGAGGAGGAGGAGGAGAAGGAATCCCTCTGCTTCAAAATCCAGCCTTAATAACCGCCTGTCTCCTGCACGGCTTCCACCCCTGTGGCTGGCACAGGCTTCAAACAGGGGCCACAGGTGAAGCCTCCGAAATTAAATCTGTGTTCATCCCCCCCGCCTCTTGCAACCAAGAAGCCCTGGCGAGAGCAGCTCCCGCGCTGGTGGCAGCGGTGGGGTGCACGAGCCGGCAGCCCACCTCCCCTTGCCGCCGCCGCTGCTGCTGCTGCCGCCTTTGGGAAGTTGCTGCTCCTCGGCCGGCTCCTCGGTGGAGGCACCATGGAGAAACAGCTGCCAGCAGACAGACAGAGAGTATTTTTATTTTAGAGCATGCCCGGAGAATCTCCCCCGGCACCAGACACCACTGCACGGGACCGAGCTGTCAGCAGCTCAGTGGGGCACAGACACAGCGCAGGGAGCCCGAGGCTGCCGGAGTTCGTCCCGGGAGAAATCCCATTTATCTTTCCTCTTGCTGGCTCCGCCGCACAGGGTCTGATCTTACCTGGCACCCGCTTCTCTGGGCAGCTGCTGAGAGCGTGGGGGTGCCCAGAGGCCACGGCCGCCTGGGCGAGGGGTGGGGGACAGGCGATGCTGCGAAAAGCAGTCATAAACCTTCATGTTGAGGCTCTCTCTGACTCAGGAGATCCCTGAGCTGCAAACCCTCGTTGCAGGATAAGGAGACGTGTTCTGCCCAGATATCTCTATATATTTCCTCTTAAGTCATACTGGTCTGTCAGCATCCTCCTTTGGCCCATCTGACAGAGTCCTGGGCTAGATGAACCTTCGCTTTCCATCCTGGCTTGGTGAGGAATAACAGTCTGCTCTTCACCTGGCATTTTCTGGCAAAGCAAATAATAGGTAATGAGCTCACTGCTGACATTAAATATTTCAAAAGGTATTTTTCAAAAATGATATATTTGTATATAAACATTTTGTATATATAAAAAATTGTATTTTCTTCCGAAGGAAACAAAACCATGAAAGCAACTGCATGCGCTTTACATAGGAAACTCTGGGAGAATGAATTTGTAGGCTGCAAATTTGTAGACGGGTTTTTGTTGCTTTTATCAGTCAGGTTACAAAGAAGAGCTCTGACGTGGGCAGACGCAAGCTTGCACACGTAAAATTGGTGAGAAAATTCTCAGAAGTCCAACAATTAACAAATGTGCTAGGTCACACTTGTATAGCTGAATTACTGCAATATGCGTTATAATGTATATTAAGCGCATTGTACTACTGACTTAGGAAAAGCACAGCGGACACAACGAGGTCACCTGGGTTTTTCCTGACGGGGAGTGGGTGGGAGGCGTGAGCCCCTGCTCCTCTGAAGGATGCCGGGGTGTGAGGTGTCCTCCCTCGGGGGCGGCTGCCTGCCGCCGGGGCTGCCCGGTTTGCTGTTGCAGGGACCACCGGGCATGGAGAGATGCACGCCCAGCCCTCAGCGGGACGTGCCGGCGCGGACGCCAGCCTGCACGGCACGGCACGGCACGGCACGGCTGCTACCCTTGCTCCTGCCCGGCTGTCCAGCTGAACACCAGGAAGCTCTTCCCCTTCCCTCCAGGAATAATTAAGATTTTTCCTAAAGCAGGCCTGGTGAGGAGGCGGGATTGCCACAGGTCATTTGGAAACATTTGCTGATGACCTCCTTGGTCCCAGTGCTGAATGCTGATTTCCATTATGAATTTCACTTGACCGTCGTGCTTGCTGCCAGAAATGCTGACTCAGGTTGCCATGAGGTGAAGACGTTGGAGCTAGCAGAGATATTTAGTAAATCTGCACAGGCTGCACTAATCGGGAAAGAAAGGGATAAAAATTCTGATTAGAAGTGACATCATTTAGCTTAATGTAATTTTTTTAATGCTTTTAAGGACACCATCACACTGAAGGTTCATATACTGTCTGCGTCTTAAACCTAAGCCGTTAAAAAAACCTTGCATATAATATCCAGATCTAATCTTACTCTGCCAACCAGCAAGTTTCCAGGAAAAGCAGTGAGGATCTGTAATTTAATAGCATTTAGTATAATGTGCAATTGATGCCAAGAGAAGAAAATGTAGAATTAGCTGTACTAACTTTGAAGGGCCTGAAACAAAGGGGGAATATGCATGAGTAGCTGAAGATTCTTCAGATAATAGTAACGTCATAAATTTAGAATATTATAACATACTTTGTAAAGCGAAGTAATTTTATATTCCAAATAGAGAACAAATATAAAGAGCTTTCCTAGAGCGTGCTGTAGGTTAATGAATTTCAAACAAACAGGCACATCAAAGTAAATCTAACAATAACACTGCCACAAATAAGAAATATGATGGGAAGAAGTAAAAACATAAAGACAAAGGGCCAGTATTTTGCTCTCGTTATCCCGGTGTAAAGCCAGCGTAACTTTATTGATCTCTTCCGTGAGTCTGGGTCTAGAGATGGGAGTGACAAAGAAGAGAATTTGACTCACGCTGACATTAGAAGTGGGGAGAGGATAGAGCTACGAGCGAAAAAAGCCCTGGTTTTTTAGGAGATGAGAGATCTTGAAAGCAGGGAGGGGAAAGCCCTGGAGGAAACGCTGGGAAAGGCAGAGCTGCCTTTTGCTGCAGCGTGGTGTTACCCAGGCGGTAGGATCCCCGTCCGGGCGAACGCTGATCTGCAAAGCGCAGGAGGCGTCGCTCCAGAAACCCAGCAGATCAAAAGGGACCTCAAGAGCGGGACGACTCGCAGGGGGCAGTTTGGAAACTTGTGGGGCTGGGGGAGAATGTAAAGCACGCCTACGACCATGGCTTCGCTCCGAGAGGAAGCAAGGGGGAGGAAGAGGAGGGACAGCCAAGGCAACCGGCCGTCTGCATGCGTGCTGCCCGTGCCAGCGTGCCGAGCTGGACGTGGAGGGGGCTCGGGCTGGCAGCGTGGCAGCCATGGCGGGCAGCCGTCTGGCTGCCGCAGCCCCGTGGGGCGAGAAAACTGGAGCCATGTGGTGGGCGAGCACGGAGGCCTCCGAGCCGGGACTGGCACGTCAAGGGCGGCAGGCCGGGGAGGTTACCAGACCCTTGGCAGTCAAGGCGCCCGCGTGCGCCTCCTTCTCTTTCCAGTGTCGACCGCTTTGGACCATCTGCAGCTTTGCCCCGCGATGGCCGAGCCTCTGATCTTCCCCTGCTACAAGGCTGATGCGAGGGGGATCGCTGGGCCGTGTGCTGCGGCCGCTGCCTCCGAGGCTCCTGCCTCTCTGCGGGCAGTAGAAAGGAAATGAAGGAGGTGGCTTTTGCATCCTCAGGGTCATCAGTAATGCTTGAGACTCCTGAACGTTTCAGCTGAAATGAATAAATATGCAGGTGCATCCACTTACTGGGGTGACTAGCAAACGCGTGGAGCTGGTAAGGCACTGAAGCCTGCACACAGTGAACGTAACTAAATATTTTTGCTGGAAGCTGTTCAGTTGTTACAGTCAGGGAAAGCGCGGTTAAGGTTGGCGCGTCCTCTCCCTTCTGTTCGCTTTATTCTCCCTTCTAGTGCCTCTGTCATAACAAGCACATCTACACATACGTGAAAAAGGCGGCTGGGTAATGACAGGACTTGGCATGACATGCTGTTTGGGTTCTGGAGCAACCTACTGAAGTGCCACTTGCCAGGTTGCTGTTCAACCTGAAGGGATCAGGCAGGCAGCATATCACATAGCAAAGGATTGCTTAAAAATAGAGAGGACTCGTGTCAAACTTGGAGGAAGTATTGACTGAAGCCAGACGAGGAGTTAGTGCTTCCTTCAGTGTTTCTAATCTGTGTAAATGACCTGCACAAAGAAACCAGCTGCAGACTTCTTACGTTTGCTCTTACCTGAAAGTGCAGAGCAGGCAGCAAAAGGGAATCAAAGGAATGTCAGATGTAGTGTGAAACTGGGTCACTGCGCAGCAAATGGAGTTTAATGGGAAAATATAAAGAAAATGGTAGGTAAAAACGTGAAATAAATGAAGGTAATGAGAACAGCTCACAAAGAAAGCCTTTGGAATAGCAGTTGCCTGGTTTACTAAAAGGACTGAACATTTGAGAAATCACTTTCCAGGAGATAAATCAAAACCCGAGAAACTGCTAAGATACCTGACCACAGCAGCGGGCTCTTCGGTGTGGGAGCATTGTTTTCATCAAATGGGCTATGGCCAGGGAGCGGAGAAGCAGGATGTGGCGCCTGCTCGGATTTCCTCGGGTTTCCTCATTTTCAGCTGTTGCAACCAGTCTTCTGAAGGTGTGAGGAAAACTGAGTGCAGTCCTTCTTGGGAGAGCTGCAGAAGCTTGTGTCCATCAGGGCAAGGGGGAAGGACCCTGGGAGGCCTTGGCAGAAACCCTGTTACAAAGTCCGTGGGGAATTTTAAAACATCCGGGTTTGAAGTTCTGGTGATACCCCGCGTAGTGACTGATCGAACAAAGAGCTCCTTGTTAAAAGCTGGTGGCTGCTCCAGGGGACCGGCGGGAGGAAAGAGGGCAGATCGCAAGCAGGCGGGTTTCCCCGGTGCGCTGTGGGAGGCCTGGCGATGCTGCCGGCACACGTATGAGTAGGCACCGGCAGGTCGAGAAGCTCTTTGGATGTGACAGAGGAAAGTAGGGATGGAAAACTGGGGAAATTAATGTTAAATGGAAAACTGTGAAAACTTTTTGTCTCCTTCTGACTTCCAGGTCACGGCATTTAAGTTCAGGTGTCAGCTCAGGACGCTTCTTCCAAGTGGGTGGGACACTGCGTGACAAGTTTCAGCGGTAATGGGGAGGCTGAGCAGGGAACGCACCTGCGCATTCCTCTCCTTTAGCCCGGTGCCAGAGGGTTTCTGGGGTGGGATGTAGTGTTGGGCCAGAGGGTGGCAAGGGTGGTAAAAGTGAGAATCTGTATTACCTAAGTTGGTGGTAGCCCCCAAAAGGGACAGGGACAGGGACAGGGACAGAGAACAGAAGGAGAGGCGGTGCGTACTGGGTGTCTTCACCACAAAACTAGGTATCTATGCACGTGCAAACAGAGCAAAACGTATTTTCAGTTGGCTTTCCAAGCTAAAGCCATCGAGGTAGAAACACACCGGTGTTACTCGGTAAATCATCAGCGGCCTTCTTGGAGGAAATAGAGCGTTAAATAGAAAAGCTAAGTGAACTTTGGTGAACCAAATGGCCTGCGCTTGTTCCATCATTTTTTATTAATTGCACCAGGTGGCTCGCTCTGACTGTATATCTGAACGCTCTGCTGTGTCTCTCAGTTGTCACCTGGACTCTCATTACTGGAGGCCTAAGGTGACGGTGACAAACTATCCTCCCCAGGTGTTCTCCGGCAGAGAGATTTAGAAGAAGAAGGACCACACAGATACAGAATATGCGGAAGCCCCCAGAGTGATGTACAGATAGGGGCTCTAGAGGACGTGGGGTTTGCTGCCCTCCAGGAACTGAGTGAGGCTGTTGGGTTGTAAACCAGCCCCTCCGATAAACCACGGTGCCAGAAATTACTCTTCCCTGCCAGCTTTTTCCGTATTGCTTCCTCCTGAGGACAAGACGGCTTTTGTGCGGGTTCTCACCTGGGCATGGGGGTAGGTGCGGTGGGGGGCAGATAGCAAATGCCCTTCTGCAGCAAGCCCTAGCCCAGCACACCCCTGCCTTTATTTAAGAAGAGGCTTATTGGCAGCAATTGTAGATGAACACATTTTTCTTTATGCCTTTAGCTTCTTTGTTGCTGTCACCTCAGATGCCACTGAGCCACCACAGCGGTGACAGTTTGTCCTTTAGATAGAGGATGTCAGTTGCCAATGCAGAGTATTGATTTCTGCTGATTGCTAATGAGTAGGTTGAACTGTAACTGTGTGTGGAGAAATTGAGCTGATTCAAGCTATTGGAAGTGTCACTCGGGCCGGTGGAAATTTCCTAGCTAGTGTTTAGCTGTGTGCTTCTTTGGCAAAGGCAGTTCCCTAGGGAAAAATTCTCACCCTCTCTTTCCCTTGGTCTCTGAAAGAGGTTTTCATGAGACTGGTGCCTCACCCTAGCCTCGTGTGGAGAATTCAAGGGAAGGGATCGGCCTTCCATCAGAAAATGAAACAACCTGGCATGTTCATATTTTTAAAGCAACTGCTTCTAGTCTGTCGAAGTTCACCTGCCTTCCGAGTAGTATTTACCATGGATAATGTAGTGCACCTCCAAGGGTAGGCAATCAGCCACCTCCCTTCCCTACTGGGTATGCAACTCCCTAACCTTATTTTCATGGATATTTTATCTGCACCAACTGTTAGCTTCAAGTCCCAGCTCCTGGACTGTACGGAATAATTTCTGATGGGTCTTGAAAATACCTGTTCGCTCTCTGTGGGAATACGACTAAACTGCACCAAAAAAAAAAAAAAAAAAAAAATCATCTGCTTAATGCAAGCATGACAAGAAATCCTTCTATATGAGTTGTAAGCGAAGGATCCTCTGTCATCCCTTGAGATTTATTCAGCTGAATTTTGATATTTTGATGTATCTCCTCTGTGCTTTGATATCTTTTTCTCCCTGTCAGCAAGTCACATCTTAAGCGGTAGCAGATTCTTCGCAATTAACCAGCATTTTGAAGAGTCACAGTTCCCTTTCCCTGCTCCTTCTCTCCCGCCAGTCTTCATCTAGTATTACTCTTGCAAGGTCAGTGGCAACTGGAAAACTAATCCTGTTAACCTCACTGTAGGATTTTTGAAATTAACTTTCTAGGAAGGAAACTTACTTCTTCCTGCATGTTGAGACTTCAGAATTACTGACTTCCCTTGAGCTACACTGCTTTGATATCCCCGTGATGGATGCTGTATAAAACTTAAGACAAGTATCCATGATAACAACGTTAGCCAAAAATCGTATTAGGATGTCAGTATGGTCATATGGGGTCAGACTCGTGCTCCAGCTGGTCAGGATCCACTTTCAGTGGCTACAGAGGAACTTTTCAATTGATTATCTGTGTAACCATCAAATTTTTCTCCTCTTCAACTTGATAACAACAATGAAGGGTGGTCCAGCACCATATTAATCTTTCAGGTCTCTTCTGAAGGGGTGGACAGCTCAAAAAGGTGTCCTCTGTTTAGTCTAGGTGTTTTTCCACCCAGCTATGTTATTCTGTGCCTTGTGTGGAAATAATTATTAAGTTACGCAAGAAAGCTTGTTTGGATTAATTTAGAAATCGTGTCTATTTTTTATAAAGGACCTTCTTTCACCTCATTTCGTGGCTTGGTTTGCTAAGTTTTAAGGGGGTCAGATGACTTTGCCAAGAGCACACAGGGACTTAATGTGTCAGAACCGATGAGATCTCTGGTCCCAATGGGTATAGGGGCATTATGGATACTTCAGTCTGTGAAAGAGCACCTGAGCTGCCCTCTCTGTGCTGAGAAGGCAGGATCACCTGTAGAAAAACTCTGTCTCAACATGTTGTACCTTTGTGCTTTGTCTTATCCAAAGGTGCAAAACATTTACGAGTGATGTGGCTCGTAACATGGCAGATGTACAGCCAAGGGACCCGTAACCTCGTGCTGGTAAAGGTGGAGGCCTTGCATGAAGCGTGTTGCTGGGCTGGTACCTCCTTGTCTGCAGCCTGGTGTCTGCGGCAGGAGCAAAGGAATGCAAGGTGGATTGTAAATAAATTACATCATTCGGGTGGTATGAAAGCCGGCTGGAAATGTTTTGTATTCCTTTCCTGGAGGCTCCTAGATGTGCAGAATAACTGTTCAGGGTCCTTGTTGTTGTTGTTGCTGCAGGGCCTTAACTTTGCTGATAACATATGTTAAGTGCGACTTACAAGAAGATGCACCAAAGGGGTTTGGCAGCGCGAAACTGTAATTAAGCCTCCACAGAATTTGGGCTTTTGGGGCATGTAAGTTAACACAGGGAAAACTTGGTGCAACTTTAATGGAAAAATACCTACGGTGAACAAAGAAGAGCTTGTAAGTAGTTCCTCAGGAACCTCTTCATTGTGGAGCTTCTTAGATTTATTTAGGTATTTTGAAACCAAGAGTTTAACCAGGAGAGATGGGCTTCTCAGTCAGTGACAGCATTCAACGTTCACGGAGAAGGTGGCTTTGCTTTTGAACATCTTCCATACCTAAATGCTGTTCATGTCTTATACGAGGGCAAAAGGGGACCTGGGCCATCAAATCCAGCCCTCCGATATCACAAGCAGCCGTATGGCGTGATGACCCTGGCACCAGCAGAACCTGTTCTCTTAACACCCCTGTAGCATCCACTGGGAGCCTCGGTTCCCCAGCATGGCACAGGAGAGGAGAGGACTCGGGGTGCAGAGGGCTTGCTGGGGCAGGACAGCGGCTCGCCGGGACCCAGGTGCGTCATCCCTGCCAGCCCCTCCAACCCGCTCACCCTGCCAGGTAGTGAAGGAGGCTGGGGCAGAGCCCTGCAGCATGGTAACTTCTCGCAGATGGAGGAGGAAAAAGGTTTGAACTGCTGAATCACACCAACTGCCGCAATTTATGTGCAAGGGAGACGTGCGGAACGAGCTTGCTCTTGCCATCAGATATGCAATCCATCTATTATTGAATTGGCCCCTAATAGCCTATGTATGAGGAACTCATTTTTTTCTCCACGTCTGTATGTAGCGTGGCACTGAGAAAGTATCACAGATCTGATGTTAATACACAGATAATCAGCAAGCTAGTTAATCACAGCATTCAGATGGCTCTGAGCCTGCCTTGCTGCCTGGCAGAGATAAATTAGGGAATGAGAGTGAAATAAAACAGTATTTTAAAACTATTAAAACCTAAGCCCACATTTCAGAAGTTATTCTACCAATTACAGTTCTGATAGGAGGTGGAAGTCTGTTTTCCATTCTTTGTACAGAATGTGCATACGTTTGTGTATGAATAATTGACACTGCTGGCAGTTTTTCTACTAGTAAAGCTACTGTTTATCAATAAAAGTGATTAATAGCTGCTTTGTCCCCAGATTACATTAGGTCACTCGGTGCAGAGCATATAGCTCCTTCCCCTGCATCTCTGGGGAACCTCCCCAGAGACCTCCCGGTCTCTTCAATAAAGGACGCAGCAGTTCAGGGGGATGCAGCTTGCGGGGCTGCTGGGCACCTGAATCTGCAGGAGCGGCTGCAGCAGATCTCGTGTCTCCGCGGCTCTGCCATCGGTATCTTTGCAGTCTTCCCTGCAGAGTTTTCTGGGAAAGGCCTCTGTCTTTGTGGCCCTGAAATCTTGTGGGTTCGGCGGCAGAATGAAACGCTGGAGGCTGTAGGGAAGCTTGATGGAGCCTGAATTGCACTTTTCAAGGAAGACCAGTGCTACTTGACTGGTTCTATCTGCTTCAATGTCCCTGCACAACCCTTTGTGAACTGCTTTGCAAAGAGGGTTTTGTGACAAAGGTCACAGAATTAAACCCTTTTCATGACCCCATTATACCTTGATGATGTCTGCTTTAGTAAAGAAATCTTCTGGGAGATCTCTGGTTTCTTTCAAAAGCAACCACACTAAATGTTGATACGTAGACATTCAAAAAGGGTTCCTCACTGGGAGTAATTCAGCATTCAAGCCAGCACAAAACCTGTGTATCCTCCAAGTCCCCCACACGCACCTAGCATTTAATTCCAAACACACGGCCAAGACCCAGACAGGCATCAGGTAGGAACCATTCAAGGTCTTCAGTGCATTTAGGCTGCAGGCTGGCCGCCTGCATGACATGAGTTGCCTGAAGAGTGTATGGGAATTCAAAGGATGCAACTGCGTATCTATATTAAATCATTTTCTTATCAGGGTGCTAGTACAAAAGCTGCCATATCTCAGCACACTGAATTCTTTACTTTCCTCATTTTCAAAGCATTTGCTCTGGAAAAGGCTTTGTTCCCGTGGAGCTGGTGGAAGACATTGTGGTCTGATCCCACTGGATGAAAGGACTTGGTTCTTTCTTAACTAAGACGCAAAGGGGACATACTAGTGAAAGAGCTTGGATGTGCTTTTGGACGATGCTGGGGTGAGTTAGCTTTTGCCTCTCGCAGCATGCATCTTGTCATGCAGTTGTGAAGACAATCGCGTATGTGAAAGGACCGCTAGCTTTGAAAGATCAAGCTCTTCTGAGTAGGAGCTGGGGCCACTGGCAGAGTCATTTTTGCAACAATACCGTCCTGCCTTCTCATCTCCATGGCTGGCCGGCCAGAAAGAAAAGCTGGTCCCAGTCCCAGACTTGTGCTGGCAGACTTGCGTTTACTTCGGTACCTGACCGTGACATTGAGGCACCTCGTTTTTTTCCCTGAGGACATAGGCACTCTGATGCACCTCAGGCCATTGCCGTGGAGAGAGGAGCACTTGCAGAGCCCGCTACAGCGGGAGAGGTGGCTTGGGACCTCTTGTTCTTTAATCCACACCCCAGGTAACCATTATAAACCCGGAGCTGTGTTCTCAGTTTGGCAACCATCAGGCCTTTTTTACTGCAGCTCTGAATAACAAAAGTGTTTAAAAATACTTAAGCATAAACTCATGACCTCCGAGAGTTTTTTCGAAGCAGTGCGCTTACTACGTTGCAGTTTTGGGAGATGGCCCAAAAATCTCCCTGAGGAGAGACCAGAATAGCATCTTCAGAAATGTGTGTGAGTTGGAAGGGATTATAAGGATTAAGGAATGCTCACAGCACTCCTTAGGTAGAGGCAGACTTGCAAACCTGACCCAAACCCCAGTTTTTAAAGTGAGTAATTTTGAAAGCTTAACGTTGCCTTCCAAACAGCATCCCTCCAGTGATGTTGTTAATTAGTTGATAATCTTCCGTAAGGCTTTATGCTTAGGAACGCCTCTCCGGGAGAGCCCAAACCACAGTCCTAACTAGTTATAATAGCAGTTGTGCCATTGATGTCAGTTGGCTTCGGATCAGGCCCTAAATGCATGTGGTATCAAATTATGTGGCAACGGTGCATTTTCCATTGAACTCGGCAACAACAAAGCAGTCTCTCACTGTGTATTATCGAGAAAAGCAGGCTCCATAGAAAAGTAAGCGAGGAAAAGCCTCCCAACAGCGTTTGTGCAATTGTTGGCTGTTGCTGCTGCTACTTTCATTACAGGAAGTGTTTCCTTAAAATTGCTATGCTGCCGGTGTCGCCTATTCTCCGGTCACTGCCTGCCAATATTAATGTCAGTGACAAAGTGGTGTCAGAAAGTTCCAGTTCTGACTTTATTTACCCTTGAGGGCAGATACAATCTCGGGAGGAGCTTTGAATCCTATTATGGCAGACCATGGCTGCAGTGGCAGGCTGATGAGATAGAGAAACCCATACTTCCTCGTCTGAAAGCGTTATTAATAATGTTTCTGAGGGTTGTTTAGTTATCTTCTAGTTTTTCTAAAATGTAAGGCCACCTGCCGTATGTCCTATTTAATATAAATGCTGTGTTTGGGACGTCCTTCAAGGTGCGTAAGAGAGATTACTGTGAATGATTGGAAGGGATTACTTACTGCTCTCTATGGACCCAAACGAACCCTCCCAGGTTCACAGCCCAGAAATGCAGCAGATTTGCCACCTAAGGTCACCCCAAGATGTGGCAGGGACTGCTGACTGTGCTCCACGTTGACATGAGTGGAAGCTGCTTAGATCAGACCGTAACGATGGATACTGGGACCTCGGCGGGGCCACAGCAGACCATGCTGGACAATGATGCTTTTGACAAACAGGCGGCAGTGAAGGCATTTCCAACGAGGGCAACCCACACATAACTGGGTAATGAGATTTTTCCATGCAGTTCCCACAAGAGATTTGTTTGCTCAGGAAACAAAAATGCATAACAGGACTTTTAAGTCTATAACTGGGACCATATCTCCCCTCCTCATATTTACAACATGGCTAGCTCTGTCATCTTTGATAACACCACCAAAGGGGCTGTTTGCTCAGAAAACAAGCCCTCATTGTTCAGGAAATTAACATTTAAATTTATTTTATTTTATTAAACCTCTACTGTTTGGCTACCCGTGGTGTGGGAGCACTGGAACATACACAAAGCAGCAAGAGCGCTGAAGTCTAAATCAGGCTTTAATAAGGGAATGTCATGTTTCATTTAAAAGCTTCTCCTCACCTTCCTTTTTCGTGCCGTCAAGTGAAAATAAAACGAGGGTTATAATTACATTGCTGCCTCCGCTCCACATTATCTGTGAGATCTCTCACATTTCATTCCACACCTTTTCCACTCCTCCCTAGCTTTGCCGCTTGCTTAACAGGCTGTCAGGATCCCAGCCCTCCCTCGAATAAGCAGATGCCTGGCTGTGGTCCTTGTTCATTATGGGGTGACAAGCTCAAGGAATAAATGCCTGCAGCGTGGAAAGTTTCATGCCACAGGGTGTCAGCCCGACTTGGTTGGGTGGAAAATGAGGTGGCCTGAGCTTCCCCACTCTCTCTGGAGCGTGAAATTGGACGGAGACTGACTGACAGATGCTCACCCTCGTTGGGATCTTACTGCTGCTCTCAGATCCACCTGTCACCTTGCTGCATTATGCTCTTACAAACTACTGTCAAGTCCTGCTTCTCCTTAGAGTGCTTGACAAACGTTTTGGCCCAAATCCTTCTTTTTATTCTCCCTAAGCCTTTTCTTTTTTTCATTCTTCTATGTTACGCCCTTTCTTCCTGCCTCTTCATTTTTTGCTTCTTGGCACTTTTTCCCCTTCTGTTCTCTCCCATTCTTCTTAATTCCTTTTTCCTTTAAATCTTCCTCATGAACAAGCCTGTCGGTCCCCAGCAATTTACAGGCCATTCGTTTCCTGGCCTGCCCGGAGTTCCTAGCTTCCAGTTTTGGCCCAAGCCCCACACTTCGTGGTACCCCCCAGGGCTCCCAGGACTTCAGAGAGGCTCCGTGCACCCACTGGCACGGGACCCCAGACCATTGTTTCTTCAGGCAGGGGTTTTGTGGCTCGGTGTCTGCTAAATCCCTGGCCCCCAGGCTAAATGGTGTGGAGTAGTTGCATCTGTGATACTTAGGACACCCAGAGTAGGTTTATTTTGGAGAAAGCTCGGTGGAGGTGGGAAAAACGGAGCGGGGAGGTGCGTTAGCTTTAGCAGTGGGGACAACCAGCGGCCCAGAGCTTCAGCTCAGTCCCTACCCCCTCTTCTATTTAGTGGGTTGCACTTATGTTTGGTCTTTGGGAGACTGTACAGTCATGACTAGAATTAAACACCGATCCTGAAGTCAATAATGGTATATTATTAACAGGTAATAATAAGATTGTAAAGCTGAAATGAAACTCTTGCGTCACTGAATTTAGTCTTCTCTTGCCACAGATGATCACATCATACAAAACCTTACCCAAAAGCTAGGTATTTTCTTCGAAGATAGCTGATTGCTTCCTTAAATTAGGAAAGTATGTCACTGAGAATGCTGCATTCCTTATGGGATTTTGCCTTTTGAACATTAAGCTGTGGTTACGCGGGCTCTGTCATCCCAGAGACATCAGTGGTGCCTCCAAGAGCGGCAGGCCCACCTTCTTCTTTGAGGTGGCCCATTCTTGCCATCTCCCTTGAGCAGCATAAGCTTTCATCGTATTGCATTGCTAGACATACTAGGTGACTGATGCAGCTGGAAGCTAACTTGGCCAGAAAAAAAAAAAGGAAAAAAAAAAGAGAACTATTACCTGACTTAATCAGGTGAGCCCCACCATGTATCTATATGAACACGAGAGCTAGAACCTTGAAGCAGCTGGAGGGAGAGCCAGGGGAGTGCCAGGAGACCTCTTCTGAGCAGTCTGGATTTAAGCCAGGTTAGAGTGACTCTTTACTGGAGCCTTAAATCTGCCTCTTTTGCTAGTCTTCACAAGAGACAAGAATGAACCAGCTGCACTTTCACTATGCTTTCTCTGATGAAGCCTCTTTCAAGCTTTTCATAAAAGTAGGTGGCATTGTTCTGAGCAAAAGAGGAACGCAGTTTAACGGGAAAAATAGTGGCTGTGCACTTGATAGCTGAAGCACCAGCCGTCGGCGTGGGCAGGCGCACACTGAATGCTGTGCATTTGTCTTTAGCCCAGACGGCAGGCAGGAGCGCAGAGGTTATGTGACACAACGGGTTGCTCTCTGATTCTGAAGCTCCCTGATTATACAGGTCTCTTCATCTGGAATAGCTGCTTGAATATATCACTGCGACAAGAGGCCGTATTCTGCTTAAACTGCTTTAAGCTAGTACACTTAGCAATTTACCATGCTCCAGCTTTTAATAAACACTTATCAGAAATATTTCATGGTAATTTTTGATCAGATACATGCAAACATTCAGTAGCAGCATTCAATGGAAATTTCAGGAGCTTTACCACTAAAGACTCTCAGTGGGTCTGAATTCATTTGTAGGCAGACTGATCAAAAGGAAACCACTATTGGCATCTAAATAAAAAAGATTCAGTTTGTAACTGATCACAGTCCTTTGTAAAGCCCAATGAATGGGAATTATTTTAAAGGCTTTAAGCATCTTTTTATTTCTTATCTTGTTTGTAAGTATTATCAGTGGCAAGATGCTCAAGCAAAGCACAGGATTAATCTTACTTGTTTATCATTTACTGCTATGATGTTCATTTATTGTACATGGAAGTCCATGGATGTGCCAAACAACATATTATTTACTGAATATAAACCCCATTATTAGCCTCCTGGTGTTCACAGCCAATGGGCTGATCTTCAGGAAACAGTATTAGCCAACAAAGCCCACTGCTTGATCCAACCTGAAGTACAGAGCCGCTAATGCAGCTCCATAATAGTAGACCCTAATAATGATCCTTGAAATGGAATGATCCCAATAAGGACTGACATCCATTATGGTTATTTGTATTTAAACAAAAAAGCCCATATTGGATCTGCCATACGTAAAAGGGTGGAATCAAAGTTAAGCCCAGAAGTTACTTGCCAATCCAAAGTTTCCTGGAATTAGCACAAATTACAAAATAAGTTTGATCCTGCCTCGGAACAAGGGCTGGATCATATCTTTGGTCCCTTCCAACCCAATGTTTTATGATTCTGAGGAGTGAACAGAAGAATATCATGGAGCAGAGGAGAATTTCACCTTGCACATCAAAAAGGGCAGAGAGATGAAGGGACACCAGGAAATGGTATCAACAGAAGAACACAAGATACAGGCAAAAGCAGTTTCTGGTTTATTGTCCCTTTATCTCCTGGTGGGAATTTTTCCTACTCTATAATTCCCCCCTGTTCTGTGCTTCACGTATACTATACTGATTTGCTGATTTGTAGTTGTGGCACTTTTATTACCCTTAACATCACCCATGAGTGTAGCTCACACAGGCGTCACTTTTCAAACAAACACAATTGTGGAAACGCAATAATGCGGTAGACAAATACTTGCTGCTTCTTATTTTCGTCTTTAAAGAAGTATGGCCAGTGCATGTTGCCTTCATGCTTTTGAGTTACTCTTTCCCACTTATTAGTCATGTTCTATGCAATGTCTTCTGTTTTGTTTTCCAGGTCATTTCCGAGTTTTATGCTTCTTAATTGAGAAGCACCCTGTATTTGTTGGTTTCCCGTGGGCAAAGAAATGGAAAGTCAAAACACATTCACCTGCTGATGCCAAGCACAAAACTCATCACTCCTGAATTTAAATGTAACGCTCTTTGCAGAAACAAAATACTGCTACCAATGCAGCTGAGGCATGCAAATAGACAAAATCGGCTTGTAAACATGCAATCAAGAGAACTATGATGCATTTTCCTTCTCTCCTGCCTTCTGTGAATATATACATTCTGTATTTAATGTCTTTGCCCATAGAATGAGCATCTCGTATTGTTTTCTGCCTCATCACATCCTTGAATAATAAATACAAGTTGTATTAGCATAAACCCTACTTGCTAGCTTTGTTTGTAAAACAACAGCTTTTCTAATGCACTGTCCATACGTTGACAGACCTCAGGATGTTAAAATTCTGCTCTTTCATTTCCAAGACTCTTCCCCAGGTGCTTTGTGTTCGTGCTCCAGCCCTGTGCCTGTGGCTGCAATAGGTGCTTTTGCTCCTGCTGCGGAGTGGCTAGTGTGGTGCTTTCTCTGCTGTCTCCTGTTTCTGGCGAAAGCGATGGCTTCACGTCCTCTTTGATCTGCGTTAATTACAGAGGGGCGCGAAAGCAATGTTAATTGCTTAGCTTCTGACTCCGGTTCTTGTCCTCAGAAGCACATTTCTCCTCCCATAGTGACTTTGTGGATGCAAACACATGGGTTTTACCCACTGATGGGCCATGCCCTTGGCAGTTCTCTGTGACCAGACTTGGAGCAGCAACTCATTCTGCTCAGTCATGTGCTGACCGGTGCAAAAGCAGGCTCCTTGCTTCAGAATTGCTTCCTGTTGGGTGTGAAACCTGAGCAAATAATTCTCTTTCCAAAGAGAGAGCTTACATTGTTTTCTGGATGTTTATCCCCCACTGTGTAGGTATTCATCTCTCTATTATGGGCAATATTAATAATTGACAGAGGGCAGGAAATACAAACAGTTTTAATCTGAGCTTCATACATTTATTTAACAACAATGTATTCATTTTTAATGGCATTATGGATTTTTAAGTAAGGGGAAAAAAGCGCACTCTCTCACTGGGGTGTGATTGAGGTCTTACATTCCTACGTGGGAGAGAAAGTTCAGCCCTGACCTTGAGGCGTTTAAACACGATCTTAAATAGTCATGGCACTATTGAAACCTACTAATTCTTGTAAAAGTATCTTCAAAGGAAACTGTGATAGGGTGCAATCACTGGAACGTACTTATTATAGGTCTCTGAATTGCGACCTAAACCCATAACAAGCACGATAGCACCTCGGACAACCTTCGTGAAGTACCCCATTCTTTGCGGGGCAGGTCATAGACTCTACCACCGTTTACTAGATTTAATGGCTTTTGGGGGACTGTACTAACAAAAACCTCCAAGCTAACTCCCAAAGGCAAACATGATGCTAGAGTCTACTGTATTGTAGAGTCTACTCTGCTATTCAGAAATAATCAATCTGGTATCTCTAAGTGCCTCAAAAGCATTTGAAAATATAGGCCATAGAAGGTTTTTCCTATCGGGCTTGAACATCCCCTTCTTGCACTAAATGCTCTCCAGCCCAAACTGTTCCACGTTAAGTCTTTCCCACTGGCATCGAGCAGTCCCCGTCCACAGCTCTTGGTGGCCCCAGCCTTGCTGGTGCTGGTGTTCGTGAACCTGCGTAGCGAACTGAGCCAGGGAGCTGGTCTGGCTGAAACAACTAACAAGGGAGGAGGGAAAAAATAAAGGTCACTGGATTCCCTGCACTTGCTCTCTGTGTGGCGGGCACAAGTGGCTGGAGGCGGAGGAGAGGAGCTGCCCGTTGGCTTAAATGACATTGCTACAGGTTGTCTAACCTCTTCCTCAGGGTGAAGCCCTTCAGTGATGGCACAGTTTTCACTGGTCGTGTTAGAACATAAATTCCCAGATCTGGGCTTGCTAAAATGGCCTTCAACAGAGCTTCTGCAGTCATGGAGACCTAGTCACACTGTGCTTGATGGCAGGTCAGCTGGAGTTCGCTGTCATACAATGCTCACCAGCAGCAGCTGTCTTTGAAAGGGTCACAAAGTCACGTTTAGCATCTTTCTGGCTGAAAGGACTCCTTACCATTATCTTCCAAGATGATCCTAGAGAAGTTAAACCTTGAATCTTGCATCTTGGCTGATTCATTCATGAAACATGTAAAAACACTTTCCTGCCTCCATCACGACATGAGAGGCATAGCAAGGAGAGGTGGCTGGGGGCTTTCTGAGGAAACACACACTCGTTTTATCAGAATCAGATGTGAGAAGCTCTGGCTCAGGTCTTCGATCTGAGTCAGTTGATTTTGGCGCATCGGTTGCAACTTTCTAACCAAGACAGAAGCTCTAACCAACCTGCCTGCTGCCTGCTCTAGGGAAAGACTGTTTAGGGGTTTGGTGCTGGCATTGCATGATTTTTCAGGAAACAATATTGAGATAATTCTAAAGGAGAACAGGACGCATTTTTGAAACCCCAGGAATTTTTGAGGATGGGAAAACACATTTCCAGATCAGCCTAATCCTGAACAGCCAAAAGCCTGGGGAGGGATAGGAATTTTAGGTGCTGTAAGGATGTAAGTGATGAGGAGTGGTAACACACACACACACACACACGCAGATTTTATTTTCCCCCTCTCTGATTGTCTTTAGCCAAGAGATATAACAAAAAAGTCTACTGCATACTTTGGCATGGAAATATTTCTGTAAATGTGGGCAGGAGCTGAAGTTGCCTGCAGCTGACTATGGGTGGTAGCTTGTGTTTATTTTGTGGTGGTTGTCTTAGACAAAGTCCTTTGGGGATCAGGGGCTTTCCCAGCTGGAGGCAGACTGTCAGGGCCAAGGTGGGAATTATTCCACACCGGCATGCGATAGAGATGCAGCTGCCTCAGCTTCACAAGGCCTGTTTCTGCCAAGCTTTACTCCTACGAGTAAGACTTCCTTGGACTAGTAGTCTCACTGGATTTCAGTGGATAGGAAGAACATTTTCATGTAAGTAAGAGCAGGTTGGGACGAGGTCTTGTGCCTTCACTCTGGTTTGGCCAGATGATGCAGAATAGCAGCATGGCTTTAGGATCTGTAAAGCTGCTCTAGTGCCAGGTTGTGTTTGAGCTCAGCATACCTTCTTTCATAGCATATTAACTCAAAGGCCTGCAAGAAGATTGAGCTTAAGCACATTACTTCAGTAATGTGGCTGTAAGGGCTTCCAGATCAGAGCAGATAGTTGTCTGCTCAGCTCGTAACACAAGTAGCGGAGCTCAGGTGGATGCCTGCCTGTCTGTCAGATATGCACTAAACATCTCTCCCTGTTGCAAGACTGGACAAGATTGCAGCTAACATCATTGCCTTGGAAGATTGCAAGCCCCTGCAGTGACAAAACACTCTTCCTCAGCCAAGTGAGATCCCACAAAGAATCTCCCAGAGCCCCAAAGCAGAAGTCCTGTCCCCCCTAAACTCCACCACTCCCTGTCAGAACTGTCTCTACCTAAGCAGGATCGTCAGTATAATTTACAAACCAGGATAAAGAACTGAGGCACCTTCTGAATTAGCAGAGAGCTGGCTAACAATAGAGAGCTACCTCTAAAGTCCTGCCATTGTTCCCAAGAAGAATGACTTTGTCCAGTCCCAATTTTGCTTAAGGAGAGGTATCAAAGGAGGGAGTGAAAGAAAGAAGAGCTATTGTAAGCATAAATACCTTCATTTCTCCTCATCCAGAACACTGAAACCTGTAGGAGTTTTGTGCATGTATCTGGCAGCAGAATTGGGTCTCATCATTTGTGGCTTCTCTGTCATTTGGGGTTTTTTTTCATTTTGAACTCCTCTAGTCATTTCAAGCTTTTAAATACATGTGGTGACACAATGGCTTTCTCTGCCCCTTGCCACTGCCATGATCCCTCTGATAATTTTGTCTCCTGAACCTCATCTCTACCCCAAGCCCAAAGTTTAAATGGGGCATTGACTGGAGACCTTCCAGCTGCATTGGTGGGACTTTATTGCTTTGGAGTCATGTTAAAGCTGATATATAGCTCAATCTACACTGCCCACAAAAGGTAATTGTTCAATTTTATTTTTATAGTACTTCAATTTACAGCAGGTAGTTAGATTTTGTATAGGCTTATGCATTTCAGATGGCAAAGCCCTATCATTTTAGTGCAAAGGTTTCATGGAGCCATCTGCAGACTGTATTTTAAAAAGCCTGGCAATTTTTTGTTCTGGGACAACTTTGTTACACCTGTGGTTTAATAGGGTGTAGGATTAATTATACCCTGTAGGCAACTCTGCAGCTTTTGTCTTTGCCTCTGAAAGGAATGCTTTAGAGGTGTCCAACCACATTAAGGGGGGGGAAAACATTCCCTACGTTATTACTTTGCCATTTTCCAGCAATAGACTGGCCATTGCTATGTTGTTCTATATGGTTCTGCAGCTTGAGGAATTGCATGCGAATTTTTCCTTGCAATGGGCTATTTCATCTATAAAAATTGCATTCCTGCGGTCCCAGGCATGTTATGAGCTTTAGAGACTAGCCCAGTCTATGAACACCACCACATGCCACACTTAAAATTATTTCCCCCAGAGCAGATAAACCTTATGAGACACTAAAAGGAAAAGAAGATGCTGGCTGTAGTGGAAGACTTGGATGACGGTCACCTAGATTAGATGGCAAACCAGCAGAAGGCAAAGCAGTTTGGCTTTCTCAGGAGACTTCACAGTGTTACTTAATTTAATGGTACTCCCTTAAATAATAAATACTAGAATGAGAGCCTATGGGGTGTTTCTTCATACCTTCCCCATGCCAAAGTCTTTGTCTTGGTCTTTGTCTTTGTCTAGTGGCCCACTTCAACATTACGCAGGAGCAAACAACTGTCTGTTCTGATGCTGTAAGTGAATTTAATCTAATATCCTGTCACCAGCATCTGAAAACAGTTCTAGATGCTCCATATTGGTGCTAATGGGAAGATCACTTTCAAAACTCTATCAGTTGGGAACATGTCTGTGATACAAAATCCCTTATGCTTTTCCTTCCCATACCTTGGTTGCCGCCGAAAGGTTAAGCATAAATAATTTTGTCAATGCCCACTGTTGCTTTTGCCTCTGTATCATTAATAAATTCAATAACCAACAGCTCTAGCGTGGAATTTGTGGGCATCCTGCTGTTAATCTCTTCCCACAGTAAAAGGAAGCTGACTATCTTTAATCTCATGTCTCTCAGCCACTTTCCAATGCATGGCAAAATGTTACCTCTCATCCCATGACCATTCATTTTTCTTAACAGTCTCTAGTGAGGGACTTGGTCAAAAGGTTTTGCAAGTTTAAATAAATGGCCTCTGGTGGTTGCTAAGGGACAGGGTATTTCAGCTCTCCGTGTGAGATTTGTGCAATGCAAGAGTATTTGAAGGCCAAGCTTTCTCACCAGCAAGATATGACCACAGGAGAGGCATGCATCTCAGCTGCCTTTAGCTGTCTACACACCAAATGTCTAACCCAAGGTAGTTATCTAGGCTATGTCCTTAGTCACTGCAGAGGGAAAGAAGTACCTCCAAAAGGCAGTTCATGTCATCCTAGAAAGATGGGCTTAAAGGTTTCACTTGCTGAGATGCCGACTTCAGTGGCAAATCTGGCTTACGTAGCTTCCACTCGTGAATTTGCAATTCCCCTCCCTTTGGCTGTGCTGGCACAGCTGTTGCTGGGACCATGCTAGAAGAGGGAAACTGAGTAGATTTGGCTTATTTTTAACCTCACAAGAGACGCTTACGGAGATTAAGGATATGGCTTCACAGGCAGCTGAGCTGATTTAATGGCTAATTAACACTGAAAGGTGAAGGTCTGGGCCACCTTCCCTCCTCCTCTCGGACAAGGTGGTCTGGTCCTCCCTTACATGCCCAGCCATGTGTTTCCATCCTCTCTCTCTGTCGGCGTGATGCTCCCGCACTTGCATGATAAACTTGTCAGGGAAATCCTCGAACAGAGAATGAGCACTACCAAGCACAGTAAGTTTTTAGCTACATTATGTCCTTGATTTTGCTGTGGTTGCACCTACCAGAACGGTAGCTCTGGTGGTGAGGGTAGAGAGTGTGCAGGAGGTTGGGCCAGACCACTTGGCAGTAGCGCGTATTTCCACGGACGCAAAATGACTCCTGAAACCAGGCACTACGTAGTCACTGGGTGAGAGCTAAGGTTATGTCATGCTTTAAAGCAGATTGCCCAAGACTGTGCCCAGATATTCAAAACCTGACTGGACATGGTCCTGGGCAGCTTGGTCTACCTGACCCTGGTTGAGCAGAGCATTTGAGCTAAATGATCTCGAGAGGTCCCTTCCAAGCTCACAGTACTGTGATGCCATGATTAGGGACTGTCTCCCACAAAGGCTCTTTTTTATGCCCGTCCGGTCAGTGGTAGGCTTTAAAGCCTGGTCACATGAACAGCTGTAATGGCACAATTGAGAAGTGGCAAACTGGACCACGAGAGTGTGAAAACTTGACTGAGGGTGGTAGGGAATGGAAATTTTATAAACCATTTTTGCTGCTGCAGTCAGCATCTTGTTGAGCAACCTTTATACAGTTTGGAGCAATTTTGTTCACTCCAGGCACCTATTTCACTTCACTGATTGTAGGCGGAGACTTGATGAGCCGTTTAGGTTAAACCCAAGTTTGGCAAGATGAGTGTTACAATAGGCTGCTACCTGGCAGTGCTACCTGAGGCCCAGAGTGCAGCAGTTGTGAACGGCTGGGTAGTGTAGCCTCAGAGGGCTCAGGGAAAGCCTTTCACAATATGGTAAAATCATTTCACTCCTGGGCCTGTTTTTTTGATGCTAATGTTATGCTTGGAAACCTCAGCTGATCACTGCACTTTCCTATTTCCTGCCTCTAACTGATTAAAGTGGGGACTCCATTAGGACACCACAAATGATGTGGTAATTTGGTATGCTCAGAGCCTCTTCACTTATTTAAAAGGAATTAAGGCAATGGGTAAGTCATCCATTATTTATTGACAGCACTTAAGAAAGCGTTGTGGTAGATGCTGTTGCAAAGAGACATACCATGTGATTGAGAAATTGAAGTCCGTGGATGACACTTTCTAAAGATTGTTTCAAAAGGTCTTTGAAAAGGAAAAGTTTCCAAGCTTTGACAGCTTTGAAAGGATGGCTTTGGAAGCTCTTTCTAAGTTGCATGAATGGCGATTTTTAGATGGCACCAAAAAGCCACATAAATTCCTCTACATCCTCAGATGCCCAGATGTTATACATACTTCTTGAATAAGGAAGGCCAGAAGGTAGCTAACCTACCTTCTATATAACCTACCTTTCATTACATCTTTAGGGAGGAAATGTATCCCTAGATCAGTGCCAGGAGAGAACAGGACCTAGAGCCTGGCTTCTCCACACCACCGTCAAGACTTGCTGATCTTCAGGGTATTTCTGAAAAGCAGAACCCCCTTAGAGAGGCTGCAAATGTGGTGAGTCACAGTAAAGGAGGGATCCAAGAAGAGGTACCCTTCCCTTCGCTGTCTGTAGGGGCCTCAATCACAATTTTTCTTGCCTTCTTGCCAAACCAGAGGCATATTAGAATTTGACCCATGCGTTGCTGTCAATGACATAAACCTACTCACAAGTTTCCTTTCTTACGCTCAGTGTATCTAATATCAGAAAGAGGTGGAATGTATCATGTATTTATGAGGTGGAGTCAAACTGATAACCTATGGCCCTAGAAACAGTGTAAGTTACAAAAATACAGGGATAAAACATTAGCGTTGGGACTCATCATCCCGGCTTTGAATGCTTACACCATAATGATTGTGTCTGAAATAGTTGTCTAGACACCCTTTATCCTCAAGGGGAGGAAGCAGGCACTTCGAGGCTGTGATTCATCTGGCCAATCTTAATCGTCTTACTTTGGTGCAGACATTTCTCTTTCTCTCAGCTGACTATAAAGGAAGACTAGGGGAGCAGTTCAGATGAGAACATCCACGCGGAGGTAAAATGAGTCCTCTCTTAGTGTATACCAACCACAGCACACATAGGTGTGTGCAGTCACCTTTCAGGGGCCGGGGGGAGGTCAGTCTCTTCTGTAGAAATCGGACTGCTGCAATCCAGCAAACGTAATAAAAACTTGAATTCAGCTGGCTTTCAGGAAATGAGAAAATCAGTGTGTGGCTGAAGGAAGAGCATTAAGGAGGAGACTTTACTGGTTTAAAAGCACCAAGACAAACATAAAACTGCTGGCCTGTTCTTTAGACTCCTGGAAAATAGGTCTAGGCTGTTGTTCCTATGAGCATTTCACTAAAAAATGCAAACCCCTTGCCAGGTGAGATACTTGCTTTTAAGTTTCTGCACAATGTGGAGCCATTCAAAGTCATATTTCTCTCTGCTGTTCGTGTATGTTGCAACGCTTTGCACTTTTTCTAAAAGTGTCTTACCAATGTGCAGAAGGGTCAGGAGGCGTAGCCTTGAGCCAGCCAAAGATTCTCCATCTGTACTTGGAAACTGCAAAACTGCCATGTCTCTGTACATAATTAGTTCAAGCACCGTGCCAGACTAATAGGACTACATAGCTTTTGGATTATATCGGGCTGGCTCAGAGAGATGGAGACATCAGAAATGTAGGCATCTCCTCCGCTGGACTGAGAAATGTGTTTGTGATATCAAACACTTTTTTTTTTTCTGTTGAGTGTTGTGTAAAAGAACTAAATGAAAACC
Organism: Sagittarius serpentarius; assembly: GCA_034782735.1. NCBI lineage: Eukaryota > Metazoa > Chordata > Aves > Accipitriformes > Sagittariidae > Sagittarius > Sagittarius serpentarius. The sequence goes on from JAVKLA010000008.1 coordinate 33,752,604, forward strand.
ATCATTACTGTGATGAGGTCTACTTTCTCTGTAATTACTGAAGTCCTATGCTTACTCTTTAGAGGAGATTTGAACTTTGCTACTGGGTTCTTTTCTGCTGTAAATATCACTATAGCTATTTTGTGCAGACAGTCTTCATTGTTATGCTGCATGGGTATCTGAGTAAAACTGAACACTTGTGATAAACAGGAAATCAGAGGAGATAAACTCAAAGTACCTTTTGAGTTTCTGTGGGATTTTGAAGAACCACTTGTTCTGCACCAGCGCTGGAAATGTTGCAGTTTGTCTTAATACACAGCAGTATGAAAAACAATCAACCTCAGAAAGTATCTGGTTTCCATTGGCAGAAAAAAATAAAATCAAGTAACTGTTGTGGGTTTTTTTAATACTGGTCTTTTGTGCTTTCACAAAACGTGGATATTTTCAGGCAAGGCTTTCTGCCTTCAGCCACCCGTAACAAACAAAAGAATACGTTTAGCTACCCTCCATATATTTTTACTGCTGATGCTGGGCACCCAGCGGGTCCTTATCTCCTGACTTTTCCCATGGCAGAGGAGCTGGTGACCAAAAATCCCCCCAATCTCAGATTCCTGTGGGGTGCTCCTCGGACCTTTCTGAAGCTTTACCTATATGAAACATTTTAAAAATGATGAATCAGCAAACTCTGCAGAAGAGTTTAGTGGAATTTTCCTGTCACTTTTTTTTCTGCTGAAGTCACTGTCAGTCCTTCCATTTATGTAAATGGAATCAAGGTTCCATCTACACCTGTGATGGTAATATTGTGCCTATAGTTTTGCTGTGTATAAACTTTCCATGAAAAAGGTTATTGTGAGAAATCTAATTTTCTTCTCCCAACATTAGCCTGTGTAGGAAAACAACCCGTAAGTGCTGTAGTACAGCAGGTTAACAAAATCATTTGCATTTTATCAAAGACTAATGAAGTGTTCTCAAAAAAGTTCCAAGCCTGTCAGTACCTGCTGATGTCATTTTGTTAATTTACGATAAAACATGAGGTCTTGGACACCCTGCTTGTGCACATTTTCCGTGACCCCTTATGGGGTGGGAGGAGAAGTGTATTCTGTTAGGAAGCAAAGGAGGTGGACTCCAAGGTGACGTGATCAGACTGCGTCAGCCTCTTTCGAGCTGAAGGAACTGGGATTTCTGAGGAATCACTGAAGGGAAGCTCCTGTTTTCATTGATAAATAGCAATATAGCTCAAGTGCTGCAGTTCAGTGCTCAGGTGACAAGTGACACTAGAAACCCACCTGTCCAGAACAACCATCCAGATGGCTTGGAAAGCCTCAGCTCCCATTGCTGCCGCAGGAAAAGCTGTGCTTTGTACACGTCCTTTAAGAGGAGAGCCCTCACTGTGAGTGGCAAAGCAATGGTTATACGGTCCAGCGTGTCGGGGTGAGTGGGGCTCCCTGACAAGAGGGACGGGCTTTGCCTCAGGTGACTTCAGCTCCCTGGAGGTCAAACATCCACCCTAAAGCTGTGGTGCCTCAAATATTTATCATAGCAACAGTGCTGCTTTAGAGCAGTTCCTGCTCTGGCTGCTCATTCCTGCTCCCATGTTTCTCCTTTTGATGTGTCAATGCTGCTCTTCATGTGGCTATGCATTGAAATGCATTAACCTAATTCGAAAGTGGGGGGAAACCACTATACAGAACAACCTTTATATTTCTTTTGGTTTTCCCCACTGTTTTTCAGCTGGACTAGTTCTGTCGTCTGATTCACAGAACGTCCTCTCAGAAAGCTGGGCCAACGTCTCTGAGGAGCAGTGAAGTCTGGGGAGAAAAGAGAGGGGATGGGAATATTGTCTGCGGCCAGTGCCAAAACTGTAAACTGATATTTAAGATACGTATCTCACAGCGTGGGATGAATCACATTCCAGAGGTGCCTGTCTCTTACCTGTTGACCATACATACAGGCTAAGCAACTAACTTAGATGACGGAAGCCATTCAGGTGCCAAAACGTAGGTGCCTACTACCGATTGTGTGCTTTAGGGTATTCTTGGCCTCTGGCTGACACTCTGGAGAGTAACTCCTGTGTCACAGCTGCCAGGCCTGTGCAGGTATCTTGACCCTGCAAAGATGTCTAAAATGGCACTAGATGTGTGAGTTTGGGCACCTGAATTGCTCTAAAAGTTCAGCTTTAGACAGTTACAGCTAACTTCAGTTAACTGAGTGTGTGAAGGTCTCCTGTCAGTGTACACACGCAAAGACCACACATGTGGACCTTCTCTCCCAGCCTTTGTCACCTCGTCTGGAGCAGTGCACAGGAGGACTCACGGCATCTGTCTCATAGGGAGTGATGGGGCGCAGAATACAAAAAACAAACGTGAAACCAGCGCAGCCAGGGGTAATTGATAATCCACCCCTATTTTTTTTGTTCTAGTGGCTGGAAAAAAGGGAAAACAGCTTAAGTTATCCTTGAATGAAGTTATTTTTTAGTGGCTGTGCAATGAAATAAGGGATCAACTTCCAAGGGAGGCATAGACTGCAAAAGACAGCGCTGAGGAGGCCTCACGGCCTTGCACCTCTCTTCTCTTTGCTGCTCCTGATGCAGACAGAAGCTGTGGTGGTGTGAGCATGCGTCCGTGCCTTCCAGCAGCATCCCCCAGAAAGAGCAAGTATTCTGCCTGTGCACCTGGGAAGCAATTTGCTGCTGCCCTGAACTAGCAGTGAAGCATCTGACGTTACTGGCCAGTAGGCTGGAAGCCTTCACCTGTTCCCATTCTTGGCTGTCTACCAGCCCTGTAAAGGGAGGGGATACCTCTTACTCTGTGCCTACATAAGCCACAGGAGGGAAATGAGGAGGGGAGGAGTTTCTTATTCCCTTGCAAGAGCATGTGGTCCAAGCTGTAGTCTCAGCCCATGCACGTACATTTTAATTCATTTGTAAAAGGCCATTTCTCAGAAATTTCCCTCTTGCTTTACAGTATCCATGGAAGGCCCATGTGATTAAAATCCTTGGGCATGCCATGGAAGATGGGACCTGCTTTAATTATAATGTGTTGTTTGCTGACCATTAAATAAAGATGATGAAATAAATTGTCCCATTTTCTGTCTCCGAGGCTGATTGTTTGAGCCTATTACTCATCTGGGGAGAGTGCATTGTATTGCCAAGGCTGAGAGCACACACATTTATCATTAGTAACAGCACAGGGATGAGTTCCTTTCCTGTAGCCTTGTCTTTTGTTTGTGAGATTAACTTGTTTTCAACATTGCAAATTCCACGTTACGGAACGATTCCATACTCAGTCATTTGAGAACTGAATATGGTTTTCCCTCCTGTAGAAGTGCAGGGTTTTCCTATCTTGAGCAGTATGCTTTTGAGATTTTGCAGTTATTATTTACTACTGGAATGGTGTATCAGGCTTCAAATATAGGGGCAGGCAAGGTCTTTTCACTATGCAGGTGGACACATGCTCCCTTTGCTCTTTTCCGCTGGATCTATTTTGCTTGCCGGTGAGAGTATTTCATCTGCAGGGTTTGGACCTTCAGTCCAAAATCTGACATTGCCTCAAACCCAAAAGCAAAGCCATTTGATATTTAGAGCTGTGGAGTCAGCTTAACTCCCGCTGATTCTTGCCCCTGCTGCAAAGTCAAGTCTCTTCATTTGGGTGTCAAATACAGATTTAAATGCATGATGTTAACCCTTCGGCTGCTAATGGTGATAGGTTTGTTGGCTTCAACGACAGGATGGAGAGATGGGACAAAGGACCGACGTAAATGAAAGGGATCATTTATTCTGCCCTGTCTGGTGTGATGCCATGACAGAGGCCTTGCTTTGTCTAGTGCTTAAAGAGATTCCACTGAGACTTCTTAAAAGTGCGGCAGGGGCAGGTGCGTGTGAAAAGGAGGGGCAAGATCTTCACTACTGTCTTCAGGCATTTGGGTCAGAACTGGCCACCTGACTTCCAGCTGGAGCTCCTCCACAAGTCGGGCTCCAAAGACGTCGGTGGGTTTGATCCGTGTTCCCTTACCACCACGCCGCCGTGGATCCACAGCAGCAGGAGGTCATTTTTAGGCTCAGATCTCCAAAGAGTCCCCCGGGAGCACGCTGCCTTTCCCTCAGCTGCTGCAAAGAAGAGGCCTTCTAGCTTCTGGGGGCCTGTGCCCATCCACTATGGCTTCCCCGCTCCTGCAAATGAATCGGTAACGGGGCAGCAACTTCCTAGTGCTCCCAGGGCACTTCCCAGCACCTCCTGGTTTCTCTGTGAAAGAGGAGAGGGCAGTCCCTTTGAGGCAGGGGTGATTTTATTCCCAGTCTCATGGAGGACAGCGCAAACTGCTGGTGACGCAGGCGAGGAAACCTCTCTTCAAAAAGTGAGGAGGGAAGGCAGCAGCTGCCTCGCGTCCAAATGGTCTCCCGCCAGTTAGCACACCGCCGGACGATAAATATTGCATTTATTCCCCTGGAAGAAAGGATCTGAATTCTTAGTGCTTATGGGGAAAAGCTTGGAGGCAGCTCCAGGGCGCTGTGTGAAAGGAAATAAAAAAGCAGTTGTAAATCATTACAACCCAGTGGGAGGGGAAAAAAAAAGCAGCCCATATTGTCTTTTATTACAGTGCTAAATCAACGAGAAAGGAGGTGGGTGATTTATCAAGGTGGAATCCACATCACTTACAACACCCAAATTTGCTTGCATTAGAATGTGAGTTTTCTGATCAAATGATTTGGCTTTCATTAATTAGCCTTTGTGCAAATGCAGCCCCTGAAAGTGCTAGTTCCTGCTCACGTGTAAGAAATCCCATCTGCATGGAAGTGGAGTGGTTGTGTAACTCTCCTTCTCAAGGTGAACACAATTACATGTTAAAACCCTAACAAACCCAGGGCCCCCAAATCTCTTTATATAGCTGCAGCGATAACTAATAGTACTTAAGGCTTTGACTAGCTTTTATCCCTGTTGTTGAAAGCCAGCACTAAGGCAAACACAAGCATAAACAGATGATCACAAACAGCAAAAAGAAAGTTGAACTAAGGTGTTCAACAAAAGCTTTGTTGAAAATTAGGTGATGGGCAATTCCAAGCAAGAAAGTACATAGTTTTGAAATATTTTAACCTCAGCTGCATAATCAATATTCCCTTTTCATACACTGGCTATACTGTCTTATTGCGCTTTCTGTTTTCATTAATCCCCGATTCTTCGTAGTGCTGTGGAACAGCCTCTGCAGACGTTCACACACTCATAAGGAAGACTGCCTCAGCCGTTCCACCTGGACGGACGGAAGACGAGAGGGTGACAATGTGTGGGCAGCAGTGGGAATCTCTTTACAGCTGAGTAGATTTTTCGGGCAGAGAGAGGAAAGATTTCATGGAAGCTATCATGTTGTTGCTTGGTTATGAAACATCCTGAAATGTAATATGAATAGAACAGAACAGAACAGAATAGAATAGAATAGAATAGAGAGTATTTTTTTAACTGTTTGCGAAACGAGAGGTGACAGGTCCTGTGGATCGGCTCATAGATGCTGTGCAGTGCCGGGTGGGTTTGTCTGCCTCTGCTCAGGGGGTCTGGGCTGCTTCTGTGCTGGGCACGCTCCAGCAGCTTCCCTGGGTGACGTTTATGAGAAGTGATGCGCTCGTGGCAGCTGCGGTGTTACGTTTTGGTGCAGAGAGACAGGAAACACGCTTTGGAGGTGATCTTCCCTTTTTACTTTTAATTCTAGGTTTATGAGGAACTCTGGCTTCCTCTTCATGCTGACTGATAAATTGACCTGGAAGTCAAAAGACATGGCTTCTTCTTTCTGTTTCATGCTGCTCCCCCCTTAAGCACTGCGAACGTGCCTGGACGGTAGACCCGTACGGAGGGGACACGGGCTGGGTGGCTGGCGTCTGGAGGAGAGACAGCTCGACTGCAGCACGGGGGTAACCCAGCAGGTGCTGAAGTGTGACGTGGAGCCTGGAGAAGTACTACTGCTTCCTGGGGGTCCACTCAGAGCTTGGCTGAGAAGACCACAACCAGTGGAAGAAGGAAAGGCCCCTGGGGAAAGGGTACCAAAAAACTGTTTGGAGCCAAGAGGGAGACGGTTTAAACCTCTGCAAGAGCCGGGTGTATTCTTTCTCGTTACGAACCATTGACTGTCGAGGTCCTGGGAGCACGGTTACAATGCAGGGGCTGCGGCCGCCCTGTCCAGATTTTGTCTGGGAGCAGGACTCCAGGGCGTACCAGACCCTCACTTACACTACGGTTTCCACAGGCTGTGGATATCGTCTTTAATACTCTTTCCCCTCCTTCCCTAAAAAGATGTAATAGAAGGAGAAAAAAAGAAGAGTTTAATAAAAACTGTAACATTTGCTAAAAGTTGCAGAATAGCTTCTATGTAAGGGCTAAGTACGTAGGACTACTGAGCCTGGAAAAGACGCTACTGAAAAGGTTATGTGACAGACTAATAAAATAGTGAGTTATAAGGAAAAGTGAATAGCAGACTCTCCTATTCATTATAAAGACTAAAGGGCGTCAAAGAGTATTAGCAGGCAGTGAGTTCAAAACAAACAAAAGGAGGTGTTTCTTCACACAGGTAGTGAGCAACATCCATAGCCGTTGCTGAAAATGCTGAACTGCCCCTTTTATAAGAGTAATTTGTGGCAGAAAAATACCCCAAGGGCTGTTGAGTATATAAGGACATTGCCTCTGGCTGGGAAAGTCCTTGAGCTGCAAAGTCTGCAAGCGCGGAGGAATGATCTGCAGAAGTGTCTGTACGTGTTCGCCCTGTTCTTCTTCAGATGGCCAGATAGGGAACTAGAAGGGTCTTTGATCTGACCCAGTCAATCCGTAACTGTGGTCTTAAAGTTCAGGGAGAGTTTCTGCCCCTCTGCATCTGTTTCAAAGGCCCGTCTGTAGGAGGGTCAGCCTGAAACCTTTTGAAAGATTTTCTTGTTCTTCCACATGCACGTTGCCGCTTGCCAGTTTAACCGTACGGGTGCACGCTACTGTTGCTGTGGCTTGAGAGGCTGGTGTGCAGAAAGGAACAAAGTCCTGTACTTAACTCTTTTGAAGTATGTTTGGAGTGCTTTTTAAAGCATGTTTTTTCTTTATTCTCTTTTTTTTTTTCCCCAGTCATAAAAACACAGCCGTACACTGATGAGCTAAGTGCACTGGGCTTAATTGTTTGTTTCTGTGCTAGGGAGAGACATGGAAAGGTAAAGATAGCATAAGCTACCATGGGGAATTCTTGGATCCAGTGTTTTCCAGGGTGTATTGCAAGGCCTGCCAGCTCCTGATATGAAGATAGCTACTTCAGAGCTGCTTTAATTTATGCTTATCTTTCTACAGGCTTTAGGAAACAAGTAACAGGAGAGCAGCACGCTCCGATTATGCCCTTGACACACTCCTTATCCTGAGGACCATAAGCGTGACAGCCTTTATTCTGCCTGCTCCTTGAGGAGGCACAGCAAAAGGGAGCGAGGGAGGAAGGGAGGGGAGTCCTGCGTAGGTAGCAGAAGGGTCGTTTCTCCCGGTTTTAAAATCTTTGGGGTTTTTCTTTCTTCTTAGATTTTCCTATTTATGAAAATGCAGCATCTTGCTGGTGACCTAAGCTCTCTTCAGTTTGTCAGGATAAGATGAAATTTCTAGCATAATGGAGAGTCAAGCCTGCTAGACTGCTGCCAGCAAATTGAACACCGGTCCAGAGATGTCCAGAGCTACTCAGGGCACCTGGGGAGGCACACAGCACGGCGCCCTTCCCTGGAAGCCGGTGCCCCTGTCTTCCTTTCAATGGGAAACAAAAGCCAAGATTTCAAAATGTTGTAAAAAAGACTCAGAGGCTATTTTGTGGTTTGGGGGGTTTTTTTATTTTTTTAGCTGGAGATTGTGAAGTGTTATAGAGAGAAGGAACTGGGGCTGGGAACTTGGAAGAGGATGGGGAATTCCGGGACCCAGCTCCCCAGGACTTTCCCCTTTGGCACTTCTCGTTGTGAAAATTCCAGCTTTCATGGTGAAAAGCCTGGTTGTGGCCACAGCTCGGCAGAGAAGTGAGGCTGGGTTTGGGCGGACATGGTGCACAGAGATGGACCAGGGTCAACGTCTACCGTTCCTCCTCAGAAACCCTCCTCTCCAGGAGTGAAAAGAGGTAGATATCTGGGTGGCTGTCAGAGAAAACGTCATTCCTTCAGTGACAGCAGCTGTCCTGTGGATGGATGTGGAGGTTTATAGCGTGTGAATACTATGCAGTAAGGTCAAAGGCTGTAGATACGCTATAAAGTTTACAGGTGGAACCCTCCAGAGCACCCTCCAGTTTTATAGCGGAAGGATGAGTCCCTCGGCTCGTGCTGGAGCAACGCAGAGGGAGCTCTGTGCGTCAAGACTGACATTCCCAAGTGGGCCATAATCTGCTCTCACATAAATAAACAGCATGCAGCTGTCACAAAAGCTTTCACAGATTCAGGGCAGAAAAAAGAGAGGATAAAGATATGTGGCAATTAAAATATTTAATATTCAAATAAGCCTGATGTCCTATGGAGCTGACCCAGAGTGTTTTCTTGTTAGGAAAACTAAAACCAAGCAACTGGATGCTTTCCCTTCCACAAAGTAAGGGACCGCTGTAGCTGAACTGATGCTCTCTGGCGCCCTGTGCCCGCCGCGCTGAAGGTGAATCAGGCACTGCCTAGAGTGTCATTGTAACGCAAACTTCAGTCGTTGGCCTCAGACCGTGAGTCTTACCGCCCTCCCTAAGCCGATGAACTGACTGCTTCCTTCTCGTCCTGCTTTCCTCTGTGGCGCCCAGGCAAAACCAACTTTTTCTATGCTCTTCACGAAGTCTGTAAAATCCCTAGTGGGTAAGAAGCACACACCTCCAATTTATTGATCAGCTTTTAAACTATTTTAAACCCGGTAAACAGACAAATAAGCTTAAGTGGCTAATCTGAAGACAAATGAAGTGCTCAAGAATGCATTTATTTCAGGGGTTTTGCCAGTTTGCAGCTGCAATGGTAATTCTGGTGGCTGTGGTTTTAGGCAGAACAAGTGTGGATGCCAGCCTGGTTAACATACAATACAATACTAATGTAATGCCAATTATAGATAAACATCTTAATTAAAAACTGAGGAAAGCAGGCTTAGATATTTTCTAGAAAGTAAGATTGGAATGTAATCTGAATCTTTACAAACGCAATGGGGAATAACAGATGATCTTGATGTTCTGAGGCTTTTCGCTTGGAAACGGCATTTATTTTGAAACAGCAAAGGCCTTCTGCATAGGAGTAGTCCTCTTTTCAGAAGAACTGCCTACCACGTTGACAAAAGAAATCAGTGTTTGTACTCAAACACAAGACATATGACTATTTTGTGTGTCTTGGAATGAAGAGCATGTTTTCCAAAAAAGGCTAATAGGCTGGCCTATGTAATTACTGAAATTCGGGGCGTTTTTGGCAAATGCTTTACACAATAAGGCTGTTGTGGTCACACAGTCATCTTGGGTTTGCTTGCCTCTCCCAGATGCCTGTTAATAAAACGCGACAGCTGAATTCGGACCTGATGCAGGCAGAGTTTCTAAGTTCCCCGCTGCTCTCAGGGTCGGGTGGGTAAAAGCAGGAGGATCCTAACAAAGTTCTGCTGAGGGCAGGTGAGATCAAAGAGCAGTCGGGTGTAACGTTTGGCCAGGTATTTCCCACGTGTCACTGGCCACGTCCTCAGGTGCTGCAGATCGGCGGGGCTCCACTGAGCTCCGTGGGCTGTGCCGGTTTCTCCTGGGACGTTCAGGTGCTGCTTTTCTGCCATTGCTGAAGTGGCTTTTTATGCATCAAAAGGCTCTGAATCAAGCCTCTGAGGAGCGTGTGAGTTGAAAAGTGCAATGAATTTAGGAGCAGCTACCCAGGAAGCTAACTCAGAGATAAGAACTTGCTAATAAAGTGCTCGATGAGAAAGGGAACTGATATTTGAGAGTAACAGGCCAACAATGGAGCTCAAAGGAAACGTTTGAGGCTCTCAGATGTCCCAGCTGATTTTTGATGCTGGAAGGATATGAGATAGTCAGAGCTAGGTGCGCACTGGAGACGAGTGCGAAACACGCTGCGAAGTCTGTCTTCCAGCTGACAAAACAGCCAAGCCGTTACAAGGCAATCTGGCTAGCATTATATCTTTTAATATATTTCCAGACTTTAGTTTCTGAAATCTCCAGAGGATCATGAGCCTCCAAGGTCATCGGGGTTTCGACCTTTCTTTTATTGCCATAGCAACCAAAGCTGTCTTTAGTGTTTAAATTAGTTAATCAATTGCAGTCCTTCATTTATGCTGGTTGGCAGCAGCCATCCTTGAAAGCTATTTCTTGACTAATATGTGCTTTTATCACAGGAGGGTATTCCCACACCTCAGTTGAATAAGACCCTTTGATAGAGGAATTCACTTCATCATCTGAATTCAGTACCTCATCTGGGGCCAACTAGTATGAATTACTATTATAGATTTTTTTTCCCCCTAGAATCATCTTAATTCTGGTTTACAACCCCTTAGAAGAAGACGGGGGTCACTTAATTGGAAAAAAGCACAGGCTCTAATTGCTTCCATAAAAAAGGAGAATGCTCCACCTTTGAACTGTGTGTAAATGAAATTACAGTGCACAAACAAACTGATCACTTCAAAGAACTTTTTTGAATGAGGTCAAAATATGAACTGTTTTCTGTTCAGCTGGCATATTCTGATAATCCCTGATTCTTCTGAGAAATAGCATGGAATAAAGGATTAAGGGCAAGGTCACTGCCTGAAATGCCCAGAGACCCAGGACTGTCCATTGATTTACAGTGTGGGTTTGGGTACATTAGCCCAGCCCTCTGTGACTCAGTTCCCTGAATTGTAAAGTGCAGCTAATACCTACCTTGCCCACGTGGAATCAGAAGGGTTAAGTGGTGAGTGTTTTCCTGTTTGAAACGGCACCTTCTTCTCTGTTTCTTTCCCTCTGTTAAAGAGATGTATCTGCACAAGTGCAGGTGCTTCCAGCCAGTTCTGCCTGCGCTCCAAGCTGGCTTAAAGAGAGCCACAGGCTCACGTGGATGGGAAGGGACCCCTGGACATCTCTAGTCCAAGCCTCTGCTCAAGGCAGATCCCGCAAGCTGCCCAGGCGAGTTTTGGATACCTCCGTGAATGGAGATCCCGCAACCTCCGTGGGCAGACCGCAGCTTGAGTTGACACTGCTGCATCTCTGCAGAGATGCATTTCTGAGGACCGCGCTCTCCCAGCAATACTTCGTTGTACAGTAACATATTTTAATAGTTTTGCACTTAAACCTGCTTTGTCTCCTTGGACAAGCAGTGAAGTCAGGCTTTGGCCGTCTTGTGCCTCTGCACATCCCAAGAAATTACGGACGCATGCTCTCTATGGCAGCTCTGTATTGAAAGTAATTTCCAAATATTGGTCAAGCTCTCCTCCGTGAGTAGGGTTTTCTTTCTCTTCCAGTCGCTGGCAGCAGCTTTAAGGATGGCGAGCATGGAGCAGGCTGGGGATTTCTTGATGAACTACTAGAAAACAAAGATAATGTCCTGTCTGTTTTGGCATGTGGTCTCAGCTACAGTCCTGGAACTCAAAACCAACCACATTTGGTTGAAACGGTGTGCGTGTACTTCTTGTAATGCCTATCAGTGTTCATTGGGCTTTAGAGACGGACGTGGAGTCTGCAATGCCCGAGCCCCCGTGCCGCTGAATGGTGAAGAAGCGTGCTGTACCTTAGTTTTCACTAATGCAGAGTGAAGCGTGCTGTTTGCAGACTAAAAAATAATCCCTGCAGTCCAGCACGGTGATTCTTTCTGTTGCCTTAAACCAGCGGCCCCTGGGGACGCATTCGCTCACCTGGGCTGGCTTCTGACAACATGACCTCATCGTTATGCTAAACCCATGTTCTTCCTGTCTTTACACAAATAGTCTGGCAATCCAAATGAGCACACTCTTTGTTATTTTAAAGAGTGGCTGGTACCAAAGCGAATGGTTTTTCTTTTGATTAGCTTTTTCAAAGGATAACCTTTGTGAATTTTCCACAGAGGCTGCTGCTGCTGCACAGTGCGTCTGGTTGAGTTTTAATCATTTAGCAATTCTTGGCCTCAAAATGCTGTTGTTCCTGGGACTTCTTGAAAGTTGTGACATGACGGCCGGTGGGGACAATGCCTTTTTCCTGATGTGCATTCACTGTGTGATAGGATTCGTGTTTTACATCCTCTGTTTAATGCCAAGAACGCTGTTGTTGAGGAGAAGGTGAAACCAAAGAAGAGACATCTTTGTAACGTGCAATGGCAGCGTATCTGTGAAAGACATGGGACTGGGTGTCAGCTCAGAGAATCAATACAATCAGAGTAATTTTCATATGCTTGCTTACAGCCTTGGACATATTTCCCCTGTAGCTCTAAGAGGGCTTTAATTTGGGTAAAAGTGTTGATGCAACTTTGATCACAAAGTCGAGGCTTTGCCACGTGTATCGAGCGCTATCAAATGAACTGACAAGCACCATATTTGCAGCTCCTCTGGAACGACACTACCCATTTGCAGAGGGATTAATTAGTTATGGTGCTCAGAGAAACGATTTTCAGTAGTAACTTAAGGAATATATTGCTTAATGTAAAATAAATGGAGTGGAAGAGGGATGGAGATTAGGATGCAGCTTGCTGTTTTATAACATTTAAGCTGATTGCAGGTATTCAGAATAGTTTGAGTATCACTTTGGCACCCATGCTGAGCCTTTTAATCTGCGCTTATTTTTTGATGTGACTGTGGCCGAGAGGCACCCAGGCCCTTTGTGAAGTTAACAAAACAAGACAAACGGTGCTGGTGCTGTGCCAGGCACGGCGTGGTCAGCGGCTGTCAGTGATCCTCGCTGCTGCGGTCTGCCCTGCGAGCACTGGCAGCGTGGTTTTGGTTGGCGTCAGGATTCCTCAGCGCTGCTGGATGCTGTTTGAAAAATAACGACAAAACCAAGAGGCTGTGGCGGTCTCTCCCTAAAGAAGAGGTAAACCGACAAGATTTAAGACGATAAGGTCGTGGCATCTCAGAGGAGGTTTGTGTTGGACTTTTGAACGCCTTCTTGGCTTTTTGGCCTGACATGGACTGCGTCTCCTTCTGGGGCGACACCGTAGCACTGCTAACGTGGGGGGGATAATATACTCAGGCCTTGGTTGTATAGGAAACCATTTAAACCATTTGGCAGCAGCATCCCTTGTGGGAGTGAAACTTGTGTGTGAAAACTGCCTGACAAGGAAGGCAGGGTGAGAGGAACCTTACAAGTGAAAAGTAGCATGTAGTGTTTTCTCATTTCAGATATCTGGTACGAAAGCCGTGCGTTGTCATCTGAAGAGTGAAACTGAGGAGGAGTCACAGAATGAATTGAAGTTTGATTTCAAGTTGCATACCCTTTTATTCTCCACCAGGCTTAGCTCTCATTTTCTTTTCTTCTTTTGCTCTCAGCTTTGCCTCTTCCTGGCGTTCTCTGCTTTTCCCCCAGTTGTTCTTTATTAAAAAAAAAAAAACCAAACCTGCAGAAACTTCCTGTTTCTGCCTTAACATCTGGTCCCACTCCACAGTGGCTTTCCTGCTAGATCGCTGCCACTGGAACTGCATAGCAGGTACATGCCATTCCAGGCACAGAAATTTTCCAGAAGCAGCTGTTACAACAGTGGGTTTTGCTTGGAAAATGCAATTTCAAAGTCAATTGGGATGACAGTCGTTTGGACCCAGGATATTTAAAAGCAAGGCACAATTAAACCAAGATCTTGGTTTTTAAAGGAGAGGAGTCTAATATTTATAGCTATTATTCCCTCTTCGTCTTAAGTACCAGAATTTTATCATATGGTTTCTCCTTTCCTTTTTCACATGCAAGCTCTGCTTTCCCTTATAGACCATCTTCCCTTCCCTTTCTCTCACTTCCCAACACAGTATTCCTCCCAGTAGTCCAAGCATCTTCCTCCGTGTGTTTTCATTTTCACCCTTTCCCTAAGAGCACTGGGATGTTCAGTGACATTGTTTTGCAAGTAGTAGGAAGAGGTTCTGTTTGGGTTGTGGTTCTGGTTTTTTCTTAATCCTGTTTTTGGTTGTTTCTCCGCCCTGCCTTCTAATTAGTGCATGGGGGCTTTCATTTTCTGTTTCTTTTTTCAATTTGCTCTAACAGCCTTCAACGTCTTCAGTCATTCTCAGTGCATCTCCACCTCACAAATATATCTGGATCTGAGATGATTAATCATGGCATAGCAGTTTATTTTCTCTAAGGTAGACACAGCTGAGTAAGATTTAACGGGCTTCAAAGGACAAACTCTTAGAAGAACAGCAGGACATTTACGTTCTCCTTTTAGATAGCTAGAGGACTGGTCAGGAAAACAGTAACAGTGATAAAGGTAGCTATTACAGTGAGGGCAGTGTGGGTAGAGGATTTACTTGTGACACACATTAGCGGGGGACTCCTGTGCTGCCTGACACCCGACGACGCAGGTTATTGCTGAAAGCCTGTTTTTCATACTCACCCTAGCCGTGCTGATCTCTTCACCCAGGAGCATTTCTAGCAAGTGAACGTTCGTAACAGATTGACTTTTCCAAATTAGCCGAGGACAGCGTTTCCTGTTGACGAATGAAAGCCCAGCAGCCAGTGAACCAGACGACGACAAAACCGGGCTCGTAAAGCACTCGCTGCAGTTCGTGCAAGCCTCTGCGCCGAGCAGCGTTCCTCCTACTCCTTCCCCTTTGCCGTGTTGAAAAGCAGGGCTTTTAGTCACCCCGAAAGTATTTGGGAGCCTGCCCTGAGATCGCTGAAGATGTTTTCGGGAGGCGGGTCACCCAGGGGTGGTGAGGAGCAGGGGGTCTCTGACAGGGCTCCAGAGCTGGAGCCGGTGCTGCCCTTGCTGCCGGGGGGGGTGTGCAAGCCCCTCTCCCCTGGGGGAGCTCAGCGGCTCCCCGGCAGGCTGGTCTGTCCTGCTTGCGCAAGCTCTTTTATTAAGTGTAAAGTACTTAAATAGTCATTGCACCAGGACGGAAAAATAGGAGTTCCCCTTCCCAAGCAGACTATGGGCTCTTTCACTCTTTGTCTCACTGAATAGTTATTTCTTCCATGCAAAGGGGGCAAGTCCAAGCCCTGAGTCCCGGCTGGGCTGACCCTGACGTGGGGCAGGGGAGGCCGGGAGGGAACAAAATCTGCTGCTGAGGTGCCTGGGTGGGTGCGTGAACCGATGGGCTGTTGGCACTGCCCTGGTGCGAATGTGCCAAAAATGAGTTTTTCTTGGCCTTTGCTGTTGTTCAGAGAGCTGACACAGAAATTAATCTGTTTGGGATTTTTGTTTCATTGACAAATACTAAAAAAACGAAACACATTTTTGGCTTCATCTGATTTATTTTTTTTTACGAGCCAATGCTGTTTTCATTTTCGATTCGGGCACCAATTGTGACATAACCCTGCTAGAAATGATATAGGGGATTACTCAATAATTGTTTCTCTCTGCATTTTCATTGCTGAACTGTTTCAGTTTCAACTCTGGTGTTTTGCTCACTTGACAAGCAGCCTTCGTTTTATAGCTTAATGCTGTTAAACAACGCTATCATCTGCTTTCTCATTTTGTAACGCTGTTTAGCACTAACGATTCATGCAGATAACGTATACACTGTGTAACAGAAAATAAATGCCATGGGGCTCGCTAGAAGAAAAGTAATACAATATTTGAGAGCCTTGTTCCCCAGAGAACGGAAACAGTAAATCGTTCCTTAATGCGTCTGCCTGATGGCTTTTGAGCTTCACAGTCTGTGGGACTGAACTCCTTCTCCCCGATGCCTCCCCGCAGCAGGCCGCGTTCGGCCCCCAGGAAGGTGGAGGACGACCCCGCGTCTCCAGCGTAGCTCAGCCCTGGGGCTGCTGAGCGGCTGCACTCGCCGGCACGGGCTGCGGGTTTGCGGGTGGGTGGTGGCAGCTCCCTGGGTCTGTCTGTGGGGCAGCAGCGGTGCCGCAGATCCCTGCAGCGGTTCACGCAGAGCTGTGAACGTCAGGGGTATGGGATGTCATCTTCACGGCTTTCCTCCGGTCTGGGGACAGTCTCACCCCAGCTCCGTAGTCCCTCCTCTGCTACTCCGGGTATTAGTAGCTGCTGGTGTCTGGTGGATGTGACTCAACACCGTGCTGTAGTCACAAGAATACACTCTATCCATCAAATACCTCGAGGGTGAAGCGCTGAGTTTCTGAGGCGTGCTGTTTTAATCTTCGTGGCCTGCAATGGTTCTGGTGAAGAAAGCTCGCCACAAATCACAGTCAGTGGTGCTTTTTTTCTGAAATCCAGAGGACATAACTCATGGCCAATAATAATTTCAAAAGTAACCAGTGATTATGTTGCCTCACCGCTGGGGGGGCTCTTCTTACAGAAGGCTGAATTTCAGAGGCTGAGCGCTTAATGCCAGGGATAGACTCAGCTGAAGCACGTTAAGCCCCCCTCATTTCATTAGTGATGCCTGCTGCAGCGTGCGTTTCTGGACGCGCTCTGGGGGAACAGCTCTGCTCGTCACCAGTTAGTTACTGGGACAGAAATCAGGCCGTCATTCCGTGCTCATTAATTCTGGATCTTTGCACTGCAAAATCACCTGGCTGTACCAGAGGGATCCAGGACAGGCACTAAGCCATGCTCATATTCCTGTTGAATTTGCCAAGGTGCACACTGAGTTTTATGCTGGCTGTTGGGAGACATGACATGTGGTCCAGCCTGAAGTTAGAGTCTTCTCCCCAAAGTCATCAAAGAAGAAGTAATGCTTTCAAAATTTTTCTCAAATTTGAATAACTGTGTTGAATTTTTGCCTGCTCAGTACTTTATATCATGTGGCTGTTGCAATTTTTGCTCTAATACAAGGCACCCTAAAACCGGATACAGAGTCTTGTGGACCCGTGCCCACATTTAATCCCACAGAATACTTCAAATAATTCTGAATATACAAGTGGCACCCCATAACCACAATTCACGCTCTTTGTTGAAAATTCCCTCCCACTCTCCTCTCTCCCAGCTTCATGGTTTTGTCATTTGCTAAACAGATTGTAGCTTCAGACAAATAGCTTTCCAATAATAACTAGAGGTGGTAGCAGCCGTGTCAAGGATATTATAAAATCCTGCTGTCTGTGCTGTTTTGCTTAATCTTGACAACACAGCCAAGAGAACCAAGCACTGAACAGAAGGGATGTAAAAATCTCTTAATTCGGTATAATGACAGATAGCATACCTTGCCCTTTTGCAGATCTCTATGAATGGTTACAGTTATGGCTAGGCTTGGATTAAGCAGCGTTTCAACCAAAATATTGCATTTGGGTATTTCAGACATTGAGTCATTTGAAAGGTGGGGGAACATTTAATCTTACACCCACACAGACACCTTCGTTTTCAAAACAGGATCTCTCCTGACGTTTAATGACTCTCCAGCCTGTGTTGAAACTGAATGCTGAAAGGAAAAGAAAGACATCAGTCAGCAAGGGAAACGCTAAAACTCTCTCTGTGCGCATTCAAACATCAGTGTCAGCACCTCTGGCTTTTGGGGGTTTATACATGCTAAATATTCTGGACAATACTCTTTATAGCCTGGAAAATCTTTTTTTATGTGTATTTCATGTAGCAACTCCTCTTTATCTTGAATCCCACATCAATATTTTGCTAGCCAGTTCTTTACTGGCCAGAATAAAATACTCTGATTCTCCCGGAGCTGGTTCTCAGCCTTGCCGGGGTTACTGATTTCCTTCATACCTGAGCCCTTTTGACAAGTCATTTGTGCCTCTTGAACTTGACTCGGACCAGCTGGAAAATGGAATGCAAAATGGAAACTCTGGAAACTGCTTCCTGTGTCTCATTTGAGCTCTCCTTCATAGAAGTAGTTCATCTGCGTTGTAGATGAAATATCAGGTAATTCTAACCTCTTTCCCATTTTAATGGCAAACTTTTCTCAGTTATTTTTTTCATGAATGGTGGAGATTTTGTGTGAATGCTGCAGTGTCACTCAGTCACTATTAGGGCAGAGAGTGGTCAGCGAAGTAAAGGGAGGGTTTTAGACGAACTCTAATTAGAGGTGATTTTGAGCCTGGTTAATTAAGTCACTTCTTTAATGGACTCGGCAGTGTCTGGAGGGGTCAGTAGCCCTCATGGGGACTGGAATATACTCAGTGGCATTCGGCATTTCTGGGACCGCCCTCTCCTGAAACTGCCCCCAAATAAAAGCTCACTTTCACGTGGTGGTAGACCAGGAAGCCGAGAGCTATGCAGAGTCACAAAGAGACCTAGTTTAAGCAGGCAGCCATCAGCTGGGAAGTTCGCAAGATGTTATTTTGCCTTCTGTGTTATATCCTGTCCATGCATAAGAGAATGGGCATATCTATCTGGGGGAAAAAACAAGGTCCAAGGCCTAGAGGTGTCAGCCGCAGGGCAGCAACATGTGCCGTGGGCTTGAGGCATCTGCTCTGGAGTCCAACTTGAACATCCCCAGCAGAATGAGCCACCTTAGAAGGTTTTTGTGATGTTTATTTACCTGCCCTGGCAACCCTAGCAGTGAAATTGGCCGGGAGGGTCAGCTCTCCACTTATGCCATGGACATTTGTTGATTTGAGATCCCCTGAGGCGAGTGAAGCTGCAGAGGCTGTAATCCAGTCCTGAGGAATTGCCACTAAATTGCCTCTGGAACCCTAAAAACCCGTGCATGTGGCTGCAGGGCGGCTCAGCCCAGGTCGTTCCGCTGCTGCAAAGCTCCCTCCAGGTGTCTTACTGTCACCGGGGAGGGTAACACGGCTCTTGCTGCCAAATGAAATAATGCAGTGACTCTCTGCTTTCCGCTAACCATTATTTGTGTCCCACCGAGTCCTGGCGGAAAGAGTTTAACTTTTCCTGTGGGGAGAAATGTCAGCACGAAACCCAGCAGCAGATGTTTGTTTTCCAGCAGCTTGATCTCTGCTGTTTTTTCTGAAAAGGGACATTTTCTCTTTATTTTCTTTACATTAATTTTCAGCACGTGTTTTTTTCTTTTGTTTGTGAAAAGATAAGAAAAGCTGATAGGAATTTAGAGCAGAGGGTGACATGGTAAATGTGATCTTTTCACTAGCTGCACGTCACTTTGAAAGATGGTTTGTAACATTAGCAGCGTCCCTGTGTATAGAAGACCACTGAATGGTTTCGCCCTTCCCGCTCTTTGGCACGGACCCACTATAGCTTCATTCAAACCCACTTTTTTAAAGACAGAAGGCCTTCTTGGGAGGACAGCCTGTTCGGTGGCACAGTCATAGGCACCTGTGTTGTACCAGGAGGGGCTGGTTCATTATGACCGTGGTAAGAAAGGCACTCAGGCTCTGCAAAGTGTCACTTCAGGTGCCATTTGTTGAATCCAACCCTATCAAGAGAAAGGCAGTAGCATAAATAATCTCGCCT
Source organism: Sagittarius serpentarius (assembly GCA_034782735.1). Classification (NCBI taxonomy): domain Eukaryota; kingdom Metazoa; phylum Chordata; class Aves; order Accipitriformes; family Sagittariidae; genus Sagittarius; species Sagittarius serpentarius. Next base: position 33,771,940 of record JAVKLA010000008.1, read on the forward strand.
GCTGTGAGATGCTGGGGACGCCGAGCTGCGCGGTGCGGTGTGGGCGCCAGGCCGGGTGCCATGCTCCATGCAGACCCTGTCTCTGCAGTCGTTACCCCATTTTGGTCATTCGAGCTCTTAGAGGGTTTTCTCACAAGAAAACAACTCCATTCATCATTTCTGCTGCCAAACAGAGAGGACGTCCGCATGAGAACTTGTTGCTGCACTGTTAGGTAAAGGCAAGGTCACGCAGGCGGTGTAATGGTTGGCACCGAGCGGGAGCTGCCTGTGGGCTCCTCCGTGGCCGTCACCCGGCTGCGTCTGTCCTGCACCGAGGGAGAGGGGCAGCACGGCACAGGCCTGAAATAAGTCTGCACTCCACATGCATGGCTTTGTCAAAAAGTTCTCATTCAAAATAGATGCCTTAACTGTATTTCAGCAGAAGCAGCGCTCTCTGCACTATCGTGTGTTAGCTAATGCCCCTGTTAAGCTCAGTAGTGGTTTCTTGTGGTGGATGAGCTGTAGTTTCTTCTGTTCCTTGGGAAGGGTATATCATTGTCAATATGCTTAGTCCTCCTGTAAAATTAAATCCTTTAGTAGGCAAAAGATAATCATTATCGTTTGTGTCTCGAAAGAAAATCAGGGATGAAAAATATTGAGATAAAACAATCCAAAATTTGAGATTTTTTAATCCTATAAAATTTGAATACATTCAAACTCACAGATTTTTAATAGATTCTGCTGAATCAATAACAAAAACTATCAAACTTGTTATTGATGTAGTTTTGGCATCCTTTTGTACAATGTCTTAGCAAAAGGGATTTTTGAGAAAGAGTCGGGGTGGGGAGAGAGGAAGACAGAGAGAAAGGACAAGAGACGAGGAGGGAGGGAGGCAGGGGAAAAAGAAAGAAAGAGGGAAGGAAGGAAGGAACGAAGGAAGGAAGGAAGGAAGGAAGGAAGGAAGGAAGGAAGGAAGGAAGGAAGGAAGGAAG
>JAVKLA010000008.1:33785939-33797636 GCA_034782735.1 Sagittarius serpentarius
CCCCGGAGCCTTCCCTGCTCCAGGCTGAACAGCCCCAGCTCTCTCGGCCTCTCCTCGCAGCCGAGGTGCTCCAGCCCCCGATCATCTTCCTGGCCCTCCTCTGGACCTGCTCGAGGAGGTCCCTGTCTTTCTTACACTGCGGACCCCAGGTGGGGTCAAAAAAAAAAAAAAAGCAGCATTATCTGTCTGAGGAAGGAGGTCTGTCTGGGGCATTTCCTCTTGGTAGTGATAACAGACCAAGGGGTGTCCCTGATTTCAAACGCTGGTGGAAAATCATTGCATAGCATAGCATTCACCAAAGCCAAAGGTCTTCTTAAAATGGCAAGCTGCAAACCAAGGCAATTCCAGCCCTGAGAACCCTTCAGAAGAGAACAGAAATCCAAATTTCTCTGTCCTCACTTTTCATGGATGCTGCTGGCAGGAGAATTTTACCGATATTCAGCTTCATCATTCATTTGCAACGTTCACCTTCTGCATTCACGAGGCATTTTGACTGACAGAGAAAAGCGAAAAGAGACAGATGTACTCACTGGGGAAGGCTTATATATAATTGAACATGTAAACATTTGCAAGCCACTGTTATTTTTACAATTATAGGAATAACGTTGTCTTGACTGGTGCTCATAGGCCTGTCAGGAGCTATGTAAAGCTGGGTACAAAGCAGCTCCCCCCCCAATTCATCACACCACAGGCTCTGGGCATGCAGCGAGTACTGGCGTTGTGTGGTGCTTCGTGCACCCCTGCTCCTCAGAAGGCCCGTCTTCTGACAGTTCATAAGGAATTAGAAAATGTTGCCCTTGCACAGCTTTGCAGAGGACTTTTGTAATGCGTCATACAGTAAATCTATCTGATGATTGTCAGCAGCGTATTTTCAGTACTGCTGCTCACTGGGAGGAGCTTCCACCCAAATGAGATCTGGAGGGATCTTCACCCCCAGTCGGAGTAATGAGTTCTGAGTTTTGATAATGCTTTTTGTGAGTACAGTGTCTGTGCTCAAAAGGAATATTGCAGGCAGACCACCCTTCTTACCCTGGGAGTTAAGCTGTTTTCGGTGGTATACATTGCTCACCATGGCAATGGGAATTGAATTTTCCGCTCCCTGAGCTCTCCTGGATACTTAAACCAGCCTCATGTAATACTATTGTGGCCAGTGTCATTGCACCACTGAAAACTAAATGAATGAATAAATTAGAGCGGTGGCGTTTTGGATTGCTGAATTGCATCCAAGCTTTTTATTGCAGTCATGAACTCCTTTTCTGATGACAGACGGAATGATGCTTATTAGGCAGTTAGGCAGATCATTGTAACGCACGAAAGCGAGAAGTACAGTAGCAAGGCTGTCTATCAGAGAAGTGAGAAGGGATTATCTCTTAAGAAACCTCTTTGCAACACCAATTGCCTTTTGACTGCAGGGCCCCTTCGTATTACACAACAGTTTATTCTCCCTTATTGATGCAAGTAATCTAAGTTTATGGCTCCTATCACAATCTTTTGCTCCTTGGCCTTTTAACTGCCTTTAATGTAGAAGCTATTCCCATCTTCTTGAAAGTTTGTGCTCCTTCAGCTTTCAGCTTTCATCCTGCTCCTACTTTATGTGTCTCTGAATATCCCTCACTGTCACATTTGCAGTGCTAAGTTCCCTCTTTGTCTCATTTCTGTGCAGTCGTCTCCACGGCTTTTTCCTCAGCCCCACTTACTGCGTTGCTCCACAGCCACTCTCAGCCATGGGCAGCACCGCAGGTCCCCTCGGCTCTGCCCACCTCTCCAGGACTTGGTCAGGTGTTTGGATCCAGACCACTGTTTGGATGCCCCTTATTCCCCTGATGTATCTAGACTGGACTCCTGACCTGCCTGCGTTGTTGCATGGAGGGCTCAAAACAAACTGACCTGGACTAGGGTTTGGTAATTTGCCCAAGCTAATTTACTGGCTACTTGGGAGGAGGTGGCCCTTTGCCCTTGGCATGGCACTTATGTTACCCATCAGTTTGCCGATTTGGAGAGTTAATGCCAGCAGAATAATAACCCTACGAAAAGCACTGGGGTTTTTTTTGCCAGTGTAGCTCCCTGAACTGTTTCATATTAGCCTGAAATTGCAAGAGGGAGGGGGCAAGAAGACGTAGCTGGGAATGTATAGGGTGTCTATTCCTTTCAGAGAGGGCACAGCATTAGATCTGCTCAGTTGTGACATGAAATTCACCCCAAAGTCATATTTTGTGGCCCATTAACCAACACAAGAGCAGACTGCTTTTGGGAGGAGCGGTCCTGTTGGATGCCCGTTGTATTGCCACCTCTGCCTGTTAGGGCAGCTGATCACACGCGGCGCGTGGTGAGCTGGAGCACCTGGACATCAGCCCAAGGGAAAGAGAAGCCCCGTTGCTCAGCTCTCCATGTGGCCACAGCGAGCGGCGCTGAGCGTTTCCCGAAGGCAGGGGTGAGCTGCTGTGCTCCAGAAGAGGCTGCCGGTGCCTGGGGACGCCGTCGATGGCGGTGTGTGCTGCTAGTCCTCGCAGTGTGGTGCTTGGTGAATGTGAGGGGGGGGGCAAGTTGAGCCTTTGTCACCTCAATGGGAATGAAAGGTTAATGTGATGGGACAGAAGATTGTCATGTAGCATCGGGAAGCAACGTTGTCTTTGCGTGTGTGTGTGTGTGTGTAAAATTGTTCTAGGAGAGCTAAGCGCAGATGTGTTTTCCTGCTGAGACATAGATATAAGCCCCCATTTAACTGCTCCCCCGAAGTCAGACCAGAGCGATCCATTTGGCTGTGGAACGGTTGCCCCAGGAAGGCCGTAAACCTTTATTGCTTGGAGACCTTTGACTGGACACTCCATGGTGTTCGGCACAGATGAAGGGAGCGTGCTTCAGCAAGCAAAGCACAACAGACTACCTCAAGGAATGAGCCACCCCTTGTGAGGAGGGGACTGGATGCAAATTGTTCTTTTCCACCTCCAGTTTGTGCAGCTCTGCTGGATCTGTTAGACTCAGAGACCTGGAACACAGTGGTCTGCTGCAGGGTACAGTGGCACTTTTTTTTTATTTTTATTTTTTGATAGCTTAAGCTGGTTTAAGTATATATCGCTTGCTAACCTCTCATTCCTGACTCTATGTTGCCCCTTGTACTCAGGAAGAAAAAAATGCTTATTTTCTACTGTATCAGTTCCCAAGCAGCCATGTAAACACTTGTGGCAATATTCTGCTGGGGCAGTGGAAGAAGAAGGGATGATGGGAGAGTTGTGAGCAGAAGGGTGCCGACAGGGAGACAGAAGCCTTTCAAACCATCCTTCAGTGACAGCCGGGCGGGAAGATGACCTGAGTCTAATTCCTGTTGCTGACCTTGTTGAAGTTACCCTGACACTGCTGACACGTTTTTCAGCGGGCAGATTCAGACCCAGACTGTAGACACCAAAACCTTGTCTTGATCAGTTTTTACGTAAAAGCTGATTTCCAGGGACATTTTAAGCAAAACCAGCAGATGTTTACACTATCAAGTTTTGTTGTTGTTGCTGCCTGCAAACTGCAAAAAGTACCTCATCTTTAATTTATGCTTATTTCACTTATTTAAAAGCAAACAAAAGATGCATCCATAAACTGTGAGGTAGAGAATCAAACCTTTTAGTGACACTTTTGCATTGTTTCCCAGGGGCTTGTTGTTCCCAACCGAGGCAGGTAGCCGCTGAGATTACCATAAATGGAGGAGTGTACAAAATGGAAAAGATACTGTGGATTTTTTTCATTCCTGGAAATGTAGGATTTGTCAGCCTGTTGGATTATACCTGATTATCGCATCCTCTGGCCAGACCCTATGGCTTCTGCAAGAGGAACACTTACCCGTATCTCAGCCTCTTCAGATCACAGCTTGATCTGCTAGGTTAAATGGCTAATTGAAGGTGAGTACTTTGGTGTACATTAGTCAAAACCTGTAGTTAAAATGGCAGATAATTTCTTTGTAGCTGCACACAAAGGCAAATGTCTCTGTTTCTTTTGTTCGTGCCATCCCCACAGCCAGCTATGAAGGGCTGCTGATTTAATTGCATAATCTAGCAGGAGTCAGTGGCAGGGCTTTAACTCAAGCGTATCTAAGGTATTTATGTTATACAGCCACTCCTCCTTCTGCCTTCTTTCTATGCACCCGTTCAACATCTGTGTTAAGCCACGTGGGGGTATTGGAGGATGCTGTAGACCCAGATGTCGGCTGGAATCTCAGACTGTGTAAGTAGCTGTGGCCATCTAGACACTAGCTGGAGAGATGTGTCATTTAGTGAATAATGCTTAGTTTTGATGCCGAGTTGTATGTTCAAGCTTCCACAGACCATACCACAGGCTGTGAAAGTAGCTGTGCCCGCTCCTTCTGGTGCAAGGACTGTGGTGAGCTCTGCCCTTGGAAAAGCTGGGCTTGGTTATTTGCTCGTTGGTTTGAGTTTTTAAAGTGTTCCCCTTCCCTGTCAAACAGAAGGATAGAAGGACAGTTGAATGAGTTTGAGTCCAGCCTAACTCTGCCAGTAAAATTACGATTCACCCACTTGTTTGTTTTACTTTTGTTCCGGGTTGCGATAGTTCAAACCTTGTCTGAACACCTTCCCTCCTCCTCCCCTCTGTCCCTCAAGGTCTCCAGCCACCACGCAGAGGCAAGAAATCCCTGTGCCTTTTGAAACTATTATCCCCCCTTCTTCATGTAGGGAAAAGAAGGCTTCAGGGAACTATATGGGTAATGCAATGGCTGCACAGGATTCCCTGGTGGGGACAGAGGTCGGCGGTAGCCTTCACGACTCCCCAGGGCTCTGTAGTGATCCTGTTAACATTTCTCAGTCATTATAGCTGCTTTGAAAAGCAGCATCCTGTCAATTAAAGACAAAAATAAAGCAGTCCACCAGGACCTTACATGTGTATATTCAACCCCATGTCTTTCCTGAGTTGCTCACTCTGCTCTTTGAATCCTGCCACCTGAGGGACAGTCAGAGCGGCTTTGCTTTCCTCCGGAGCCTCGACCTGAGCACGAGCGGTGTCTGAAGTTGCACCAGCAAGGCAGAGCAGGCAGGGTGGATGTGCTGGTGGGGCCTTGGCTCTTTCTGCTTCATTGCCGTGAAAAGCCTACAAGTGAATATCAATTCATGTGTATTCAACCTGGCTGTTCTGCTTCCAGACATCCTTTCTTGTCTGCAGCCGACAGGATGTCACGAGGAAGTGACAGGGCAGTGACAGTTTGTGTGTCACGGTCCACTTCTGTTTGAACTTGATTTTTATCTAGTAATGAATCAAGCCACAGGAGTCCAGTCTGAGAAGAAAAGAAAGCATCCCAAGGAAGCAAGCTGAGGCTAGAAAGTTTTTCAGTCCATTTGGAAATAAGAATGCATTACAATGTGCTTTTTCCCTCCATACCAGAATCCTGTATTCTCACAAGGTAGACTGGGTATAAAAGGGATTTTGCATTATTTATTAGTGTGCCTCTGTCACACATAATGAGGGCTATAAAGTATGTAAGAGTTTATAATTGGCTATCTGCAAGAAGAAATCCTAAGGGGGCTGTGTAAGGATCAAATAAATTATGCTTCATTATAGTAGTTATGCCAAGGATATTAGAAAATTGTTGGAGGAAGAAAAAGGAGAAGCAGAAAAAGAAAAAACCCTCATTACTTCTCAGACCCACTTCTGTCAAAGCTTTTACAGGTTGAGGCAAGATTTCAGTCCTCCTTTTTAAAATTCCTGATGTGTTCAAGATGATATATAAGCAGTTGCCAAGATACTTGTACAAATAATGCATAAATGGAGTTTATCTATATTGTTTTATTAATAAACTTTACTGAACTCTCCCATGCAGTTAAGAAGGAATCCCAATTCCCCACTATCCACCGTTGGTACATCAGCTTTCAGAAATGAAACTTTTATCTCTTCTTCTCAGGGGGGATATGAGTGCTTGCCCCCCCCCTTCCCCGAATCTAATTATTGTGCTGATAATTCAGAACAAGGATTCAGTGGCAGTAAAATATAAAGAAAAAAAGATGAACAGCTGGTCCTGAAAGCTGTGATGGTATCATTTTAAAATGAACATTTACATTTCAGAAAAGCCAGGACGAAAGGGATCTCCATGTTTCTGACTTAGTTATAGGGCTCTTCTGATTCTTCTGGATATAATCTCTGCTACAATGGAGGTGGCCCTGGAGTACGTGAGTTGGACAAGGAGAGGTCTTGTCAGATCCAGGAGGAAGGGAATATCCCTTCCCTTAAAGCAGTTACAGGCTATTATTCTGGTTTTAAGTAGAAAGCCAAGGAAGGACAGAGTTTCTCTCATGGTACGATATACTTGGTTTTGAACAATTTCCAGCAGTGGAAATTACCTGTAGAAATAGCGAGCTAAAGACTGTGGCTAAAGCTCTGGCTTCACTGAAACCAGTGGCAAAACTGACTGATTTCACATGGGCCAGTTGTCGCCCGCTAGATCTGCTTGAATGGGTAAGGGTACGAGACTGGGCCTGCAAGGTCACGCGTGCTTGTGTACGTTAAATGTAATACTTTCACATGTTTAAAAATATATCCTGTAGCCCTTATGGTGCCATAGTTTCACCAGCCCCTGTCCAAGCCGTAAAGTGAACTCAGGTTTTGGAATACGTTAGTAAAACGGCATTTTGTATGGACAGAGTTGTGTGGAAACTATAGAAAGCAGGAGCCAACTGCAGGGACCAAGAGCGGTGGAGGGACTGCAGCCTCTGGACGTAGCTGGGGTCAGCCCGCACGCCAGAGACCTACCCCAGCTCCAGTCCTGGGCTATTTGCTGAATGCATAATTCCGTCAAACACCTTTCGCTTGGGAACACTTGCAGGTGGTTTTATTTGCATGCCAGGAAACATAGGTCGCTCGTTTCATATCTGAAGTATAAGTCAAGGGGATTCAAGCAAGGATCAGCAGCGCAAGTGGCCAGTGAGGAGCTGGGTGTGTCACAGGAGTCAGCTGGTTCTGCACGAAGAATGCAAATAGTGGTTAGTACACGAAGAGAGCTGAAAATAAGGGACTTTCCTCTTCCTCCTTTATAAATAGTCTAGTGGCACCGTTGGCTGCTTCTGCAGCCATCCGCATCTCCTAGCTTGTTCGTGTTCTGTTTGTTTCCATTTTTTTCTTACATTCTCTCTCAGTCCTCGTAGGAGGTCCAGCCGATGCTACTATTGCTCCTTAGCACTCACTACTCCTAGGCCCGAATAAGAATGCATTCTTGTATCTAGCAATTGCATGCTCCCGTCACCACGTGTTAACCCATTAAGTCAATGATCGTGTAAATCGGAGCAGAAATATTAAGTGCTGGGGATGGCATCAAGGCACTGATAGGCTTTTATCAAGGACAGCCTTTATAGCAAAGATGTACTTGAAAAGTCTTCCACTGCTCATAAAGCATCATTTCCGAAAAGTTTTTAGGAAGAGAGAACAGTAATGAGCTCCAAGAGTCACACAGTTCATTTTAGGGTTTTGCGATTTAGTGTTACCGTCACCTTCAAGGTCTTCATTTAACTTGATTTAACTCTCCTTTTGGTTTCTTTCAGTTGAAAGCAAGGAGTTTGATTCATTATTCAGCTGCTCTGATAGTATTCTGGCATTGTTTTTTGTTTTTTGAAGGAAAAATTCCAACAGATTGTCGAAGCCAGCAGCCGCAGAAATCCTCTGGATAGAGAAGGCTGTATGGAATGGCCAATTCTAGCAGGAAAAACTGAATAAATTGGGACTGCTTAATCCGTTGGAGAGAAAGGTGCTGCAAAGGGGGGAGAAAATAAACTGCTCTCTCAGAGCCCCAGCGGAGGTTTAGCTAAGTCCATGGTTTAAGGAGTGAACTTAAATTACCACAAGGAAGATACAGGTTAGACAACATGAAAAGCTTCTCTTGCAGACACAGAGCCACAAGAACAGATTGTCTTAGAAGGTGGTGGGATCTCCACTGTGAGAAGCTTTTTAAGAGCAGATTAAAGAAATATTTCTTTTGGAAGAGGCAAGTACAGCTTATCCTGACTTTGAGGCTGAAAGATGGATTAGATGACTTCTTGATATCCCTTCCAACCCAAGTTTCCAAGACTTTTTTTGTGTTTTAAGTATGCTCTCTGCATTAAAGTATTTACTAAATGATACAGGAGATGGGAGGCAAAAGACTCTCAACATAAAGAGCTGGACAGTGCTGAAGCATTACTCCATTGCCTTGGGATAACTCACAGATGGGTGAGGAAAAGAAGGTTTCAAAATGAAATCGAAGGTGGGCTCATGAGCTCATCATGGGAGAAGCATACCCTTCTACTCAGTTCTTCCCTCTCAGACACTGGTCTTCATTACCAAAAAGAATTAAGTGTGTTTGAGATGTGGGTAAGGTTGTCCATATGGATTCTCTCTGGAGAGGATAAGCGGCAGCACGAATTTTTTCTGAGCTGCAGATGTGCAATATATTTGTAACAAACTGCAGCTCCTATCCAAAATTATGATTTATCACATTTTGTGAGAAACTGAAAAATGGTACTTATTTGAGGGAAATTGACTTGATAGAGTATTTTTTGCTCCGCAAATTGGGTCAGTTATTGAGTTTGAATGCATTTGGATAGAAAGCACAGAAAATTCCATATTTTTTGTTTGTTTTTAAAAATAAAAAAAATCCTTTTCTTGGGTGTGTCACATGAAGCAAACTTTCACGCATGTAAAAATCATGCAAAACAAAACAGAATCTGACAGTATTTTGAAAGAGTATTTTGAGTGTCACATAATTCTCACTGGAGCTGTGCTGAACCTTATCATCTCTCATGTTGAAAACCAAGTAGCTGAGAATGGGGTAATAGCTGTTTTGAGTTTAATTGAGGAAGCCATACGAACAATCCATCTCACATGGAGTCTATTATTGCTTAGATTTGACTCCATTTCTTTTGATTTTGCACTGTAATTCAGCACAAAGGCAAACCGCACTGAGTATACCTTTGTTCAGGCATAGATTAACTCGTGCTTAGCTGCATGGTCTGCAAGTAGCCTTGTGGATGCGGAGGGTATTTAAAAAGCTGCTGAAAAGTGCTGCAGCTACAGTAGCAAACATTAAATTAAACAGGCCTCTCCTTCACCAGTTCCCATGTATTTCACACCCCTTAGCTGTCTATGACTTACCCATCAGAGAGCTCTGTGCTGTACAGAGAGATGCGTTTGATGGCTGCAGGTCTGTGTATCAACTAAGCTGGTGTGTACATTTTTGCAGAGCAGAGGGACGCTTAAACCTGCGAAGCACCAGTGAGAATAGTATAAAGGGAAAAGTGATTCTTAGCTGTGTTTGGTGACTGCCACTGACTTTTACATCATGAAAAAGAATTATAATTAATAATGCCTTATCTGCTATGACTACATGGAGAATTATGTATTTTGGGAAGTTAGTTATTGAACTACCTTTTATTAATTACAGTAGGCACCCCTGTGTTTCTAATGGAGTGATTTCTATTTAAATACACTATGTCATATGCCATATGCTGCTCTAGACTCTTCGAACTGTCAAGCATTTGATTCTGAGCCGCAAAACGATGGGGTGAGTACACAGATGGGTTGTCACATAAAGAAGTCTGATGGCATGTGATAACACTCAGGCTTTTCCCCCCCGCCCCCCATAAAGCTTATAATGTACAAGCAGCAATCATGGCTTGCCAAACAAAAATGAGCTGAGTGTCAAACTCCAGAGCGTTTTCTGGAGTTCTTCAAGCATTTCAGTTCCACTCTGCAGATTCACTCTGCCTTTAACTGGACCATGTCACAGCCTTTTCAGAACAAGTGGTGTCAATCATTTTGTTGTGCAACAAACCCTGGGAGGAATGACACAGAGACTCACCAAAGCTAGTCCTGAGTGGTCTAGCTTTCTGGTAGCAACTGAAGCAGATCAAGGCCATTTTGAGGCAGCAACTTGTTTCCATAGAAATAATTTCCTTTTAAGGTACAGCATACAAGTTTACACTCAGGAGCAAGAAAATTTTTCCTTTAATCTCTTCTTCCCTAACATTCAGGTCATTTCCCTTAAGGCAGGCAGAATTCATGACAGGGATTGTGACATTTGCATCTTAAGGGCAGAATGAGGGCAGAAGGATAGAAGATAAGGGATAAAATAAAGTGTAGGTAACTTTGGGATGGTTTCAGTTATGGATTCAGACACTTTTCAAAGGTGTTTACAATACAGATATTTTCCCTTGAGGAAGGTTTCTAAGCTCACATTAAGATCAATAGATATCTAGGGTGAATCTCATTAGCCTAAATCTAGAGGCTTTGCACTGTTAGAGATACCCTGGGGTATGCAAGACCTCTGTGTGGGCTGGCAAGTATGACGGAGTACTTAGGGGAAACTTGCACTGCTCTGGAGAGGCAGCTGGAGGCCAAGCAAGATACTGAACATCACTTGAACTGACAGAAGGTGACGTATTTGGGTGGCTAAATCCCACTTTGAGACGATACTGCCAGTGGAGCACAATCCAGTTGTTGACCTACAAGTGTCTACTGCCGTTCGAGATGTCCTTGGCTCTCCCACCTCCAGCTGCCAGTCAGGAGCGTCTGGCTTTCCCTGTTGGCTCTGTGTCATGTCTGCCAGTCCCATGTGAATGTCTTTGCATGTTAGGCGAACTTAGATGTGTCCTAGTCATAGACCTATCTTTAGGTATTCTTTAGGATGAGAAAAATATCTTCCAGGCTCCATTGATGGTACTGACAAGGGTCTCAATTCAATTGCTGCTGCAGAGGCATGTCCATAGGTTTGATGTGCTCTGTGCCATCTGAGGCACCTAGAAAGGAAGACCTATGCTGTTCTGGAGCGGGAGCTGGTCTCCAGGTGGACCACCCAGCTGAAATGCAAGTAGTCCTGTGTGCATGCACGTGACTTGAGCCCCAGCTGCCTTAAGCTGAGGTGCCCGAATGATGGAAAACCAGGTTCCTGAAGTCTTTCATGCTGGAAGGGATGTTGAGAGGTCATATAGTCCAACCTGCTGCTTAAAGCAGGACCAACCCTGAGTCGTAACTACAATAATTACTTTCATGCCTCCAAGTATCCCCTTACACAAACAAAAGCAGCCACTTCTGGGCTTATCCAGACTGCTTACTGCTGTGCCTTGTGTCTAAACGCTGGAGAACTCACAGTCTCGACACTCCCCCCACTTACCACATCCATGGGCAAATAACCAGTACATATTGCAGGAAGTCCAAAGGAGAAAACCTGGTGATGCTGGAATCTCTCATATCCAGTTGTCCGTACCCAACTCTCATGGCTGGGAGAAACAGCTATGGTGAAAGCCTTCTTTTTTTTGTCCTTTATTTTTTTCCTGAGTTGAACCTTGGTCTCATCCCCTGGGATCTGTGGAGTTTCTGTCTGAAGGATGAAGATTTGGTACCAAATACTTGTATCGTCATTGGCTGAGAGAACGAAAATGTAAGAGGGTGTTGCGTTAAAAGGTTAAAGTATTTTGGCATGATGCCCAATTTGTCATTGTAAGTCCAGTCACATTCAGTGTACTGAACTATCACGATTACGGATGCACAAATAACACGATACACCGTTCAGTCTAGTCATGTTCCATGAACTACCACGGCCACACTTAAAAAGAGTTTGGTTGCGTTCAATAAGAACTATCACGGCTAGATTAATGAACAGTGCAGATTATTAAAGCAACAGATACACAGGTTCTTTTGGATTGCCGGTGATAAATTCACTGTCTGCAAAGCACGTGCAAATGC
>JAVKLA010000008.1:33797736-33826252 GCA_034782735.1 Sagittarius serpentarius
CCAGCCGCACTCCACCCTGGAAGCTTCTTCAGTGCTGTACCTTTCCTTAAAATGTGAATGTAAGTTTAATTTCTGAGCCATCTCCAGCAATTATTCCACAGAGGGACTGTGTGATTTGGTGGTAAGGGAATCAGCCTGGAGTCTCTGCTTCAGTGAATATTCATTCTTTAATCAATTGGTACGTCCTCCAAATACCCTCCACCTTGAGTCTGTGGCCAGCCTTAGCCTCACTTAATCATAACCAATAAGATATAAATTGCCCAGGCAGGTACCTGTTTCCTTTGATCTCTCTAAATCCCCCTGCATGTGAATGGTGCTGTATAATAAACGGTAATAAAGAAGTTTTCAATGAAATACCCAGCTACACACTGTAATTCAACTAGTTCTCAAAGATCATATTTTTCCTTCTACTGCATACATGAAATAGGATTAAACTCTCGGATTTCTTTATATCTAGTGCCAGCCTGCACAGACTGTGGACCCTGTTTACTGCTGCTTTATAAAATCTAGCTACAACAAGTACTTCCAGGGGTGGTTTTCAGGGGTTGGAACTGTTGGGAGCTGCAGCCTCCTGGAACCCCCTGCACCGGCACCTATTTTGCAGGACTTTGAAATTGGTGCTGGATCTTTCCTTTCCACGGCGGCAGCAGCTGCCACAGCCCTGCCACTTGTCTTTTTACCAAATGGCTCTTATTAATTCAATTCCATTTAGTAGCAGCCCTTTCTTTGATTTCTTCGCTCTTACTACTTCACTGTTTCTTTTGGGTCTCTCCCAGCCTCCAGCCCCATTTTATGAAGCCTTCAGGATTGCTTTAAAAATGCCCAGGGCCAAATAGAGCAGACAAAGCCATTAGCTTTTGAGTAGCATTTCTGGGTGGGGAAATTCCCCCTCTAAGCCTGAAGCACCTTTGATCAAATGAAAATCAAAGCGAAGTGATGCTTCACCTGTCAGGAGACTCGCATCTGCACCCTCCACTGCCCTGTGCCCGCGGTCAGGGAGAAAGCGAGGGCTGTGACTCTCCCATGACACAGCACTTTGCCGTGCTGGATGCTGGCGGGCATTTGTAATGCCTTTTTTAGGCTTCCTCTGCCACCAGCCCTGCTTTCCAAGAGCTCTGGGAAGTGGCAGCAGGCAGGTGGCAGCTCTTTGCTGTGGCTGTTCGCTGAGATTCAGAGCCGAGCAGCTGCCAGGCAGTGAGTGCTCATCGTGCAGAGTAACCCAAAAATAACAAAAAAAGTCTCATTTGAGGGATAGGGCTTGACAGTCAGAAGAAGGGGAGCTAAGCAAAGCCACATGCATTGAATTAAAACCTGGAGATCAGAACCAGAAGGGAACGGGTGGTGGGCTTTTGCCCTTGGTTCAAAACCCGTGAGTACTATTTCCATCACACTGAACATGGAGCAGTGTTACCGGAGGCAGGATCTGCAAAGCTGAAGGTTGTAGCATTTTATTCTCTCTGGGTTTTGTTGTTGTTCTTATGTTTCATTTTGCTTTGCATCTAGAGCCCCTCTAACATCCTGCTGTAGCAAAGTCTGTGGCAGAAACACCTTGACCTAGAGTGACGCCCTGAACTGACTTGCTGTCTCCCATGCTGTGACCCTTGCGAGGAGGAGTGGGAGGAAATCTGGCACAGCATAAATGTAATTTCTATCTGTGTGCCCCCAGGGACCCCTGCCTGGACAATCCGACAAGGGAGTCCCTTATTGCGTTCATTCAGACTGTGGGCAATTGTACCCTCTCTCAAATGATGCACTTTCAGTTTGGGCTCAGTAAGGAACGAGTCAAATGCCCCATGTTCAGTGACTACTAACTCAACACAGAACTGTTGCCCAAAGTGTTGTTCTCATGTTTAAGCCTAATAAAAGCCCAAGTCAGGTGCATACCTGGATTTCCTGAGGGACAGGTATTAACAGCAGGAGAAGGGACAGGCGTGATAACGTTTCTCTAACGGAAGAACAACAGAGAAACCAAAGAACAGAGCAGTGATGTCAAGAGAAGCAGCAGGAGTGTGACCTCAAAGAAGGGATGCTTCTGGGCGAAGAGCAGGGAGCTGCCAGTATAAAGACATCATCCCTCGCTGACTGACTGGAGACCGGACTCCCGTGGGCATGGGAGCCAGGCTGCTGGCAGCCGGCACGGCCCTGCTCCCCCCGCTTCCCTCTTTGCTCCGTTGGGTCCTGCTGCTTTGCCCAGGCTCTGGAGTTTGCCTGAACCTGCTCTGACCCACTTCTATCGCTCTGCAGTTGCTGCTTGGTTGCAGCTCCTGGAGAGTTTCTTGAACAGGCACTTCAGAAGCTGCGTCTGCTGAAGGTCTTCTTTAACCCCACTGTTTGTTGGCTAAGGTACGTCTGAAAGCAGCAGACAACTTCATGTGCCAGCTCAATTTTACTTTCACACTGCAGGCTCACTTTTATAGCAGGTAAATGCTTTAAAACCATTACAGCGAGGAGAGTTTTTAAATCAGAAGAACTGGAGAGTCAAAGTCTGTGCTACATCTAAAAATTGGTTTTGTTTTGCTTGTAGAGATTACTGTACCTTCAAGTGACAGATGGGAATGTGAAAACTTTCTATCATCCTTGAAGATTCAGGCAGGCTAATAGAGAAAAAATGTGAGGGGAAGAATTATCATTAAAATGGCCTTGAAAGGGATGACTTCCAAATTATTGTCTGTCAGCTTCTCCAGATGGCCTGAGTATCTGTGAGATGAGCAGTATTCATTAGAAATGCCTAGCAAAAAAAAAAAAAAGGCAAGGCTTCTTTTTGGTCAGGTCCAAAAATGAAAGGGGAAAAAGTAGAAGATGGGGAAAAAGAAATGAGGAAGATATTTTGAAGAAGATTTTTCTCACTAAAAGTGACTGTACAAACATTCGGTTCTGGTTTTATACTCTCTCTGCAGTACATGTATCAAGCCTGACCCATTCCTTTTATTTTTCTACGTGGAAATACAAATTGGGTTTTCACAATGACACTATACTCCCTCCTACTTGAGAGGCTTCCCAGGCCCCCCTGCTACAGCGGTGCAGACCCCCTCTAACTGCTGGCCAAGGAGGCCCTTTATGGTGCCCGGGCAGTCCCTTTCACTGCATTCGTAGGGTATAACTGTGACTGGAGCTGAGGATCTACAAAAAAGGAATACAATTTCCAGTGCCCATGTAGAAAGCTCTTAAAAAGCCCATAATCAAGGAAAGCCACCGTTAGTTTAGTTCCCATTTGAAAATGCATTTTCTAGCAGCGAGACTCTGAGGCTGAATCCCAAGACAAGTGCCTCATTTACTGCCATCACTCCCTCTCTTTATTGATCAAACTGATGGGTTTCCCCATCAGATTTATCTGAATCATGCACTTAGGTTTACCCTATGCAAGGGAGAAGGAAGGACGCTGGGGAAGGTTTGGCTTTATTTAACAAGCTTTTGAGGATGCAGTGATCAAATGGGCTGATGACAAAGCAAGAACGACCCATACAGCAATCAGGGGCATGCTGTGACCTCAACAAGTGAGAGGAATAGCTCAGTCTGTAAAACAGGGCTTGCTAGCTGTGAACTGTCAGGACAGTTACAGACAATTAATTTATGGTGTGATGTCTACATGGGTTATTTAAGGCACATCAGATCTTTGGGTGGAGGCTCCTGTTAAAGCCACAGCAGCAGTCTGAGGACTGCCCACCACAGGGATTTGCAAGCTTCCTTTTTTGTGCATTGACTTTTGCCCATCAGTCTTGATCTTTCTGAGTGCAGTCAATTTGCCCATGGCAAAATCTGGTTAATGTCTCTTGGTTTATTAATCCTTCTGCATTTATTGTTTGAGACTTGCCTATATCCAAGCTTTCTTGGAGATATTAATAGTGGTTAATGTTTTACCTCTTGGAGTAAGCTGATCGCTGCATGCCACAAATCATTTCTTTATCACTTCGAAGATGAAACCTAGATCTGTGCCAAGCCACTAATGTAATTACTGTCCCTTCCCTGCCGCATCCACCATATGCAGAACCTGTTATATGCAATTATTTTCAATCACGAGCTCCACTCCAGACGGACAAGATCATCTTTCAAGTGCTAAGTGTTACTAAAATATGATCACACATTATACCCGCAGCAAGAGTGACAGGGAAGGCAGTCTGGGATGGACAAGGATTACTCTGGGTAGCTTACTATTGAGGCACCCACCCTCTGACTCCCTGGTTTGTAGTTTTGCAACTCGTAGGTCTAGGCCGCTCCTCGCTTAGCACATAGGCAGGTTTTACCTCACTTTTTGAAGGTATCCAGCTATCTGCATGGACTACGCAAAGAGCCTAGTGGCTAAATGGGACCCTGTTAAACATTGAAGCCAAGCACCTCATTCCAGCTTTGCATTGCCAAAGCTGGCTGCATTAAGTCAGCCCTGCGGCTCTCTCCCGCATGCCTCGCTAGCACGCTGAGCCAGCCGCAGCACTTGCAACAGCAGTGTTTCACCGACCAGGGCAAGGAGCCCGTTTCATTCCCAAACGCAGAACTGCTCCAGAAGAGCTGGGCTCTGACAGTGGCAACACCTCCACTGGTGCACGGCACGTCACCCAGAACAGCAGCCAAGTGCCACCAGCGCCTCCACTGCTGGCTGACCCCGTCCCACTGACTGGCTCCCTGCACCGAAGCTGCAGCCCCTTTTGTGAAGGGGCTGTTTATGGACCTGCACATTTCCTTCCCCTTTCTGTTTCTTCTGATGACTTTAGTGGATAATGGAAGACGAGAGATGATGGTAATTACAGCACAGTGGGTTTGAGGTGGTTTTTTTTTTTTACTTTCTTAAGAAATCTTACAGGCATCCTAAGCATTTTAAGCAGCTGTAAAGATGAGTGTGGTGTCCTGGGTAGCATAGCTGGCTAAATACAATAACTATAGGGCAGGCCAGGATGTGACTCAGGAGCTAAACCAGTAACTGCTTTCCACTGAAGCTGCAAAATTAGCTTAAGGATTTCTGTTGGGTTTGCAGCCCTTGGATTTAACAGGTCTTTAAAATGGAGGTTGCAGCTGTTCAGCAGGATCTACATTTTCTGTGATTAAAAAAACTGGCTGTGAGCATGTATGACTTATTAGCGGTAGCAGTATGCAGTCTTTTTGCTTTTGCAGGGTCTGATCCACACATTTAGTTGCTTACAAACAGGGGTAGATTGATTAGAAGGGAAAGAAAAGGCTGAGGGGCTCTTGTCCAAGTCCTATTAACACCATGGGCTTTGAGGCATACTCCACACTTTTAGTGCATAAAGTAAGGGAGCTGAAATGCCAGTTCCCAACTTCACTGCCCATGCAGACCAAGGCAGTATCAATCAGCCCTGTTGAAGTCATGCCGAATCCCACTGAAAGCAATGGGACATTACACACACACTCTCGTACATACCTCAGGGCATAAATCAAAATTTGTGAAATTTTCTCTTACTGTCTAGCAGGCTCTAAGTCTTTGTGGACGTCTTACACTGAAGGTAAATCCCTGATTTTGCCTCGCACCTTGCCTGCAAGAAGTACTGGGGAACACAACTGCTTTGTCAATAGACCTAAATCCACAACAGGTGCGTACACAGCACTACAGGGAAACATTTGAAGGTGAATCAAAACCAGCTGAAAACCAGTGATATCAAAGGAGATGTCAAAACAACAGCTTTAAGACTTGTGGCCAGTTGGTACCTGTGACAAAACTGCTATTTATAGGCGTAAGCCTTTTTGCCAGGCAGGAATGTAGCCCCGTGCTCCTGGCAGCACCTTTGGTCTCTGGCAGGTTTTGTGTTCGCTAAATGAAGCGTGTGAGCTTGCCTGTGGCTTTATACCTTGTCCTTCGCACATAAACGTGCTGCCGCTCATGCTTTGGGGCCGCACAGCAGCACCAGCTTTAGGCGGCAGTTTCCCATTTGATCTCACCGTCACAGTCAGCACAGGCTGCGAACAGAAAAGAAGCTGCAGTGCTCGATGGCTGGTACTCCATAAATGAAACTCAGCACTGCTAAAGCCCAGCTGTCGCTGGGGTAGGGAGGTTTTCTGACATAACCCAGTAGTTTTCCCTTAATTGGTTTATTTATTTCTAGGAGGCACAGCTAATGGTGAGGCTCAGTGGCGGGTGCTGTGAGCTGGTTAATAGACAGCGTGGACTGGCTTTAAGGGCAAGCATCCACATATGAGTGAGGCAGTTGCTCCTTTGGAGCAATTTAACATTACATTGCTAATGAATTTTTGACTGAAGCCCAGAATTTATTTTTCCAGAAACTGGGCTTTGGACTTACAGAGATGGACGTACAGAAATGGGAAAGAGGGTGTGACGGGGGATGAAGAGGTCTGGCTAAGGAAGGAAATAAGTTGCCAAGGCTTGTGGCCACTGTATCCAGTGTAGCATCAGAGGCAGAAAGAATGAACAGGTACATGTGTTTGGAACCGGATGAGCTGTGTTTGGAGCGTGGCAGTGGAAAGTGCTGTGAGCAATATTCGTGGGAAAAAAACCCAAGCAACAACCTGTTACTGCAACAAAACCTAAAGAAAGCTGAAAACAAACAGTCCCCTGTGAATGCAATGGGCACTAGACGCTCTTGTCACCTGAGGAGAGCAATTGGCAAGTGCTGAATAAGAGCTTGTTCTGGGTTTGGAGGGGCAGCATTGTTATGCTAATAGCCCTTTCACTTGCCTGCAGTGCTGCTGTCCTGCCCTCCTGGAAGAACTGGGCAGGAGGCTTTCCCAGGACCTATTTGTGAGGAAGGGCTGGCTGCCGTTTCATCTGGTCCAACGCAGGCGGCTGCAAGCCGGCCTTCCCTCTTACCCCCGGACACATCTCCCTGCCCCTCACAATGGAGCCTTTGAGCATTTGCAAGGTCTCCCAGAGTCTGTTCAAGGACACAAGTTGATTGAAACCAGCCCAGCCGGGATGGTTCGCTTTTGGCCAGAGCAGCTGTGCTCTGCCTCTGCCTGGGCTGGCACCAGGCAGGTCATGGGCAGGAGGGCCAGTGAGGGAGGGGGTCAGAACCACAGCAGGACTGGCCGGGGCTGCCATGGTCCACCGGTCCGTGAGGCTATCTCTGGCATCTAGGTGCTCTTCCTCCCTTCCCCAGCCATTCTCATCATCAGCGCTGATGTTCCTCCTTGCCCCATTGGGTCCTGCCCATTCATAGCACTTCAGCCGTGCTGTCAGCGCTTCACTACGCCCTTCTTGCTTTAACAATTCAGGTAGGAATCAGTCGGGTTTTTTCAGTCTTAAGCTGTCTTTAACAAATGCAGACCTAGTTTTGGCCTAAGTTCTTTTGTCTGAGAAACACCGTTTCTGAGAATTTAATTAGAAGTGACTATCATTTACATGGGTTCTACTAGCTGCTGTCCGCTCTGCGGCCCTGGGGGAAAAAAACAGATGATACTGTGAAAGCCATTAGCGAGGACATTAGAAGCAACTATATCCAGGTCAGGCAAAGTTCTGACAATACCTAACATTCATGTGTCCTGAATTGCTTTTCTCCCTTTACATCTGTTGGGTGAATGCACCATCTGAGAGGGGGCTGCTGCAGGGATTTCTTTTCCGTTGTGTGATGTAGATACAGAGAGAGGAGCAGGCAATGACTGCTCAACAAGGAAGGGAAGAAGTAGACTTGAGCAGCAAGAAATTTGAACTTAGTGGAGGAAGATCTGAGGAGCTAATACTGGGCCTAAATAGGGGCAGATGTACTCGGAGGAGCAGCAAAGGAGTTGCTAAGCTACTTTGCTAAGATGCTAAGGCTGTGAAACATCTTTGGGAGAAAGACGAGATACCACTTCTGGACTTCAGTGCCTTGTTCAGGTGTGTCTTCGAGCACGTCAAGAACATAATAAGGTGATTTCTGTATCTTACAGAAGCATCAGAAATTTGAGCAGCTTAGGCATCTTGGGGATGGAGACAGTAGAAATGCACAGCTTGCTCCAGGCCCTGAGTCAGAATCACTCTCAGGACTCCTGTTAGACTGGTCTGATGTCCACAGTGCCTCTGTCACCACACCCAGGGCTTTTCTGCACTAGGAGCATGGCCGCAAAAGTGCTTTGCCAGGGAGCATATTGTCCTTATTCTCACTGTCAAAGAGAGGAAAAGCAAGGTGGTGTGAGCTCAAGGGACTTGCCCAAAGTCAGCCCGTGACAGCTGTGGAGCTTCGTACCTTGTCACAGTCCCGTGCTCTGCCTAACAGGTAAAAGGCACCACTGCAAACCCACACTGCAAACTTCCTGAGGAATTGCTTGCCTTTACAGCCTGCAAAGTGTCAGGCACACCCAGCCCATTATCTACATAGTGATTTGTTTCCAACCTTATAAATGAGATCCGACACAAAGGAGGTAACATTTAAATGCTGTAGCATACATTGAAATGTTCTCTCTAGGCTCTCCCTGTAAGAAGCTTTGCCAGCTACACCCACTTTTTGGCAGCTGCGGCAGTGACAGCTGAGAATGCAATACGATAAAAATGCCACTTCTAGCATCCTAGCAAGATCTTGTGAAGGGAAGGACTTCGCCAAAACACATCTGTTTGGGGCAGTGTGAGGGCTGGAGAAAGCAAAGCATGTTGTGAATGTTAAGCCAAGCATGGTAATAGATAAATGGCTCAAGACCTCAGTTGTTTTAGCTGAAATGATTTGAGAAAACTTTGCGGAGTGTGTACCTGTGGTATGAATTGATCAGGTGACATGAAACTGTTCTTCCCTGCCTTTTGAAAGGGTGAAAAACAAAGGAAAATGACAACGGATTAGCACAACTGTCAGTTTACTTTTCCTGCTAGAACCTTCATAGACCCTGGTTGATTGTTGTTTTAATTAATCAGAAGCAATCAGCTTGTAAATGCTGTGATTAACACAGCTGCTATTTAACCCCGCGTTGAGTTTCCAAACAGTATATGTAGCAGTTCTGCAGTGTAGAAGGGGAGTCTAAAAGCTCTCAGGTAGAAGCTCTAGAAGCGGAGGATGGCTTCTGGTGCTGAACCGCCAAGGCTGCCTCCAGTCCACGGACCAGCTGTAAAACAGTGTAGCAGAATGCAGCAGTAGAAGTCCAAATGATTTTCTACTGTTTTTAGGAGAAGAAGAGATTATTTTTTTTATTTCCCCTGAGGTTCCCAAACGGCAGTTTGACACTTTGATTCCGAAGTGGCAGCCTGTGTTTAAGCTAACGGCAACTGCTTGTATAAACTTCTGTTTCCTTTTCTCTCCATAGGTTTGTTGATCGGCTCCGGTTGTGCCCTCTATCCTCTTGGCTGGGACAGTGAAGAAGTCAGACAAACCTGTGGTAACCTTTCCAACCAGTTTGAATTGGGTGAGTCATCATCGGAGCATCTCAGCCACATTAGACTTTACTGTGTGTTGTCCATAAAAGCACTTGAGGACATGAGCACAGGCATGGAGAAGCAACCCAGTTGTGTGTGGTAGGATATTCATATTGCATCGTTCTGGTATGATGCTAAGGCAGGGGATTTCAGATAGATTTGCTGGAAATACTTTCTAGAAGAACATTATAAAAGAAAATGAAAGAACGTATGTATGTATGTATGTATATATTTAAGACATCAGATTTAATAGTCTAGCAATACGGTACCTAACACTCCTGGAGATCTTGACAGGGTAGGCAGAGGCATCGTGTCACAGCTCAGGTCAGGGTAATTCACAATGAGTGACATTAGCTGTCTTTGAAGTCTGGCATGTTTATAGCCTTCCAGCCCAAGCCTAAAGAGTGTGGGTTTGGTTACTCACATCCTTGGGAAGCTGGTAAGTAACACTTGCTCCCTATGTCAGCCTTCTCCCAAACAAGCCACTGGTCTTATTGTTGATGACTGCACTGAGCACTGAATGGGAGCCAGGGATGTAGCCAAGCCGAGCTCACACTCACGTGGTACGGAGCAAGCCACTTCTAGAGAAGGCTCTAGAAAACCAGGGCCCAGCAGCAACCTAAGGATTAAGCATGTGGATGATTAGGATCTGATGTTTGAATGCACATCCATGTCCTTGTTTAGGTAGAAGGATGAATGAAGCTGGTGATACCCTACTCTGTAAGTGCTCTCTGATCCTGTGTCACTTGAGGAAGAGGGGGATCTGCAGTCCCCCTGAAGGAGCAGGAGGGACTGAGCAACCTGACCCTCCACAGGCTTGAGAGCTCCCACTCCCGAGCACGGACACACACAGCTCCCCACTTCCAGCCCCTGCGAGTTAAACCTTACGGTTGGTGTTAGAAACCCTTTCCATAGCTGTGTCTGCAGGGCTTCTGGTAGCCTGGCAGTAATCCCAATGCAAACAACAGCGGACAACAATGGTCTCCTAGGGTTAAACACAAACCTGCTGCATTGTCTTTTAATTTTACACTGATATTTCTCTCACGCTTCAGGTGTAAGGAGTTTTGTTTCCATCTCAGAGATGTTTCTTGTGAAGATATGCAGATGAATTGAGGTTGAGAGATAAAAATATATTGCTTTGGGAGAGATGCTCCAGGTCACCCTCACTCACACCATTCCTGTGGTGCTTTAGAGTGCATTTGATCTGGCATGGGACCAGAAATTCTCATTACCAATATCAGCACCCATCTCTACCACTGCCACTGATGTTGTTAGCAGCAGCCACTAATGGTGTTGCCCAAGGGATTTGTAACGTGCTTTAGAAGCTTTAACTTGTTTTTCAGAACTCTAATATTCGTCTGCGCAATTGATAGTAATTTTTTTTTCAGTGAAGTATAAAAAGTTGCTGCAACTTTTTTGTTCATCTAATAATTGAAAGATATGAACACGAAGGAAAGCAATGAGAACAGAAATGTATAGTTAACTAGCAGAAAAAAATGTCCCTAAGATTCCCAGCTCCATGGAAAGATGTCTCAAAGGATGCGGCAGAAACACTAGGCAAGACACTGCAGTAACTACTGCAGGGAACAGTTGGGTTCATCGCTGCCCATGGCCAGTCCTCTGCAGAGGCCTGAAGTAGTTCCTAGCCAGCCGATTTAGCAGCACCACCATTTGAAAGGGCAGCTAGCTCCTCGCTGGTGCACGCTGATGCCTGCTTTTCCACGCCAAGCACGTGAGCAGCTCTGCTCCTGTGATTCCTGCTTTTGTCTCCTGACAGCCTGCTTGTTCCCAGGCTTCAGTCGCTGCTCTCCCCAGAGTGCAGAAATGTTGCTTTTCCAGGTTATTTCTCTGCAAACTCACAAGAAGGTGGGTGTCGTGCCAGTCTGAGCTCCTTGAAGACAGCACTTAGGCAGTTACAAACTGTGACCTTAAACGCAGTCGTGCCCACAATCAGAGCAAAGTCTCCGAGACCACCTTCGCCATCTGAGTCTTGACTCGTGAGTCAGATACTTGCATAAATTGAATCATTCTGCCATTAGAGTCAGTGAAGAAACCCACGTGAAAAATTTCAGCTGACAGCTTTCCTTCCAGGTACACGTAAGGACCATGAGATGTATTACTTTCACTGTGAAGGCGTGTACTCACTGTATTTTCTGGACCCGGAGCATGCAGGGCATGTGTTATGCATGCTTAGACTTGAAGCAGTGCTGGTCTCGCCGATATGCTGCAATTGTATGTTAAAGCATTAATTAACAGATTACAATGAGAGCTGAAATTTGCTGTAGTGATTTCCACCAGGCAGCTCTACAACTAAACATCTCTTTTCCACATATATTGGCAATGAATTTAAATGCTTAGCTAGGATTTTTTTACTTAATATCTATCAGTGCCTGGCTGATGCTGTGTTAGCAAAGTCATCTGTAAAGAACAGGTACTGTCCGAGGGCCCTTTAAGAACCACACTGCTCATCGTCTTTCTGTCCTGGTTTTGGCTGGGATAGAGTTAATTGTCTTCCTAGTAGCTGGTATAGTGCTAGGTTTTGGGTTCAGTAGGAGAAGAATGTTGGTAACACCCTGATGTTTTCAGTTGTGGCTAAGTCGGGTTTAGACCAAGTCAAGGACTTTTCAACTTCTCCTGCCCAGCCAGCAAGAAGGCTGGAGGGGCACAGGAGAGGTGGGAGGGGAGACAGCCGGGACAGCTGGCCCAAACTGGCCACAGGGGTATTCCATACCGTGGGACGTCATGCCCAATATATAAACTGGGGGGAGTTGGCCTGGGGGGGGATTGCTGCTCAGGAACTAACTGGGCATCTGTCGGCAAGTGGTGAGCAATTGCATTGTGCATCGCTTGTTTTGTGTATTCCAATCCTTTTATTATTGTTGTCACTTTGTTGTCGTTATTAGTGTCATTGTTCGTTTCTTCCTTTCTGTTCTATTAAACTGTTCTTACCTCAACCCACAAGCTTTACTTCTTTTTCCCTGATTCTCTCCCCCATCCCACTGGGGATGGGGGTGGGGAAGTGAGTGAGCGGCTGCGTGGTGCTGAGTTGCTGGCTGGGGTTAAACCATGACACTTTCACAAATACCTCTTGGTTGGTGATAACCCAAATCCTCTAGGCTTTTCTGAATCATTAGAGACTGGCTTACTCATTATAGCCTACAGGCCAAAAATGATGTTTCAAAGACTCAATCTCACTAAGTCTCAAGACAAATTTAAGTAAGTATTGCTTTCATTTGAATATTTAATTCGATTAAGCCACAATGATATGCTTTCTATTCCTGAATCTGTGAAATGTGTTGTCTCAAGAACCACACATATATACATGCTGTATTCAAAAGCTGAGCTGCCGTGAGCCCCGCACTGGTTTGCTGATGGGAGAAATGGTGGTGGTGGGAGTGTTGGTCCTGCCCCTCCTGCTGCTGTGGGTGCTAGCGAGGATGACACTGAAAGCCTAATTCAGCACATGTGGTTACTCTCAAAGGAGAGGGTGTTCAAAGGGATGCTGATCGGCAGACAGCACTGAGCCTCCTCTTCGAGGATGGCAGAGCAACTGCTGCAGCTTGGGCCACAGGGACCATGTGTGTGCAGTTAGGAAAGGAGGGTCAAAGCACGCCAGCTTTGACCACAGAGCCAGCAAAGGTGGAGGTTCATTCTAGACTTACAAAAGGTGAGGGGGGAAATGGCTGAGGTTGGAGGTAGAAAAGGTAAGCCAGGAGCTGCAACCTACATTATGGGAGGATGAGAAGGACAAGAGGCAGGTACAGAGGAGGGACTGCAAGAGCTCTCTTGAGAAGTAGCTGAATTGTGCACCATGAAATGTAATGTTAACCAGAAATATTCCAGAATCAGCAATTATATGAAAATTTTTGCTTTACCAAAACAAGACAAACCCCCACCCCCTGTAACATGCTCATAACTAGGTAGAATAAATAAATAGCAATGCTAAGAACTCATAAAAAAGCCTAATCCTTAGTGGGTGTGCTAGATAAGAAGTGCTTCTGTATGTCTTCAGGCACTCTGAAAAGGCATTAGACTAATTGGCACTCCAAATAGTGCTGAGATAGCCCATAATGTGAAGAGGGGACCCGCTCCCTCCACACCCACCAAACACAAACATTTCTGTGTACATTCCAAAGCAATATTTAAAAAGGCTGCAGGAAAAATAGCCATGCCTTTAATTACATGTGAGTGAAACTAGTGAAACTGGGTATTCTTTTCTAGAAAACCTGAGCCAACATTGTGAAATGCCCAGCAGTTTGCTGCTCTCTTTAAAAACGGATATTTATTTGTGTTTTTATTAAGTGAACTATGTCCAAAGGGTTTACTTAAGCATTTATGTATTTAATTGGGCTAATTTTTTTCAATCAAATGAATCCCTACAAAGAGGAGTCATTCTTCAACTGAAGATACCCTGCAAGGACAACCCCATTTGTTGGTTAAATTACATTCAGTAGATGAGCTGTTTTGCTAATGAGGATGGGGAGTAATCTCCATAAATAGACAGACAGACAGACTAGTGCACCTGTGGAGAGGCCTGCTCTCTGCTCTTCTCTAGAAATCTGTTTTTGCCATCATGAAAAAAAGCACAGTGATAGATTAGGGCTTTGACAAATGACCTCTGGCAAATCTTGTTGGGAGGTTACAGCCATGATAGGTCTCTGTCATGCTCCTCTGCTTGTGGTTCCCAGCTCCCTGTTAGTTAGGGCCTGTATGGAGGTCTTGGGGCCCAGCTCCATACTGCGGCATCCCATCTCAGATCACAGATGGAGCAGAGTTCCCACCGAAACACCAGACTGTGAACCGGAACAGTCTTCTGCCACTGTTCTTAGGGTGGTAACCCCTAGAAGTAGGGCAATATAAATAAATGGGGACAAGAGAAAAAGAGATATTTATGTTTTAAACCAATGCAGTTGTTTGCTCAGTGACCAAGTCAAAGCCCTTAGTCTAATTTGGCCACAGGCTAATGTCCTAGGTGGAGACTGGAGTTACAAACTAGGCAGGGCTTGAAGCGACTGCCTTTTGCTTTTACCGAATGTCTGAGGAGGGATCAAAATCATCTTCATCTCTTGTCACTGTGTAAGCTGTTATTGTTATGCTGCATTATTTACACCCTGGAGATGCCTGTGGGCCCATTCAGGACAGCACTGATGTGGCACAGCAGTACAGAGCTGCTGACTGAAGAGTGTGAAAGTGAGTCAGTTGTACACAATCCAATGGCCTGCAAGAGGAATTAGCAGGCAATTTCCCAAAACCAAGCATCTTTATAGCACATCATATAGCACACATTCAGTTTTGCTGAGCTAGAGGCACTAATACCATTTTGTTTTCATTGCTAAAGGTGCCACATAAGAATAACTGCTGAAAAATGAGGGCTTTAGCAGGAAATTCATTAAAGTAAGGGACCCTGCATTAAGGTGAGAGTATGCATTAAAGACTACACCATTTGCAAAAACTTCCATATTTTGCAAAACTTAAACTGTGTGGAGAAATCTTCTGAACTTGCATGCATTTTTTAAAGGGTGATGCGAGTGTATACGTGTGAATATGTTAGCATTGGTTTTGAATGTCTAAAAACAACATGAGACTTCATTTTAGGCCATTGATTTCCCTGGATGTGTGTGTGGAGACTGCTTAGTTGTTGCATGCTCATTTCTGTTGTGATGGGTGCAGAGGCAGCTAAATCCCATGGAAGGTCCCAGAGAGGACAGGGCATGCTCAGTTTAACTCTCAAAATCAAGCCTCAGTTGGCGTGTGGTGAAACAGCACTACAAGACCAATACCTAAGAGCCCCAACAGCAAAATGGTTATCTAGAGTAAGATTCATTTATCTAAACATAGACGACTCATGCCATTGTTCATGCCCTAGGAAATTTCACCTGGCCTCCAGCTGCCACTTCCCTACCACCGGATGTATGAAATGATATTATGTGCTTACGTTAGTGTCCTGGTTTCGGCTGGGGTAGAGTTAATCATCTTCCTAGTAGCTGGTATAGTGCTAGGTTTTGGGTTTAGTAGGAGAAAAATGTTGGTAACACCCGGATGTTTTCAGTTGTGGCTAAGTCGGGTTTAGACTAATTCAAGGGCTTTTCAGCTTCTCCTGCCCAGCCAGCAAGAAGGCTGGAGGGGCACAGGGAAGTTGGGAGGAGGGGAGACAGCCGGGACAGCTGACCCAGACTGGCCAAAGGGGTATTCCATAGCATGGGACGTCATGCCGAGTATATAAACTGGGGGGAGTTGGCCAGGGGAGGAGCACTGCTCGGGCATTGGTCAGCAAGTGGCGAGCAATTGCACTGTGCATCACTTGTTTCATGTATTCCAATCCTTTTATTATTGTTGTCACTTTATTGTTGTTATTAGTGTCCTTGTTCGTTTCTTCCTTTCTGTTCTATTAAACTGTTCTTATCTCAGCCCACGAGCTTTACTTTGTTTTCCGATTCTCTCCCCCATCCCACTGGGTGGGGGGGGGAAGTGAGCGAGCGGCTGCGTGGTGCTGAGTTGTTGGCTGGGGTTAAACCACGACAGTTATTAACCTGAAAGAATTAAGACACTAAATTAAAGATAAACTCCAATTTTTAAGTTGAACTACTTGGAAAAAATTTTTGTCTTCCTTTGAGGAAATATGGCGTGTTTGAGCAGTCAGGACTCAGCCGGGATGATCAATGCCCCAGAATTTTTTATGTCCTGCCCCTTTTTGTGAGAGATTACTTTTTATGTCATACATTTCCTACCTGGGACCTAAATTTTTTATTCTGCTGGGTGATCATTTGTGCTAAAAAGCATCCTACAAACATGGCTTGGTGTTTGTTCTATGTAACTACCTTCAGAGCTCATCTTTGAATTTCATGATGCTTTTCTTTGCTATTAAAGGCAGTGAGAAATCATAGGTCTGGCAGTAAGGGCTCACATGGCTCAGGTGTGGCCATCAGCACACCATGCCCTGCCTACCCACCTGGCAGCTGCTGCCACAGCCTGCCCGAAATGCATTCTACGCTTGTTTGAGCTCATGCCAGCCCTGCGAGGCTGGGAACAGTCTCCTGCTCCATTTCTTCTGCAAGTCCTCCTAGATCCTCTCCAGTTGTTTCATGTACCCTGGCTGTCACTGTACCACTGCCTGTCACGCACAGAGACATCCAGGGTCTGGGGGCCTGCTGCGGCAGCAGCCGAAGCAGATGGCTCCAAACGCACCTTTGCTTGCCCTCTGTGGCGGTCCATCCATCTGCACTGCTGTGAAAGGACTCTCCTGGCCAGAGCGGCTGTCTGGAGAGCACCTTAAAAGGCTGGCTCCCATCCTGAACTAAACAAGCTGTTGAATTGCCCTCAAAAGAAGACTCAAAAACTTCTCTGTTGAGAGAGATTTGTTTCCAAAGATCATTATTATTGATTCCCCTTTGCCACTTTTAGAGGGCTTGACATATCTTAAAGAGAACTCTTGACTTGATAATTACTTTGCTGTAGAAATAGTAAATTATCTTTAAAGCACTTTAAAAGCAAACAGTGCAGTTGCTAAAACAACAACATAAAAACCCCATAGAAAGCAGTGAATATAAAAAAAAATTTGTCAACTAGTTAATTTGCCTTAGGTGGCATTATTTCAGCACCTGGCTGAGTGTTGACATACAGTGCCAGAATGATCAAGAAAAGGATTTAGAGGGTAGGACAATTTATTAGAATCCTATTAAAGGCAAAGGCTTCAAAGCTGTGTTTTTCTATGAGCAATCTGTCTGACAGAGCCAGTTTTCTTGTTCGCAGATCCTCTGCAAATAGCTCAGAGATTTTACCAGTTCATTTTTTTGACTGCGACTGAGCACAATCTTTAAAAGCGTACCTGAGCCGCAGCTGCTGAGTTCTTAGATAAATGAGTGAGTCAGCCTACACGCTAGTAGAGAAAGTGTCTCATCAAGAAACATTTCCTCTTTAGTGCTACCTGGATAACTTCCATTCTTAAATCTTTGTAAGCCTTTGGTGACTGTATCAATGTCCACATATATTCTGTCTAACGTAAGGCACTTACCTTTGTTGCCAGAGTTAAAATATGGTGTTGTGGTTTAACCCCAGCTGGCAGATAAGCACCACCCAGCCGCTCGCTCGCTCGCTTACTCCCCTCCCTGAGTGGGACAGGGGAGAGAATCAGTGAAAAAAAAAAGTAAAACTCATGGGTTCATATCCTGATTTTGGCTGGGATAGAGTTAATCGTCTTCCTAGTAGCTGGTATAGTGCTAGGTTTTGGGTTTAGTATGAGAATACTGTTGATAACACCGTGAAGTTTTCAGTTGTGGCTAAGTCATGTTTAGACCAAGTCAAGGACTTTTCAGCTTCTCCTGCCCAGCCAGCAAGAAGGCTGGAGGGGCAGAAGGAGACAGCCAGGACAGCTGACCCAAAGGGGTATTCCATACCATGGGACGTCATGCCCAGCTTGGTGGGGGGGAGGAGCACGGCTCAGGCAAACGGTCGGCAAGTGGTGAGCAATTGCATTGTGCATCACTTGTGTATTCCAATCCTTTTATTATTATTGTCACTTTCTTGTTGTTATTAGTGTCATTGTTCGTTTCTTCCTTTCTGTTCTATTAAACTGTTCTTATCTCAGCCCACGAGCTTTACTTTTTTTCCGATTCTCTCCCACATCCAACTGGGTGGGAGGAAGTGAGTGAGTGACTGCGTGGGGCTGAGTTGCTGGCTGGGGTTAAACCACGATAGCTGAGATAAAGACAGTTTAATAGGACAGCAAAGGAAGGGAAAATAATAAGACCATATACAAAACAAGTGATGCAGAATACAATTGCTCACCACCCACTGACCAATGCCCAGCCAATCCCCAAGCCACATTGTCCCCCCAGCCAGCTCCCCCAGTTTATATACTGGGCATGACGTCCCACGGTATGGAATACCCCTGTGGCCAGTTCAGGCCAGCCGTCCTGGCTGTCTCCCCTCCTCCCAACTTTCCGGTGCCCCTCCAGCCTTCTTGCTGGCTGGGCCTGAGAAGCTGAAAAGTCCTTGACTTGGTCTAAACACAACTTAGCCACAACTGAAAACTTCACGGTGTGATCAACATTTTTCTCATACTAAACCCAAAACCTAGCACTATACCAGCTACTAGGAAGAAAATTAACTATTCCAGCCAAAACCAGGACACATGGTCATGCAAGGGCCCTCTGCAGGCAATAGAGATAAGCAGGAGCATCCAGAAATGGACTCGGAGCACCTGGGAGCAAGTACCTGGCACTCTTTATTATTTGAAAAGGGCAGCTAAACCGGTTGTTTGGAATCCCTTCATAGTTTAAGGGAGAAAAATAGGTGCTACTAGAGCAGGGTTCACCTGCTGTACTTTAGATGTCTACCTTAAGATGAAATTCAACACACTTTTATAAGTGACTTTTTCTCCTCTTTGTCTCCAGAGGGAGTCTGGGGGACTAGTCCAGTGTGAATCTCTGCACTGTGGATGTCCAAAGAGAGGTGGCATTAATTTCACTTCCTGCAATAGGTGAGCTTTCTGCTGGCTTCTTCCAGGAGGCTGGAAGAGCTCATTAGCAGGACGTAAGCTATTTGCTCTTGGGAATTTGAGCACTGTAATTGACACATCATACTGGTTTCTCCTTCATTGCTCCATGAAAAATGCACACCTAAAGCAAATTCAAGGTTTGAGTAAACAAAATTATGTGATCCTCCAAAGAAAGGAGGATTTGGTCATATGAGTGAGTGTCTGAATACAGCAGAACTGAAGAATTTCAAGCTGGCACTTCTTTTTCCCCCTTTTTACACTTCTGAACTTTATGACATTTTATGCATTTAATTACAGACCAAAATACCCATACAATTTCTTTGACCAATTATAAGTAACCAAAATAGCTTGATCTGTGCATGCATAAGAAATCATATTTTTTTAAAAAGATAAATCCATTGAGAGCCATATCCATGTAACAGACAAAGAAACCAGCTTCACTAAATTCATTATTGTGTATCAAGCTATTTGTTTGGCTGCAGTTTTACCTTATATAGCATTCTTTCTTTGTTTCACATAACTACTTTAATCCTTTCTGGATGCATTCCAAGTCTTACCTTCTTTTCCTGCTTTTGTAGCTGATTTCACATGACGGTTTTTCATTGTATCTGTGTCAAGAAAAAAAACCTTCAGCTGTTTAATTTATCTTGGCTTTGTTTCAAAACAATCGTGCCTTCTTATTAACTAGCTGATTATCTTTTACATTCATTTCTGGCTTTCATATCTTCAAATCCCTGTATATCCCTTAACATCACACTTCTTACTTTTTTCTCCGATTACTTTTCCAACACCCTTATTGATTACATGAATTCACATTGCCTGTAGTACTGGACTCTCATGTGAAGCTGTTAATTAGAGTTCCTGCACATCTCTTTGCAAGTAGGAATTGTAGTTTTTATTTTTGAAGCTATATTATTTGTATTCTTCATCCTGGCTAATTCTGAAATATTTTTTCCTTCATCTTGGAAAACAGACTGTACTTAAGGTTAAACGATTAGTGTTTGCCAAATACTCCAGGCTGCAAGCCCAGGGTAGTCTTAACATTAACAGCAAAGAAGGTGCAAATATTTAAGATACTAAGTCTTGCAATTAGCAGGTTTGCATCCAAGACACTTTCATATTCTGGATATTTTTTCATAAGTGTCAATTATTGGTTATTTTAGATGAAAATCATATGGTATTTCCAGGACCTTGATAACTATATGTGATAACTATTTATAAGACATTATGAGTAGAAATCCTGGTAAAATTCTGTTTCAGCAACTGGATCCTGGCACAGCTCCATGGTAGATCAAGTATCTGCAGATTTTCTGTTGCCAAATTTCACTCACTCCCAAATTTGTCTTAATCTTTATTTGCCTTGTATGTTGAAGAGGAGGAGGGGAGCTAGGGGACACAAATCATGGCCTTGATGATCACATTAGAAATCAGCAAAAGGCATGGAAGTATTTTTTAATAAGCCCATCCATCACTGCAAAACTACCCATCCACATTCTTTGATTTCTTTTGATTTAGCAAATATTGTCTTATGTTCTATGGGACTCTTCCCTGCTGAATCTTCCTTTGATAGTGTCCTCACTCACCTTGCTTTTATCCTTTATCCTCGGGGACTGTAATTTCTTTCAGTCCTTTTACAAAAGAGAGGAGTGTAATGTTTCCACTCTTTCCCTCTTTTGCTTGGAAAATGGCCATCCATCCCTATAGCTGCAAGGTCTGTTATTCTATGACTTCAGGGTTCATCCTGACACTCTCTTGCTGCCAATCCCAGTAAAACAAATGTGAAAACAAAGTTCTTAATGGCTGGCTACAAATTTACCTGAGCCAACTTGGACAGCCCTGCTTCACTGAACAACCAAGAGCTCCAATTATTTATGCTCTCCTTTACCCAAAAAAAAAAAAAAAAGGATCCAGCACTAACAAAACGCTGAAGCTACAGCTTCTCCCTCCATACTGACCTGTCAGGTAAAGCCTGATTTGTTAAAAGCAATACCAGTTCTGCGCAGAGAAGGAAGCTGCTGTGATGCATGTCATCTCTATTAGCTAGAAGAGTACTTCAGCTGTTGGGGAATTTACTTTGGCATGAAACCAGACCCAGCCCATCTTAGGAGCAAGAACATGTGCACATTCTTACACGCAGCTCCACGCCCTCAATGGACTGGCACACTTCTACCTGTATATATGTATTCCTGTGCATCCTTAAGGAAAACAACAGCTTCTCTGCCTTTGTGTGTGTGAAAATTGACATGATTTCAATAACAGTTTTAATTCTATCAAGTAATTAGGTGGTCTAGCTCTTCATTTTAGAGTTCTGACATTAAAAAAATGATAAACTGCAATGCAGCATTTCTAATCTTTAATATGATGGGCTCCATGAAGGCAAACTCCTCTACTTGATGGCTAAATTTAAGCCCCAGTTCTGCAAAGCTCTTAACCATTTGCTTACCTCTGACTACATGACTAGTCCCACTGATGTCAGTGCAATAAAATTTGAACTTGACAAAAGGTCCTTCTATGGTACATATTATTATAATATCAAAATATAAAGCTAGAAAGCAAAGTCTATCATCTTCTCTAACATATAACATTTCTATGGGTGTATTTCGTTTCATTTGATGTTACGTTTATTTACTCATCAACCCTGCTTTTTACAAAGCTTCCTGTTCCTTTTAAAATGAGTGTTTAATATCAAAGTGAAGCAAAAGTCATTTACAATTTAAACTGTAACTACATTACCCAATTATTGACAATCAATAATTTTTCTTTAGGGTGCAGTGGACTAAAATAGGTCATACATGTAGTAAAATGAGAACACCAGAGCAGAAACATTAACTCCAAAATATTATTTCTCCTTGTGCAATACAGGCTTATAAAAGGGGTAGCATTGTTTCATTTTGACACGTGGCTATGCAGTGTAGGCAATCATTCATTGCAACAGGTACCGCTGAGATAGATTATCTCTGGCCTTATAGCTATACTTAGCTATGGGCCTATGACTTACCTATGCCTACAATGAAAAGTACAGCTAAGTCCTATACCCTCAGACACCTTCCCCGCTGCAGGCTGTTCTTCAGCACAGTAGCTTGAAATGCTGTTCTGCTCAGCATCATCCAAGTACAGATCAAACTATTTTATCCAAGGCCTCCCATTGCTCCTGACACAGGCTGGAAATAATGGCCAGGTTTATTGCTGTGTTATTATTGCTCTAAGGTCAGGCTCCCAGCTCTTTCATCCATTCTCCTGCACTCCCCCATTCTTTCATTTGTTCATCTTGACCCAACACAGACTTGTGAACTACATTGCGTTTGTTAGATCAAGAGGCTGCCTGTCATGCCTCAGAGCATTAAGTAGGGCAGTGGTCCTTAGGGTAAATGGAGCATGGTATGGAGAAATAAACATTATTCTCTTCAGCCAAGGCTGAATGTGCATGTTGTGTCTGTTGAGCACATCTCTGACACTGATTTAACAGTTCTTTCTTCTTAATCTGTATCACATACACTCTTCTCCCTCCCACTGCCAAGGCACAAAATTTGAAATCACACCATGCAAAAGTTCAAATTTACTTCATGCTATCCCACTTAGGTCACAGCTTTGGGCAGTGCTACCAGGTGATTCTTTAAACTCTTTTTAAAGTAGCATTTTGAGATTTATTTTCTCTACCTGGAAGCATCATGATGAGAAAGATTTACTTTTTCAAGCTGCAACTACAATTCTCTAGTAGTTTTAGGAATACTTACCAATTTAAAAAGACTTGTCAGGTGGAGTCCATCGTACCACAAGAAATGCTTTAGCACATCCCACCCTGGTATAAATGTGATCATTTTCAAAGCAATCCAGTGTATTTAGGCATCTGATGTATGCTTAAGTCTAGTTTTGAAATTCCCAGTGGAAGCTATACACAGCGTGTGCACACAGGCAAAGCAATAGATGGTCCAGGGCAGGTCTCTCCAGGGAATGCTGTGCGATTGGGCAAGGACCAGCATCAGTGACATTGCCAGGCGCTTCGCGGCTCTCCACGGTTTCTGATGGACCTCTCTTTAGGAAGCCAGACCCTCTGTGTGGTCCTCTGCAAGGAAGCCAAGAATGGTGTTGATCTACAGAGCATAACCAGACTACAAAACCAAGTAAATCTCTCTGTCTGCTCCAGCACATTAAGGAGAGAGGCTCATGAGCTCAAGCCAAGGCCACAGCTCCTCAATTGCTCTGGTCACGTCAGAATCTTTGTTTCACGGGACATTTTTTTAAATAAAAAGTTTTGAGGGTTATGAATTAAAAATGAAACAAGTACTATGCTTCCTGCTGTGGTGTCAACCTGAGATCTTCGGAGTGGCCAAGAGCGTAAGTGTTGCCTCCCACTAACATCTCCTTACAAAGCTGGCCTGACAATACCCTGCAGTCGATACATGCTGTCGTCCTTGAGGCACGTTAATGCTTTGGATGTTGATGTACAGATATCTTGTGTGTCTTGTGCCTAAGGCAGGATTAGCCGAGTTGATAATTGCCTGAACCTGAGGCCTGGCCCTCAAGGATGCTATTGGGACAGAGTATGGACATGATGCCACCTGTTTCAGCTCTGTCTTTCCAGATGGAAACTCTGTTGTTACCTTCCATTCTCTGGAGGGAAGAATGGTTTCTGCTGCTTTTTCCAGAGGGTGGGAAGGAAGTGTTGTGTTGCTGCTTGTGCCTTACTGAAACCACTCACTGCTCAAAGCAGGGTGGTATCACCCAAGATGGCAACATAGGGAGAACCTCAGTTGTAATGAGTCCCAAGCACTCAAGATCAAAATGACCAAGATGATGCAGCCCAAGTGAAAATCACTTTTGAGATGGGCTGAAATCCTGAGGAGTAACAGCAGCCATCTCCTTGCTTTCAGAGATCTCTGTGAGGAGACTTCCTCCCTGCAGCAGCTGCTGTTTTCCTGATCTCCTCCTCTACCGCAGGCACAGTGGTGCCTGGAAGGGGAGCAATCACTTCATGGTCCACCATGGGATTCCCCATCACCATTCGCTGGTGATGAGTTTGGCTGTATAGAGATACTGAGGCCATTAAATATATTCAAGGCCATATTGTGACACTGTTAAACACATTAAAAAAAAGATAGTGAAGTTTTCACCAGTGAGTTGCGACCTTGGGTGAGGATAGAGAAATTTCTCTATTTTTGTATTATTTCTGGACTCCATTCCCACGCAGCCCCCATGCAGGTAGTCCCCTGACACCACGCTCCTTCGCAGATGGTCAGGATTGATGCCTGTGCGAGGGGGACATGAATGGGTTCCCCACAGCCATGTCCTAGGTTATTGTCATCCAGCAGCTTGCAGCCAGGTCCAGTTTCAAGCCCTGTCACTGTGATGGAGGAACTGGACCCACTCAGCTCTTTCTGAAGGGAGCCGGCCCTGGCCCAAATTACCTGCTAGCCCTCAAAATCTTAGTCAAAAATAATCAAAATATCCTCAAATGCTGCCTGGAGGAGAAGAAGAAAGAGAAGGGTGGGAAAAATCCTCTTCCGACTGCAGCCGCTGTGGAGTGCGATGCCACAGGCGCTTCCTGGGCCGGGTGGGCAGAGGGACGCCCGCTCCATGGACGGCGCGCTCGTGGTGCCAGCAGCCTCAGCTTCGGCTCTCACGTGGTGTTTCCCCCGCGTGGAAAACAGCAACTGGCCAAGCAAGTGAGCTCAGAGGCCTGTCTGCTGAACCGGTATAGAAAATTAAGGGGAGCCACTTAAAACAGCTTGGCTTCTCCAATTGCTTGAATTACGCCCTGCGTTCCCTGTCTGAGGTGGATGTACAAGAGGGCAGAAACCATGAAAAGTGCCTTTTCCTGGGTGGGCAGAAAGGAGGGTGGTGGCAGCGCTTCCTCCCCCAGCTAACGCTGTGCCTTGTCGCTTTGTTTCCCTTGCAGGGACCTGCCACATCGGCTGGGCCTACTACTGCACGGGCGGGGGTGCGGCAGCGGCCATGCTGGTGTGCACCTGGCTGGCCTGCTTCTCGGGCAAGAAGCAGAAGCAGTACCCCTACTGAGATGGCCCCTGGGCGCGGGCGCTGCCAGACGCCCAAGGGGCTTGCCAATGTCTTCTGGATAAGGACGATGAACAAGAATTTTTAAGTGCTTTCTCTCTGGAGTGGGCGTGGGGCGGGACGGCGGGTGGCCCCAGCGAGGGCAGGGAGGTGAACAGCGGTGCAAAGCCACCCAGCCGGGCGGGACAGGGACACGCTTACTCACCCGAGCCCGCTTGTGGTCTGCTCCACAAAAGTATAAGCAAGGAAAACTCCACTTTGGCAAATGGTAAATTCTGCGTGCACCAATTAATTGAGAGGTTGGTGAGGGGACGGCGGTGCCAGGGACTGGGGTAGTGCCCGGCAGCCCCTTGGCGCAGCTCTCCCAAAAGCACGCATGCACACAGATGTTGACCATGGCACAAAATGAGTAGAGAGGAAACTTTTTGGTGCGATTCTTCTTTCTTTTCCTTTTTTTTTCTTTTTTTTTACTTCTCTCTGGTGGTTCAAAATTCAGTGTTGCAACACTTTTTAATCTATACATTAAACAATAAAAGGACCAATAAGCCACTTTATCAGTATTTTGTATATTCTCTACACATTTTTCTTCCCCAAACATTTAGCCACTGCTTATTCATCCCTATATAACTTTTATTAAGCCTCTGTGTTTTCAGCATTATTACAAAAATGCAACATAATTACTTGGCATATGTAGCCTTTCCCTTTAGTACTTTTATGAAGTGCAGTAAATGGATGGTTTTCTATCCATTGGAAATTCCACTCACGGTACTGTAGACTTCTGTTGGTTATGTATGACTAGCAGGAAACTTCTTCCAGACATAGATTTCTGTTGCTGTTATGTTTAGCTCATTGATGTTGTATTGTGCTGTACCATGTTTATTATTTCAATATTCATTTTTGTAAAAAAAAATATATATAATATGTGCTATTTTATGTTTGTATTTGAAAAATCTCTGTAAATAAATTTTTCCTTGATCAATACTTGCAATGCATAGTCGTGGCAATAGATTAAAAAGTTCCTTCCCAGATCCCCATTGGAAAAATCCTCAGAAATAATCATGACTTCTATAACCATGCTGTATCCTTCTTCCCTGTAAAACATATACATTTAGGGTTCGGTTACATTGCCTGCGGATAGACATCTATTGCCACTGGAGGCATTCTGGCATATCCCACATTTTTGCCTGATGCTGTCAGGTGTCCTGCAGGACTTCTGTGAGACCGTCCCCATTTTGTTCTGGCTGCTGCTGTGGACTCAGCATTTCACACAGCACTGCATATCCCTGTTTAGGCAGCTGAAACAAGCCCTTACTTTCTTAATAGCATCGATACTGATCAAATACCTACCAGGTGGTATTCCCTACGCAAGACACTGGCACTGTACACACAAAACTCAAAAACAGTGTTTTCTTTTCTTTAAGAAAAACAATGTGAACTTAGAGCATGGGACCTTTTAAGGGGTTTTCAGTCATGACATTAAATGATGTTATTCCCTTTCAAATCTGTTTTTCTGCTCTCGTTTTCCCAATATGATATTTCTGTTGCATATTTCTAAGTTACCATCTATGTTCTAGTTGCGGTTCTGCTGGTTAATAACGCTTGTAGCTGTTGCAACTCTGAAAACGTGCAGTTGCTTTGTACATTATGCTGGGCAGCTTTTTGGACGTATGTGGAAATAGCAACGTCAGCTTACAGTGATCAATCCAGATATCGCTGAACTGAATTTTATCAAGTTTCATTATAGGCTAAGCACTATTTATTCGTTTTATGGTGCTGTGCAGCGAAAATAAAATTGTACTTTACCCCTCCCAGATTAGCCCATAATAGCCCTATTGCATCCGACTGCACTTCTGCTGAGAAGCACACCAACCGTGCTGTGGGGGCTTGCCTCCCTGCACGCTCTTCCAGTGGCAGCAGCAGCAGCGGGACATGGAGCTCTTCCCTCCTGCTTCCACATTTCAGGGCTCGTCCCTTCTCGTGAGCACTTGAAGCACTCGGGACCATACCCAAACCTGCTGCAGGAAGTCAGTGGCATTCCATATACCCTCACAGTAAGTACAAATATGCCTGTTAGGGTTGTGGATTGCTGCTTTATTGAAACTGAGGGAGGTACAAACACAACTTTGGCTGTGGTTCCCCTGGCTCCAGCAAAATCTTTGTCAGGTATCTCAATAGAAGAATGCTGCCCTTGTGCAGTATGCTACTGCAGAAACATGCCTTTTCTTCTACTAAAACTGCAGTTTGCTATAGAAAGTTTCAGTGACTTGGCTATAAAATGATAAGTGTTATTATTCTAAATTTGACCCTCTCTGGATTGCATCCTGGTCCATGCATCGTGAAGAACATTTTGACTTTTTTTAGATCTCCCTGTCCTCAGGTTCGGGCTTGATTTATCATGACAAACTGGAACTACGCAATTACTTCATGAAGAAAATTAGGTTTTTGTTACGACGCAATACAATTATAGTGTGACTGACTTTCTCTGAATTTCTATACAATCTCCTTTTTTCAATTTAGGACTGAATAAAATGCCAATTTTTAATAATCAAACCAATGATATACGCTGCACCTGCTTTGTAGCTGTTTATCATATAGCCTTCAGCTGCTGTGGTATGAATAAACCAATCGCAGCTTAACGAGGTTTGTCCATATTTGTGCATTTTGATTCTGATATCCATTTTGTACTGGAATATAAATACCATTTATTATCATGGTTATCAAGCCTCACAGCTACAAACTCTAATAACTTCGAACTGGCCAAAAGATTGCTTTCAATTTCACAGTATGAAGTGTCAATGAAATATTTATAATATGTACTACATTTAATTTTCCATTTATTTATTCTTGAAGATTAGGAGCTTGGCCTTGCTTTTGTCAGCACAAAAGTTGTAAACTTGCACAGGCTCCTAGGTCACTGAATTCTGTCCTTGCCATTGGTGGCAATCATATCACGTAATCCTGTTTATAAATTTATCAAGCTGTATTTTAAAACTATATAAGCAGCTTTCCCCTGACAACTACATTGGGAAGTTTATTCCAAAAATCTCGCTCTTTGGGTGATTAGACACTTCCTAAGTTCCAGACCACCCTGTGTTCTGGAGCTCACTGTCTCCACAGATGTCAGAGATCACAGTCCGCTTCCAACAAATACTCTGGGAGCAGTAAGTTTCATCCGTCACTCCTAACTAATACAGGAGCTATATAGAAACAAAGCTTATGGTCACAGACTACTGTTCATTATCAGAAGCAATCTTCGGACCACAGAATAATTCAGGTGGGAAGGGACCTCAGGAAGTCTGTAGTCCAGCCTCCTGCCCAAGGCAGGGTCAGTTATGAGGCCACAAGAGGTTGCTCGGGTTTTTATCTCATCTGGTCTTGAAAACCTCGAAGGCTGGAGATGCACAACATCTCTGGGCAGCCTGTGCCACTGCCTGACTGTCCTCATGGGGAAACAGTTCTCCTTATAACTGATCTCTTGTTTCAGCTAATGACCACTGTCTCTCATCCTCCCACGAAGAATCACTGAGAACTCACCTCCATCTTCTGTCATCTCCCTATAGGTACTGGGTGGTTGCTACCGGGTTATCGTTCCCCTACCCCAAGCCGTCTTTTCACCGGGCTGAATAAGCTTCTGTTCTGGGTTTGAGTGGCAGGGTTTTGATAGTGGGGGAGATGCTGCAGGGGTGGCTCCTGTGAGAAGCTGCTAGAAGCTTCCCCGGCTCCAAGTACCA
>JAVKLA010000008.1:33832392-33855461 GCA_034782735.1 Sagittarius serpentarius
GATTTTAGCTAATGGTGTCAGATCACCGAAGCATACCTTTTCAGGAGCTGATTTTGTGTGGCCTGCAGTGTAGCTATCAAACAAGCAATCAGAGAGACCTAACAAACAGATGACTAGATAGAAACTGCTGAAAAATGATAGGGGTCTGCAAATAAGATAAGCTGAAAACTTGTTTTTAAGCAATACTGGTAACACTCTTGAATGAAAATAATTGGTATTGAAATTCCCAATGCTGCATCAGAGGACTCATGTACATAAGCAGAAGATGGCTGCTGCTTTGTTTTTCAGTAACTTCTGTTCCAGGCAATGGAGCTGGTTTTGTCTCCAGCTTATCCAATATTAGCAAGATTGAGGTCTAATTAAATGTTTATTAAGCCTCGCACTTCTCCCTTCTTCCCTCTTCCCCTAATTCTACTCCTACAAGACATTGATCTTCCTGGTGGAAGCCATCGTATTCACTGGTATGAATACTCTCCATACACAGTCCGTTTCAGGACTGTGTTTTTGAAATAGGCAAATGCTTTTCACAAAAGGCTCAGCAGTCTAGTTCATACACAGTTTCCTTTGGGAGCCACAGTAAAACAGTGAATGCAGCACTCAGTGAAGGGTATTTCACTGGCCTTCATAATTAGGAAACATTGCTGCCTGAGCCTCATTCATACAGATGATTTCAGCAGTCAAGAAGTAAATGTACTTAGGAGTAAAGCATGCTGTTCCTTTTTCATTGCTGCTAAGACAGCAGGACCATTCAGGGCTGCCTTCAGCACAATTATAAAATGTTCTGAGCTTCTTGGAGCCATTTCAGTTAATCTGAACATTTATTTCCTTTCATGGCAATGCAGAGTGAAGGCACTGACAGTCCTTGAATGCATTGCTCAAGATATACAGCAATTAACAACCCAGCTTCTGGGGCAGGTAGTTTTAAGCTGTCCACTGTTCTA
Source organism: Sagittarius serpentarius (assembly GCA_034782735.1). NCBI lineage: Eukaryota > Metazoa > Chordata > Aves > Accipitriformes > Sagittariidae > Sagittarius > Sagittarius serpentarius. The sequence continues at coordinate 33,833,334 of JAVKLA010000008.1, forward strand.
GGCAGCACAGATACTGCTCCCTTGTGCTGACCTTGTGATGATGCTTTAACCAGCTGCAACACTGTGGGTGAGGAGAGACCTCAGAAACAATGGTAAAGTAGAGATCTTTTTTCTCCTTTACATCTCAGGCTTCATGGCACCTGATGACTGCAGACTATTTAACCATGGCACATATGAGAGGAGCAAATAAAAAGAGGTGACTTAGAACTTTTCCGCACATCTTGGACAGTGCCAGCAGCTAAGCTGCGAAAGCAATAGACTTGGACCCCAACTATCACCCTAACTGCCCTGAGTGCCAGCTGATCTTCAGGACACAGCAAAAAGAGGTCATCCTCCAAATAAGGAGGTAACATTTTCCATATTAGCACTATTTTTTTCCAGTCTACTTGTCTCTAGCTTTGCACCTGTTTACCCCTCACCAATCTCCTTAGTAATTCAATTGTCTGAATCCACACCAGTATCTACAGCCACCTATGTTTTCTTAATGGGTTAAAAAGGGAAAAAGAAACACGTCTATGTTGCTCAGTATATTCCATGAAGTTAGACTTATTTGCATAAACAACGTTCCCCCAAAAAATCAAGTGAGGCTGACAAATGTCCTGAAGATGCTTTTAGTGCCTAAGAGGCATGCATTGTGGAAACTGTTTACTGTCTCCCGAGTAATGGAGTCTGTGAAAAGCAATTTGTTTTGTAGGAAAACAGTGTCACCTCAGGTAGCTGAAGGATATCATAATGACTTTCCCAATTGTCAGCGTTCCATTGTATCTCTTGGCTTCTGACTACACTGCTCTATCGAAAATTAATACAAGGGAAACAGAAAATTGCTGCAAACATGTTAAACATGCTACTCCGTTTCAAGGATGCAGCTGATGACTTTACCAATATTAAAACCAGAATCCAGCAGAAACCTATGCTTTTTGCACAGAATATGAGAGCTGGCTTTAGGATGATGGGCCCCATTGCATTAATATTCCTTAGGTCTGAGGATGTTTCTTTTCTGGGACCTGACAGTACTTGAGGTTTCTTAAGGAGGCTTTGGATTACAGGCACAGCATGAGCTCCCTCTTGTGAGCCGTGCCTAATGGAAAAAAAGTCAAGGAATTCTCAACTGTCGTCTGATCTCAGTTCAGGACTAAACCTCCGAAAATCTCCATAACACCAGGAGACTCCATAGCTTTGTTTGATTTGTGGATCAACTGCCTGTGGAGAAGGGGCATCTAAAAATAGCTGAATGTGATGAAGGGATACACTGAGGAGCAATGGAAGAGCAACCTGAGGGAGGCAAGAAGAAAATTAGACTGCCTTCCGCAGTGTTACTGCTGGTGACAAAGTACCCACTTATTCTTAGCATCCTACAGTTCAGCACAATGACAACATTTTTGTTCTCAATGTGAAAGGGCTGAACTTAAAGGGAAGCAACCAGACTTCTCATAAGAATGTATCTTACATGCTCAGCTATGCTAAATTAAAGGCACTAAAAGATCAATAGCAAGACATCTCTGAACAGAGACTCATGACCTTGGGCACGTGCGCTCTGAGAAGTGAGATGAACTAGCCTGGACAAAGCACCATTCAGATACGTATTTCCTGTTCGGCATTACAAGAGGACCAGGGCATGGAAACTGAAAGTGAGCACAGGCTGATACTACCCACAGCAATATCAGGATCTACACACCACTACAAGCGTAGCCAGGGCAGTGTGCACAAATGTCAGATCTTGCACGGCTGGAGTGAGAGAGGCAGGCTGATTCGGGGCTGGTTTTTGTTCCCGGGGTAGCCAGCTGTGCCCAGTGGGTGCTGTCCCCCACCTGGTGAGCACAATGCCAGCCTCTCTTGCCATGAGGAAATCTTCACTGCTGCGTGTGTCACCAGAGCCACCCAGCTCCTGCCCTGCTCCCTTCCAGGGGATGGGACTCTGGTGGGTTTAGTGGAGATGGGTGCTGGGGAGTGGTGGCCAGCTCGTGGCTTTCCTTCTGTCTCACTTAGGCCAGGAAGTCCATGCTCAAAGCAGCTCTGCTGAGGCTCTAGAAATGCCCTATGCCATTAAACAGAGAACAGAGGACATGCAGCAAGGCAACCTACTTTGTAGTCACTGGTGAGCAGCTCTTGGCATTGCTACACTGTGGAACCATGCAAAAGCCAAGGCAAAGGAGCCTGCTGAATATATCTGTGTACGTATCTTCTAGAAAACCAGAAGTCATTAATGAAGCTTGAGCGTCCTTCCTGGTGCTCATGTCAGCATACACAGCATTTTTCCATTGGCATGTCTCAATGGACTTTGCAAAGGTGGTGAATGGCTTTCCTCATTTGAGAGAGAGCGAAAATGAGGCAGACATTCATGTAGTTGCTGAGAGCTGCCTATGCAAGCCACAGGCAGAACCAGGCCTACAAGCCAGGTCTCTGTCTCAAACCATTGCCCTTCCCCTGAAGCACCACTGCCTTCTGGTAGGAATTTCTTCACTTGCATCCTCCAGGTTTTATGGAGGTGTCTTAGCCAACAGCTTCCAAAGTTTTCCATCGATAACAATGTTCCTCTGGGCAGGGAAATTTCCTTCCGGGTGACGTCTGACTTGACACCAGTTCTCTGCCCGGATGTGGTTGCTATGACTGCTGCTCCCTGTTCAGCAAATCCTTGTCCTGCCAGTCCTCTGCAAACACAACTCTTGCATATCTTGTATTCTCTGGGAAATCAAAATATGCTTCTGGTTTTAGTCTTTTAATCTTCTCATGTCTGTGTCTCCTTTTGTTTGGAATCAATGATGTTAAAGCAGCCTTGTGCTGCCAATATTTCAACAACAGGTTTTCAGAAAAAATACCCCCGCCTCAGTCTATGACAGATTTGGAGTGTTGTATTGCTTGGGCTGCTGAGAAGAGAGACTGGGGAATCTACTTTTATGGCTTGCCTTTGAAATAAAAACTCTTTCACATAAAAATCAGGAAGTCAGCACTACTTGGCAAATAAAGGCAGCTTAAGTGCTCTTAACTGGAAGTAGTTACAATAAACCTTCTTCCTAAAAAAATCTGCTGGGTAATTTTCTGATGATGTGAACTGGGGTGCTGGATGGGCTGGGAGAGTGCATGTGTGTGCAGGAGTGGGCACTCAAAGGTGCTGAGAAAAGTCATTTTAGCAAACATTTTAGCCCAGAGGGATATATTTTCTTTCACTGTCCCCATTTTGAAGCACACGTAACACTCACATAGGCATTATCTCTCTGTTAAAATTCTTGTCAGATCTGGTCCACACATCTCCACTCTGTTAAATGAATTAAACTCAGATTCCCCTTGCCCCCCGACTTATCTACACTGATTTGCATGTTAATAACTTTCCTTCCCTCAGTCAGTTTTTTCTACCCTCTTCTTGATTTGCTCTCCATAGTAATTTTGACTGAATTCCTTGCCCTCAATTCACAGCAAGGGGAGGAAACTGATGCAAGGTAGATGCAAGGGAGCAGGGAGTCCATCCTGGTGACTCTGGTGACTGTTTGCTTTCCTTACCATTGTCATTTCTCTGGGCAAAGCCATGCTGGGCAAAGCTGCCTATCTCTTTGGATGCCTGCCAGGGTGCAATGGACACTGCTCTGCTCATCTTCCCTTCCCAGGTCCCTGGTTTTGGATATCTGACTCAGGTACCTTCCCTGCTCATTTATGTTTTGCTCATCCCTGAACTCTCATGGCTCCCCCAGTTCTGTAACTCTCCCCTCCCCAGTCTCAACAGAGGTTAGCTTTCAGGGTAGATCTCAGCCGGTCTTTACTGAGGAAGCCAGCTGAGATAATGGCCAAGAGTAGAAATAGCCGTTCACCCACTTCTATCCCTTCCAGAAGCCATAAAACAAAACTGGCCTCTCTAAACCAACAGCTTTGCCCTGCAGGCAACTAGAGTCAGCTATGCGAAGACCATTCTGCCTAACTGCTGGCAACTTGGGTGGATGGTCTAAGTCTTGGAAAAAACAAAAGTCTCTCCCACGACTCTCTCATTTTTGGACTCTGACCTCCTCATTGTATCACAATGAGCAGAACTCGTAGGAAGAAGTTTCCAGTGCCAAGGAGGAGAGAGATGGCTGCCAGCAAGTTCTGTGAGCAACACGCACCTACTGGTCCACTGAGTCTGGTCCCTTGTGTCTCTGCACACTGCTGCATTGGCTCAGGGCACAACTTCAGAGCGTGCATGTGTAGGGGGAAGCTGCTGCTGTTGTCGTACAGTTTCAGTTGAGTTTACTCAACTGGTTGACTGCCAAAGACCGTGAGGATTAATTTCCCACCTTTGTGTTTCTCTCCCCCTCAGGATCTTCCCATCTGCTGCATTTCATCTTGCCCAGGTAAAGCTATGCTTGCCAGCCTTCCCTTTCCAGAAACACTGCAGTGTTTGTTTTGGTTCCTCCAGATTGTGCTGGCTCTGACTTCATGTGCTGTGACTACTGACTCATGGTCCCACTGGTCACCTCTATCTGATTCCAAAGTTTTCATTATCTTCTGCTCTTTGCAGCTCTGCACAGACACTTTTGCCTCATAACACTTAGCAATCTGTTAATGTGGCCACTGTAGAGATCCGCTTTTATGTTTAGTAACAGTGCAGGATTTTTTCAGTAAAGGAAGTCTAAAAAAAAGATCATCAGCTGTTCCTATGTTTTTTCTCTGCATAGACTGCAGAGAAAAACATTCTACTGAGGTTTCATAAGCAAGTGAACTGAACTACATGATTTTTTTCATTTTAATTTTGCATACATTTTCCAGACTCTCAGATTAAAAAATATCTGACACATATTCCAATATGTTATTTGCTGCGTGCTTTTGATGAGCATAGGATTGTGTGCAGTAGAACTGAGAACTTGAACACAGGACAGAATGGAATTAGCTTTATCCTAAGGCCCCCTTGCAGCGTGTAAAAGCAAGCCAAGTCTCATTGTAGTTTTACAGCAAAGTAAAATGCATTGTCTTCGTCTTCCTGGGAGTCCTTACACCTGTAAAAGGCCAAGGTAGCTGGTAGAACCTCAGTGGATCAGCTGTATCTGACCAGCTTAAAACAGAGACGATTTGACAAGCCTCATGTTGTGGCGACAACCTAGTGAAATCCCAGCTGAGGGCAAGCACAGCTCCAGTTCTCACTTCCGAGCCTCTTCGCTCCGTTGGTGGGCAGCGGGGACCAAGCCTGCTGAGCCCAGCAGCTGGGCGGCGTGGGCTGACAACTTGCTCCATGTGCACAGCACTCGTGGGAAACCTTGCGGTCCCCTTATCTGTTTCCCACCAGAGGATCAAAGCCCTTCGAATAAAACAAAAGCCCCAGATTAAAAACCCTTCCCTTGGAAGGCCGCCAGCTCCCATTCTGCTCTCCCACTCCTCTTTTACCTTCACGCTGGCCTTTCTGCACATGTTCATTGTTCAGCCCCTCTCTCCCAGCCCTGCAGGCAGCCGGTGAGGCTTAGCAGCCACCTGGGCCAAACCTGACCCACGGCGTCTCCTGCCCGCTCCATAGCCCCTGCACCATGCCCACATCCCAGTGCTGACTTGGGTGCCACCTACGCTCGCCCTCCCGCCCTCCTGCCTCTTGCTGATTACCCCCCAGGTACCTGCCTATCGACTGTACCTAAGCACAGATTGAACGCGGCAGGCGCCAGAGCTTTTGGTAATTGCACCCCAAGGCTATGAAATTCTCTGACAGCAAATCACCCTGCCAAACGCAGGCTGCAACATTTCTCCCTGCTGAAGCATGTCAGGCAGCACAATCGACATTTGTGCCCTTTGGATCTGACAGCACTGTGTCAGCCCGGGAGGGGGAAAGCTGTTTTATGAAGACGTCTGCTGCCTTTTCAGCTGCCAGCAAATACAAGGATTGGGATTTGCCCTTCCCTCCTTCCCATGTCAGCTCTTTCTCGGATCATGTTTTTGCTCAGAATTCACTGCAATTCAAGTGTCACCGGCAACTATTTCCCACGTCTGGTCTAGCCGGGTTTCAAACAGAGCGAAACTTTATTGCTGAATGTTATGGACTTGTTTATCTTCACATGGGAGAAAAAGGGAGAGTAGGAGAGAGGGCCCTGGAGTTCTGGCTCCCGGTGACTGGCTCCCAAGTGAAGACAAGTCTTTCTGATCAACCCTCAGCTGATACATTTAATTAACTCTGTTTCATCATTGTTGATCATGTTGCTTTGCTTCTGGGTCTGGTAAGAATCAGAGCCAACATACCATCTTTATGAAGAGTGAATGATATGCCTGCAGCGTGACCCAGATTGCCAGCAATGGATTTGTGGGTATTTTCCTAAATATTTTCTGTGTCCCTGGTTGAGGTGAGCGCTCCCAGGTCAGCAGAGTTTCATCATCAGACTGGATCTCCCGGTATTTCTTCCCTGTCAGAAACCATCTGGACATCCAGGAGGGAAAGACACTGGAAGAGGCCTGGTGAGGAGAAGGGAACAGAGAGGTGAGCTGAGGACCTGAAAAGAGCATGGGGATGTACCTACAGAGAGCTTTTGGTGCCTGCTCTGAGAACAGTGTCCAAGGGACAGAAAAATGAAACATCTTTAACAGTGGCGGGAGTAGGGACTGTCATTCTTTAGGGCTTCTTTTTTTAGGACACAGGCAGTATTTCAGACAATGACAGCATTGCCAAGGCCTCACAATGAAACCAGAAGGACATGACAAATGTTTGTCAAATATTTCCAATATACCAGCTGGACACTGGGCTGTGCTCTAAATATTTTCTCTGCATTTGCTGGGAAATGCGTCTGTGTCCACAGCTTCAACGTGCATTCGCTGAAGCTGTGTGAGGAGCATGTTGTTAAAAAACTCCTATGGGCAATTCCTGTGATTTCTCCATTTTTTGTTTCCTTTCTGCCCCTGGTCACCCAGAAAGCAGCAACAGCTCCTTTTGGAATCGTGCATGGGTTTGTGCTCAGAGAGGGCCACATGCTCTCCGCCGTGCTTTGAAGCAAGGTGAGCCCAGGTTTGCACGGCCATGGCAGGGCACGTTCTGCAGGGCATCTGCAGGTGGGATTCACCTCCAGGGTGGGCCGATCTCCAGCCTTGGCAAGTCAGCAAGGGTCTTTCAGCTTGTCTCAGGGTTTTCTGTAGTGTCTGGGAGCTCCTTCCTTTCTACATAGCTGTCCAAGCTGTGTCTTGACCCCATATTGGGCCCAGCAAGGACAGGCACATTCCTCCCTTTCCCCTGCTCCAGTGCATTTTAACTACCACACCAAATGAACTCGCACGCTCCCTTCAGACAGGAGCCACAGCAGACACTGACCGGGTGCCAGCCTAGGCTGAGACAGCAGGACTCAGGTGCGTGTGGCAGCAGCCCATGTTGGAAGCCGTATCTTGATGAAAGGGGATTTCACAGCCGGTACAAAAAAGAGATGAGCCCTTGAGAATACCCTGCTCTCACTGAAATCCCAGGCACTACTATCTTGGTGTGTGTTCAGGCAGGCAGAGGGGATTTCTACTTTGCCACCTTAGTACCAGTGTACAATCAACACAGCCTTTTTAATGACTGAAACATTTCAGAAGAAAGCGTTGCCCGACAAGCTGTCCCACATGGCCCCTGTGCAGCCACAGAGCTGTGCCATGGGAGCAGAAGGCTTGCTCACACTTTATTCCTGGGACCTCTTACACAGTCCTTTGAGAAAACATTCACTGAGAAAAGCCTCCCCCCTTCATGCAAACTCTAATGTATTGCAGGAACAGTAATCTATTATGTAGATTTTATGGATCACTTATACAAATCACAGTGAAACCTCAGTCCTGACTGTGGTTTAAAATAGACACAGGAATAACAATACAGCAGTAACAGCAATAAAAACAACAACAGTAATAATAATAATGAACTGATAAAAGAATATATCCATTAACGTTCCTTCTCTCTGCAAGTACTTGATAATAAAAAAGTATTTTTACCCTGCAAATTATTTAATATAATATTGTCTTTATTCTTTATGGCTTCAGAAATATCAGTAAGGTTTACAGAGTCCTACAGTATTTTAAGACACAGAAAAATCACATTTGCTTCCGACCTATCAGATTGCTCTTATATGAAAAGAGGTAGTTAGATTTGTTTTTTTCATTTTATTGAAGATTCTGTACATTAAAACACCATCCTGCAGGGGAAAACATCTCTTTTTAATAATGCATTGTATTAGAGGTGTCTTAGGAGGAGATTCTTGGCACAGAAGTTTCACTGGCAATGTAAGCAACCTATGGAAGTACATATCCATATTGTGGTGACTATGCTTAGGACTCTCCTTTTTCTGGACAAGCTGAATCTGCTGGAGAGTTGTGCCTAACTGATCCATGCTCAAAATAGAACACCGAATCTTGTTCATTCAACTTCTTTAGCGAGTGCTGCTAAAAAACTTTTACAAATGATTTAATGTGCAAAGTGTTCTTCCTGTATTGCCTTTAAAACAGCAGCTGTCTGTCTTTTTTCTGCCTTTCCCCAGTGAAGCCTTTCCAAAAAATGTATTCAGTTTACAACAGGCCCATTTCTCCTCTGCTTTCTGACTGAGGCTCTTTTCTGAAAAGGCAGGCAAATCCTCACGGGACAAGTGGCAGCATTCTGCAAATAGTCACGAGCGAATGCCCTCCCAAATCCAAGCAACTGGACCTTTCAGAGGACTTGAAAAATGCAATGCCTCTGCCACTCCTCCCAGCTGTTATCACCTTTTTCATGCTTATGGGCCATGTGTGGCAGGAGGCAAAAAAGGATGGTTTCCTGCCTCCCCCCAAAACCAGAAATATTCCATAAATTTCTCTCAAGGATTACTCATTTTTTCTACTTCCCAAAAATGTTTTAGAATAATTCTTAATTGGAACTAAAATAAGAATATAAACCACCATTTTTGCCCAAAGATGTAAAAAATTGGAGACATCACTGACTGCATATGTACATTTCCTTTTCCTCTGGTTCTTTTGTAAAATTAGCTGGGCATTTATTAGCTCAGCAAAGATATCCTAGTGCTTTGAAATCACTCCTAAATCTTTTGAAGACCTTTCCTGCCATTCAAAGAACTGACGTGTTTGAATTGCCACCAAGCAAAGATGGATGGGTTCATCAGGAAGAGCCAAGAAGTACTTGGATGGGGGAGGTCAGGTTAAAAAGAGTGGATGCCTTCCCTTAGGGGCAGGAGCCTGAAGCTTGGCAATCCAGTACTGGGGGCAATGTAAACCTCTAGAACAAGGGTACATGTTAGGGGTAGAGACAGCCACAATAACGTGGTTGCCATGGCATGTAGAGCAAACGTACTGGTAGTTGCTGATGGCATGTCTGCAGCTCCCCTACCTTTTGTTGCCTGATGTGCTTTCCTGTAGTTAAAGCACAGCAGAGAGACCTGGTTTAAGTATCAGACTTGATTAACAGCTCCTTTTCTCTGCAAAACTGTTGTTAGCCACATGCACTAACTAATCTTTATTATGGTTCAATGCTGCAGAAGGATGTAATCATTCCTAACTACAACTGCAGGCAGGTAAACTGAGGAAGCAATGCATAGTGATCAGCATTGGAGCCAGTTCTGGAAATTACAAGCTTTTGATTCATACAGTCAGATTCAGATGCCTTGTAGTAAGATTCATGTCACTTAACAGTAAGTGTCTGAGTTATAGATGTTTGCTCCTTAGCTAGTATTCCTCGGTGCGAGTGAAAAGAAATAAGCTTTTCAAGGGCTTGATCCACGTTTAGGTCCTTACCTTAGGCTGAGATTAAATGGCACCTGATCTATGCTCCTTGGGAGTGCATGTTTCTAAAAAAGACTGTCAGTGTTTATCAGATTAACTCTTTACCTGGTCACAGCCCCTCCATCTGCACACATGAAAAAACCTAGGCCAGGCCGTGTCCCCGGGCGCTGACATGTGGTTGCCCGTACCCTTTGTCAGCAGGCTGCTTGGCATGGTTTTAGTCTGTGCCAGCCTGCAGTCTCCAGGACTTTGCCCAGGCATGGTTCTGGGACTGACATGGGCGAGGCGATGTTGTCACTGGGAGGACTGAAATGGTGGTAAGAGAGGCTTAGTGAAGCAAAGAGTGTGTAGCTGTATGGACATGGGCATACCAGGCCACTTGGACTTGGGGCCTGTGTATACTTCTGGCCAGTTTCACTTATGGGCCTAGAACTGTTTTTTTATGTGCTTGGATTTCTTGAAAACACGGCTAAAATTGAGCAGCCCTCCATCTGATTGGGTCTGGTAAGTTGAACTCCACTTCCCTGTGTGGGGGTCTTTCAGACTATGCCACATGCTGGTCCAAGAAAAATGGTGACCCATCACCTTTTCCTGAACCCCCCATCACCTGAGTGACGTGGAGCGCAGATGCTGCCGGGCGGCATCCCGTGGCTGTGCTGTGTGTTTATGGCACACAGACGCAGCATCGCAATGCATCTGACCATTGCCCTCCCTTAGTCAGTCTCTAGCCCTAGCTTTGACATGGCAACGATTCAATGCCTTCAGCAGACGGCATTAAATCCTTGAAACAGGCAAATGGGCACTGTCTGCCTCCATAAGACTCATTTGTACTTGTCTCTCAGGGAGAGCCATCGGCTTTAGTTCTGAAGGATGACACTCAACACACCTTACAAATGCTGCGGTGCTGTTAATTTGGACTGCTCTGGCTGTTCCTGCTCTCCGAGTATGCTGGATCCTCTCAGGAGTCCCGGCCTTAGCAAATTCCCCGGGCAGTCTTTTCTAAGATGTGGAAAGAAGCGTATTTGACTTTCTTACCTGTTATTTTCCTTGACCCCCTCATCCTTACATCATGAAGCAGCAGGAATAGAAGCTCTGGCACTGTGTTATTCATTATATTATACCTCTTTTATCCAGTGCTAGGACACCCTTTCGGGGTCAACAAGAGCTGCAAACCATGATCTGCCTTTTGCGTTGCCAATGAGGGGTTGTGGGCAGAGTCCATAGTTTATGGCCTTCTGTGCTTTATGATCAGCTCAACCAAATTCCCACATCTAAATCATTAACTGTAATTCCTTGCATCACTTCTAGAATCAACTTTGAAATATGTGTAATGTCTACTACTTTCCAGTCCTCCAGAAAAGTGGCTGCTCCTTTTGTGACAAACACAGTCAGCAGCTCAGCTACTTCATGCATGAGCATCTGTGGAAGGGGCCTAAGGGGTAAATAACGTGCAGGGCACGTTAAGTATTGAGTTTATTCCAGCACTTGCTCTTCTGTCATCTCCTTCTTCGGAAGTACCCATAGTGGCTATCAGGGAGGAGAGCCAGGGAACTGCTCACTGTTCTGGTGGTTAAAATTGAGGCAGACCACCATCCTGATTCTCATCAGTCTCCTCCTTGTAATTAGTTGCTCCTTCCTAGCCTCTACACTCACGAATTCTACATGGGCTTCTTGCTTCACTTAATTTGTCTCCTATTGATGTTTACTCTTTGCTGTTACAAGGTGTTTGCCCTTTGAACACCACCTTGAATCTCACACTCTAATTTATGCTTCTGTTTGCTGGCTTTATTGGGATTAGATTCATACGTTTTCAAGGATTTTTATTGGGGTTGTGTTGCAGCTACTACTCTCATGTGGAAAGCACTTTGCATCCTCCAGGATGAAAACTGCTGTGTAGAATGAAATGTGGTATGTAAAATTTCAATTAAATAATCTGCCTAAGGTTTGCTGTTACAAGAACATGCTCCTCTAAACATTTTGAAGCCTTTTCTTCCTTGCTTTTGTGCCTGCATTAATGGTGCATTCTTAATGACAATGGAGTCACTAAGGAACACAAATCTGGTATTCCCTTCTCAAGCTATATATACTTTTAACAGCTCCCATGACACAGCAAGAGATTTCTCATTCATTACTTTGCAGCGCATGATTTGCCGTGCCATGATGTAGCTAATTAGCTGTTGACATATTCAGAGTCCACATCTGCAGCTTTATTACCAGAATGAAAGCCACATGAATCTTCATTTTTCTGGTGTTTTTTGTTGTTTTCCTTCTAATATAAGACCTTTGAACCTTCCAGATTTTCTTTTTTATCGTATTTTCCACAGCTCTATGTGAGCAATTATTGCCTGATGTCTGGAAAGTTCAAATGTATACCACCTGCTATAGCATCCATTAGTCATCGCTGTTTCTCTGTCACAAGTTCCTTGGCGCTAAATGACTATAACCAAAGTAAATAGAAAATGTAACTGCAGAAGTAGAACACACTGTAGTATTTGTTGGGTTTGTCTTTTTTGGAGATTACTCTGTCAGCAGTCATGCCAAGTAAGGGCATTTTGTTCTTTTCTTCTTTTGTTTTGTTGGCTTACCAGTCCCAATGTTATAATGGACTTTAACTCAAACATTTACATTTCAGCTAGTTATGACCATTTTCAATTGTTTTCAAGCTAGTGCACACAACTAACTGCTTGGCAGAAAGACTATACGATAAGCTTAGTTCAAATAAGTGGTTTACACCTGTATGTTTTTAGAGAATAGTGCTTCTTGCTGTTTTATATGTGCCAGAAGACCATGTAAAAAGCTGTATCATGATCCACTCCTCGTTGCTTCTGTCCTTCTGTTCTGAGATTATTCCAGATATGAGGCTTGATCTTCTGCTAAGTCAAGATAGAAGAAAAATGTGTGCCATCCTGAAGTTGATGGCAAAGTTCCTGTTGATGTCAAGAAGGCCAGGATTTCACCCAGAGAGATTTGGCATCAGCTTCACTGGGGAAGTGTCAACATGGACTGCTCCAATAACATTCTTATTTTGTCAATGCCAAAGCATCCACCCACTTTATGTCCAAACAGGAGAAAAACCCAGATGGTGTCACATCACATTGCCATCCAGATCCATTTCAAAAGAGTTTTAGAGCCAAATCTGATCAATATATTTAAAATGTTTGACTCTCCATTTTCTGTAATGCTCCAGTAGACAGTTCCTCGGATAGATGCCACAGTTAACAGGATATGCATAACAATTATCCTCAGCTGAAGCAACTGGCCGAGGGCTCAGTAGGATCTCTCCCTCCATCCCTCTCTCCAGGTCTGGGTGTCAGTCATCACAAATAAGCAGCACTGATTTTAATCAGAAGCTAAAGGCTGAGAAATTCTAGGGCTGCAGAGACACAGGTTTGGCTTTCTCCCACTGTCCTTGTTGTCTCTGGGTGAAAATGGGTATTGACCTGAGCAGAAGGAGAAGTCTGGAGAGCTTTTAGACCTGTGTTGGTTTTGCTTTGTTGCTTAATGAAACCTAAAAAGCAATTACAATTAAATTAAAATTGGAGTTGAACACGGAATTCTAAAACATACAAATAAACAGCATTTCTCTTAAAATCTGTAGTCCCAGATGAAAACCTAGCTGTATCTATAATAAAATAGAATAAAATGCAGAGATCTTCCTGGAGCTTCATTTTAACTTGTATAACTGACCATAATGAACTTCATGGACCAGATTCTGCTTTAACTGAATCTGGGGAAAATCCAAAGTAATTCCATTTATTCTGATAGATTTCTTTAAAAGAAGAGCAGAGCCCAACCTTCCAGCACCAGTGTTTAAACTGTCTGCAGTCAAAGCAAATTCAAACTCCACCGAAAGCTATAGTGTTAGTGGAAATTTTCCATGTCTTTTATTGACTCTGTGCAAAATAGATCATCGTGTTCCCAACAGTTAATAGTTTTTGTTGTATAAGAATGTTCTGCACATAATTAAATACTTTAATACTTTTGAAAATAAACCATAATATTTATTGTTAAGACTGGGTGTGCACTACGGATGTTCATGTTTATACGTTAAATCTATTGTAGCCATGTTGCTTTTAATACTCTTAGAACCATCCTCAGCATCTTTTTGTAGCATTCATGGACGGGGAGGTGGAGAGTCCCCTGTTGGCTAAAGAAATGCATCTTTGTCCTGGTTCCAGCTGGGATAAGCCCTGATAAGGAAGCGCGCAGTGGGATGGGGGAGAGAATCGGAAAAAAGGTAAAGCTCGTGGGTTGAGATAAGAACAGTTTAATAGAACAGAAAGGAATAAACTAACAATGACACTAATAACAACAATGAAGTGACAACAATAACAAAAGGATTGGAATACACAAAACAAGCGATGCACAATGCAATTGCTCACCACTCGCCGACCGATGCCCCGTTAGTTCCCGAGCAGCACTCCTCCCCCGGACAACTCCCCCAGTTTATATACTGGGCATGACGTCCCATGGTATGGAATACCCATCTGGCCACTTTGGGCCGGCTGTCCTGGCTGTCTCCCCTCCCACCTTTCCTGTGCCCCTCCAGCCTTCTTGCTGGCTGGGCAGGAGAAGCTGAAAAGTCCTTGACTTGGTCTAAACACGACGGAGCAACAACTGAAAATACCAGGGTGTTTGTTATCAACACTATTCTCATCCTAAACCCAAAACACAGCGCTGTATCAGCTACTGGGAAGACAATTAACTCTATCCCAGCCAAAACCAGGACAATCTTCCATTCTTGGATCCTGGCCAAAGGCTACGTAGCCTTGTGTTTAATATGTTGGCTCCATATTTAGAAGGTAGAAAATTCCCCTTCTCCTGAGCTTGTACTCTTGCTGACATTAATATTTTCCATCTCTTGCTGTTGATTATGGTTTTCCATTTTTCTGTAATAAAAACAAGGCAAAAAAATATCCAGACACATCACCACTTATTTAATACAGCCAAATTACTGTAAATAGAAAGATAGGTCTGACATTTTATCACATTATGGAAACACACAAACCCTGTTATACACAAAAGAGGCATTTCACATACATTGTTGAAGTAAGATTTTCAGAAAAAAACAATGATTTTTCCATGTTTCATCTCTCAGGTTTTTGCTAATGAGCAAAAACTCTTTAAAATTCCCACTCCTATAAAATCAAACATTGGACACTACAGAAATGAGGTAACCAAAATCATTATTGCAGATATCCGGCCTGATTTCTTGTAGGCCTGCTTTTACTCTGTTTTATTAGCAACACACACTCAGATCTGTAGCTGAGCATGTAGTACCATGTAATTTTTACCAGTAGCCCCAGTTACCACCAGACCCTAACCTGACCTTGCTTTACAGCTGTCTGCAGACACTTCACGGACAGAAGTGTGACCCACATAAGCTTGTGCTCCGTACTGATCATGAAGATACTCTTTTTTTTCTTTTTTTTTTTTTTTTGTCTTGAGGACTCCGGAAATTGTTATTACCTTGTGAAAAATTTACTGTCAAACTGTTCATGGCCTGCCAAGGTTCTCTTTTTGGTGGGGAGAAGGCTCAATATCTTTGGGACACTGGATTATTTTAGAATAAGCTTGCTTAACACCATATGTGTTTCTTGCTTCGGTGAAATACAGAACAACACTTACTGTGGGTCACAATCTCTGAAGAGACATTTTTCCATAATCATGATTCTTCCGTATTTTGGAAACAAGCTATCAGATATATCCCTTTCTCATTTTTTAAATTTTTGATCTCTTGGGGTTGGAGTCATATCACCTACCTTCAGGTGCACACATATGTATCTGAACTAGCTGTCTAGTGTCCCTGTATGATTTGTAGAGAGAAATGGCTACATCAAGACCATTATTCATCTGACCACCTGGCCACAGCGTGTCTGTTCTTCTTTGACTATGAAGGGAACACTGAAGGACCAGAACAAAGGTAGACATCTGCATTATCCCTCTGCAATCTGTTGAGATAGCTTTCACACGTGACCTCTTCGCTTTAACCCTTGTAGGTCTTCTGCACCCACAGTTTTTACTGGATAGCAATGCGGACATGAGTGGCCCGCTCTGGCCTTGATTCTGGCTTCAATATTAAGTTTAACAGGTCAGGAACATCTGCACATGGACATCTGTGCTGTTAATGGATATCAGACTCCCTGGCCCATCTTTGGCCCTACCAACTCACACGCTCCCAAGCAGTGTTGAGGCACATCTCAGGAAACAGCACAAACCAAGGATTGTTCCCAACAGGTGGAGCGGATGAGACCTTCTGGTTTCGGAGAAGAAGAGATTGCACCGATAAGGAATACTAAGCATGTCAACCCCTTTGTCCCCATGACCATGTCTTCCTGCCCTGTTTTATTTGCTAGCATAGATGTAGCCCATGCATCTCATCCTATAATGATAAACATAGCTGTTTGGTTCAACAACAGCTCTTTTCTAACACAGTGGTTTATCCATTACTTTTAATCTGGCTAAATACTTCTTTTCCTAACTTGGTTTTTGTTTTCATATCTCACTGTAGGAGGTGGTAAATTGCTGACATTAAATATCAAGACAATTATTTTTGGTTATGGAACACTGTCTAATGTCTGTTGCAGCAGAGCAGCAATATTTTTCCGTAGGAGTATTGTCACTTTTGATAAGCACTCTAGTGGTTTAATTTTTCAGTATGACATCTGTCTCTTTTCTTTCTTCCATTGAGTTTATATAACATACGCACAAGAATGATTAATCTATATTCTATGATTTGAGGGAAAGCAAGTGATTGATTATTCTTTTTCTTGTTTTTTACTTCTACCTTTCTGAAAATTTACTCATTCATAAAAGGGAGTTCTTTAGCATCTCACTTTTTATTGGTTGCTATTTATCCTTTTTTTTCCATGTCTTCTGATATAATTCAGGAATGGAAAAGCAGATTGAAAGACTATAAGTAGGTTTGCTGTCTATCAGCATTTTAAAGCCCTAGATCTGGACAACTGTATAATTTTTCCAAAAATCTTAAGCATCTTCCAGGGCCTTGAAGATGAATTGAGAGTCTGAAATCCTTGGAATGAATGACAGAGGGTCGGAGAAATACTGAGCTAAAGCCAAATCCTTGTCAAACTGTGTGGGTCTATGCTAGATCTGGGTCACATTAATCATGTTTGACAAGCTAGACATGCTCTGAATAGTTAATTTCCTGTCTATTTTAGTCCATCAAACCTGTCACTGTCTTGGGGACAAGATCCAATATTAGTACTTCACATTTGATCCTTCAACTCCCATAAGGATAGTCTCAAGCTCTCAGTAATGTGTCTCAGTACGAAACCCGTGCTGTAATTGCAGGCTCTCATTTCTTGGTACACATCTTGACCCGCAGGACAGCTGGGTATCCTCCACGTTTCTCTCTGTTTGTTAGAGCAATTTAATAAAATGCTGCAAGCACTACCTGGATGTACAATTTAAGTAGGTCAACTTCTCTGAAAAAGCTGCTGAGTTCTCTAGCGGCTGGAAGCAGTAATCACTATTCATGAGCCTTGGAGCATCACTCAAAGGCCTTGTTTAGATCAGACAGATCTATTGTGCCAGCTACTCTGCAAAGACATAAAAACCTCCTCTCCCAAAGCCTTTGTAACCAGAATTTAGAGTAGGCAAAGTAATGGAAGGAGCAGGGGAAAGGCATGGAAAAAGCAAGAGTGAGCAGCTTGAGACACCACTTAGTAGAATATTTTAGATGTATTGCCTTTATTTACTTTTTGTGATGTAATGTGTGAAGCCAAATTTTGCTGATACTGTCCGCTTTCTGTAGCGTGCGGTACCTGGAAAACAGGCATTATTGTCTGTGATTTCTTGATCTAGGTGGGTACTGGTCTTTTCTGATGGTGGTTTATGACTGTCTACCCTTTAGGCATGGCAGCTAATCTCCTTCCCAGGTGGGTCAGGGATCCAAAGCTCTTCACCTCATGAGGAAATGGTAGAGAGTAGGGGGAAACACGTCAGTGGCTATGTGCCTGACCTGTTGGAACAGGAAGATGATAGAGACCTATGGAAGAATATCCTTGTCCCTCCTAATGCTTCTGGAAGGTCCATAAAGCCTAGATGTATGAAGTCTCCAAACTACTTTAATTTATGACGTACTCCTTAATAGTTAGTATTGTCTTTAATCAACAACAATGAGGATGTTGGTGATGACAGTGAATGTGAAACATTGCTTGAGTTGCAAACAATGCTTCTTAAAACCAAACAGCCATACAAGTAGCTCATACATTAAAGAAGCTGTGAAAACTTGGAAACAGTGCAGAGAATAGTGACAACAACTTTTGAGGAATAGAGAAATGCCTTAAAATGAGAGATGCAAGGGCATCCCTTTGCTCATTGCATACAACACCAAGAGGCAACCTACGTTCTAATATGACAAGAAAATATTCAAGTTATTAATTATTTTTCTTAACGTGTCAGAGGAAAACATGATAAAAACCAACGTAAGGCTGTTAATGCCAATCAAATTCAAGTTAGGAGTAAAACACAAATTTTCAGTAGCAAAGATAATTAACTGCTACAACAAACTAACATAGGAACATCTGCCTTTGGCTTCGTCAAGGGTGTTTTGGTCTAAAGCAAGCCTCAGTAAGACAGTGTGGTGGCCTTCACATGGGAGGGAAACAGGGGGACAATCCGTGCCTTATTCAGAAGGTTTAGCCACATCATCTAGATTCCCTCCAAACTCACAGTCTAAGGCTCTGATAAGGTTTTCTGCCACAGAGAAGAGAAGAGCTGAGTTTGAGAGGAAGGAGTCCAATCTGTGCTGAAAGTGTCCTCAAGTGCCCATGGTATTCAAGATGATGTTACGTACACTCCGTCCTCTTCATCCTCAGTGGGGCAAAGGGAGCAGGAAGGAATAGGACGGCAAGTTCTTTTGTGCGGATGATAGCTGTGCTAAAGGAGCAGGTATAATTTCAGTGGTTTTATTTTTGATTTACAAGAGGGTGAGGACTTATGCTTAAAGAATGTTTCCTTATGTATATGAAAACTGTAATCTATCCAACAGATATTTTGCGGGGTATCAGATGTTTATATGATGCATCTGATCCCATTCTGAGTCATACCAGTCCAAGACTGGAGTACTGAGGAGTAATTCCAGACCTCTGTTTTGAAAAGCATGGTTGTCTTTCCTCATTTTGAGTCCCAAGCCCATGCAAAGCAACAAGTACAAACCATGTGTGCTGCAGCCTGACTGCTGAACTAAAAAAAAAAATACAGAATCATTGCCAAAAGCAATTTTCCAGTATATGTTTGATGCATGGTACAATGGACCTTCTGCCAATAATACCCAGATTATGAGGAAAGTGATATAAATGTCTGATAACAGCTATAAAGATGAAGCACTATGCAATAAAGACCAGAACTGTGCTGAACAAGCCAGCTGAGAACAGCCCACACAGGAAGCAAGAGAGAGGTCATGTCTTGTCATTCATGAAATTATGCTCTAAATCAGATAGAGGGTGGCAGAGGAGTCCAGTGCAAGATGTTTGCAAGTGCACTGAGGGGGAGTATCTTAAAATTGTGAGAGACAGAATTGATAAAGAAGTGGTGTTTTGAGGCAAAGGAAAGAACTCATAGCTCCTGCAAACCCAGCAACTGAACTGAGTTGTGGCTGGTAAGGAGGGGATGAATATTGCCTTGATTTAGTGTTTCTTTAGTGTTTGTTTTCTTACGGGTATTCCCTGAAGTAATGAAATTAAATAGTTCAGCTTGCATAGGAGATGGAAGTTGAATCATGTTCTTTCCCTCTATAGATGGATGCTCTCCATTAAGACTCACATCAATTCGAAGCACTTACTGCCAAAGTTCTCTTCAGAGCATCTCACGTTCGGGTGACGAAGCCCTGCAGCACAACTGTGAGGCACAGGAGAAAATAGCATTACCCACATTTCTCTGACAATGGGTGAGACAGATCTAGGTGAAGGCTTTACCGTGGCCACAAGATCAGCAAAAAAAACCAAACCGAACAGGACTTGGATATCAGAGCTCCCTGTTCTCAACCCTAAAAGAAAAGCTAATGAATATGGCCTAGAAGATCCTCCTACGCATTGGGAGCAAAACTATACAACAAACTGTGGACAGTATTTTTAATGGTTCACTGTCAGGAAGGATGATCAGGGCTCTGCAGAGAACTATCTCAGGATCTGCTCAAAGATTTCACTGGTGGCCTGTATAATGGACTATAAAACAGGATTGTGACATTTTGTAGATGAGCTGAGAAGAGCTGCAAAATTTTTGGAAGAGAAGATTAACATTCAAAAAATCTTGACAAATGGGTTCAAAGAGATAAAATAAATAGAATGGATGGATTGCAATAAGGACAAGCTTCACTCAAGCAATAAAAGGGGCAAATCCTGGAACAGGAACAGCAGGCAGCTGTCCTTGCAGAAGGATCTGAGAGTCCTAAAGAAACGAAGCTGAAGCTGAACCAACAGCAGGTTGGCTACTACAAAAAAACCACCACAAACTCAGGAGCTCCAAAGTAGAGAGGGGCCTGGAAGGCAGACGGAAAGGAAGTACAACTGGAACCTAGTTTGCATCCACACTTGAATTTAATTCAAAATTATTCTTAGAGTAGAGAAACTACTTACATTTCTCAGACTATGGGGCTCAAAACACAGGCAGGATCATGTTAAGGAAAGATTAGTTTACTTGGGCCTACTCTGGGTGAAGCATAGGAGAGCCTTGGATCTGCTGGCCCTTGGGGCCGAGATACCCATCTGTGCCACATCCCACCCTGTCATGCTAGCCCCTGGTTTTAATTTTTTTTTTCTGCTTAAAAAGGCTCTGTTTGTTTATTTTTCTTTCCTGTAGAAAAACATGGTTTCCCTGGAAGGACCTTCTCTGGAATTTAGTACTGAAAGGAATTAGATTCAATACACTTTAAATGACTGTTTTAAATCTTTTTTTGTATATCAAAACCCAACTCTACAGTAAGCCCCCCATTGCAGAGCATGCATAGAACTGCACACGCATTTCAATAGACTCTCTTCTCTGACAAGCTGCCAGAGAAGAAGCGACCTCTGAAACATCATGTCAGAAGTTTCTTCCAAACTGTATGGAATCAGGATCTCAGTCTACACCAGGCATAAGTTCCAGTAAGGCTTCAGCCTCTGGGCTGAGCCTCTGCTATTTAACGCATGAAAGTTGTGTCTTCTCAAAGACTTCAGCTGAACCTGCTGCAGTGCAGTGTAATTAAAACCCTTGTTTGGGAGAGCGATGGGCTGATTTTTGCTACAGCTAGGACCATCGTTCTGTTCCAAAACCTACTGTAGATCAGCTTGAAAACTTGCTTGTATTGCCTGAGGTACTCACAGTCCTTGTGGTTATTTCTGACACATGTATGGTACAATCATCAAAAATGTGAGAAGCATGTGGTGGTAGAACTGGCAATACCTTGCTTTTCAAGACATTCACTGGACTTTCTGCCTGCAGCCAAATGAAGAGAAATATGCCATATTAGAACTACCATCAAGGAATTAATTTTTTTTTAATGGCTTTTCTCTATACTTACAAGAGGTTGCAGCCTAGGGTCATATAGGCAAGACACAGGGTCAAGTATTCATTCACAAGACATAAAAAGTAGGTCTGTTTTCCTCCATTTTAGCAGTGCTAAAACTTGAGCCAAACTGTTTGTGAGGATGTGATGGTGGCAGGAGGCCCAGTTCTGATATTCAGCTAAGCAAAGCAGACTTCTGCCCATATCTTGAACACCACATACGTGAATTGTCAAAAACATACTTTAAGGGGAAACAATTCCCCAGTTTTCACACCTCCTGGCTTCACTGGATGGAGAAAATTGCTGGAGTTGCCAACTCCGGTCTAGCAAAGTTAACCAACTTTGTCTCAGAGTGAGAAAATCTGACAGCATGAATTTTCAAAAGCATGGGTGTCTATATACGAAAGCCCAGGAGAGGTTCTTGTTTTCCAAAAATGAATTTCTGAAGCTTGTTTAGTGGCAATTCTTTTCAATAATATGCTGGATTCTGCATTCAGGAACTTCTGTTCATTGGTCTTCGTATTCATCCCAGGCTACTGAAGCATTTCTTAAGTCAAATGAAGTCAGAATACTGGGATCTGAAAGAGCAATACAGAGCTATCAGGTTTTCACGTTCTGTTATATATGAGTGGGAAGTCATTTCCAAAATACCCTAAAGTCAAGAGACAAATTTTAGAGGCACTGGATTGCCCTGCAGGTACTTCTACATTTTGCTGACTACAGCCCCCAAATCATGGCATAGCATGCAAAGGGCTGTTGATTATAAAAAGTCAGATAGTTCTCTGAAAGAAAGCAACTTCTTTTAGTCTTGTCCTGGTTTCGGCTGGGATAGAGTTAATTTTCTTCCTAGTAGCTGGTACAGTGCTGGTTTAGGATGAGAAGAACGTTGGTAACACCCTGATGTTTTCAGTTGTTGCTCAGTCGTGTTTAGACCAAGTCAAGGACTTTTCAGCTTCTCCTGC
>JAVKLA010000008.1:33855725-33907516 GCA_034782735.1 Sagittarius serpentarius
TGTTTACGATGAGGGTGGTGAAACCCTGGCCCAGGTTGCCCAGAGAGGGGGTAGAAGCCCCATCCCTGGGAACATTCAAGGCCAGGCTGGACGGGGCTCTGAGCAGCCTGACCGAGTCGAAGGTGTCCCTGCTCACCGCAGGGGGGTTGGACTAGATGACCTTTGGTGGCCCCTTCCAACCCAAGCCATTCTACGATTCTATGATTCCATGAAATTTGGGACCGAAAGCAGGCTTTGGCTGTCTGGACAGATTGGTGACTGGAATATAGCATCTTACAATCTAAAGAAAACATCTTAAAGGCAGCAGATGAAAATTACAGTGAAATAGCTGCATGCATGTGACCAAACATGCTCGTTAATTAATGCAACTTCGCACTTCAATAACAGCCAGTTTCAGGAATGCAGTAAGTGCAAAACCAGAGCTGTTATGCCGTGAATTTATGTGTAATGCTTCTGTAGAGTTGGAAAGTTTTCTCAAGGGAACTCCCAGAATTCTGCAACACAAATCATACCACGTATAGTCTGACCCTGTTTACTTCGATAGAAAAACGAGCGTAGAATTTCTTTCAGGTTATTTGAATAGCACCCTCCAAAGATGTATTTTGCAACTCAGAGAAGATTCTTTCTTATAATTGCTCTTTCTGATAACTGATTCATAATTTTTTAAAGGTATATGTTTTGCTAGCTGCTAAGATCATCATAAAATATGAACTACTGTCTTGGCAACAGTTTCCTGCTTCCTGAAGATTACTGTAAAGTAACACGTTTAGTATTCTCTAAGGCTTAGTCAGAAACTAGTGTTCCTATACAGAAAAATCTGTGCACTAATGTTATCTGGAGAACACTATTATAATGAAAAACCTGAATTCTCCAATATTGGGGAAAAAAATATATATTTCCATGTCTCTGTCACAGGATAAACTGCCCTTTATAACTTTCTGACTCTGCAAAGGAGCCCCGTACTGCTGCAGAGGTCTGAAGGGAACACAAGCTAATTAAGAGTCAGAGTCCAAGCCTGCAAGACTTAGGAAGTAAAGCTGTGCTTGACAAACACTTTAAGCCAGCATAGGTGGGTCCAGCCCAAAAAAGCGGCCTTTTGCACTCTCCATCCCCTCGCTGCTCATTCCCAGCCCTGCAGCTCCTCCTCCCCTGCAACAGCCCGGGTCCGAGGCGGGTGGAAGGACCTGCTCCAACTTAAAATTAACATGGCAAAAACGAAAGGAAAAAAAAATTAGATTACTTTGGCACAAGGAACTGCAGGGAGGGGAATGAGGGGCTTGGTAGGTGAGACAATACCGCAGCTTTTAGTGACAGCACCCTCGGGAAGCGTGCGTGGGCTTTTACTTCAGCTACTGACAATTTACATCGCCTGTCGACTCTGTCTCTTTGGCAGCCATTTCTCTTTGCTTTTCAATAACAGGGGAGATTTAACCTCTACAGAAAGAGCCATTTCCATTCTTCCTGGGAGAAATGCTTTTCTTTTACTTTTTTCCTTTAGTATTTTTTTCCTGTCATTTATTAACTGTAAGTCAGACCAAGACAAGAAGCAACACAGTAGCAGCGAGCTCCAGTTCCTTTCCACTGTTGCACACAACCAGTATTGATTGCTAAGAACATTCTCTATTGCTTTGCTGATTTTGGAGATATTCCTCCCTATGCAGTTTTTATTTCATTTCCTGTGAGCATGTGTTAGCCGAAGTAAACTTGCCCCATAGTGCAACGAACATGAACAAAATAAATGTATGAAGCTTGTGGCTTTTTTTTTTTAAGTTGGGTGCTATTCATCTTGCTGAAAAAACCAAATAAACAAACAGAAACCCCTGCTTGGCAAAACACCTTTTCAAGCTGAAATATAGTTCTTGTTTCTCTACTGTAAAATCTGCCAGGTAGCCCTCGGTGTTGCGGAGGCGAGTTTCTGTAACAACGAAGTAGACCTGCAGTGTTTTCACAGCTGACAAGGAGGACTAAAGTAAAGGATATTCTGCCCAAATTCATATTTCTCTGTCACATGGATGCCTTGGCTATTTCCTCATTGTTCCTGAAGGTCTGCCTCCACGTTGGCTTTTCCTTTGGAGGGCTCTGAGCCCTTCCGTGCTCCACGGACAACCCCAGTGTGCTCCCCACTGCCTGGGTACAGGCGCAGGGCTCGGGCACAGCTGGTCTCGACAGCAGTCTCAAAGACATCCTTATCAAACGTTCTGGTTTGTACAATGCACTTTTGGGGCATACAGGACTTTTCCCCACACACTGGGAAGAGGATTTCCCAGCTCAGCTGACTCAATGTTCACCTGAAGTTTGGGACATGGCCTTTTCCTCACCAAGACTTCTCTGAAAACAGCTTTCCATCATAATCCACTGTCTCACTTCTGCCTGTTCTTGGTGAGGAAGGGCTAACATCAAAAGTATATGCCGGCAATCCCAGGCAGATGCAGTTTGACTGTATTACTGGACGTAGCTCGCCAGAAACTTTTCATTTTCCTTCTAGAGATACTCCCCTGCTCCCCCACAGCACAGCAGGCTCGAAAGAATTCTCGAATTTATCAGCAAAACAACTAGCAACTTCCTCACAGCAAAAGAATCTATCTGCAAATGGAAATAGTCGAATTGAACCAGCTGCACACCACCTGGAACATTTTCACTGCAGCAATTTGCAGCAGAGGAGAAAATTATCTTTTTTTAATCTCTCTTAAAAATGTCACAATAATAGTCCCACTAGCTGAATTCAGGGGCTTGTACCAGTGTTTCTCTGGAGGCCTTAGTTTTTTGCTGTGGGTTTTTTTTTTCTGTAAGGCAGTGGTGAACTCCAGTGTCCTTAGAGGAGAAACTGGGGTAGAGAGCCCTTACTTGTCCAAGTACTCTCGAACAACAGGTCTCAGGAGGAATCCAGCCAGCTCTGATTAGGACCATTGCGGGAGCAGCCATAGCATGAATATAGTTTTCTGAGCTCATCTTGGTCCATGACCTTTTTAATTTACATAGTCAAAATATGTTCTTTACCCCAAAGCAGAAAGACCACTCCAATCTCAGACTGCAGTTAGTTATACCTTGATTGGTTCAAACAGAAAAAAGCAAAGACCGGCATTTCTATCTGTACCCTACTTCACTGTCAGTGGGATTTCCTTCATTATAGACTTCCTGTTGGTGACATTAGGATGTCTAGGAATCAAGAGACGTTGACATTGTGAATGTTCCCCTGGAGAGTTATCTGGCATTTTCTTACAAATTAGGATGCTTAGCAAGCCTGGGACAGAGAAACTAGAACTGCACCCATTGGTACTGCAGATGTTATAAATACAAATGGATAGTCAAAGGTTGTTAATTTTTATGTGTATAAAATGCACACACAAGAGAAGAATATAAAACAACTATAAAACAGATGCATGGTTTTCTCTAATGCTGTGCTCATAATATTGTACTGAATGCTGTGAAGTTCTCTTCTCCCCCCCCTTATTTATTTATTTGCTTTCTAAATGTTTGTGTATAAATTCAACTCTTATTAAAGTATTGCTTGAAAGCACTGGCTGTAACAAGCTCTTGAAGAGGCTGGCTCTGCAAAAGCTTTCCTCTTGACATCTTTTGGAATGCATCATTATTCAGGTCTGAGATGTTCTGTCAATTCCAATGGGAATGAATATACATCTTCCTTTAATAACAAAGCAAACAACAAATCCCTCCACTTCTCTTGGGAATGAATTAGTGTCTCATTTCTTTGTGGAAAGGGACCATCAAAAAATTCTATCTTGTTCTGAATATTGTGAATTATCCATTGAAATGATTTTTCTAGGGATAATGCTGTTTCAGCAAAATAAATAATTTCCTGAGGAAGTCTGGCTTTCCTTGCTACACCCATCTACCTTCCTAATTTTCTTCTGAAAAAAATACATCTCAGATGTATTTGATTTAGTCAAAACTGGTTATACTCAAAAATAAAACACTGTCATCCACTGAAATGTTTTGATGCGAGCAGTTTAAGGTTAAGACACAGTGTAAATCTTCTTTTTCACTGAGCTCTGTGTCTCATCTTAGTAGATAGGGGTCTCATAATCTGCCAGGTAGCTCCATCCAAGGGAGAATGAGGATCTCAGGCGCTGCAATTGCAACTGTAATGTGTGCCATGGCTCCTTGGGCAGATGAACTTCAATGTCACCTTAATTTTAAATAAAACCTTTCAGTTTAGGAACAGCAGAACCTTTCATTTCTATGTATCAAAAAAAACACTTCAGAGAGTTTTCAGATCTTTTTTTCAGAGCTTGTTCTGCTCTTTCAGCTTTTTGACCTGTTTTAAAAGGGAAGAAAGTGTCAGAACTGGTGGAAAAGGAATTCCGATTTTTGTTCAAGCTCAAGGTCAGTGTCTGCTATGCAGTGCCATTGCTCACCAACCTCACTGTCCCTATCCTAACAAAATTTGCACAGCCATTTTTGGGAGTTTAGCTGAAGCAGAGGCTGTAGGACTTTGACCATGTGAGAACAGATGAAAATAAAACACAAAATCCTACTGAAATGCTAGGTTGGACTGCAGTTGTTTCACACATAAGGCAGCACACTCATGCAGGGAATGGAAAAAAGTCCTGAAATTTCCCATAGATGGCTTTCTGAAAAACAGTCATTAGCTAAAGTGTAAACTCTAGGATTCAATAATATTCACCTCATCTTTTTGAGAAGAACAATTCTCTCTACTGTCAGAGTAAAGGAGGTCAAATCTGTGCCCTACAAACCTATGCTGTTGAATAGGCTGCAAAGATGGAGTTTTTTCTTCCTGTGTACCTATGGATGAAATTTCAGTAGCTGACCCAGTGAGGTATTAGTTACCTGAACAGACCTTTGCGATTTCAAAATTAAAGGGCAAGAGGTCTGGCCTGATCTCTAATGCATAGATTAATTACAGTGTGAGGACCAGACCAGAAGAGCACAGCTGGTAAGTTATCTTGTTACTGAATGTAAGAGTGTAATAATTAGGCATGCTGTTACTTGTCGTTTGTATTATACAATAGTTAGTGCCTTACCCTGCAATATTAAATTTTTACTCAGGCAAATTGCATTTAATAATCTGGAGGTGAATAATACTTTTAACTCATTTAAAAGAAAATAAAATTTGCACAGTTCTTATCACCTCTGTCTTTATACCTGACTAAAGGCTTCAGGTGTTCTCTTTAGTGCAAGGAATATGAATTAACATGGAAAAAAAAAATCCAAATCTATCATTTGTTGTCCTGGTTTTGGCTAGGATAGAATTAATTTTCTTTCTAGTAGCCGGTATAGTGCTGTGTTTTGGGTTTAGGGTGAGAAGAATGTTGATAACACCCGGATGTTTTCACTTGTGGCTAAGTCGGGTTTAGACCAAGTCAAGGACTTTTCAGCTTCTCCTGCCCAGCCAGCAAGAAGGCTGGAGGGGCACAGGGGAGTTGGGAGGGGAGACAGCCAGGACAGCTGGCCCAAACTGGCCACAGGGGTATTCCCTACCATGGGACGTCATGCCCAGTATATAAACTGGGGGGAGTTGGCCTGGGCGGGGGGATTGCTGCTCAGAAGCTAACTGGGCGTCGGTCGGCAAGCGGAGAGCAATTGCATTGTGCATCCCTTGTTTCATGTATTCCAATCCTTTTATTATTGCTGTCACTTTATTGTTATCAGTGTCATTGTTCGTTTCTTCCTTTCTGTTCTATTAAACTGTTCTTACCTCAACCCACGAGTTTTACTTTTTTTTTCCTGATTCTCTCCCCCATCCCACTGGGTGTGGGGGTGGGGAAGTGAGTGAGCAGCTGCGTGGTGCTGAGTTGCTGGCTGGGGTTTTTTATATGATATTGTCATTTCAGTCACTGGCAAAGCTTTTGCTGTTGTCTCTACAAAAGAACCTCTTATCTTATCACTGAACGCAGCTGCATACTTTATAAATGTATGCTGCGGCTGCCCAACTCTAGCTCCTATTGTAAAAGCCACTGGTCGAAAATTGATATGCAAATGTCTGTACAGTTTCTTGTCCTTGGGCTGAGTATGGCAGCTTATCAGGAATTTAGTGATACTTAGAGATTACTTGCCAAGCAGTTCGTCATAACATGGATGAGAGGAACTCACATGCCCTATCACAGTTCTTCAGTGTTGAGTGTAAGGCTTGTTTAAGCACAGTGATGTGGAAAACTTTGGGGTTAGAAGGAGCACAGAGATAAATATGAAGCGATAGCTTAAGGCTCGTATACAGAGATAAAATTGTCTTCCTGTGTTTACTAGCTAGTCCTGAAGTCATGCATTGAAGGGCTGCATTCGTTTTGTTTTCCCTTAGTTTTGGAGACTGGCATTGCCTGCCCTCTATGACCCTGCTTCTTTGGAGTCGCTGCTGTTTAGGAGATAGTCCCTTGGAGATATGGCTTGCACTCCTTGTTTGTGGAAGTATGATGAATGCCACCTTTCCAAGAAAGCCCAAGCAGCCCATGCCTTTGCCCTGTCCCCTTCTTTGTTTCCCATTCCTCTCCTAGCACTTAAACACATGCCTGTTCCCTCCATGCTGGACCTCAGCATGTCCACAAAGACACAGCTTGTCCTCAGCTTCCCAGGTATGAAGGAACACCTGCTCATAGAATTATAAATCACAGAATATCTCAGGTTGGAAGGGACCCATGAGGATCATCAAGTCCAACTCTCTGCTCCTCGCAGCACTGCTTAGAACTGAACTATATGACTAAGAGCATTGTCCAGACACTCCTTGAACTCTGACAGTCTCAGTGCCATGGCCACTTCCCTGGGGAGCCTGTTCCAGGGACTGACCACCCTCTCAGTGAAGAACCTTTCCCTAATGTCCAATCTGCACTTTGTCTGACGCAGCTTCATTCCAGTTCCTCATGGTCTGTCACTGGTCATCAGAGAGAGGAGATCAGCACCTCCCCCTCCGCTGCCCCCCGTGAGGAAGCTGCTGACTGCAATGGGGTCCCCCCCTCAGCCTTCTCTTCTCCAAGGTGAACAAACTAAGTGACCACAGCCACCCCTCATAAGTCTGGCCCTCAAGACCTTTCACCATCTTGGTCACCCTCCTCTGAACACACTTTAATGGTTTTATGTCCTTCTTATATTCAGGTGCCCAAAACTGCACACAGCACTCGAGGTGGGGATGCGCCAGTGCGATGTAGAATGGGACAATCACCTCCCTCGTCTGACTAGCTGTGCTGTGCTTGATGCACCCCAGGACACAGTTGGCCCTTTTGGGTTGACTCATTTAACTTGCCGTCAACCTGAACCCCCCAGATCTCTTTCTGCGGGGCTGCTCTCCAGCCTCTCGTCCCCCAGTTTGTATCTATAACCAGGATTATCCCATCCCAGGTGGAGAATCCCGCACTTGCTCTTGTTAAATTTCATGCAGTTGGTGATTGTCCAGCTCTCTAGTCTATCCAGATCTCTCTGTAAAGCCTCTCTACCCTTGAGGGAGTCCACAGCTCCTCCTAGTTTAGTCTCGCTGGCAAACTTGCTTAATGTACATTCGATTCCTGCATCCAGGTCATTCATAAAAACATTGAAGAGCACTGGCCCTAAAATTGTGTAGCTTCTCTTCAGAAGAGAAAGTGTTCCTCTCCCACTAATGTTTGCATCATTTGAAGTCCAAGGCATAACAGATCTCCTTGATAAACATACAATGATACCCAAACTTCAGTACTGATTTGTAAGGAGATAGGAACTCCTGTATGGAAAATATGCCTTTCACGATCTGAATGGTACATAATCTTACCCTGAATAGACAGCCAGCTGCTGACCTAATTTGAATTGCATAACAGAGCTGTCTTTTAGGGAGATTCATCTCATCTCAGTTTAGCCATGGAAAAGTCGTGCATCTGATCTGTGGTAGTCACCTGGGTGTTTTCTCCACGGGATGTCGTGGTTTAACCCCAGCCGGCAACTCAGCCCCACGCAGTCACTCCCTCACTTCCCCCCCACCCAGTGGGATGGGGGAGAGAATCGGAAAAAAAGGTAAAGCTCGTGGGTTGAGATAAGAGCAGTTTAATAGAACAGAAAGGAAGAAACTAACAATGACACTAATAACGACAATAAAGTGACAACAATAACAAAAGGATTGGAATACATGAAACAAGCGATGCACAATGCAGTTGTTCACCACTTGCTGACCAATGCCCAAGCAGCGCTTCTCCCCTGGCCAACTCCCCCCAGTTTATATACTGGGGATGACATCCCATGGTATGGAATACCCCTCTGGCCAGTTTGGGTCAGCTGTCCCGGCTGTCTGCCCTCCTCCCACCTTTCCTGTGCCCCTCCAGCCTTCTTGCTGGCTGGGCAGGAGAAGCTGAAAAGTCCTTGACTTGGTCTAAACACAACTGAGCAACAACTGAAAACATCTGGGTGTTATCAACATTCTTCTCTTACTAAACCCAAAACACAGCGCTGTACCAGCTGCTAGGAAGACCGTTAACTCTACGCCAGCCGAAACCAAGACAGATGTAGAGAAACAGGTATTTTCAGAGGTCTGGGCATCCCACTAACTCGAAGACACTTTTCAAGCATGAGATAAGTCTGCCTGTGCAGTGCTTATAGGTTTGTGTGTTCTGGAAGAACCTCAGTTACTTACAGGGGCTGGTGCCCAATTTCCAGTGGGGAAAGTATCTCCACACTGCCTAACTTTAAGCGCCTAACTGTAAAGCCTAGAAGGCTAGACCACGATTCTCTGGATGGTGGTGTGGAATACCAGTCTCTTCTGAAGTGCTCTCTGGAGAAACCCATCTCTCCCCTTTGATAATACAGAAAATTACTTATCTAGTTTTGTGTCTTAAGTGTCTTGGTTATATGGCAACCAGGACACTGTACCAGTTGCCAGACTATATGGATGAAAAACGTGGTTGGGTGGCAAAGGAAGACACAAGTGCTGCCCAGAGTTTAGCTATGTGGTTTTTTTCTTTGACTTTACTCTGCTACAAGACAGGACTGGTTTCTTAGACATGCAGGAGAGCTCACTGTAGAGCCTCTGCTATGGGTAATTAGGTACAAGTCGGAAGGAATCCAGCCTGATGGCAGCCTTCATGCTGCATTACAGGGCTAACAGTTTGAAAAATCTTGTAGTAACACCATGTGCCTAAACGGAACCTGGCACCCAGAGATACTATGACTCCAGACTGCCATAGTGCTCAATAAAAACCCACAAACATGTCATTTTTGAGCAGAAAGCCTTTTGTAGGTAGGATAGTCTGAGAGGGAGCAGTTTTCCTGGGAAGCATAAAATGCCATTTCTTCCTGTTAAGAGTAAAACCTCCACTACTAAGTACCATCAAGGTAACTCTTACATTTTTGCAAGGCAGAAAGATTCACTGGCAACTTTGTCCTCCCACTCTCAAGATAGCATTGGGCAGCAAAGTCCTGCAGTCTGCTGCTGGGGGGTCCAGGCTTGCAGTCTCAGATTGCGCACTCTTCCCTTGACGCTACGTGTTGCAATTCCTATGAATACATCTAGGGTGAACAGAAGATGACTTTAGCGTACTATCTAGTGATTGCATTCAAGTGGAGATAACAACAACTATGAAGACTGTGGTAGACTACAGAGGCCTGAAGCAAGTTGCAGTACTTCAAACTGTTCAAGTGGTCATGTTTACCTTTTATTTCAGCTCACAATGTTAGGAGAAGGAAATAGAAAGCACACTGTGAAATACATCCTTTTTGCATTTGCATAGCTTACCACTTCTAAAGCAACCATTATATCTAAAATAAGATGTTTTCAGGTTCCAAGTTCAGAAAGTGGCTATTTTTATAAGCATCTGTGAGCTTCAAAAGCCATTAGAGAATAGCTGCATTGTAAGGAATGTAGAAAGCAAATTTCATACCTCATTAATATTTTCCTAGTTTGGATTTTTTCCTATCCTGCAGAGGGAATCCTCATGTGTTTTGGACTTATTTCACTCTGCATAACCAATTAAATATTCACTGACATAGGGACATTTCCCTCAACCCATATGTGTGCCCCAACCTCCAGGTTCTAGTGACAGCTGCTTTCTAATCTAGTAAATATTACTTATTTATTTACAGAAAGTGGAACTGCTCCAGGTGGAGAGAATGAAATGAACATCAGAGATGAATGGCTGCTTCTGAAGATAAACTGTTTTACTGAATAATTTCGGCCTATTCCTGCTCGGTTTCAAACTATACACCCAAAGCTCTGTGTTTAGAAAATATATCATCCAAAAAGGACATTTCTCATAAAATGTTGAGTTTATGAAAAAAAGGATTCCTACTAAATTCTAGTAGACAGAGTATATGTACTAACTTGATATAATATTTAATCTGGATTTTATGGTAGGTGGAAACAAATCAGCTTAAATAGGAAACAGGAATAGGAAAAATACGAGACAGCAGGAAGCTGTTCCTTAATGACTGACTTCCCTCTTTAAATGACACCATCACCTTCAGATTGAGCTACACCTTCACCTCCAGATCTTGCTTTTAGTTGAAATCTCCGTGTCAGTACACAAACCGACTCAAGAAGGTTGAGACCAAACTGTCTGGGTCTGTTACTCTGCAGTTATCTGCTGGGAAGATTTCTTGCACCATGTGCTGAAAGGTCATATACAGACTTTGTATATCATCCTGAGTCCTGTTTGAGACATAGGCTGTTTCTACATGACAGTTCTGTGCTACCTATGGGGAGTAAATGAAACGAAACAGACTGGTACATGCTAGTACAAAATATCCATATGGTATCAAATGTCATTTAGATTGGAATCCAAGTTTTACTATATATAATATACTCTCCAGGCCCAGGGGGCAGGGGAGAGTAATGAAGCAAAGATAGACATATCAAGACTAAAGAATTTCCAGGCGGGAAGTTCCCACATTGGTGATTGTCCTCCCTGCAGTGAGCAGCAATTTGGTGTCCGCCTTTGACAAGTTATAATCAAGACTATTTGTTGGTACAGTATGTGCACGCCTTCTGGTGTCCTGCAGAGGTGTAAGGGGGAGTTGTGTGGCCCACAGTCATGAGAAACTTAATCAGAGACTAGTAAGGTCCCATAGCAATTAGACATTTCCTTTGGACTTGACCCAGGAATGACCACACAAGCTAAAAGTGGGAAGCAGTTGACTCCCCTCCAATTGCCTGTTTCCTAATTATTTTAAGAAAGATATCTTTAAAAAAAAAATAAGGCAGAAAAAAAGAGCACAGCCTAATAAACTCATGCAAAAAAAAGGGGAACCGGGCTTCGTTACAGGTATCAGGCTGCCTTTGGAAGCAGAAAAAATGGTGACTCCAATCATATCAGGGAGATGGGTTGTCCTTGTCTGTCTCAACCTTTCATTTCCCAGTTTTTCAAGACGGAGCAAAAGGTATATCTTCTCTGATGTGCATTTTAGTACCAGCTGAAGCTATGTTTAAGCACCTACTACAGATATATACATGCCAACTTAGATAACGAAAGTGTTTCTTAACTTACCAGTGAAACTCCTGTTTCTTTCCATGGCTTTACTTGCACTGCTAATGTAGTACTAGTCACAGGCAAACTCTGTGCAGAATCTCTCTTTTGAACAATTAGGCATGAGGAAGAAGGAAGCCATCTTCACTACTTCTTTCACAATTCATTTGCAGGATTAGTGGTATGTATGGAATCGCCTCTGTGCTTTCAAGTGGCCTGTCTCAGCCTTTGGATGCCCTCTACATGCCTCTCAGACACGCTTAGCTGGATATGTAATACAGTGGATCATTGAAATCTACTCTACTGTGTGCACTGCATCATGTTGTGTAAAACTGCGAGCCTCCGCTGTTGCAAAAAACATGAGAAACAAGGAGAAACTAGACAGCAGCTAGGACTCTCTGCCACCGTTTTACTCCCACGTCCTGGTGTTCCAAGGAGCCAATGCAATAGCGTAGTTGACACAGAACAGAAGTGATTAGAAACACTCTTTTCCCCTCAGGGGTAGGTATCAATAGATAAAATGAGTAAGTGTTAACTGTTCAGACTCCTGTCTTCCTGTCTTTCTGCAGATAATTTTATGACTGCGGTGTTGTGGAATGACCCATAGAAGTCATGTAACTGTAAACCTGACTGACAGTCTGAACAATATTTATTTTGTATTTCCCAGGAAGATCCTTGGTTCTAAGAAATGTAGTTTTTCACAGCTGCTCTCCTCAATTATTCTTGGAAGCATATGGATAAATTAGACTAAGGTTATTTCATGCCTGAAACACTACCCTGAAACACTACACCAGCTCTTACAATACCCTTATGATCTACCATATCACTACAGCTGCTATACATTTACTTTTTGACTGATTGCCTACGGTGAAGATGGGGAAACTTTCTGCGCATCTGTGTGCTAAACCAAATACCTGCTGTTGCCATTACATGTACTAATGCACATTACAGAATAGAGTAGACCTCTTCCATTAATACATATGTAAGCATGTGTATATGTGTACATACACATAAATATGTATGTATATATAAAAGAACATAAAAAGAAATAACCATCTTAGGTTTTCTTTCTTCATTATAATTTAGCAGCTGCCTATTTTTGAGACAAACTAGAAATTAATCATCTGGCTCTGACACCATGGGAAATTCAAATGTCTTTGAATATGTACCCAAGCTCACATACCTGTTCACAAAACCCCAAATGTTTGGGTTTAGTTGTCTCATTTATACACATCTTCTTGCATCTCTGCCTCCCAGCCAGAGACAGAAACAGAGTTGAGATTGTTGAAAAACTTAGGGACTATCTCCTGTTATTTCTACCTAAATGGGCCCTACTTTGGGAAATGTCCTCAAGACATTCCCAAAACACTTTGACAACTACATGAATCAGATTGACATAAACATGTGCACTTTAAGGAAAGCATCTGCTTCAAAGCCCACCTAAACATTTAGTTTTTCCACACCTTAGGCATTTGCTGTTTGAAGTTGTGCTATCTTTATAGAAGTCTCTGAATACAGGCCACAGTGTCATGCAGAGAAGGCAAATACCACACAAGGATGGGGAAACAGGAATGAAGGCACCAGGATACTGCCAGGATTTCTTCCACTCTCATTATCCCTGGCAAGGCGTACAGCGCTCAGTGATGGGTGCCACACATTGTGAAGGTGGGGATCCAAATGAAGACCGTCAAGGGGAGAACACTGGGAGCGATCAAGGGTGAATGAAAAGAAGACGTACAAGCAAAGTCTGCTGGGGTGAATCAAATTGTTAAATCCAGAGAAGAGAAGATAGAGGGACAGGAATAGCTTGCAGAATCACCATTGCTAGCGGAAGTAGAGTACTTAAATATCAGCTAGGTAAACTGCCAGGAAACAGGTATGCATGGATGACATCACCCTCAGGCGAAGGAAGAACCAGGTAACTTCCATCCTCGTGTATTTGTAACCATACTGACAGATCCGTACCTGCAGTTACCTGGATATATTGTTTTCTGGAATAGCTGCTCCCATGCATGTGTATGTAGGATCTTTCCTTTCCCCTAGGATCTTCCATTTCTTACAGTGCAATCACATATTCTCCTCTGCCTGGAGCAAGGTCCTGGCTACAGCCCTGTCCCTGTATTTTGAAGTGGAAAACTGCAAGCCACCAGGGCTCTGGATCTTGCAAAAAGGCTGGGCAATATGTAGTGGGAAAGAAGAGGGAACAGGGTGAATAATTTAACCACTGAAACAAAGCCATTTTGGTTTTTAAACTCTTTTAAAACTGAGATGAAATCACCAAGGAATCCAAAATTAATTATAAAAAAACCCCAAACCAAACCAAAACCCAAACAAAACTTCCCCCAGCATACTGGAAGTATTAGAAGACCTGGTTTAGTCATTTCCGTGTCTGGTTTTGATAGTCCCATGTTCAAGAGCTCTGCCTGAAGATCCAAGTGCAATTCTTTTCTGTGCCCAAGTCTAAGTAGGTCTTGCTACCAAGAGCTCCTGTTTCTCAACATTTTACTTTTCTCATTTGAGATCCAATAAATTATCTGTCTGCAACGCAAAAAGGAGCAGCCTCAACAGGAGAGACTGAGAATGATTCACTCCAAATAAGGATTTGGGGCATTTTCTGAGTAACTAGGATATATCCAATCTTTGCTCTCAAGCAGTTAGCAAAATAATTTAAATATAGCCCAGGTAAGCATATTGACTATAAGGCTTCAAAGGGAAGCAAGGTAACAATGGCGGCTACATCTATACTGCCAAATAAAGTAAGACCAGGGAAAGAGCCCGCGCCCTGATCATCCACAATACTAAATAGTTACCTTGCTCCCTGGGTTTCTTTTGTCTCTAATGGTCTCTCTCTCAATATCTATATCTCTCTCATCAAATCTGAAAAGCTAACTCTAAGGAGCGTGGACTGAGGCCAGTTGGTGCCACTAGACTTCAGTGATAAGAATCAGTTCTGGCTGATTGAATTTAGTCCTTTGCTTTTATTTTTTAAAGTTGAAAATGAACAAAAGCCAACTTCCAATACATAGTTCCAGTTTTCAACTACATCTCCTCAAATGGGCTTGGCCCAGTATTTCAGACTCAAGTTTTATATATGTGTATGCACATACAGACACACACACTCTTTTTTTTTTTTTATTTAGTTGTCAAACTCCAAAAAAACCCCAATTTAAAGAAATCACTAATTTACATAGTCCTTTCCTTCAAAGACCTTTCCTTCAAGAACCTGTGACTGTTTGTGGAAATGTAGAGCCCACGTCTTCAAAACAACACATTACTTATTTTTTCCTCCAAGCATTTAAAGTGACGTTTAAATCAATAGCGGAATTTGCTTACACATATGCTGCTCCAGGCGTCTCTAAGCTCAGCTCTCACAAGTAGAAGTGGCTCAGAGTGCCTGTAGTGCCTGTGCTCCACAGACTGCGATGCACTGCAAGGCCCTGAGCTGACACCGCACTGGTACTCTTTGGTACAGTTAGCTATTTCCATTTCTAGACTGCCTCTTTCAGGTGTCCACTAAGCCCTTCAAAGTTACTCTCGTATCTCTGCATCACACTGAAGCCATCCCCACAACCCCCTCCTGTCCTGTGTTTCAGGCTTTCCAACATCTACCCTGGACAGCCCCTCTTGGCTCACCTCAAAACTCTCCCTTTTCATGGTAATTTCGGTTTTAGCTGGCTATGTCTAGCCTTGGGAGGAATAATGCCTTCTAGGCTGGCTGGGGCTAGCTGGGTGGGTGGATAGCTTCTCCCTGACGCAGAGATGGGAAAAAGATGACAAAACTCTTCCTCAAACCTAGGCAATTAATGCTGCCTTATCTATGTAATAAATCACTTGTCCTTAGCCGTTTAGTTCTTTAAAAAGCCACTTATAGCCTCCTTTTATTTAACCCTTTGCATTCAGACAAGCAATTCAAAGCTGAGCAGAGAGACCAAGCCATCTCTAATATAATTCTTGTTCCATAACGTCAACATATTTCTTGTTGATCATAACAAACACTGCCATATCATGTATAACAGCAATCAGTCTGCCCATCTCTTTTTCAATTAGCCAGCCGTCTGGTGTACTAGTGCTGCAAATACTTAATCAGCTCAGATCTTGTCCTGTTTTTCACAAGCCTGAAAACTGTTTGTGAAAGATTGACTCTTCCTCATCTCTTTCAAGTTGAGGCTAGGACTTGAAATTGGTACTAATGGTTTCCCAAGGAAACTGCATGCAGCTCTGTGAAACTAGGAAACATCCCAGGCAGGAACTGGAAGGAGGAAGAAATGAGAAAATAAGGAAGAACATGAAGCATTCATTAATGATAACCTGGGGGGAAAAAAAGGGAAAAAGTCTTGTTCCTCAGGGATACGATCCTTTGGGAAAAATATGGGCACAGCTACATACTCTTCCAGCAAACATCTTCTTTATTAGTACACACTCTGAGATTGCTTTCAAGGCAGCCACTTCCCAGGAGCTAATCATTGAGTCGCGTCCCCTTGACGTGCAGGGATGTTTCGACAGGCCCCGAGGGAATCGGGCAGGACCCTCAGCAGCCAGGGCTGCGCTTCGCAACCGCTGACTGCAGAGAGAGGGAGGCGGTTGTGCAAGGGACCCCCAGCCAGGCTGTGGGCACCCATGGGCCACATGATGGACACAAGCACCCCAAGACCCTTACCTCAGCACCCCTGGTACACTGAAACTGAGAGGGTGCTCGGGAGCCCTATGTTTATTGACTCCACTTCTGGACAAAGGATGACAGGATGATTCAGTGCACCAGTTTGTATGTTTTTCTGATCACAGGGGTTGTTATGTGAAATACAGAGTGCAGTGTGGACCCATGATGCTTTGGCGGGTGAGTTAATATGCAGTAACAGTGCTTTTGTGAATCTTGGGCACCAAAGGAATCAAAAAAAAAATCTATGCAACAGAGCATCTTTCAGAGACTCCTTATGAAAACAGGCCATCTGGCTTCACGGCAGTGCGGTTGTTAACTCTCCAGCCTACTACTGTTTCCCTGCTGGGTGACACATGCTGAATCTGTCACACGTCTAGAACAAAATTATAAATAAACAATGGTACATTCAAATAAAACAGAACTTTCCCGCAGTAGGGTTATAGGAAGCAAAAAAAGAAGCAGAGAGGCAAACCACGTTCTTTTCTGTGCAGGAAAGTAGGTCCCTTGTTCAGCGCTGGAAAGGGGACTCGGGTCTGCCTGGAGGAAGATGCCTTCTGCTGAGTGATGCTCCTCATAAGGGTTGCAGGTTCAGACCTAAAGGCATTATTGCTGGCAACCCCTTGGGCTAGTTGGCATCTCAACCATAGTTATGGCCCTATTTTGCCGTTCACTGGCACATGGTTCTAGTACTGCAAGTTTCAAGAGAAATGGGGGCAATGGGGTGAAGAGAGGTGAAGTACAATAACAAGTTAGTAGGAAGAACAGGAAAGAGAGCCCACGTTTCCAGTAGAGCAGCTGGAGTATGGGATTGCACTTGCATCACCGTTTGTGGAGATTTTGTATGCTGTCTCAGACACTGAGCAGTCCTCTCCCTTTCTCATAAATAATCAGAGATCTTGGCTAGTGCAGAGAGGCCGTTGGATCTGAGAAACCCAGCTGAACTGCAAATCCATGTAAGCCAAGATGCAAGATAAATGTTTAGGACTTCTCATCTCTCAGTCATGCCCTCGTTCTCTGAGCATCAGAAAGAAAGCTGGAGAAAAATTACATGCCAGATCCCTGGCAGCCCGTTTCCTCCATAAGCCAGGCCTCGTACGCCTGTGAACTGTACGGCAGTAAGGTGATACCTAAGTAGTGACACCTCCGGGGAAAGACAGAAGGAGCTTTCCATAGGCTTGCAAGTCAAAAGGTCACGTTAACACTGGCTGCAAGCCACTGCTTTCTGCAGGTAACCGCTTTCTCTAGACTGAGAAAGCAGCAGGCCGTGCTAACTGGGCTACTCTGCTTTTCGTTTTTTCATTCCCTAAGTCTGTATCATTCAATGCCTGGAAAAAATAATATTGGGAAACAGTGCAAAATTATTGCAAGTTAGATTTCCCAGTGGAGGTGGTGCATTTGCACAGTCTGCAGTGCTCAAAGGCCAAAAGCTGGGCTGTTAAAAGATTAAAGAGTTATTCTATTTCAGACAATCTTCAAAAAACAAACAACTGCTGGGTCTGGTTTTGCCCAGTTCAACTTCTGCAGCTTATTTGAAGTCACAGTATATGAGTGGAATTGCTTTAGCTTCGTGTTCATGGGAGTAAGAGATAAGCTGGGCTCACAGGGGTGAATGGATGTATCCTGAGGTATAATTAGGGTTAGGCGTGTCTGCGTGTGTGTGTGTGTCTGTGCATGCACAAACTATACAGCTAGAACACCCCTCCTCCATACACCCACCCCCACAGAGAGGTACACACACAAAATGTAAATGTTCTATCAGTGATTTAAAAATAGAAAATTAACAAGAAGAAAGCCATAGGACCTATTGAGACTGCTGTGCCGTTCCATGGAAAATTTAAGCTGCTTTCGGAGCAGTCTGCCATCAAAAGAGGTGGCCTGCCACTCTGCCCAGCTGCTAGCTCCGGGTTTCTGCTCACCCTCCCTGGTGCTGGGAGTCGCAGCAGCTAACTAAAGGCTAATCACAAGGTTGCAGTGGCCACAGAAGAGCCATGATCATACAAGCAGTCCTGGGAAAGTCAGGGGAGAGAGGTAGGACTGGCACTGTCGGCAGCAGGAGGTCCTTTGGTTGGCACAAGGTTGCTGTAGGCCGTCACCTTTGTTTTGACCTCCTTTACACCCATTTGTTTCAGGAGAAACTCCCCTGCGGTCACTGGAGTTCCAGCACTGACACATTCATCCAAGCTCTACCCAGCAAGGCCTGGCTGGGTTAACCACAGCACAGCCATGACCAAGTTTCAGATGAGCATTTTTTAATACTACCCGCCATTTTCAATGTTAAATTCAGACTTGGAAACATCACAAGCTCCCTCCACAGCTGAAAATCTCCAAAGACTATAAAAAAGAAGCTGGCAAGAAGCATACATCTCCCCATTGACTATGTAAGGAGTCAAATACCTCTTTTAAGGCAATGTAGTGCACTCACATATTGAGGGTGAAGCAAGCTAGAGCCAGGAAATTAAAATCAAATCGAGTAAGTGGGCAGAGGAACAGGCATCTCTGGGCTTGCCCCAAGGAATCTCCATTGACACGATGTTGTTGGTGCCACCCACGTTTTCATTGCTTGTGCACTCACTGTGGATGTGGGAGGCTTGGGTCTGGGGCCGTTCACAGCCTGCAGAGATTTCCCAGCTTTCACAGGCCAGGAAAACGCTCAGACCTGCGGGCAATGAGGCACACTGCTGGCGAGACAGCTTCTGGTCTCCTGGAACCAAGCAGAGTGGGTAAAGGGGAGCCGGGGCGGGAGCAGAACTGGAGCGCGAGGCCCTGTAGTATAGGACAAGAAATGCATTTTTCTTTGGACCAGGTGACCAAAAAAAAAAAAATCTCCGTTCTGCTCCACTTTAAGCACACAGAAGAGTCTTGCAAAAGCCAAGAGTGACCATGCTCTTCCAAAATGTGGCTGCCAAGTGGCTCGTGCTGCCACAACCACCATCAGGTACTGGAGAAATGGCAGTGTGAGCTAGTCTATATAGACCTGTGTGCTCACGTCCCAAAAAGGATTTTTGAATACAGCCCTTTGAACTGTGATTTACTTGTCACTTGGGCCGACAAGAGGATTTGCCGCACTGAGCCCTCGAGACTGTCTCTGTTAAATGGAGTAACATTTGAGCACAGCACCGAGCAGAGGCCCAGATGCAGGAAAGAGTGTTCAGGGGTGTACGAACACGCACAATCCCACACTGACCACGGCTCCCTGCATGCCTCCCGGTGCTGCCGGGGGCAGTCCGCGGCAGGAATTAATTTGGTCTGCCCAGGAGGAGCTGGGAGACGAGCTTCCCCTGAACCGCCGCAAGCAGGGCCACGCTCGCCTCCCTCTCGCGTACCAGACAAGCCAGGCAGCAGCTCTTGTCAGGGCTGAAGTTTTGGGTTTTTACCACACCAGAGGCTCCTTGCATGCAGCGCGGCTGCCAAAAGCGGAGGCTGCTTTCTATTATTCAGGTCAGACTTCGCTTTCTGGTCTGCAGGGATCAGACTCCAGGATCAAACGCTTGTCTCTGTTCGTCATTACTCCAAGAGACGTGCAAGGGAGTTTTGCTTGCGTAGAGACAGATTTGTCCCCAGGTTCCCCCAGGGGAGAGCTGCACAGCATGCTTTGGAAACCATGAGCAACGGGTATTCTTGTTGGATTGAATTACATTTGCCAGATTTAATTTATTCAAATAAAGAACATGTTCATCCATTTCCTACTGTATATTGTTTATAAAATTAGTGGTGCAGCATCTCCAGAGAGTC
Source organism: Sagittarius serpentarius (assembly GCA_034782735.1). Taxonomy (NCBI): domain Eukaryota; kingdom Metazoa; phylum Chordata; class Aves; order Accipitriformes; family Sagittariidae; genus Sagittarius; species Sagittarius serpentarius. Next base: position 33,875,502 of record JAVKLA010000008.1, read on the forward strand.
ATGAGCCAGCTGCTGCACATGACCCGCTCTGGGATTCAGGCTGCAACAGGAAACTCAGCTTGGAACAAGAATTCTCTCTTAAATGAACTTTTGAAACTGGATCTACATTGTGAAATATTTGGATATTGAGCAATGGAAGAATGTGGAACATAAACACCAGCAACCACTTCCTTTGAGCATTAACAAGCTTCGGCAAGCAGGCTGGCTGCTGCTGTGGTATAGGGCACACAAGGAGGCTGGTCAGACAGCAAGTCTTGTAGGGGTGCGTTCATAATACGCTCATTAAATTGCACTGCTTGCTTCCATGTAGCCATTTCTCCTAGTCGCTAGTGTGGGTGAAGCATTTGTAAGTGAAAATTGGTAATAGTGCCTTTTGCCTCTCAGGTCTCTGCGAGAGTCCTTTGTTGACTGCCTATGATTTTGCTAGGAAGTAGTATTCGACTGTTCAGCGGGTCGGTTTGTGTCATCCGCTACATCCTGAACCTTCTGCTTGGAGAGAGAAATCTAATTTAATCAGGGATTACTTGGATGTCCTACTGAGCCACACTAGGTTTTGACTTGCAGGCAAAGAAAAGGCGGCACGCTCTTTATTGGCTCTAATTCAGTAATGGTCCAAAGCTGCAGGAAGTCAGCTCAGACCTCAACAAAATACATCGCTGCTTCAGCAAAGAGAGCAGAAGAACACCGTGCCCTTCTGGAAGCAGTTCTGAGCCAGCAGCTCAACAATAAAGAAAACACTTTGCTTTCCTTTTTTTTTTTAAGCAGTGTCCCAAAAGTTTTATCTGACTAATGATGCAGATTTCTAAACTGTACCTGTCAGCAGTAGCTTTGATCTGTTCAAGGGCAGCTTGACAAGCAAAGCCTCAAGCAAGAGCAAGACACTGCATTGCTTGGAAGGAGAGACTGAGTTAGAAGTTTTCTCTTCAGCCCGGCTCAGTGCCAGAGCTTGAAACCAGCTGGGAGCTTTAGAGTCATCACAGCGCTGCAGTGAAATCTTTAAATAGCACACTGACCTTCAGGGTGGCCTTCCCGAGGACACCCCCCCCCGCCCCCACCTGACTGCATGGCCACTCTGGCCCACAAGCCTGCTTACTGCATCCACATCAGCCCTAAGGAGTAACAGACCAGCAATGAGGAAGAGGGAAAAACCAGGAGACAAGAGACTACATGTTGTGTGGGGGTCAGACACTCAGCCCTAACTCTTTTCTCTTGTGCGGGTGCAGCGGTATCCGTATTTGTTGAATGCCTGGAAGATTACTTAGTTTGAGTCAGGCTGCACTTACTCCTTTATTACCAGAGCAGAAATATCACCATAATGTATTTCGAAATAATGCCCTCCTGCCTTGTGATTATTTCCTTATGTCCTGTTCTCACTTAATTCCCGCTGAAATATTACATTCTGGATTCACAAAAAAACCCACAGAAAATGTCACATAGCAGAAGAGTGGTGATTTCTCCCAGGCCATAGGAACAGGGTTCGAACCCTTTTTTTCCTTTCCGCTTCCTCACATTACCTCCCCAGTCTTGTTCAAAACACTGGCATGTAAACTGGGCAGCACAGATCCCACTGGAGACAAGCCACCCCCAGAGGTGCCCAAGGTCCCACACGGGTTATGGCTATACTGGAGCCCCTTTGCAATCAATCCGTTGGTTTTGCCGTGATGAGCCAAGTGAAAGCTGGTGTGGGGAGACCACTGAGGCTCTGCCTCAGTGTATACATCCGAGATGTATGTCTGTGAGAAGTATGGATATATCTAAGGCAAGGATGGAAGAAACTCTTCTCCCTCCTTTCCCTAAGAAATCATGCATCTCTGCTATCCTGCTGACTCCTGATTTATTCTTAATAAAGCACTTAGATGTCTGTCTAAGTTTAAAGCATCATCTTAAACAAGCCCAGGAACAGACTGACCATGATTCTTCACTGATTCACTTTGTACAGTCACCTAGGCTCAAGCTTAACAAGGCACTCAATCCATTGCTTTTCTTGCATTTGAGCCTCAAGGAGCTCTAATCCTTGCTGGGTGTTGTTCTTTTGCAGCCCTCTCCTGGAGAGCTTGCATCCAAGTGTAAAACGAGAGACAAAGGGGTGAGGACATGTAAGCAATGAACCCTGTGGATGCATTCAAGGAGCAATGGCCTCAGCACCTTCACAGCCTGTCTCTGGGACACCACAGTGCACAGTCTGAAGGAGGTAGTAGGTGGAAGTTTGCAGATACATGGGGAGAAATCCTTACCAGCCGAGAGGCAGCATGAAAACACGTGGCTGCGCACTTTGTGGAAGCATGCGTAGTTGGGAAAACGAAGATGCCGACAGTTAAGCCTGAAGTCAATGCAACTCTGCACACCCGAAGTCAGGCAGTGGCTGAAGAACTTTGGCAAGGCAATTGCCTCCGACTGTAGGAACTGGAGTAAAAAGTATCACTGAAATCGCACAACGTTTCTGCTTTCAGCTTCCAAGCATACTTATTCTCAGCTCTTTTTTTATACAGTTGAGGAGTCCCACTGACTTGGTTTCTCCCATCTCCACTGACCATGGCTTTGACTCTGCCAAGTCTAAGCCCTCTGCCCTGACCCAGCAAAGCACTTCTGCATGTTTATTTTTAAGCAGGTGAGCAGTCTCATTACCTTCATAATTCTTGCATGATACATTCTTTAATGGATCTACTGTTACCACAGTTATCCCTGCTACTTTTCACCTCATTAGTTTTCCCTTCACTTCCTGGCCTTTCCCCGTAACGCTCTTAGTTTTCTGATAACATATGTACTTTTAAGTATTATGTCTTTTTGCTTCTCCACGTTTGAGGCTGCATAAACCTTTAATTCACAGCGAAAGGGCATCCAATAATTAACCAGTATGAGAGTATTGTTTCCTTCTTTCTTATTAAGGGAAGATAGATCTCTGTTTCATAAACCTACACCGTCATTATGGTACTCCAGAATGTACTCATTAAGAAGAACTAAACAGACTCTCATTTAATTAAAGGTTCTCATTTAATTTCTCCCTTTTATTCATGGTTAAGAATGTGAATGAACTAAACATGTAAGTTACTATATACGGATCTGTATGGACATTTTGTCTGGCGTATTTTGCCAGACAGCTTCCCTGTTGCAAGAAAATACTGAAATTAATTATCTTATTTTCCTCATTAGTTATCACAGATAAATAATTTCTAGGTATTTAACGGATCTGGTATGGATATAGCAGCTAAATTTCATATCCAGTATGACAATATTCAGCAGAGATACTGTTTGGTGAGAGGACATTTATGTTTGTGCATTCAGTCTTGCCTTAACTGATCTAAAATTAGATCTTCTCTGGACTTCAGGGCCACTGCTGTACAAAACCTGGGCTGAAAATAGGAGCTAGTGTCTCTTTGGTGTCCAGCGACCGCTCTTGGGCCAGGTGTTCTGATAACATGTGGGAGCTCCTTTCCTATCGTAGCCTAAGCTGCCCAAATTCATCCTTCTCTCCCATTTTTATTTCTAACTCTGAGCTGTGCCAGATGCTTCATACCTCCTTGAATGCATCATAGCAATGCAAGAACAGCCCTGCTTTGTCAGACCACAGGTTTGCCTCGCCTAACATCTGGCCTGCTGACAGCAATGGCCCAGGAAAACCTAGAAGAATGATGCCCTTTTTCAGCATACCTGCACAAGACTGTGGCTGAGAAACTTCCTTTGGTGAGAGTCGCCAAAAGCAATGACCTTGCAGGGCGTTACCCCAGTATATTCTTCTTCCACGTAGTTGTTCAGTCGGCCTTTTGAACCCTTGCAAACTTTTAGCAACCACAACACTGAAGTTTGTAAACTCTTCCAGTGCACTGCAGCACGCAAAGAAACCTTTCCCCCCCCCCGCCCCGATTTATCAAATGCTTACACTTGTCCACTAAAAAGAACTGAAAGAATAGGTTTGCTTTTAACAGCAAATAATCAGACCTGCTACGTATGGGAGTAACGGTGGGATGGTTTGTGCCCGTGAGCCCATGCATGGAGGCCATGAGCCTGGCTAATGACAGGACGTAAGTGGCCAAAAAAGTGGTTACTGGGGTCCAAAGTGCTGAAAAGCTCTGCAGTTTGGCCATATGTCAAACACACACACTTTGTGGATCAGGAACAGAGGTGACAGTAATAAATTCCCTGAAAATATTGTGTGTCAAATCTGGTGGCTGTTTTAGGTTTTTTTATTTATTTTAAATTAGATGTTCATTTCCTTGCCAAAGCAATGCCAATTTTTTGTTGTATAAAAGCTCCGTTTCTTTTAGGTAGTGCTGTGCAGATGAATGATGGGAACCCCGCAGCGTGGATTTTCTGGCATTATTATTTTACAACAAAGTACTAATGACCAGATCAGTTTCTAGACATATCATTATTTACTTGATTCATACACCATTTCTGCATTCAGATATTTTCCTGCCCACACACTTTTATGAATATTCTGTCAGTGTAAGTACAACTCAGCGCTGAACTTGGGCCTTTGTAAGTGCCTCCACAGCACAGCGTGTCAGGAGTGTCATGCAGACGAGCATCCCTCCATCTTAACCGTAGCCACCACCGTAGTAGTAACATTTAACGTAGGCAATTGTAGTAGGTGGTGTAGGGATGGTCAAAAGCTATTCTGAAGCTACGGATTATTGCAGCCTTCAAGCCAGGAGGTGACAAAGACAGAGCTGAAGTTTGTGTCGGGAAATGACTCCATTAGTGTGGACAGCAACAAGCCAGAGCTGGATGCAGGCGCAGCAGGGGTTAGCAAGAAATTGCTCCAAAGCCATACTGTATGAAGCAGGCACACAGGGCTGAGAAGTGTTAGTTGGGGGGGAAATATGTGCCTTTCTCAGCCCACTCATTAAATCTACCCTTCTAAAACTGCCTATGGACAGTTTTTCAAGGAGCACCCCAGGAGAGGTCTGGAATAGATGGTGTTTGCTCAGTCAGTGCCTCCTGCCTGGCACTCAGCTGCGCTGAGGAGCGGCATAGGTGACTCAGAGGTTTGGACATGGCTTGTGGTTTCACTTCACACAACCCACAGACACATGACTTTTTTCCCACATTATTACTGAGTTCACTACAGTGAATGTTAATGACCCACAATGAAATGATTCCCTACACCAAGCAAGGCAGACCACCATCCACAAATTTCCCATTTTCTTTCTCTTGCCTCTATTAAAATAATTCATCACACTGGGGGAAAGCACACACAGCCTTGCTGTGAGGTCGCAGTGAAACGATACGTCACAAAGGCTATAAAAACATATAAACACAAAATTGCCAGCAGCATTTAAAAAGAAAAAAAAAGAAACCGCTCTGGAAAATAAAGCAGAGAAGGAGTAAGAAGCTCCTTGCCCAGCTTTAAAAACAGGAGAGCCCCCGGTGACCCACAGTATTAATATTTGCCAAATGAGGGACTTCAGCAGGGAACACGAGGGCCGTGCAGGAGGGTTTTTGATGGTCAGGAGGCAAGCAGCAGGCGATGCTGGAGAGTGGGCGAGGCTGTGTCCCGACACACGTTGAGAGAAGGCGTGTTACAGCCTCACCACGGCCGGCACGGTGACTGACGTCCTCTGCCAAATGGTGGGTGGCAGCGCAAGTGACCGCTGTGCGTGTCTTGTGTGTCAGCCAGGACAGTCCTCAAGGACATAACCAGGAAAGCTGATGCCTGAAACTCACGTTATTTCTCAGCTTGAAACCAGCACGCACTAGTAAGCAAGCTTTTCTGCTAGGCTAGCGAAGAATGACAGCACCCAGGCTTCACGAGTACGCGGGCCTGCTGTTGACGAGGCAGGTCAGTGAAGAGCAAGCAGCCAGGCTGGACGTGCTGCGCGAGGGCGGGTGGAAGCTCTTTCGCTCCCAGCTCCCGCTCTTCCAAGGGAAGGCACAGAGGGCACTCAGAAGTGAGCTTCTGATGGTGCCGTGCTGCTGCCAGAGGATCTCCCTCCCAAAGGCGGACAAGCAGCAAATCCCTTCCCAGGAGTCAGAAAAGGTGGTGGTGGTGTTTGCCGGGAGCAGAGGTGCTCACAGACACTGACCGGGGGCTCCTAAAGGAGGGTGCTGGGACCGGGGGATTGACACTGCACGGCTCAGTGGGGAAAGGATTTGTCCATTTGTCTGCCACGTTCCCTTTCCGGCCATGGGGTGCTGGTGCAGCAGGAGACCTGTTGCCCCTGTCTGCCTGCCGAGCTCCTGCCACCCCGCACGCGGCACAGCCCTGGTGTGGAAGCTGCCTGCATTAGCACTGCAGTGAAACTGGACCGGACACTCTGCAAAAAAAAAGACTATGGTACACCACTGCAGTGAGAACGCATTCAAATATGCACAATCAGACAAGAAAACATTTTGTTTGCTGATGGAAATACCTTTTTCTTCCGTACACTAGTCCCGTCTCACATAATTCAGAGGTTAAGATGGGAATAATCCAGAGGACTGGGATAGCCTAATACTACCAGAGCCAGAGATAGGATTTCATGCACGGAAAATAAAATTCATTTTATCTAAATGTATTTTTCCAAATAAACGTGATTCTTCTCTAGTGGGCCTTAAGGAAAGCAGGAATAATATTGGAGCAAATCTACCTGTTGCAAGTGCTAACTGAAGATGCCAGGTCAGAAATATTTACCTAGATAATTTTTAAGGCCTGAAAGTGCACAGCAGCTTAAAAATCTATAGTAGGCAACAGGACACCATGGTTGCAATCATTTCTTTGTAATATCATGTTTCGTCATTTGCTCTAATTGACTTCTGCTGAGAAACAATGCTTTTGATCATGTCTACTTTCTAATTCCCCCCCTCTAGTCAGTCAAGAAAAAAGGATTATATGTTTTCAAGAATAAAAATAAGACTCTGTGGCTACGCAAATAGCTGGAAATTAGCATGGACTAAGTTGCAAATAAATACATACATGTATGATTTACAGGAATGAGAAAATGTGCTCAGAATGCAAAACACAGCATAATTTCTGTTCATAGTATAACCCTAGAGTGTTATCAAAGTAAGTGTGGTACTCTTTAACATGAAAAGGCAACAAAGTTCACTGTAGTCAGAGTTTTAATTGAAGAAATACAGAAGCAAAAGAGAAACTGCTGATGAAAAGATGGTGCATCCCCAAAGGAACGTCTACTGGGGATGAACTAAAAGGAGTTAACTGTTTGGATAGAATCCAAATAAACTTTATGTTTCATATTACTTGTTTCTTTTTGAACTAGAAAAAAAAAACAAACCACCAACCCACGTTTGCACCTTATTAATGGAAATCAATTAGAAACAGTCCAAAAATCAAATAGAAGCCAAGTGAAATGCAGAGCTGACTAGAGGCTCTGAAGGAAAAGTGATTTGTGTTAACTAGGCTATTAGAGAAAACAAAATATAAAAGCAGTAAGCGCTTCAAAGAAATGCAATGGACCAGGTCCAAATTCCCAGCAACACACTGGGCTGGAAAAGATTCACTGGACCGTCTAATTTATTTAACACTTTCAATTCCTAAAAGTGCATTAGTTATAAAAAATACAGCATATATTAAAAACCACATTACATTACTTTGAAATTAAAGAATGGCTGCTGGATTTGAGCTCCTATTTTCCGCTTAAAAAACACTTAATATGACCAGAAGCTAAAGAGTTTGGGATACTCAAAGCAGAGGAATGCAAACAAAAGAAATCTTGGGCACTGAAAAATTAAGAGTAACAAAGGCTATTGAAAAGAAATTGACTCGTACAATTTCACGGTTTAATTCTGCTAGAGATTTCTTTGTTTCTTGTAAATGCAAGTTTTGCCCTAGTTTTAAGGGCATGATGCTGAAATTAAAGTACGCTCCCTCTGCATGACAGTGCTACAGTCGATCTGTGCCCCACACCACATTAGAGACAGCTTCACTAAGCAAGCTACCAGCATGAATCCTGAGATGGGGGTGTGAAAAGGAAGGAAGAAACACTTCAGCTCTCCTGCAAAGTCCCCCACACGTCCAAAGGCAATAGTGAAGATGTCGTCTCCTCTCCCATCCCTCAGTGACTTTTCCTGCCTCCATCCTGTTGCATCCTCTGCACCTACAGGCAGGTGCCTTCTGGCGTCTCAAGGTTCAAAGCTGAAGGTCCCCCTAAGAAGGAAATCAAGAGCAAATTCTCCATCAATGTAAATTGGCTTGGGTGCATTGGCTTCACTGGAATTACACTAACTAAACCCGCAAACTGCAGGGGATTCAGAGCATTTAAAAACCTAGAAAAATACCTTGAGAAGGTAGTAAACTGATAGGCACATGTGATATATGTGAAGAGGGTGAGTATCAATGGGGAAAAAGCTCACAGACGAGTGAGGCCGAGGACACACACCTTGTGCGTATGCACAGTGATGTGCCCATATGTCCACAAGTGCCTGCTTTCTGCGTTACTGACAGCGCCGGGTCTGCTTCAGGCTGAGGCTGGGGCATGAGCTTGAGTGACCTTAATGCCCTCAAGGGAAGAAAGCTTTATACCGTCATCCCCAAATCAGCCAGATGGCTTTTGAACCTGCACGCTGGACTTCACCCAGCAACCTGGACATCTGTGACGGGCTCTCACGGTCTCGACTGAAGGCCAGCAGGACAGAGGGAATGGGGAACTTGTACTGTCTGCAGATGAAGGGGAGGCTTTCCTCTCTGTTGCTGCCAGGCCAGCGCTTTTCATCAGCATCCAATCAGGGCCAGAAATGCCTTAAAAAAAAGAAAGAAAGAAAGAAAGAAGCTCTTTGGAACAGAGTCCTTTAGTGTACCATCCCAGAGCACAAAGGGGCCCCTAGCTCTAAGGAGGGCCTCTTAGGTACTGACTCAGTATAACAAACTGTAATAATAAAAATAATATATACTATTATTTTTGTAGGTAGGGATTTTCCCCGTCTTTCTCCCCCTCTGAAACTTGCCAAGCTAGAGATGAAGACAATGGCTTCTTTGTTACTGCTGGAAAAGCAGGGAAAGAGAAAAGATTTTTTGTTGTTGTTATTGGAGGATACACCAAAGAAATGAAAAAGAATGTTTATATTCCCATAGGTCTTTGTGTAGCTGTGAGCATCTCAAAGGCAGGACAAGATCTTGGGGAATACACAAAGATGCAAAATCCAGGCTCAGCTTTAGCGTCTCTGCTGTGCACAGAGGTAAGACACCAGTCAAAATACCTGTGTCAGTGAGTGTTTGCATGTGCAGGTGAAAGCAAGAGAGATAAGAAGATGCGGAGAAATAGGAAAAGAGAGAGGGAGAAAATGGAGGGACTAGAAAAGGGAAAAAACCCTAAGATATATTTAGTCACCATAAATATTAAAAAATTTTGTTACAACTGGTGCAAATATTTCACTTAAAGGACTTTGGTTGAGAAATTATATTAAAATAAGTGTTTAGAAAAATGGAATTTCAGTATTTTCCTTGTTTTTAATGAAGCCTAAACCCCGAAGTCTATCTTGGAATTTGAATTTTTCTGCTTTCGCAGGTTAGAGTAGAAAGCAGGAAAAAAATTTAACAGAGAGAGAATGAAATGAAGGAGAAAAGAAACCGTGAAGTAAATGAAGGGGGTAATAGCAAATCAGAACATTTTGATAATTGTTATTTCTGACAAAATGTATATATATGTCATTGAGAAAAAAAAAGTGTTCCTCTTAAAAACTAACATTATTCTCAATTATACTGCACAGTAACCAGGCTCATTTTTCAATGACACCGTGTTATTATTATATATTACATTCATTACAGGAGAGCCCAGAGGTTCTCAAGCTTCTGTCACGCTGAGTAAGTACAATATTTAGGAAAGATTATCCTCATCTTAAAGAACTGACAAGTTAACTAGGGACAAGATGCAGCAAGTGGGCAAAGAACGTAAGAAGAGAAGATGGAGAGGAGGAATAAGATGAGGGACCACGGTGAGAACACACAGAGCCCAGCTGGAGGGATTCGCCGCGTGTTTCACAAGCACCTTCTCCTTTGACTTGTACACAAACAAGCCACAGGCTCCGGTGTCTCGCCCAAAAGTCACCTTCTCTATGATCAGTGAGCACAGGGGGACTGAAAAGGGAGCTGGTGGGTGGGGTGGTAGGCTCTCAGGTGATGCAAGAAGTGTGGAGGCACGCCAAATAGCACACAAGCCACAGCCAGGAAACAGGTCAACACTGAAGCGATCACACACCGGAGAAAGGCAGGAGGATGGATTAAGCAGAGGTACTGCGTGATTTCTCCTTGTATGTGAGCACATTTCTAAAGCATCCAATGAATCAGGGAATGTAGCAGCTTGTAGGCGCAAGAGTGGCACCTCTAAGGCCACAGGAGGTTCCGGATTGCCCTCCATTAGCTACAGTCTCCTGCTTCCCCGCTCATGCATGCCTGTCGCTTATGTTAGAAGCACAGCTATCGTGGACAGAAGGGCTCTAAAGGCTGTCATCATGGTTGTGCCAAGCCCTCAGTTTGTCTGTGGTAGGTGGTTCAGTGGCCACATCACTGGGTGGTGGGAGACTTTTACTCCAATTCCTCTATATAACTTTGCACGGTGTGAGGAACAGAGACTCAGTTGCTCCATCTACACCAGGGCTTTTTTTATCCAAGTGCCATGAAAGGCTGAGGACTCTTCTTTCTGCAGCCTCAGACCGGCGGTGCCCCTGCACCACCAGCCTCTGCCATGCCTAGTGCATGTCAGGGACCATCATCTCAGGCACTGAGAAAGAAGAACGGTAGGAGGTCTCATCACCATTTACCAGGATTGAACCTTTGCTATGGCCCTATGGGTAGAGGACAACCACTGCCAGCTATACTTTGGAAGCAATACTGTGTTTCTTGTCTAATAACAGCAGAGAACTACAGCTGCATATAGCAACTGCATTGTTATCCTCTATTCAGAGACAGCTCTTTTACAAAAGGGAAATTCTGTTACTTCCTGCTCTGGGCTATTTGCAGGAAAATATCTGCTGAGGAACTTTCCACCGTGAGTAAAAGGTCTCAAAAATGTCTTCCCAACTTCTTTTATTTGTATTAAACTATGCCAACACATGCTCTTGTGACTTTCCCAAGACTTGAGAAAGATAGAAAAAAAATATATAGGAATTTAAGTTGTTTTTTTTTTTAAACAGTGACTCAGAGTATATGTGAAACAAAAAGTTTTATGGCATTTGTTTGAGATTTCCCATGGCTGGTGAAACACCCCCAGTAACAACTGCTTAGAGTAGCATTGGCCAGAAACTTCAGCATTAGCAGATTTATGCCTTTTCTATTACCTGCAGCAATAAACTGTCTTAAAAGAATCCTCTCATTCCCTAACTACAAATTGAACTTCACTAAATGTATGTAGTATAGCCACAGGAAAGCACAAGGTGGAGTTGAGTGCAATCTTAAAATTTTACACGCAGGTCTCATTGCCTCGGAAGTTTGGATCAGATATTGTCCAGCCTTTATCTCTCTGCACTCCCTGGGCTAGGCAAAGCAAAATACACCTGAGACAAAACCTTCTGCTGCAGTCAAATTAAAGGCATTAAAAAACCAGGGTGCCTTTTGCAGACAAGAAAGCACTACAATGGGCTCATGACCTTCAAATTCCCTGGCTGGCTAGTTATAGGAGAACCTTGGCCTAAACTGGAGCATCTTGAGGGTTGTCATAAATTGGAAGAAGGACCTCTGGGAGCCTTGTGCTACACTGAAATAGCTGGCACATTTCTAATTTCTTCAGCCTTGTATCATGAGGTTATACAACCTTGTCTCATGACAACCTCTATCTCCTGTATCTGGAGAATTTGCTGCTCTGAAGAAAAGACGATTCAGTGGCTTTCTGCTCCCTTTATGCCTGCAGTATAGTATAAAGCAAAGCCAGGGAATAAGGGTTTTAATGCCTTGCTTGAATGCCATTAGATTAGCTACATTGAGGCTGTGCCTATTAAACTCCCTACCTTACCTTTGGCAATGTCTCACCTTTGAAAGGTTACTATTATTCTCATTATTATCTGTATCCTGGTAGTGCCTGAATAACTACATAGCTTTAGCATTTTTTTTTGACACAGATCAATCTCCAGTGTGTAACAAAGAGCTCTGTCAAAATTGCTCTAAAGGGTCAATGAAGACCCACTTATAGACGCAGTCCTACTGCCTGTGATGTCTATGGCAGTTAAATAAGATAAGGATATGTGTATCCATCATCAGTACTTCAGAAGTGTGGGCTCAGCTCTGTCCCATCATCTTCTCATTTCTCTCTTCTTCCTATACTGGCATGTGACTATGGAGCATATTCTCAGCAAAGCTGAGTCAAGAGGTTCCCAACCTGTGGTTTCTGCTGAGGGGTTATCAGCTGGTCTGTGAAATGATATTACACAGTAAAATATTTTAAACTTATTAACTCCCTCTGGCTTCATGGGTGGTCTGTGAAAAAGAAGTTTGAGACTGTCTGAGACGTTTGGGAACCAGTGGTTTAGGCACCAAACACCCACTGACATCATAACAGGCTGCAGTTTGGAACCAAGCCCAAGTACAGCCATCCACAAAGATCCTGTGAGTACACTCAGCTTTTATTTTGTCAGGACTCATTATTCTACTACTAAAATGGAGATCACAGGCTTGCCGTACATCACGCAAAAAATATTCAAGCAATATCAGCAGACAGTGCAGTTTTCTGCACTTCTACGTATTTCCAGTCACAGCTCTTCTGGGGATTTGGCAGTGCCAGAGGAAGCCCTACAGTGCACAGGACAAGCAAACTAACCACTTCTCATGCTGAATACAATGGTAAACCGTAGTGGCTGTGATCACTTTTCTTGCCAAAAAGCACACACGCAGACAGTTGTATCTGCCTGCAGCCGTGTTTGTGGACAAGACTCATTCACTTCAACATCTGCAACATCATGTCCATCTTGGAAACAGTAAGTTGGCAGCGACTGGCAGCAGAAGGTGCTTATGGTAGCCCCAGCTCCTTCACTGGACCGCATTTCACCAGCTCCTGGGAAGCAGGAATAACGACGACACCATTGTCACCATGGGTTGACATAAGGAGAATTAATACTGAAGGTAACGCTTAGCACTTCAGGACTCGCTTTTTACTAGTGGCTATGAAATCATCAATGTCAGCCTATATACTACTGAGAGAGTCCAGCGTTCCCATTTCAGAAAAGGTAGTGCACTATCTCAGACTCTGCAACTGTAGGTAAATATTGACTTTTAATGGCTGATATTACGTGTAGCACTTTCAAAATGATTTATAGACAATAACCCAATAAGTTCCCTACTGGATTTTCAAAGGTTTTGAAGACAACTTTTCCGCTCGATTCACATGTCCTTCTGGTATTTCTTTGGCCAAAGAAAGATAAATTTGCCTCAGTTGTGACTGATCGACTTGAGTGTCTCAAATAACAGGAGCTCATGCATTAAACCCCAAACGTCACAGGTTCAGCCCCCACTGGCTGAATCTCTCTTGATACATGGTTTAAATTTCTTATATAGACAAGGCAAGGATATTAAGTAACTTGCCAAGCTAGAGTAGATGCCACTACTGAAGCTAGGGTCGTAACTCAAGATCTTCTAGATGGCAGGATGTCTTCATGACATAACTGAGAACAAAAAAGACTGACCTAGGAATGTGAAATAAATGAGATGTGCCTGCTCACATTATCACACAAAGCCGCCAGTAATAACTAGGAACGTAAATGGAGATTCACCTTGGGAAAATACACAGTTTAATAGAACAAACACTTTTTGAGTAGAAAATATAATGCTGAAAATGACTCAGGGTGGAGAGGAAATAATAAATTAGGCAAATCTATAGTATGATAGCATAATGCTAAATATCATAGAAAATCTCAGTATGAGAATGTATGAAAATAGCTCTAATATCATGCAATGGTGGATTAGGAAAACCATGTAGACAAAAGAAAGTTCTGGCAGGCCGGGTATGGGCAGGGAATTTCCTGTTTAGCAGACAAGGTGGCCAAAGCAGATCGAACTGTATGACTCAATAAAACCCCACAGCACTGCCATAGTACTGAAGAGGGCACATTCCCCCAGGTGGAGCACCGTGTGGTGGCAGCTGCGCTGCTCTGAAACGGCAACACCACAGCAAGACACCTCAAGTAGGTACGAAGTGCAGTGTAGACATAAATTCAATAGAGGAAGGGGACCAGAGAAAAGACATTCATTAGCCTACAGTGTGTTTCCCTCAATGCCCAGGTTGCTCGTGCTGTACCTGCTTAGGTGCTAATCCACGCCGCAGCCTAAACTCAGCCCCAGGGTTTCAGGCAGGCACAGCTCTTGGCTGAGAGCTGGTAACTCAGTGGTGGCGAGAGCAAGTGCAGCTTTCGATAGCCCTCCTCAGCTGCAACTGACTGTCTGAAAGAGCACTTCAGGCCTCTTCCATTGCTGCCCTGTGCCAGCCCCCACCACCGCCAGCAACGCCACGTGCTCACCCCATTGGCACTGCCTTGCAGTGGACTGGAAACACCTGCCGGTCACTTACAGAGGCAGTAATGCTCCCTGGGCACCACACCTCTGCTCGCCGTGGCATGAGGGTGAGCACAGATGCAAGGGGAGACCTGGGCTTGCTCTTCTCCTGCCCCTGGCAAGGTGGGGAGCAGGAAGGAGCCTCGCCCACGGCAGCAGCTCTTGCCCCAAGCGCCCCGAGCCATCCTTCGGGTGCAGCAGCAGCCCGCTCTGGTGTAGGCAAAGTTGCCAACATGGCCACAGATTTTTTGCTGCCTCCAAGAGCCTATTGCCCTGGGGAACTTCTGTCTGCAGCAGTCCCTAGTGCCAGCATGGCAGACAGAAAAGCAAATGAGACTATTTAAAAGCTTTCCAGCTAGGGCTAAACTTCAGTGCATTGCAATTTAAAACCGAATAATCTAGGTCTGTAAGTGACAGTTTGGTCTGATATTTAAGAGGGGCAAATTAAGTTTTGTGAACCCTTGGTTGTATTCAGGTAGTTTTCACAAGCAGTTATACGTTCAGAAAGGCAAATAACATCCCAACCAAGGCAGGGCAGCTTTGGAGTAAAATAAACTATGCTGATTATTGCTGATGATGAAAACGCAATTTGGTTTGGTTTTAGTGAGGAGACAGAATCTTTACTACATTCTTACAGTCTTTTGCAATTATTGCTGCTTCTGTGAGGGCCGGGCAATCAAATCTGCAGCCCAGCCTTTGCCTTGCACTGCCACATTTTCTATAGGCTCTGGGAAAAGGAGCCTGCAAAGAGGAATTCCAGACTTCTGCCAGTCAATCCTGCGTAGAATTACTCTGCCCAGCGTCCTCTTGATTCTATAAAATGAAAAGCATTTATTCCATCCTTGATTTGTTGCCTGTAGAGAGATGAGATCCCCTGACTCCAGCATGTTTCTGAGTTGCAGCCACGTACTACATGAAATTATGGTATCGTTAAAGAACAGCTGATAGATATGAGTCCTGTCAGCTGCATTGTTTACTCTGTTCTGGAGCCATTGCAGATTCACAGTTGAGATTTACACTTAGCTCCCCTTGTATTATCTATGGCAGCCTTAAATATCTGTCAACAGAAATTTCATGACCATGGTGGGGAAAAAAAAGGCATAACCTAGCATAGTAATACATCAGATATCTAGTAGTAGCAATCGACAGTAGCTGTTGCGCAATAACTAATGACTAGTCAGCTTGGCTATATGTTGTGCATTCCTTAATAGGTTGCCACAGTCCCCACTTTCTGAGATGGACTATAAAACACCTATTTAGGATCATACTCAAGGAGGTTGTGTTTGCACCTTTTCTTGTTCTTGTTATGGCTAGTGTCATTAGATGAGATTCATTTGATGCCATTACTTGTGCTCGTTACAACCTTTGTGACTAGAATATGGTACAGTATCAGAATTTTAATGCCTCATATATTCTCTGAGAGATGATGGCAATAAATGCTACTGCTTTGACCTTCTCTGTGTTTCAGCATTTGATTCAGTGGTCATCTCCATTCGTTCATCTCTATTTGTGCCATATATAGACTGAAGAGCCAGAAAAGAAAAACCACAGTTACCAACAGATAAGAATATTTACAGAATTGCATGTCTCCTATTTGTAAGCATGTTAACAGTTTATAGCCTTTTACCATCTGCATTAAGCATTAGTATTCTGCCTTTTCCTTGGGACAGAGCTTGCTGTGAGCAGGCAAAATGGCAACGCGTGGATCCTTTAGCATTACAGGAACACTACAAATGAGCCTGGTAACTATACGCGCTTGTGACAATACTTGGGGTGGGGCACGGTAAAAAGGGCTTCTTGTTTGGTACTATTTTCAAGAATTTCTAGGGAGCTGTATTTTGGGTAATGTGAATAATAGGTGTAGCAGTGACCAATTAACCCCTTCACTGCCAGGCGTTCCTCAAGCTTTCTTTATGGCTGACACCCTATTAGTGTACCTGGTCAATAGGATATAAACAGATCCTCAGAGTAGGGATACCCAGGTGAAGAAGAGGTGTTATACATATTGCCAAAACTCAAGCCACCAAACACAGGAGCCTATCTTAGGAGCTTGGGCTGGATTCATCTCCTCACAGTTCCCTGGACAGTCAATGAGAAACAGAAAATTTTAGGATTCATCTGGCCTGTTTTAGACATCACCCTAAGTTTTCCTTATAGGCAATGGGCAGAAGGAGCTTTTTCAGAGGCTGATCTATAGCACCTTAATTAGACATCTACTCTGGACTGCTGGCTGGAAGAACCTCTTCTCTCTCCTTTGGCTGTTGAGAGCGAGGAACCCTTCAATTTAAGCTCCTAAATTGGATGCTTAAAAATAGGTAATGTGATTGCCGCCCCTCCTCAAAACGCTTGACCTGGGTGTCCTGGGTGGTGAAAATGGAGTGTTGTCTGGTGCACACTCCCTGCAACAGCAGCTCATGATTTGAGGGGGTGTTTCTTTCACAGGCTGACTGACTTGAGGGAGCTCGCCTGATTTATAGCACAGATTGGGGTGTGGTGCTTTGAAACCGAATTGCTTGAGCTTGTCCATAAAGAACAAGAACATTTCAGCAGGAAGTGTGACAGAACCATTTATTTTTTACCTATTTCCTTTCACAAACATCTGCTTTTCAACAGACAGATTATGAAATAAGGCCACATTTGCTCCTGCGCTGTGCTGTGCCTTGGTACAGGGGAAGGACTATACAAGGGGGTTCATTACTCCATGAAGCTCCAATGACTTCCAGCACTATATATAAAGCTGCCATGAAAGACCAATTTTTTTTTTTTACTTGTCACAAGGATTTACTCATCTAGCTTTGGGCAGAAATTTTTACAGCTCTCCAGTACATCAAAAATACACCAGCAGTAAAACAATGTCCAATTTAGCCTCATCACCCAGGCCAGAGCTCTTCTGGGAACAGGCAAAGCAGGTAGCTGCCCAGAGCAGCAGCCTGCTGCAGGGAGTCAAAACACCCGTGACCGCTGCTGGCTTTGTGGTTGACAGAATACGGGAGAGCCAGAGTGGCTGCTGCTCTTCCTCCAGGGTCACTGTCAAGGGCTGTGGCTGGTGGCTACTGCTGTCAGGCGATGCAATGGACTGGTGGTCACCACCCCACCCTCCCAGCTCCGTGGCTGCAGGACCAGAGATCCCAGCTCCTCTGCACACCCCCCTGCCCCACTCCCCTTCTTCCTGCCTTTCTCTGCAGGTAGGGAATGTGCCCCAACCAGCCTCCAGCCCCTGAGCTGTGGGGTGGCAATGCTCACTTCTGAGAAGTCTTTGTAAGCTCTGGCCACGGCTTTAGAGAAAGCACTTAGAGACGGCCTATTAATGGCATTTAGCAGCCCTCGTAGTACACTCAGCAGGGGACCTGGTACAGAGGCAGTCAGAGCATCCCAGACACGTACATCACCACAGTGCATTAGGCAACACGGTGGCTCAAAAGCAGACCACAGGTTTTGCTTGCCTGTTTTTTACCTCTGCAGCCAGGCGAGGCAGGCTGTGGAGGTGCTTAACTGATGGCACGTGGAAGCAGGCTGCATCACAGAATCACTGCTGTGGTCTCCAGCACCCCAAAATCTCCCCAGAGCACAAGGGATCTCACCTGCAATTGCAACAGGCTGGCAAGGATTTGGGCTGGCTGGCACCGAAAGAGTTAAACTGCTAGGTCTGAAACAATGTAAATTGGGGAGAGGATGTAAGAACACATGTAATCAAAGATGATTGCTAAGAAGGGATAATTAGACAAACTCCTCCTTCTCTCTAGAAGAGCAGCAGTGAAACCAAGGGTTCAGTGGCATGTTCCTTGTATCCACTGCAGACTGTTCCATGTGAGGCAGATCCACAGACAGGTTAGGAAGAACCAGGCAGCGGGATATTCTGTGCGAGCAAATGTCAGCTGTGGCAGGAGCAAATCGGTCCCTCAGCAATTTCAGGGTGATATGGCAGATTGAAGCATCAATGTGGAGATAAACGTGATTTCACACTCAAAGATCTTTACCACCTGTTGTCCAGAAAGATATCTAATTTGACATCGTTGTGAAGTAGCCAGAGCACAGTCATAGTTTACTTTCCATGAGGACATAGTTATACCCTAATTCAGCCAAACCTAGGCTAAGCACGGTTGACAGACAATTGAAACCTTGCAGGGACAGGAAAAAAGCAAGGGGTACTCTGTCCAGTTAGTGATGCAAAATCTTCTGTATCTGAGCCAAATACATCTGCTTAGGCATTTTTCTACTGGGTTGTTTTTTTTTTTAATCCCGTATGTGCACAAGCAGCTACAAAAACAGGTGTTGCCTTATTTTACTGCAATATCTCAAATTACAATTCTTTACATGTTTGCTTTACCCAAATATCTTCTTGTTTAGTAGGAAAGATCTGAGATTCTTTTTCTCCCTCCTGTTGGAAAGGAGCTATTAAAAGAGATGTCATTTCAGTAACTTCTCTAGTTGTGTTTCATAAGTGCAAATTTATTCATATGTCAGTGGCAATATTTAATTTCCTGTATATCTTAGACTATGTATATAGGGTATTCCAGACATTATTCCACTTCTGAGCAGTAGGTGGGGAGCTCTGAAGTCAGATGGGTTTTTTTGACTCACTAGCTGGAGGAAAACAAGGATGTGAGAGCTCCCCAGGCAAGTACTCCTGCTTCAGCTTGAGGTATGAGACTGGAGGACCTGATAAAAAGAGAAAACATCTCAGCTTTAATTCTGGGCAACGAGTGAAGTCAAAGAGGACAGAATTTTGACCTTTCTTGCCTGGGAGAGGTTCAGTTGACTTGGCTGGCTGTGTGTGATCATTCAGCATCGAAGTAGTAAACTTGAGTAGCCTGCAGAAAGATTATTTGAGAACGACTATCTGTAAAAGCCCAAAAAACAAGGTCAAACTCTCTCCAGACATACACTGGTGTGAAACCAGAGCAGCTCTACTTGAAGCAAACTGTATTATGCACTGATGTAAATGAGATCAGACATAACTTGCTGTCAACACAGTCAAATTTTAAGTTGATCAAAGAACAAAATCTTCCCTTGTGTGTATTCAGAATTCATCTGATGACTGTAGACAGATTTAGACGGAAATATTGTCTCCAAAGCACTTAGTAATTCCGAGTAACTTCTCAGTGTGAGAAAGAACAAGTCAGGTTTTTTATGAAGGGAACACTAAATCAGAAAATATGTGGGCTTTTTAAAAATCATAGAACAGCTCCCTTGCAGCCTGTTGAGCTGTGTATCACCTCCAGTGACTACATTTTCAGTCACCAGTGACATTGACTGCACCATGGCTACAGCATAGATTATTTTAAAAGAGCTGGAACGCTGGACAGGACGGAGGAGAATTTTGTGCCAACACTGGCTAGAATGGGAGCTGTCAAAAAAGGTCTTTTTATTCTCCCTTGATCTCATCCAAATACATCAACTCCATTTATTTCAGATTAAAGGCTGCAGTATTCTCATTAAACATTGGCATTAACACTGGAAATCCAATCTGCTGCCATGGTTGGCAGTGCCAACACAAGCTAATCATTTAGTGCCTCTGTGGTCCTTTACTTCCAGCTTTTCCTTTTGAACTCCAGAAAGCTGCTTTCAGATCCTGGCATTCCGGAGGTCTTGTTCAAACTCAGGTAAAAACACAGCACAGGTACTTCCTCCCTGCCACAAGAGTACTGAAATGCTCTATGGCATTCACGGTGCTTCCCCACACTGGTTTGCCATTGCTCCCTAGTTCTGCTGAGGGGGCTCATCTGTGGAGGTGAGAAGGTTATCTGGTTCTCAAATCCAGCTGCTGCTGTTTGCTAGGCAGGAGTATGGGTGATTACCACATCTACCAGCTGTCTTGACAGCTAACACTGCTGGTGATGGTTGTCTCAAGTTGGCCCAGTTCTCCTATTGGAAGACACCAGTCTATAATGGGGAAACACAGTTGTTGCCTAGGCAAGATCCGGATGAAACAGTGCTATTGTAGACCCTATACGTTGTGGCTGGTAGCCAAATAACATTGCCAAAGACCAGTTCCAGAACATCTCACTCTCCCTATCCCAACCATCTCGTAAATGGTGCCTCAACACTACCAAACCTCTGCAACCTTGTGCTTTTTATCAGAATTTCACCTCACCGCAGCACTTTGAATTTCTTGATTAGCTCTTCTGAGGGACACCATGGCAGTAAGACAGCAATACAAGGTTAGTGAAAGAATTTCTTTACTGTACATACATCTGTTCTCAAGCAGTAGATACGTGTACAGTTTTCCAGCACAACACAGTCTTTGAACGTGTCCCACGTATTTAGTCTGGTCTCAGCTATTCAGTGAGTCAGAGGTCTAGGGGTACCTTTAAGGTTATCCTGTCTCTTCCTTCTGCAGCTTTCTTCTCTGTAACATGGTCCCCAGAAGCCCTTGCTTAGATAAGCACATTAGTTTTTATATTAGACAGTTACTAGAATAAAGTCCGGGAACAGCAGTAAGAACGTAAAGCAGAAACCAGGACCCTCCTTTTCAGCCAAGAGCTCAAACTACAAAGTCATTCTTGCACCCCTCCTCTCTTAACTTGGCTTAGTGATTCTCAAATACTTCTTGAGACAGTTACTCAGCCCCAAGGAGATATTTAGGGAGTGCTGGCACTAAGCTAAGTTAGAAACCTGGTAAAATATATCATACTGGCAGTAGGATAGAAGTTGTGGATTTGAATCTGCTCAAACAAAAGTTGAACCTAGGTCTGCCATTTCCTGAGGAGGGCTCTAGCTCCTACCTAAACCGCCCACGAGTTACGTAATAATATCCAAAAAAACTTCTCCCTAAAAATGCAAAACCTGTATTTGAGACTTTGGAAGATGAGACCTGCATTTGGACCATTATAGAAGATGCCTGGGGCTATTTTCAGGACACCATGTTTAAATGCTTATTTTAGTGGCCTCTCAAAGTAACAGTGAAGAGAGCAATGAGCAACTTGGAGACCTTGTTGTGAGAACATGATGTCCCTTTTGGTCAATTTGGAAAGAAGTTACAACATAAATTAAGCGCCTGTAACAAATGACCTACTTAGCAGGCCGTGTAGGGACTACCTATTGTAACATGTCAGGGCATACCCTTGGGTCATGCTGCTCCTTGCACCTCTTGCACCCTGGTTTCCTTAGCATGGAAAGCGGGTCATGTAGGGTTTGGCGAGATAGCATATCCCCAGTTTTTGCTCCAAAATTGAACTGGGATGTGATTAGGATAAATAAAACCTGGGAGCCAGGATATTCTCCTCCTGTTCTAGAAATTAAGCCTTTGACTATCACGTCTATTTATATTCATTGTTTATACAGCAAGGGAGGCTGGTCTGAGTAGCTTGTCGGAATTAATTACAGATACACGTATGCAGTTAGGTCACTGCAACTGTTAGTCTTCATATAGCCCCCAGGTCCTAGGCTGCAGGGCAATATACAGCCCTCGCAGAAAATACAGATTTCTACAGCAGGTATTTTATTGCATTTTTCCGTTCATTAGCCTTTGCCTTCTTCACTGCCTGAAACGCTGCAATACCAAAATTACACATTCGTGATTGATCCGGGTTATCGGGGAATATGTTGGAAAGGAGATCGAATGCCTGTCGTGGCACGTCTAGCAGATTTGATGGTAATTGGAATGGGTTTTGCAACAGAGGCTGAGAGCATCTTGTGGCCGCTGTGGGCTGTGCCTACAAGGCACGATTAGGTGTGTTATGGCGCGTGGGTGTGACTGTAATTTTTCACAGCTGCATGCATAACAAAGACCAGCCTTCGGCAGGCTTCATTTCTCCATCATCCCTTTCTGCCAGATATTTTTTCACTTCTGGCAATATTTCCTGCTTTTAAGAACAAGAAAAGGGGCTCATGGTGCTTCTCATCTGCTCTCAGGAGCAGGAGGCGGAAGCTCTGCGCCCCAGGAAAGGGCACGGAGCTCTGCTGAATAGCTCCTAGACTGCAGGAAAGCCCTATCAGGAGATGGGACAGGATTTGCGTGAGGTCCATGTCTTCTGTCCTGGGCCAGCAGAGAAAGAGAACACCACAGCTATGGCTACTCTGCGACCCAGGAAGACTATGCCTTTCTGGCTTAACAGACACCTTGTGTCTTCAAATGACCTCATGGACGTGCACCATCCTTCATCTGGAAAGATGACATGAAGCATAAAGGCTAGAGCTGAGCTTTCCCCAGCTGCTCAGACTTCAGCCTCTCTGAGAAGATCATGCAGCATATTGCCAGCTTATGCTAACCCTTATCAGCGTTAGTACATGATCTGGAAACCTTTCCTTTTAGGACTGACCTGGCAGGCACGCCTGCAGAGCAGCATATAGTCCTCGCCTCATAATAATTACCAGTTTTCTCTACTCATTTTCCAAGAAATGAACAATTCTGTATCCCATCATAAAGCCCACCAACAATCTGTTCCCTTGGGCCCACCTAGCCCCTGTGTCACATCCCTACCCATCGTAATGCAGCACATCTCACCTGCTCCTCTGTGAGACGCCCTTCTGGGTGAGGAGAAGGATCCCCATCAGGGATCAGAAGGCCATCAGGGGATGTCTTTGAAAACTTTTGCAATGTATTGGTATTTTTCAATACAGAAAAATGAGAGAATGGCAGCATATCCCCACCTGACACTTCAAGAATTCAAAGACTCTCAGAAGTGTTGGTTAAAAGGGACATCTGGAGGCCTTCTAGTCCAAAGCCCTGTTTACGGCAGGACTGTTGCTAACACTAGATCATCAGTTGTGACTATTGATCTGCTGCTCCATTTCCCTATAGTCTGCATTAAGCTCAAGTTAAAGCTTTTTTTTCTCCTCCATACCTTCCACTTTTCTAATACAACCACCACCATTGCCACTCTATATTCCCCAGGCTTCTGCTTCTGTGCTCCTTCTGCAGTTTCCTTTTACGTTGTCCTGCTGCTATCAGCTTTTTTCCCATTGCAGTCAGGACTGCATTTGAACTGATGCACATCTTTGTTCCTTGAAAAAGAAAGTGGTGTTTCCTGCCTTCATACAGACCACAGGACACTGTAAGACAGAGCCCTGAGCATATTCACTGAATCTTTGGTGAAACCTTTTTTGGACAGACATATATGACTTAATGGAAAGGCTTCTCCTCTTCTTCTGCTTTCTTTAATGAACAGGGTTAAGCGAAGAAAAAAGTCGGTTGTAACTTGCCCAGAACCTTAGAGGCTATGTACAAAGATTCCTGCTCAGCACCTCTTAAATAGTTTCTAGAGAACATAAAGACATGAATAACGTATTAACCACTGCCCACACTAATTCTGCTTCAGGGAAATCACTGGGAATACAAGCAGCAGAAGACACACCTATATTATCTCTGAAACTAAATTTAGACAGAGCTGCATCTCTGCCTAATTGTTCAGCCTGGTTTCGCCTCTTGCAGTGGAATAAGGATTCCTCCTGGAGCAGATGGATGCTGCTCAGCGTTCTCTGTTTAATGAAATTCCTACGAAATCCAGCTTTTACAATCACCAGCCTTCTGGCCTAGTACACCTGTAGATAGAACTGTCAGAACCAGCTCCCTTTACAGCAGAGAGTTTTGCTGCGTTACACTGCAGTCCGTGACACCCTGTTGTTCAGTTTTACATTGGAGGGATCCCAAGAACAACCAGTCCCTCTGTACCATCTCAAACCAAGCCTGGCCTTTTAACGTGGCTTCAAAAGGGACACAAGAGATTCCCTCTTAGCTGCAATATGATGCAAAACAGAGGAAGATTTCAGGTGCAACATCCTGACTGGACAGCCTGTGAGTTCTTTTGGGATGATTTTTCTCGTAAAGTGTTGCAGTATCCAGCAAGCCTGACGAAGATGCTTGGTCCCACCATCAGCATACTGATGGAAGAATTAAAAATAAACTTCTGATTGATGAGTAGCAGGCTTTTGAACATGAAAATCACTCCACTTAAATAACTAACCAAAGTTTGCAATTTAGGTTGAAATAGTGCTGCTGATAAGGTAGCTTTAAACCCCATTAATAAGGAATGGGGTTAGATTATACAGCTGAGCTGAGCTGAGCTAAGTTGAGTTGACCTGATGGCTGCTAGTCCCTGAAAGGAGCAGTCCAGTTCTCATCTCTCTTCTCCTTTCTTCCTTTTTGCTCTCACCATGACTGCTTAGTCTGCTCCCTTCCTTATATTGGCCCTAGTTCTCCTCTGACTGCATGCTGAGTAAGTTCAGCTCACTGATCTAGTTGAAAACTAATTCAAGAAAAAAACCAACCCAAAACCAAGCACAGTTTTCTGACCATTTTCAAGTTGAAAGGACTCAGTACAGGGTCAGAAGAGAGTGACAGCCACATCAACAGAAAGGAAGTATAGCAAAGCTGGAAGGACACATACAGGGAGAGACGCAAGGGGAAGGGAAAAAGGGGAGCAAGACAATCCCTTTAGCTCGCAGTGAGATGTTAGATTGATTCAGCTGCTTCGTTTAATCACATCACTGGTGGGCAGTTCAGCTTTTAACCCCCCAGCAGGCTTTGTACAATGTTACTAAATACAGTTATCAAATTGCTTAATCATTATAATTTAAAACAAAATTTGTTGAACCTATATTAACTCTAGTGAACCTATATTAAATACGCATTTTCTTTCACCTTTTCCACTGTTACTGCTGCGTGGCTCTATCCTCAAAACTTCTCCATAGCTCTGTTAGGAATAAGACATTTCTAACTCTGGGGATCCCTGTGAAGATCCAATAGAGCAATTTGAGAAGGAGACTCGGGATCCCACCAGGCCATTGCTCATCCCAGTATCAAAGCAGCTCACAGATCTGCCAAGGAAGGCAGAACTGAAGATCCAGACAAAGTGGAAGATTAAGTTTTTTCTTTTAGTCTGCAAGTTAAATCTAGAAACATTTTTCACCAGCCTTCCTCAAGAAATACTAATACGCTTGGAGTCCTCTTTTGGTAATTATTCTCCCTGGTACCACAACAGATAGCATTAGGGCATTGACTGCATGCACAGGACATAAGCTGTGGGCTACTTCTGCTTGCCGCAGCGGTATTAGCCATCCAAGCTAATTTTGAACTAGTACAGCTACTTAGTCTAATATAATCTAGTAGTAACAAAGCTATACTGCTTCCAGTACTCTGGTGAATTTATTTAAATATACAGAGCGTTGCTGATGTCTTATTCTGAATAATGAGTACACCTCTCTCATTTTGATGAATTTGTGCTCATTCTGATAAGTAAGAGTGACAAAAAACACTTCTCTCTTGGGACTGGAAGCATTTTCATTGCATTTTTCCAGCATTCCGGCTGTAGAAAGCTAGTATTAACTGCTGGCAAAGATTTCTGAGAAAAAACTATGTACAAAATTCTCATCTAATACACTCACAGGCCATGTACAAAAAAATGAAAGAAAACTAGGGTGGAAGATGATAACTTTGTTTTTTATGGCATCACACACATTCCCAGAAATTCTTCAGTGCTTCCCATGCCTATTGAAGTAATACAAGGACTTGAAACATCATTAAATGATACTCCTGTAAAAGTGTGCAAATTATTTCTTCTTATCTTCTTGTCTGATCCCAAAATACGCATCTGCATAAGTATTTTTAGGTAAAAGGAAATGGCAAAAACTATGACAATTTTATTTTCTTTTGATTTGAAACTTTTATTTATTTTGTCTGTTGTATGATAGCCTGAATTTGGATATAAACAACTACATGCCACTTACCATACACAGCTGTGTTTATATTAGCAGACAACCCATTCTCTGTTCTCTTACGGAGTTTCTTGCATACAACATATATATGAATTTGGCTCCCAGGGGAACTGAGCCATGAATCTCAAAAAACTGAAAGCTTCAAGTCAGATGAAAAATGCTAGGAGCAGAACAGCCACCTCACAGGACAGAGAGGGCTAATCATCCTTGATTAAGTTTGGATTTGCTTTCAGGGAGAGTACTAGTAAATGTTTTTAGAAGCCAGAATATTCACTGAGGTGACAGTCCGTGTAAGAAAATACTGAAAGAAAGTGAATTTTCTGATACTGAATGTCGTGGTTTAACCCCAGCCAGCAACTCAGCCCCACGCAGCCGCTCACTCACTTCCCCCCCACCCAGTGGGATGGGGGAGAGAATTGGAAAATTAAAGTAAAGCTCGTGGGTTGAGGTAAGAACAGTTTAATAGAACAGAAAGGAAGAAACTAACCATAACCCTAATAACAACAAGAAAATGACAATATTAGTAAAAGGATTGGAATACACAAGACAAGTGATGCACAGTGCAATTGCTCACCACTTGCCGACCAACGCCCGAGCCGCACTCCTCCTCCCCCCACCAAACTGGGCATGACGTCCCATGGTATGGAATCCCCCTCTGGCCAGTTTGGGCCAGCTGTCCCTGCTGTCTCCCCTCCCACCTCTCCTGTGCCCCTCCAGCCTCCTTGCTGGCTGGGCATGAGAAGCTGAAAAGTCCTTGAATTAGTCTAAACACGACTGAGCAACAACCAAAAACATCAGGGTGTTATCAGCATTCTTCTCCTACTGAACCCAAAACACGGCGCTGTACCAGCTACTGGGAAGACAACGCCATCCCAGCCGAAACCAGGACATGCTGAAATTATGCCTGGAACACTTGATACTTGCTGAGATGTTCTAAGCCAGGGAACAGAACTGATACTGCTGGATCTGTGTGAACAACTGTGGTGAAGTAACATGCCTCAGGTTTCAAAGATTAAGTCCTTTCAGCAAACTCATCTTAAAGAATCCCCAGACCAATAATTAAGGAGATTTGCACCAGATTGATTTTAACTTTAAACTGCTAAAATTAAGCCAGAGAAAACTCTTTTTATAAACATGTCTCAAAGCAGAAAATGCAGGTACACATCACTTTGTTTACTTAAATTATAGCTGTGTATATATAGATGAGGTAAAAATGTAGGTTGGATATCCAAGAAAGAAAACCTGAATGAACAGATATAGCTGATCACATGTTCAGAAATTATTTGTACAGAATATGTCCCTGGACAGAGCTCTGATTATCAGACAATGGGGAAGTGCGTCATTTTCTATGAGCGAAACATTAGCAATGAAGCATTTTAGAGTGAAGGAAATCCAGAAGCGTTTCCTATACAAACCGTGAGAAAAAATGTTCACTGTTTCCCAGTTACCTCCATAGTGAATGGCCCCGAATGGCTCTTAAAACAGGGTATTTGACCCAGATATCTAGAAGAGATATCTGAGAAGGTAGGATGAATCTCCTTCTTAAGGTACCTTTCTGTCTCCATTAACTACAGGGGAAGCTTGCACCACCAGCTGAGCCTAAATGTCTTAGTAAACCAAGAACAGTCAAAGTCTCTGGGATGTTTAAGAATCAATAATTATTAAATCCTTGCATTCTTCATCTCACTAAGAAATATGATTGACTTGGTCTACAAATATTTCCCATTGCCATGACCCTGAAGACAGATCCTAAATCCTTTGTTTAGTATTTACCGTATCCTTGTTTCAGTGAGTTCCTTCGAAAATACATTCAACACTATACCTGGAAATTGGTAGAAATTTGCTTAGAACTGGGAAAAAAACAAACCAAAACAAAACCCCCAAAAAACAGTGAAGGAGACATGGATCTTGTTGATGGGTGTCAATCAGGTTTTCCAAGGCTAGCTGAAAAAATTCTGTCCAAACTCAAAATTAAGATCCTTTTGTTTGTCTGGGTTTTTTATCCTGAAAGGGCAGGCTTTCCCACACATAATACATATTTTTCTTCGGAAAAGTGAGAGCCTAAGAATGAAAGCTTGGAATGAAGAGTTGGTCAAGAACCCAGCGTTTCAGGGTATGTGCAACTAGTGTGCCTCAGTGGTGCTGCAGAACAGATGCCGCATGTCCGTATACTTTTCCATTTAAGGGTATGCAGGTACACTTTACATTTCCTGAACTGTGCCTGTGGCCATACAATCCTTCCCAAGTTTCTTGAGCCATTTCCCTCTCCAAAGTGAGACACCATGGGAAATATGACCCAGCGCAAAGAAAAAAACTGGGCGCATATGGCCACTCAACCACAACTCACATAAATCACCATTCTAACAGTAAACAACAGGTTTTTTCTCTCTGTTAAAATATTTGAGACATTTTTTCTTTGAAAATTCAAGATTTTTCATGTGACACAGAAAGCCATTTTCCCACCACTGGTAACTTTTATCCCATTCCCCATACTGCAGTTTTATTCCAACTTTTACTTAATAATTTCTAGGTGTCAACTTTGCTATTTTACTTATGCTATAAATGACTTCTCAGGGACCTGCCTCCTGGAATCACGTGAATACCTCAGCATTTTAGCTCTTACGTATGAAAAAGGAAGTTTCTGAATCGCATATTATTGGAGAAAAATATGAAATCAAGATCTGAAAGACAGAAGATAAAGAGGAAATTTTGTAGAACTCCGGAAAGTGATGGCAGAATGCTGGCTTATTATGTATTTCTGCAGTTTCTTCAGTGGGATTTCTGACCAAGGACAACATTTCAGTATTAGCCTAAGGTACCTAAGAATTAATTTTATCAGTGGAAACCAAGAAGTTACCTACATGAGTAATGACCCATTGCTGGAGCTATTGGACAAAAGAAGTCAAATCCTGTGGTGGGTACTTCACTAATGAGTATAACATTCCCTTTATAAAAGAGACAGTTCTCAGATTGTTGGGTGCTTAATGACATCTGTGAAAAGTGTTTTTCTAATTAGTAACTAAATTTAGACTATGGTTCCTCAGATGCTCTGCAGCATGCCTACTGCATAAAAATATCCCTTTAAATGATGGCTTTGTCCCATGCCTATTTGTGCTGTGATTATCAAGTAAGAATAAAACTCTTCTGGCAGGTGTTTTTGTTTCATGACAAAGAGTTGATAGCCTTGTGAACTGAAGGTTGTTTTATGGTCCCATAACTCATTCAAACCTACACTGCAAGATGACTCTGTGGTTGCGCACATACGGAAAAATGCAGATGAATTCTTGCGATGCCCTTGCTTCACCAATTCTGCAATTAAACTACATGATGTTGAGAAAGAGGAACACACTGAAACTAATAGACCCACCTGCAAGGCTCTCAGCACTGTGCTACGCCGTCAGCACCTCAGTATCAGGGATCTGAAGGAACACACATTAAATATGACATTTGAAAGTAATACAATCCATTACAGCAGACAGTGCTGGCTTTGGAGAGGACTTGACAGACAATGAAGTGATCAAAGGTGTTTTGATATGTCTAATTTTGGCTTACACAGCTGAGTTCTTCTATAGCCAGCCAACAGAGGTGATGAGAATAGTGGTCTCTTTTGTGTCTTCCTAAGGAAGGGAATTAACAAATACCATAGCTTATGTAAGTAAGTGACACAGTGATGCAGCATTTCTTTTTTTCTCTATTATAAATTTAACGGAATGCCTTTTTTTTTTTCGTTCTAAACACTGAAATTTTCTAAGAATCGTGAGAGAATTATTATTACCTTGCAAATGCTAACCCTTCAGCAGGCTAATTGCCAGTATGTCTTTCAGCAGACCATGCAGTTTTTCTGTTTGCCACCAGGGAAATGCATGCCATTCTGTATTCTCACAGTACAGGTGTGCTTAACTGGGAAAGGATTTTTACATCAATAAGAAATAATTTATGAATGTATTATATTTGCAGTGTTTCTGTGAAGCATCATAACAGTTATATTGTCTCTGCCAACTACACAGGGTAACAAGAGATCAAATCTATTATATGAATGTTTCTTACAAAATATGTAACAGAATTATGAGTTAAGTTGGACTGAGACACAGATGTTTAAAAGCAACAGTTGAAATTTAAAATCTCAGTGAAAAACAAGCCATTTTCTACGACACAGAGACTTAATGCCTAATGTTCTACCGATGTTTAATAACTTAAATGTCTATCATAACTTTCATCACAAGCCGTCACATCCATTAACTTCGGAAATATCTGTTTTATATCCAGAATGAAAGCTTAATTGTAAAAATGTGTGGAGATACAGTGAATGCACTCAGATCTCACACACATGCTCCTTTTGTTGTTAGATACGCCCTTCTCTATCTCCACATATCCAAAAGGGAGTTCATTTAGGTTTCTTCCCTGCTGCAGTTGGAAACGGGGGGGAAACCAATTAGTCTCCTCTGCCTGCTTAGGACCCCTTTGTGAGAGAAGTGTTGTTATCAGTTTAATGTTCAGCCAGTGGAGGACTCTATGATGTACAGCAGCATCGAGGAGGGGGGTGCTTCTCAGTGGAAAAGGCCAAATGACAGCGTGAAAGACAGGATAGGTGCGGTGGGTTGGCCTTGGCTGGCCACCAGCTGCCCACCAAGCCACTCCACCCCCTCAACTGGACAGCGGGGAGAAAATACAACAAAAAGCTCGTGGGCTGAGATAAGGACAGGGAGATCACTTACCAGTTACTGTCATAGGCAAAACAGACTCAACTTGGGGAAATTAAATTAATTTATTGCCAATCAAACAGAGCAGGATAATGAGAAATAAGAATAAATCTAAAAACACCTTTCCCCCAACCCCTCCCTTCCTCCCAGGCTCAACTTCACTCCCAACTCTTCTACCTCCTCCTCAGGAGCGGTGCAGGGGTGTGGGGTAATGGGGGTTGTGTTCAGTTCATAATGCTTTGTCTCTGATGCTCCTTCCTCCTCATGGGGTCCAACATGGGGTTCCTCCCACAGGAGACAGTCCTTCACAAACTGCTCCAGCGTGGGTCCCTCCCACGGGCTCCACTCCTTCAGGCACAGACTGCTCCAGCCTGGGTCCCCTACAGGGTCACAGGTCCTGCCAGAAAACCCGCTCCAGCACAGGCTGTCCACAGGCTGCAACTTCCTTCAGGGCACATCCACCTGCTCCGGTGTGACACCTTCCACAGGCTGCAGGGGCACAGCCTGCCTCACCATGGTCTTCCCCACAGGCTGCAGGGGAATCTCTGCTCCGGCACCTGGAGCACCGCCTCCCCCTCCTTCTTAACTGACCTTGGTGTTTGCAGAGTTGTTTCTCTCACATTTTCTCATTCCTCTCTCCCAGCACTTTTTACCCTTTCTTAAATACATTATCATATGTGAGGTGCTACCAACATGGCTGATTGGCTCAGCTTTGGCCAGCAGTGGGTCCATCCTGGAGCTGCCTGGAACTGGCTCTGTCCAACATGGGGGCAGCTTCTGGCATCTTATCACAGAAGCCACCCCTGCCGCCCACTGCTACCAAAACCTTGCCATGTAAATCCAATACAACTGGCCAACTGTGCGGGGATACACTCTCATAATACTAATGTGAAGGAATTCCTTCATATTGGTCCTTACTGTCTTGGTTTAAGCCCAGCTGGTAAGAAGCACCACACAGCTGCCCGCTCACTCCTCCCCCCCCACTTCAGCCCTGGTGGGATGGGGAGGAGAAAATATAAAGCAAACGCTCGTGGGTCAAGACAGGACAGGGAGGGATCAATCACCGCTTACGGTCACGGCCAAAATACAGACTGAATTTGGGAAAAAAAAAACAAAATTAATTTAATTTACTATCAACCAAAACATAACAAAGATATAGTAAGAAGTAAAACCAAATCTGAAAACACCTTCCTACCACCCCTCCCTCCTTCCCGGCTCAACCCCACTCCCAGTTTTCTCCCCCTCCTCACCCC
>JAVKLA010000010.1:0-21422 GCA_034782735.1 Sagittarius serpentarius
TCTCCCCCATCCCACTGGGTTGGGGGGGAGTGAGTGAGCGGCTGCGTGGTGCTGAGTTGCTGGCTGGGGTTAAACCATGACAATTTCCTCCATTTTACTCATTTAAGGTGTGATTTTTCCAAATTGCCCATGTGACTTTCCCATTTTAATTTAGTTGAATTGTATAATTACTGAGGATGACAGCATGAGGCCAAATACCGCCCTTGAAATCACTGACTTCTCTGGGAATTGTGTGTATTCAGAAGACCACAGGCTTTTGCAGAGGCTGAATCTGCAAAGTCTGCATAATTGTAGCAGCCTCGTCTGGCATTTTGGAGTTGACCATGACAATTATGTCTGCCCAGGAACTATTGACAAAGCCTTCAAAATATACATCATTTGAAAAAAAAATCCTTAATGGAAATGGTCTATTCTTCTCCGAATATCTATGCTGGGCTTTCCACAGCACTCCTCTGTAGTTTGGAGTGAGTGCCATGAATTATTTTAAGGCAGGTGATCCATTGCAAATTAGCAGAACTTCTTGATCCCTATGTCTTTCCTGTGGCAGTGAGATTTCCAGATCCCTGCCAACCACACTGGAGAAACACTGCCATGGGCTGTGATTATAATAGTTCTAACAAAGATCACTGAACATTTCCTTCTGACCATCCAGCCAGGTGGCTTTAGCAGGTACCAGTCCGGATGGCTTTTGTGCAGAAGAAGGTGGATGCCCTGTGATAGTTCCACATGGATGAATTTTTCCTGAAGTTGCGTTACTGAGGTGGGAAAACCAGGTGGGAAACTATCAGCTTTTATTAGGAAAGGATAGTAATGTGGTCATGGTAACAGAATCCGATAGAAGGAAAGAAACAAGCAAATTGTGCCTTGTATGTGCAGGGTACATTGTATCTACTTGTTTATGCACTCCCTAACCTGCTTTAGCCACAATAACCACCTGAACATAAACAGTTTACATCGTAAATGTAGATTGACTGGTTTCATTTTGACAGAAGAGGGTTAGGCATTGTTGGCAGCCCTGAATGAGTGATAGCTTCTCATACCACAAAGGGTGGTGATAAGCAGTTGTGGTATGAGCTACTGGTGGTACCTGCTTCCTACTGCAAGCAGAACACAGCCTCTCTCTATAGGCTTAAGAGCTAACCTGTTTAAAACTGGAAAACCGGTGGCAATGACATTTTTTTTAAATGTGAATTGTCAGAGCACAAAACTGATGCCGGTGCTCCTCTGAGCCAGTGGTATTAGAATGAAGTGCAAACACCCAGGTTCCATTACATTTTTGTATGCCACAAAGATGGGCGAAAAGCGATACCAGCTTCTGAAGCATCTGATAATAGCATTTGTGGAGTCTGAATGGGGAACCAGATCCCAGCCTCCTTTACACATGCGAGTAGTTTTGTGCTGAGCTGTTCTTAAAATAATCATTAATTCCTGCTCAGTGCTTCCCCCCATAAATTAGTTTCTATGGTGTATAACAGCCACTGAAAGAAGAATTGAACAGGGGAAATTAACTTGCTTTTCAGTAAGAGAAATTTATCAAGGCCACAGTTTTTACCGAGACAAAAACAGTTCATTTAAGACTTGTCAAGATTCCTAATTAAAAATCCTCTACTCCCAATTGCAACTTACAAATACTGTGCTTAATTTGGAAGTTAATAATATTTCCATGCATTTCTGCTACACTCTGCTATAACAGCTTTGACTCTAGTCTGATAATAAGAGCACGGTACCCAAGCCAGCAGTAAATGATTTCCCTCCTTTCTGTGTAAAAATGAAACTTACTTTGTAGAGGGGAGATGGGGAGGTTTGAAGCTGTATTTATTGTCTGAATTTCAGCATTATTTTACAAGATGGGAAAGATCTATCTCTTTTAGGCTTGGGCTAATGCATCAGATATTGCAGGCCTGAAAAGCTTTGACTTTTTATTGTGAATCAATCAGCTCCCACCAGGCTACCTGCTGCCTGGCAGGTCTCCATTGGTAAGTGTTTGTGTGAACAGCTTGGGTCACAAGTCACACTAATGGAAGATCAAGCCCTCAACCAACTAGCCCATGAGTAGAGCTCAACTCTACTTTTCATTAGTTGTGAGTTGGAGGAGGTCTCTTCCTTCAAAGACTTTGGTAGTGTAGTCCTTCAGCAAGTTCAAGGACCAATTTTCTGTTCTAGAAAAATATGAGTAAGATTATTCTGTCCTGTGATGGACGATTATGATTTCATAGGTAATCATTCAAGCCTATAGTACTTTGACTGGATTTTTTAATGCAAACTACGATATGAACTTGAAAGAAAACAACTCTCAGTCTTCACCAACACCTAACAGTTCATCTTCCTCTACTTATAGAGGAGTATTACAATGAAGAACTTGACACGTGACAGATCTCCAATAAGTCAAAACTCAATACCTCTTACGTGTCTCAAAAAAGTTTTACTTTGAAGCAACCCATATTCTGCCTTCATTATACATCAATAACACCATTTCTCTACACTATCTCATCTTTCTTTGCCTCCTTGCTTATAGTCTGTGAGACAAGAACGTGCACAAAAATGTTTGCTAATCGTACAATGAGGGTCCCAAACATTTATTTTTCTGTGCACTAGCAATCTCATTACCTCAGTAGCCAGTATGTTGCTAGAGTTCTTGGGGACATCACTTAAAAACAGGCAGCTTTAAGGAGAGATCTGAGAGAGAAACAGGAGGCAACTTTTCTGATATTTATAGGGAAGGGTTTTCTAATCATCAGGGCCAGCACAGGAGAAAAACAGAAGCTGTGAGTTGAAAAATCAGACTAGATGTAATGGAGGATGTGATCCCTGCCTGACCACAAGGTCATCATGAAGTTTGACCCAAACCATATCTTCCAACAAAACAACTGAAAACCAGGTTTGACTTTCCTGATGTTTACAAGCACTTAAAAAAAGAAACATGAAAAGCCTTTTACAAGGAGAAACAGCCTTTCTGTTCTTAGTTTTGTATGAGTTGGATACAAATATATCCAACAGCCAAAAAGCAACTTAAGAAATGGCAGTATAAGCATTAAGGGGGAAAAGCCTTAGTACAATGGTTTTGTCCTGTTTTTTATGCTGAATTTAAATATTATTATTTGTCCTTGGAGTTTCAGAGGAATTTTGTTGTACACCTCTCAGTTTAACCACCTTAGGAATCATTAAGAGCCAAAACTAAGTTAAAACTGTGTACTAGTGAGGCATCTTTAATTGTTGAAGACTGGCATACATACCAATTTATGAACTCACAGATGCAATGTGCAAATCACCTGACTGACAGGGAACCCTCTCAGGACCTCCCTAGCTAGTACTATTAATTCTGCCTTTGAGACTCATTAAGAAACTAGATAGGAAAACTTCTCATGTTGTTAGGACCTAATCTAAAGCCACCAAAGCCAATACAAGCCTTTCCAATGGTTTTAGATCAGGCTGTAAGTCCTGAGACGGCACCATCACTTGAATTTGATGAACTACAATTCCTCTGCACTGACAGCACACACTGTCACTGGCAAGGTCACATCAACCATGAAACTCAGCCAGTGCTAGCAGCCAGACTGCCTTTGGTGACATAAGAGAAAACCCAATGGGCTACGTGGTTTTTGCAGTTATCAGTTTGCACTTAATGCATGGGGAAAGAGAGGGAAAAGAATGAGTCCCAGCTCTGCCACTCTGATATTCTCTGGCTTTTTTTTTTTTTCCAGTTTAGATACTGTGCACCTTATATGGCAGTTATTTTTACTTGCTCAAATTATATGATGCTTTTTGATTTTTTCCCACTCTGTAAATGTGAAAGAATAGATGTCTTGGCCTACTGAGCTGACATCTCTTGAGTAATTAGGTTGATGTGGGAAGCCCACAGTTTCACCTTCTGTGTGTCTCTATGTAGTTCTTAAGGATGTAACTTTTGTTAGATAAAACACAGTTAGACAGTTGTGAAAAAAACTATAACTGACAGAAACAGCAGAACTTACACAACAGTATTTACCCAGCAACTCGCTAAAACACTGAAAGAGCAAAATCTCACAACAGTCCTCCAGCCAGCAAACAATCTGCAAGATGCTCTCCACCTCATGAAACTCATTCACCTCAGCCCTAAGAGGGAGCAGCACAACTCTGCCTCTGAGGATACCTGACTGTGGAGGATCTTCAGGGATGTCTGGGACTGAGATCATGCAGCCCAAACCTGCACGCTTAATGCCCTACTCCTCTAAACTATTGACAACTGCTGCTCAGGTGAGCAGCTAAAGTGGAGGTAAAGACAATCCCATTACTGTAACTTTCTAGTCTTCTATGCATTAATAATCACTCTTTCACAGAGACAATGAATATCCAAACTTTTTCATGCAGATCTAATTATTGCATAGTATTTGATGCGTGAGTTCAGTCCATCCTGACCTAAACCATAGTCATAGGAAATGCACTTTGAAACTCAGTAGTCTCACTGAATTTATATTAATTCTGATGAGCATGAAAATAAGCAGAACTACTGACAAAGTTCAGAATGTCTAGAAATGGTTTCATTATCTGTTACAGCTATTGTAAAACATTAAATAAATAAATGCAAACATGCTTTCTATGTATGAGATCCCATTAAAAAGAGCTCCAAAAGTCATCACTTCCTCTTCTAGTATGGTCATGGGGCTTGTGTCACAAATTCGGTTTCTCTGGACATACAGGTTTATCATCTTGCCAGAGATGAAAGACTTATTCATACTGAAACAGCTTTAAATAAACTAATTTTGCTCAAAAACTATACACAAACTTGCATTTATAAAAACAGCAAAAATACCTAGTTGCCATAAATGTTGTGAAACAATAATACATTTTCTGCTTTCAGACTTAAACCTGTATCTAACCACTGCTCAGGAGGGCATCTAATGTAAAGAACACATTAGCCTCCTTTCTATATGAACCAGGTGGTTTCTTCCACCTTCCCTCTGAAACATCTGGTATTGGTTACATTCAGAGACAAGTTTGTAGAGTAGATTGATATGAAGTCTAACTTGGTATGGCAAAACCTCTGGGACAAATTGCACCATAGCGTGCAGAGGTACCATGACTCTGAAGTCAACAATGTTGCATAATTTATATCATTATAGATTTGTCCCAGTTTGGTTGGGTCTGGGTTTTGAGGTTTTGTTGCTGTTATTTTTCCCCTTTTAAAGTGGGACTTCATTGGATTTTAACAAATAAATATACACAAAATTGTGTCTTCTTTAACATACTAACTCCTGGACATAGTGATGGGTTTTCTGTAAGGCTACTGAATTCAAACAGGGAAAAAGATCCCCTGTTTCATGAGACGGTCACATTAGTCATGTCAAGAAGTACGATGCAGTACGATAGGCAGTGATCTTATATATGCAAGTGCCTGTTCTCTAGATCTAACAGCACAGTTGTTGCTTCTTCACCAAGTGCTGCCAGGCCCTGCAAACAAAACTGATGATATTGTCTCCAGCTGTATTACTCAACATAAGGAACACTTCATCAGTAAGGATGCTTTTGACCACCTGCAGCCTGCCCTGAGAGTCAGTTCTTTTCCTTCCTTCATAAATGCATACAGAATTGAATTTAAATTGGAAGCAGTGATTTTTTACCTGGAAACAATTTGAGAGCTTGTGACCTGTGCAGACAGGGAACCCACAGATGGTCCAGTAGGTCCTGGGAACAAAGGGAGAAATGAGAGGAATTAATAGCCTTGTCCTCGTCCTCCTGTTCTCTGTCTTTTGGGAAGACACCTATAGACTATTTGATTTCTTTCTCATTGAGAAGTGATTTATTTTTACTCATCACTGGCTAGAAAAGGTTGTGTTCATGTTACAATTAGCAAATACTTTTTTCCTCCATGGGAACTACAGTCCTGTTTCTCACATTGCATTAAATAATCTTTTTTCCAGAACTGAACAAAACACTAATTGTCACACAACCATTCCCTCTGCAGAGCTTTGGTTATATTTACATCAGGCAATGATAACACCACAAAAAGGCTGTTATACAAAGGTAAGCTTAAAAAACTATGAGTTTGCATAGCCAAGCTGGTGACAGACCTCTCATACCTGGGAGTAAGCCTCCATGAGCACAATTGCAAGCTGTAGATACAATCAACCTACATTTTACTTTTATTTCAGGACTTAAAATGGATTCCTTCATGCATCCTGAATGCAGCAAACAGCAGGTATTCATTACAATCAATAGAGTGTATTACATTGTGACCTCTCAGCTGTACCAAGATCTTTCACCCAGCAGAAATCATTCTACATGGAGGGCCCTTGAGCACAAATCAAATGAAAGTAGACTGCAATCGAGGGAAATTATAGTTATAACCGCTGTAGAAATGAAGTCAACTCTTTCTCTGCATGATCACAGCAAACAGTGCAGATGCTCTCTGCTATCAGCATTGATGCAGGTGCCAAAATTCCTTCCTGCTAAAAGAGTTTTATTAAAATGCCTTCATCCTTAAGGGATGTGTGATCAGTATTACACAAAAACAAAGACAGAAACAAGCCTTGAAACTACAACACGAGCCCAGGAACCAATGTGATCTGCTAGTGCCTTCATAATACAAATGAGTGTCCAATGACAAACATTACACTTCAGGTGTGAATAAGAATGCATATATTGCCTGCCTAAGTGATGTGTGTGGGGTTGTACAAAACATAAAAGTCTCCTGCCCCAAGAAGGTTGAAAGAATCACACTCTGAGAAACCCAAAACGTATACTTTTTTTAGAAAACTGAATGTTTTGGTTTTCCCTCCCACTGCTTCTTCAGCTTAGATTTTACATCAGATCATTTTTTCTCTCCAAAGTTTATAAGAGCAAGTGATAGATCCTACAAAGTGGTAACTCATCAGAATCCAAGCTAGCTTCACAATAGCCAAAAAGCTAAGAACACATAATGGAATCTGCTTGCCAACAGACACCAACTGAAAATACAAAAAATTACTACTTATGACCATATTTATCAGAGAGAACTCCCTAGCTGGTATACTGTACTACAGTCAATAAAGGATCATAGAAAGTGCAGAAATACTATTCTTTCGAGCAGAGACACCAACTTCAGTGCTTTAAGCCTTTAAACAGAAGATTGGGTTTAGTGGAGAATTTGAGATCTCTAGGAGAATAAATGGACCTTTCATGAAGGTAGAAATCTCTGAGTTTCCTAAATAAATGAATGCAAAACCCACAATTCTCTTTTAGGACTCAAAGACCTTAAATGCTGATCACTGAAGAAGCAACAGGCCGCTTTGTTTCAAAGACACCAGGGAATAAGGAAAAAAAAAATAAATAGAAACTTTAGGAAATACTGGTCAAAAAATATTTAGGGATACTTCCCCTTTAAAAATATGCTTCACAAACATATCAACTAAATGAATCCTCCTCCTTAAAGGCTAACTCCTAATACATGTTAAAGATTAATTTACAGTGCTGACTTCTCAAAGAGAAAAATGCAAATAAAAACAAAATATGTTGTCTTAATTGAACTGCTTGCAGGAAACACACACATTTCCATTAATAACAAACAGCATGCTCTGGGGACCAAGACAGATGGATGACAGGAAAACAGTGAGAAGTCTGAACTGATCATCTGTAGTATCACTTTAGGATTCCCTTCTCTTTCCATTCTGAAACTGCTAAAAGCTGAGAAGTGGGGGAAAATATCAGAGGAAGGGAAACATCTCTTTTCCCCATGAAAAAAAAAACAAATGCACAAACATACTGTCTGTTTTATTTATGGCCTCAGCTCTATTGAGAAGGCAAATATTTGCATATATATTTTTTTTTCCCCATTAAAGATTTTGGAAAATTGTAATGGAGAGTCAAATTACTATTTGTCATAGTCCTGGCTGAGTCTTTTTCATAGACAATCATCAATCTGCTGTAATTGGACCCAACAGTTGCATCCCACACATTTCCAAGCCAGCTGGATCTGGCAAGATTCCAAATACTGTCTTTACTCTGGGTCTTTCCAGCAAATTTCTGGATACAGAAATCCTGTCTGAAGCCCTCTGCAAGGGATCCTTTAGTCTAGCTGCCCAGGGCCGGCAACCAGTGGTAAAACCCAGCTCAATTCTGCTGCTAGGCACGTTCTCCCAGGATTACACCTAGCTGTAGCTGTTCTCGTTCATGCTCAAAAAAAATAAAACAGACATTCAAAGGAATTTCCTACAAACATGTACTTTAATTTTAGTTAGTTCTAGAGCATTGCAATGTTTGTAAAAAAAAAACATACTTGAAAAACATCTCCCTTTGGAGCACTTGGATTTGGTCTGTGTCCTTGAGGAAGACAACACTCTGCTTGCTCCCCAGCTCCTTCAGCCGTCTTCTTTTCCCAGAAGCAGGTTGGACATACCTCCCTTTCTTTTATGGATACGTCTCCATTATGGTATCAGAACACTATTCTTTTTCTTTTTCCTCTACTTGAAATTTTCCCATCTCTGTCCCTTGCCTCC
Source organism: Sagittarius serpentarius (assembly GCA_034782735.1). NCBI lineage: Eukaryota > Metazoa > Chordata > Aves > Accipitriformes > Sagittariidae > Sagittarius > Sagittarius serpentarius. The sequence continues at coordinate 8,451 of JAVKLA010000010.1, forward strand.
CCTTCTTTACCAGCAGCTGAGCAAGGAACGTGAAAATCGGTGATTCTGCTAGTAGAAAGCCCTTTATTCTACCACAGGGGAAATGTTTGCTGAGACCTTGACTGGCTGCTTTCTTCTGCTTCCCAGACGCATCCAGCACTACTATAAAATGGATATTCTTCCCTACATTGAAGGTTACAATCATAAATGATGCTCATAAAACAAAGAAGAATTCTTGTCCTGACAGGGGCGTATTCCCCACACTGTCACACTATTGCTCCAATCTTTACGTACCAGAGAACCAACAGACTCTGTTGAAGGAGAGCTCTTGTAACAGGGTATAAATAGCCTCCCTCAGCAAAGCCCAGGCCACGTGTTGCCCTAACGTGGCTAGGCTGCCTCCAGTCCCCATCTCGGCCACCTGTGGCCCACCTGTGTGGTGCTGCCCTGGTGGCTTCCGACCATCAGATGGCTCCTCCTCTTTGCTTTTGCTAATCAGCATTTATGGGAGCAGAATGTGCTTTGGATGCAATTAAAGAAACATCTCTACCTATGGGCTTGCAATTTGAAACAATCATTTTGTGCTAATGTTTCCTTACAGAGGGCACTGTCACATGTAATACTTCATCAGTACAAAAATATAAACATGAAATTAAGGCATAAGGAGCCTCTCTAATGTAATGGCCCATGAAACAGATCACAAGATATCGTTAAGGGTTTTCAGGCTAGAGAACATAGATACTCCTTCTTAAAACAAGAATTCAATACTTATCCCTAGGCTCTTCATTTGTCGATTTCCTTCACAAATCCCTGTGTAGCTATAATGGGGTCCAGTCTAATTTTGAAACATCTTGTAAGCTGAACCTTGTCTCAAGCTGAGCTCCCAGATCAGGTAGTGAGGTCAACTCATCGAACATGCTAGCCCGCAGCTATACAATCAATCATGAAGTCAGGAGTTCAGGCTGTGTGTATTTTAAAGTGTATTTTAAATAAAACAACACTGAAACCCTCTTAGCCACCTGACCTGTTGGTCCTAATAATAAATAGATCTACTCAGCCAAACTTTGCTGACATAAAGAGAACCATTTAAATTAAAATTACCTTTTCTTCCTCTTCTCATCAGTTACCACCTAATAGATCAGCTTATAAGACATAAACCAAAGAGCAAGTCAGAAACAATTAAGGAAGATTTTGTGTATGCTCAGAGGTGGCCACACATGATATCTGAGAAAAAAATTCTGAAAGATTGATTGCACCACAACTCAGGAAACCTGTAATCTGAGCATCATAATTTCTTTTCCCTCCCTACTAACAAATCAGTTTCTTAAGATTACGAATTATATCTTTCTTTATGAGTTACATAGAAAAATTTTGCACCCTCCATGTATTATCTTCTGAGCCATACCTTGTCATTAGCTTCTTTCAGATTGCTCAATATTTGCACTGATTGCCTCCATTCCTTGCTGCTGACTCTCATGACACTTGTCATTAATTTGTTGCCTAAAGAAATCATTCTGGAAACCTTCTGAAATAACTCACTTGCTCGGTGCATAAAATTAGGCACTTCTACAATAAAGGATGCAGCTTTATCAAACAGCCAAGTTCTAAACAGAATTACTTGAGTCTTGATTTGACGCCTTTAGGCACTACGCTGTCATGTAAAGGAATCATTAATAAAGCAAGTATAATTTGTACAGCTAGAACAATTCACTCTTCAGCTGGAAAAAAAAAAGCATACCAAATCATTTGAGCTAAATTCCCAAGAATCCGTGGGAAAAGGGCCAAGTAGCAAAAAATCCATTTCAGCACAAGACCAAAGAAAGCAAGGTAGAACATGTTTTTGATGTTATCCTCCAGACAACTGTTGACCTACAGCAAAACAAAGTATAACCACTTCTAACTAATCAGATTGCTGCCTTTTTCATTCTTACTCTTTCTTTATCTATGCAGATATAAGGAGTTGGATGCTGGATTCCTTACTATGGCCACCTTATCGCACAACTTCAGAAAGAATAAGACAGCATTATTTTCATGTGTAGTTAACAAAGCAATATTATCTGGGAATAAACATTTTTCACCTTAGGACAGGAGAAATCTCATACAACCTTCTCCATACTAGAATTAGTAAATTACTTCAGCTGAGAAGCTTTGTTAGCTGACTGCTAAAAGACGGTTTGCAATTTGCTTAAATGGAGTACAAACTTATTAAGCAGTTTCTTTCTATTATCTATAATGTTAACAGGCTACCAAGTAAGTGCACTAATATGTCAGGTACTTCATGCTGGGAGACGGGGTACAGGAAGTGTCAGAGAGAGAGAGACATTACATATATTTATGTGTTAATATCTTTTTATCTCAAGAAGATATTGATAGGATCCTGTTAATATGTCAAAATTTTTACTTGGAATGAGTTTCAGCTTCATCTGTCTCCTGAAGCACTGGGTTGTTTCTGGGGAATAGGAAGAACAGGCCTATAAAATTCCCTCCAGGCTGAACAGCAAAACCAGCAAAACCAGCAGCTGCAGGAGGTATGAGTGGCTTTTTGGCAGAAAGGCAGCCTGTCGTACATCAGACCCACACTCGTTAGTATTAGTGAGCATTGCTGCAGTCAGAATTAACTATGATGCACAGGGTGCAAGGATAATTTAGCCCCAAACAACAAGAAAGCATATGTATCTTAACATTAGAAGTAATGGTGGCATCAGCTCAGCTGCACTCTTAATTCTTTTGAACAGAATGCAAAACCCATGCAGAATGCCCTCCTGTGAGTCTAGCTCAAGTCTTCCGAAACATTAAATAGAAAATATAACACAGTCTTGTGATGGGACAAAATAAAGAAAAACCTGATGTGAAAAAAAAGCATCATGATTTGGACTTACTTCTGCACAGTACTGAGCACATGCTGAACATTAAGCATTAAGCATTACTAAGCATTAAGAGGTCTCGTTACCATTCAGGTAGCATCTAACAGAATCAAGCCTTTTACGAGGAGATAGTAGCTACAGGAAAGGTCATGGCATCATTTTTCATCACTACATCTCAAAGTACCACACGAAAGAGGCTGGTATCATTATGCCCATTTTACAGATAAGGAAATTGAGGAAAAAAGCTGCGAAGTACCTTCGTCAAGACTTGACAAGCTACTATTAGACCTAAAAATAGAATCCAGTTCTCTTAAATCCTCATCTAGTCTCGTCACGAGCTTCCCAGGAGAAAAAGGAGACAGTTGTTCTTGGACAGTGATAAAGACCTGGCTTTTCAGAGGTGCAGCCAGCAAGGGGGACAGATACCTGAAGCCTACAGAAAAAAATGTACGTATTTTTTCCCTTCTTAGAGCCAAGACAGTCACCAGATCAATAAACAGCCTGGAGAGCTAAGACCACATTTCTTGGCCTAGTTTGAGATGGCACCCCAGACAAACAAATACAGCTGACCTCGAAGAGGTGCTCTGAACTGAGTGGGACTCCCTTCAGGCAGAAAAGTCGCATGCACAGGACAAGTTAAAGGATCAAGATATAATAGCATGCTGAATTATTAATTTTAAAATGTTTAAAATTGCAACATCCCTTTAAATATAAACTATTTCCTACATAGTCTTGACAGTACTCTCATTAAATGCTAATAGATGGTTCTGTAATAAACAGAAGATTAAAAATTAATCACATTTATATACCTTGGGATGTCACCAGTAACAGTTTTGCAACTTAGGAGTGCAGAGAGTCTTTTTTTTATGATGCATTGACGTCTCCTTCTTGGAGTTGAACAACACTTCATAATATCTTACATCATAATTTTATTTTTTTTGTACCAAAATTTGTAGTTGTTCTATAAATTTCAAATGTTAATTGTATAATTGTCCTTTATGAGGATACAAGAAAGTCTCTTCAGATTCACCTTTTTTTATACATGCAGAGCAATCACTCCCTTGTGTACCATAACAATGGCAAACCTGAGGTATTTTTCTTCTGGGTTAAAAGTGATATACCACTCCCCTCATTAGAAATGTAAATATTTGGGCTGAAGAGAAGAACTGTAACCAAGCAATGTTTTCAGAAGATCACATTTCTCATGACCTACTATCTAATCCTTCTCGACCTGTGCACATCATAATCTATTCCAGGCAAAGCTGCTGGTAATGCTAAGGTAACAGTTAATTAAATACGTTGTTCTAAGACACTTTGAAATCCTTCAGTCAAAGGCACCATGCAATTTCCAATACTATTACATCCAAAATCACTGTTATCAGCTACTATAATAATATAAATTATATTAACACAGGCTGCAGGCCTATCAATGCAAAGAAACTTGAATTTCAGAAGAGTCCTAAAATGAGTTTCTGGTGTTGGGATACAGGTAGGTGACTCAGCCATTAAAAATGCAGCACTGTCTCAGGTTTTTTGTTTTGCAACAAAACCTTGGAGCCATACGACGGGGTATATCTCAATTCTGACACAAAAACCCTAAGAAGTCAACAACTGTTTATCACTGCTATTCACACAGTTCCAAGCTCATCATAGCCACTTGCTAGGGAAACCACATGATGTCTGCATATTTGTAGTATTCAAGCTGGAAGTAATAGGACGGCAAAATAAAAGGTTTTGCATGAGTTTTATATTTAGAAATACCAAGGGAAAGAAAACAGGATGAGAACCGAGCTATTTACTTAGGTACAAAAGGATGTGTATAGAGATCCATTTTTAGCAATAAGGTAAGGTACTAATGTTGGTTGTGTAAAAAAGCAGACAAGCATACCATGTAAGCTCGCAGTTTAGTGGCAAAGCTGGTTTTAATCTAACAATTATTAATTACCTGATTTAATTATTAGTAGTCACCTTGCATGCAGAGCTACAGCACAAACATGAACCACAAGACTTAATTTCCTTTTTCTTTACATCTACAGGTTCTAATTCTGTCTACTGTGGGGTTTGCACAATGGGAACACAAGTGTTACTATTGCTACCTCTGACAATATCAGGATCAAATTACTTATTTGCTCATCTAGATTTTAAAAAACAGACAAAACACAAGTTTAATAGTAGCTATCAAATTAGTTACATCAGTGCAAACTCCTAGAGGTATGTGCAGACACACAACTTACTATGATGTAAAGCAAGGTATGTATTACAAGATGTAGTAGACTGACGGAAGGATTAAAACAGTGTAGCTTAATTTGGGTGTGTGCATGTCAACAGAAGAAAATAGCTTTGATTTAATTTAGGCTAACATTTTAAAGGGATTTACTCAGGTACACAAAATCAGCTGTCTGGAACCTCTCAGAAATTGTCACACAGACAAATTACAATAGGATAACAGGCTGCTGTATATCAGCTGACCCATGGTCATGGTCTATGTCAGTTTTCTTAGCCTGTAACAAATAGTGAGATAACCAAAGTTAGCTTAGCCATCTTTCCATGAAACCTAAACTAATTCAAATAATTTCTCATCTGTCTTGGACAGATGCACAGTCACTGTAGGTCAGCTGATGTGCAATACCTTGTCAAGGCACTGCACTGGATGAGGAACGTGAGAACAGAGTAAAATTAGTCCAGCTTCTGCACAAGAAAATAAATGGGATAAACTGCATTTTGTTCCTGTTGCTGCATTTTTCAGGTATCTATGTCAGCCTAAACTAACTGGTAGTGGTGCCAACTTTCTTTACCTAGATGGAAACCTACAGAGCCGCCTATAAAATGTAGCAGTAGTTTAACTAAGTGTGCATTTAAAATGACTAAACGTAACTCAGTTCAAACCACTATGTTTAAAGTAGGCTTATTTAAATTTGCCTTAAATTGATCAGGAATGGGTTTCCATTAAACTAAAGTATTCTTAAATTAGAATGCTGGATCAGAATACCACAGCTATGCAGACTTTTTCACCTGTGAAGTTGTTTAAAAATACTTTCTAACCTTCTCATCAAACAGGCCAAAATTAATACTGGCAAAGGTACTAGAAGGCCCAATTAGGACTTCCATTTTTTGCCAAGAAACTCTCAGTTGTGGTGGTCTTTTGCATCTGCAAATGACCCAAAGGTGGAAATATTTGCATATGCAAGATTATGAGAAATATCTGATTTACTCCTGGCTGAAATTTAATCCTACCTGAGGAAATACTCCTAGGTAACCCAGAAAGAGTTAACTATTACCCTTGGAAGAAATGAAATATTTCAACAGCTTCAGCAATCCAAATTAAAAATGTAAAACATTTTGCTCCTCAGACTTAAGCACTACAGCTAATTAGACTGAATCATAATGCTCCCTTAAAACCAATACATATTAAAAGAAGCATATTTAAAAGACTAGAAAAAAAACCATAAAGAACAAGTAACAAAATTAGTAAATTCTTCATGATTCTGCAAATCAGTATCAAAGGGTTTACTGTCATCCTCTTTTAATGTCAAACTGTATAAAAGAGAATTTCTCTACGTGGTTTGAAGCAGGAACATCTCAAAAGAGATTTACCAGGTATATTGCTTCTGTTGGGAGTGCCAAAATACACAGAAAAAATATTACTGTCCAAGATGTCCAATCTGATTTCTAAATAAAAGAAGTAATAGTCTGAGTTTCATCCATTACAAGAATCCCAGTGGTTTGGGAATCACTCACACTAAAATGACAGAGCAAAACATCTCAGCACACACAGGAATAAATAAGGCCTTGATCCAGGAAACTGCTCCCTGCCAAGACTACCTGAGATCATTTAGACTCAGGATTGACACGGGACATGGCTTATTGGGAGCAGTTTGCAAGACTGAGGCCAAAAATCTAAAAGAAAACTTTAACAGAAATTCCCCTCACTGCAACAAAAAGCCCCTTCTGCATTTTTTCAATATTCCATTTTTATTGTCCTTCTACATCTTATTGTCAGATATTAGGAAGGCCAAGGTTTATTTTATTCTTAACATTTTTCATTAGTAAAAAAGATTATCAATTTTTAAAAATTTGATATAATTTCACATGTACTACTAATATTCAGTGATGATTTCATAGGCGTCCAAAACATTTCTAAAGGGCTAAAAAATTTTAGGGGGAGATATTCCCCAAAAGTCAGCCCACAAATTCCTCTTCTCTCCTAGAGGCAAACTTCCAGATATCTTTTATTTTCATTAAAAAGTTTCTCAGCTTGTCCTTGTGGGTATAGGTAGTATAAACTAGTGGTTATGGAGAAAGGTCATTCTGAGCTGTTGTGATTCAAGTGCTGGCACAGATTCTAAAATAAAGCAACACTGTCAGTGCTGTGATTCCAAAATAAAGCAACATTCTCAAGCTGCTATTGAAACTATGGCTGGTGTAGAGTGCTAGTTATCCTCAGTAGTTCATAATGACCTTGGAAAATTTGCAGAGAAAAATGAGAAATGTCCCACTGTACTTAAAATTGCACAGTATATCTACAGTTTCAATCCATTAGCTTAATAAAACTTAATTTATTAAAAAAAGAAAAAAACCTGATTCACTGTAGAGCTTGTATGCTCTTCCTGTTTTCACTGCATTAAGTGAAATGCAAAGGGCAGACACTTATCCAAGCAGGGAATAGCACTGAGATATTCCATGGCTTTGTAATGTTTTAAATCAAAGGAGACCATCAGATCATCCCATCCACTTCAGGTACATCATTATCTATCATGTTTCATCTACCCACCACTACATTGAGCCTCCTCTAACTTGTGTTTGTTGAATGCCTGTCTACCGAAGTAGACACCTGGGATTTTTGCTTCAGACATTACTGGTTAAACTGTGGTCTCTGTGGCCCGTGCTCCACCTGCAAATGAATTTTGGGCAAAAAAAATGGCACAGTTTTGTGTGGTGCTCTCTGCCAGGGCACTTCACACACATTGCAACTCTTTGTGTTTACATGTGAAGACAAGGCTGATGTAAGGATGCTCAGCTCCTTCACAGTTCATGGCATTTGAGGACTCTCACAGTAGAAGTGGCAGGTATGTCATAGTATAACGACAAAATCTGAAAAGACAGTTATTCTCCCTCCAGTACATGCTGGTGCAGATGCCATTCTGAGTGACTGGCCATCCGACTCTTTCCTGAAAGACAGGTGTGAGGTGTTGCAGGACTATTGGTCCTAAAAAGACTGGAGGACTGATACAACCCTAGCATCTGATCAGGCAGGAGTAACTACAGAACAGCTTTTTACAGAAATCAGAGAGTTCCTTCGCTTCACACCTGTGCAGATCTTTGAAAATAGGGCACTTGTAAAGACATTGCTCTGTACTATAGCTCCAGCACTACTGAGACTAGCAGTTGGCTTCAGGTAAATGTAGGCAATACTTCATTGTCTCCACTTCCTCTGTCATTTGACCTGTAACTTTGATAGTGCACTTCCTTCAGTTTGAACTTTCCTGCATCACTGACACAACTGGAGCCTGGATTAGGGTGTATATTAACATACTTGAAGGCCTTTGAAGACAGCTGCTACCCTTTCTCAATCTGTTCAGCAAATAATGTAATCATGACCAGCATGACAACACAGGGAGGCCCGTGCAGAGGAGTCTGTTCACCAACAGTAAGTGAAAATGGATCAATATGATCATGGCTGTCAAAAACAAAGTCATTCAAAGGATTTCTGAAGAAGTTGGAAGGAATTTAATGAAGGGAAGTAGTCACTCCATCTTTTTATTCTTGAATGAGAACACGAGGAGACACAGCAGGGGCATACTTGTCAAATGTGAAAGAAGTGAACCTCCCACAGGGCCCGAGGAATGGAGAAGCCCTGATGCTGAATTAAAAAGAGAGGGAAAAGCACAGATGTCAGGATAAAGAGTCCCGTGTGATTCCTTCAGCCTAGTGCAGTTGAGTTGTACTAAGCCACAGAGGAAAAGGAGAATTGCTATTAAGTCTTTCAGTAGTGAGACAGGAAAAACAGTAAAGAACCACCTGTTTCCTTACAGTTTCACTTTCTAGTTCTCATCTGCAACACTGTGACTGCACTGCCTGCAAACACAAGGGGACTTCTCGTCTTCCTTTTCTCCTGTAGTCAGTCATTTCTGCCTTTCCCTGAGGTGCCAATGAATTCTAAAACTCAAGGAAGAATTTAGTCAGTGAGCAGGTAGGATTGTAAAGGCAAGAAGGGGGAAGAGAAGGCAAACAAGCAGGTAAATGTCAAACCAAACAAGTGAAGGAATCTATAGCACCAATATCAAAGCAGGAAAAGCCACAATGGCTAAGAACCTGAGGCTAATATGATTTACTTTCATGCCTTAGGACATTCAGTTCCACATAATCCACTGTCAAAGTCAATTAAAAGTATTACAGTATCTGCTACTGGAACTGATCCAATCCATTGAGAAGAAAACGTCAAATGCCTGTAAGGTACGAGCACTTAATAACAAGGATTTATACCAAGATACAATCAAAATGAACAAGCTGTACAAAAGAGCAAACCAAGGCTAGGTTGCTTGTGTCTCTCTTTTTTCAGTATCTGCACTTGATTTCTCAAGGGATTATTTTAAACTAACTTCAAACTTAACAGCATTAGGAAACAAAGGAACAAAGATTTTTTTTTTAACACTGGCCCATAAAGTTACTTTCCTAAGTCTATGCTGATATATCAAAATAGACATAATTATTAGATTTTTAAAACACTCAGAGCCTGGCACCTTCTGCTGAAATCAGTAACACCATCTAACTTTCACCACACAACTTTACCACTACTGAGAGGATGATCCACCCTGGAATGTGGTTAAGTAGTACTATTTGAAGAAGGAAACTGTGCTGGTGGGCATAGGGAAGTGCTTTGAAGAGTCTGAAGTCAGAGTACAGTCTCTTTTTGTCAAAGACATACAGGCAGAACTGTTTGTTTAGAACTGGAACTGCTCCCCGGATCTTCCCCCAGTTTTAGGGCAGACAGGTGAGTAATGATTTTTACTATATCTACTTGGCTAAGAAACACCAGCCCATTCTGGCAAAAGAGGACCTCAGCCACATTTATTTCTGCCTTTCCCCTTTCTTGACTTGTGTACAATTGCCATGTACTTCAACACAAAGCCTCTAATACTCTGGAAATTCCAGCTGGCACAGAGCAGAGCAGCATGGGCCCTCAGAAACACATGCCGCCGTGAGTGCATCAGATCTATTCTCCTCACTTGAAAGTGGCTTCTCAACAGGCAACAAATGAAGTTCTAGTTCTACCAGATGGCAGGGTGTCTAAAAGATCAACAAAACCTCCAAAATTAACATTATGATCAACATAATCCCATGGTCAAGCCCGCCCTATGGGAGCAGTCCAAACCTCACCACACAAGTACAGGTTGATTTTCTCTCACCTTCTCTTCTTCTAGCATTAACACACAACAGTAGGAATAGTTTATATTTTAACCTCAAATTCCATTACACATACTCTTCCTCTTAAGAAACTGTGGAGTGGGCAGCACAGTCAGGTGGCTGGTACGCTGCCATGTGACCGGGAAGTATAAAAGCCATACCAAGTGGTGACGTGGGTGGGAAAGGACTAGTGGATTGTTTAGCACACCCTCATTTACTGTATAAACACACTGGAGGTGCTAGGAAGTGCATAGAAGTGCATTCATCACAAAGAAGAACCACTCAGTCCTACTGTAAAATCAGAAAGTAAGAGAGGAAACTGAATCAGATTTTCATTTCTAACTTCCAACACCTCATCGAGCCAGGGCTGGACAATTATGATGCACTGATGCAACGTAACTTGTGGAAAGCAGGCTGGTTTACTGGATACACTTTGCTAGCAGACAAACTGCTATGGCACAGGCAGGCTCAGCAAAAACAAAGCCTGCAAGAACAGAAAGAGCCCTCTAAAGTGATACACAAAGTGACCATGGGTATGGAGGAAAACTGTGCTTCTACTGTTCCTCTTGAAAACAGATGCAAGATTTGTTTCCAGGCCTGTTCACTTGACTTCTCCTGAGTATGTTAACAACTTATTCCTATATTTCTCACTTCTTTTTAATAGGAAAGATTCCACTGAAAAATTGTGGATAGCACAGGAGACTAGTTTTAGTCCACCTTTTTAGCACAGTAAAAAATCTTTCTACACAATATAATTTCATTTGCTACAATGAATCATTATAAAGTCAGCTGAAGTGCAAGATAACATATCTTAAGAACCTTCAAAGAAAAAAAATAAAATCGTATGTACCTAATTATACATCAAAGAGTACTTTAGGAATAAATTCTGTTATCTGCAATGTTAGAAATTTTTTTAGTGCTCTACTTTAGTAATAATATAAGAACAGTGCTGCTTGAATTAACCATTCTGCATAACTGTGCCCAGATATCAGGGGTGTCCAAATGTACTTTTACATGTCCACTCTATTCTTATCATTAGAGATTCTCATTCCATATTTCCCACAAAAAATATTCAATTCTTAATGCAGAAGTACTTCCACTGTGGTCCTTTTTAATAACTTCAGTTTTGTCACTGTTCAGTATAATATTTTATAAAACTTCTTTTTGAGTTAAAGGGCATGAAGTTCCAATAATACCAGTAATGTTGTCCTGGTTTTGGCTGGGATACAGTTAATTGTCTTCCTAGTAGATGGTACAGCACTGTGTTTTGGGTTTAGGATGAGAAGACTATTGATAACACCCTGATGTTTCCAGTTGTTGCTATGTTGTGTTTAGACTAATTCAAGGATTTTTCAGCTTCTCATGCCCAGCGAGCAAGAAGGCTGGAGGGGCACAAGAAATTTGGGAGGGGACATGGCCAGGACAGCTGACCCAAACTGGCCACAGGGGTATTCCATACCATGGGATGTCATGCCCAGTATATAGACTGGGGGGAGATGGCCTGGGGAGGAGCGCTGCTTGGGCATCAGTCAGCAAGTGGTGAGCAATTGCATTGTGCACCACTTGTCTTGTGTATTCCAATCCTTTGATTATTATTGTCACTTTATTGTTGTTATTAGTGTCATTGCTAGTTTCTTCCTTTCTGTTCTATTAAACTGTTCTTATCTCAACCCACGAGCTTTACCTTTTTTCTGATTCTCTCCCCCATCCCACTGGGTGGGGGGGAAGTGAGTGAGCAGCTGTGTGGTGCTGAGTTGCTGGCTAGGGTTAAACCATGACAAATGTATACTGCATTCGCATTTCAGCTTTCAATTATTTTCACGTTTCTATTATCACTTTCTCCACAAAAATGTTTATATGGGGGCAGTCTCATTTTACACACAAGAATACATCTAATTCTGACATCCATCTGCTGTGCTGTCTAGAAACCTTTTTTATTATATTTGTCACAGCATGTTTAGAGGTAAACTTACCCTGTGACATTTCAAGATATAATAGCATTTTCTCATGCACACTAATGAAAATCCTAAAAATCTCCTACACTATGTTGAAAAATTGCCTTAAATCATAGATACAATGTTTTTCAAGGTACTTTGAATCTGCATGCTACTTTGCATCTAAAATGCTTAATCAAAGTTGATCAGAGTTGAGGTTGTAAGGGACCTCTGGAAGTCTTGTCTTGTCCAAGCCCCCAGCATAAGGAGGGCCACCTAGACCCAGTTGCCCAGGACCATGTCCAGATGGCTTTTGAATATCTCCAAGGATGGAGACTCCACAACCTCCCTGGGCAACCTGTGCCCGTGCTCAGTCACCCTCACAATGGAAAAGTGTTTCCTGATGTTCAGAGGGAACCTCTATTTTAGTTTGTGCCTGTTGCCTCTGGTCCTGTCATGGGCACCACTGAAAAGAGCCTGGCTCCGTCCTCTGTGCACCTTCCCTTCAGGTATTTATGTACATTGATTAGATACCCCTGAGCCTTCTCTTCTCTAGGCTGAACAGTCCCAGCTCTCTCAGTCTTTCCTCATAGGAGAGATGCTCCAGTCCCTTAATAGTTTTCATTGGACTCTCTCCAGTATGTCCATGTCTGTGACGGGTTGACCCTGGCTGGATGCCAGGTACCCACCAAAGCCGCTCTATCACTCCCCCTACTTGACTGAACAGGAGAGGGAGAATATAATGAAAGACTTGTGGGTCGAGATAAGGACAGGGAGAGATCACTTAACCA
>JAVKLA010000010.1:21522-66857 GCA_034782735.1 Sagittarius serpentarius
GTCCTCCACGGGCTGCAGGTGGAGATCTGCTCCAGCATGGACCTCCCTGGGCTGCAGGGGGACAGCCTGCCTCACCAGGGTCTTCCCCACGGGCCGCAGGTGAATCTCTGCTCCGGCGCCTGGAGCACCTCCTGCCCCTCCTGCTTCACTGACCTGGGGGTCTGCGGAGATGTTTCTCTCACATGTTCTCACTCCTCTCCGGCTGTGGCTTCTGAGCCCCAGCAACTTTTTTTCCTTCTCAAGTATGTTATCACAGAGGCGCCACTGCTGTCACTGTTTGGCTCGGCCTTGGCCAGCGGCGGGTTCATCTTAAAGCCGGTTGGCATTGGCTGTGTCGAACACAGGGGAAGCCTCTGGCAACTTTTAAAGAAGCCACCCCTGTGGCCCCCCTGCTACCAAAACCTTGCCACGTAAACCCATGACAGTGTCTCTCTTGTACTGGGGAGCCCAGAACTAGACACAGTACCCCAGGTGTGGCTTCACCAGTGCCGAGTAGAGGGGAAGGATCACCTCCCCTGACCTGCTGGCAGTGCTTTGCCTAATGCAGCCCAACAATACACTAGCCTTTTTCTGCTGCAGGGACACGTTGCTGGCTCTTGTTCAACTTGGTGTCCACCAGGCCCCCTACATCCTTTTCTGCCAAGCTGCTTTCCAGCTGTGTGGCCCCCAGCACTTACTGGTGCATGGGGTTGTTCGCCCCCAGTTTCAACATGAGCCAGCAACATGCCCTTGTAGCAAAAATGCTAACAGTATCTTGGGCTGCATTAGGAAGAGTGTTGCCAGCAGGTTGAGGGAGGTATATAAATACCTGAAGGGAGGGTACTGGATCCAGTATCGATCCCTGGGGTACATCACTTGTTACTGGCCTCCAACTAGACTTCATGCCACTGATAACAATGCTCTGGGCTCAGCTGTTCACTCAGTTTTCAGTCTTCCTCACTGCCTGTTCATCTAGCCCATACTTCAGCTTCTCTGTGAGCATCTTCTGGGAGGCAGTGTCAAATGCCTCACTGAAGTCAAGGTATACAGTATCCATTGCTCTTAAGTGTACCAGAACCATGATTTCCTCTCATATTCTTTTATTGTTCATTAATACATCAATATTCCTGATGTGCTACAGTTACCATTTTTAAAAGAGAGTAGGTTAGACATTCAGCATTTATCAATTTATCAATTGGTTCATTGCCCCTGAAATCAGTGATACATAATCCTTCCCCATTAGACCAGGAATCAGCCTTTAATACCGGGAAAAGAGAGCAAAAAACCAGAGGAGCAACCAAGTTAATGTTCTCTTTTTTTTTTTAATCCTTTTTTCTTTATAAATTCACTTCTTCGGGGAATCCTTGAGGACGTCTCTATAAGACGCCTGAAAGAACAGAGAATTGTGGGCTAGTAATTGGGATGGAAGAATGTCTGATTCCCAGGAAGAATGTCATACACCTGGCAGTCCTTAAAAAAAAAGAAACAGAAGAGTGGGACATGAAAAACTGGAATGACTAATAGATCAGAAGAAGGAATGGTATCACAATAAAAGACTATTCAGAGACAAGAGCCTCCATTGCTTCTCAGCTTTGATTAAACCCCTGAGCTGGCTCATCTCATGTACTGAATGAATCAAGGGGTCCTCTGGAAAAAATGGGAAAGTCTTGGTGGCACAGAACTGATTAAAAACTAGTGGAAATCATATACCCAATGAGAAGTCATTAAGAGCAGCTTAAAACTATAGATTCCTTACACATTTTACCCAAGTGCAGTTTCTTACTTTCAAACAAACATCATATTCAAATTTAGATATGTTTCCAAATTATTCACTTTTTTACATGCAACATCCAAAATCTTTTAAATAATCTTCCTTAAAAATAAGAGTAAATTTCCTTCCTTTTTTACGATGTTAATCCTCAGAGCAGAGGTGTCATAGGATACAATTATGAAATCTTGAAGTAAAATCCATCTTTCAAAGGGTAAAAAGTAGTACAGTTACATAATTTAAAAGGTAGAGTAATAAAATAATAATAGTACAGGCAACTTTCTAAAGATCTTGGTGTAGATTATAATTTATCTGGAAATTAGGAAATAGTTTCAGTTTCATTTCAGAAACAAACAAAGGCACACAAAGGTTAACTAATTAGCTTGGGGTCACTTAATTATATCATGGAATCAAAAAGGGGGATGCAGAACAGTTGTGCTTGGCCACTGTTTTAAAAATATAACTGAAATCTGCTCTGAAGTCACATGCCTGCTTCCTAGATTGCATTCCATTCAGGAGTACTATCTATCCAGAAAATAGATCACCTTGTGCCTTACACTGGCAAACAAAAGAAGTTATAAATCTGCCAATACGGTACCTCAGTAATGAAACATGTATAACATACAATATGGAACAAATGAAAAGACAAAGTTCTGAAGATGTTTTGTCATTTTCTTACCCACTTTTATTGCTGCAGAGAAATGAGAACAGGGTGGTGTGGAAAGACTAAATGATTAGAAGAAAGGCAAAACAGAATCACCTGGATAAAATGAAATTCTAGTACAAAAATGTGACTGATGATGAAGTGGGAGGAAGAAGGTGCATGCTTACATGCACTCATTTTTTGTCAGTGCAGGACTGAGTCAATTCTACAGCATTACATACCAAAGTGAGAAATAATCGGATTCTATCCCACATCTATTTCCTCTAAAAATGTGGTCATGTATACACATGGCAATACTGCAACACAATCAGCAACATCCTAGACTGGCTTCTCTAAAGGGGAAGCATAAAGAGTGTAATTCACTGGCATTATACTGAGATATTTCAATAGAGAGACAAGAGGAAGCAAATAAAAAATGAAAGGTGAAACTCTTCCTTGATATGGTATTAGTCACTGTCTTTATCTTTGAAATAGGTGATAAGGGATGAGGTATACCTAATGTTGGTTAATATCCTATTTGTTACCATTATACTGAATTTAGCAGTCTATCTAACAAACAGAGAACTTTTAGCCCATTTGAATGTGACTCCTAAAGCTAACATGGCACTTGTATGAGTCCAACCTGTTGCTGAAGGAGTACTGTTTCTTCAAGTAAAATCTGTGTGGAAGTAGCTTTAAATTTACAATTCTATTATTTAAAAAATGTCACGTATTTCTAAGTAACAAGAAGAATATCAGCTTCATGTGATTGTACAACTTTCCCCAATTACAAGACCAAAACGCCGTGGGAAAGTTAAGAGATGCTTGGGACAACCTGAGCATTGAATATCCAGGACAATTCAGATCCTGTAATATGAACGTGTTTTACCCACCATCTGTGATGAACACACGGTTCTTTCTAGCCTTACATATCAAGCATCCTCATTGCTATTTTGTATTGCAATAGGGCTAGATAATATCAGAATGATTCAATGGAAAATGTTTTGATTTGTTTTAACAGTAATGTAAAGTTTTGGCAGAACTCATACACCAAAGCTAAAAGGTTCTGTATTTTCAAAACCTACATCAAATTCTCATTTGCAGTAGTGTCAGTCTGTTAGTCTTTATATCAGTTCTTCATTTAAACAACACATGTAGATTAACACACCCACATACATTCCTTTGCTATCATTTTAGCCATGCACCTAACCAAAAAGACAGATCCTAAAGTGCACTGTAGCTGGAATTGTATGGATCTTAAGAGATCCAGAAGCATATTTTAATGGCCAGGTAATAAGGAATTAGGAAACAGACCTATAAAGGCTATCAATATAGAAATTTGCAAATGGACAGGTTTCCTTAAGTCTTTATCTGGAGCTATGTGATTATTTTTAATTTTTTTTTAATTTGCCCATTTTAGAAGAGGAAAATTTTTATCTTTGAAAAAATGAACACCAATTCAAGGTGCATTTTTAAAAGTCCAATAGATGGAAGTTTCTCCTTTAGTGTGTTCTAAATACTGGACAGATTCTCTGTCATCTTGTATTTTCTCAGTTCTCTTCTTCATTCCTCAGCAGAACACTGTCAAGGCGAATCATATCAAGGCACCTCCACAGAAAGAGTGACCATGTATATTCAGAAGATACTAATATATTTTATAACATAGAGTTATCCAAGGTAGTGGTAGTTCTTTTCAGGTTTTGCACACATAATTGCAATTTATTTTAAAAAATCCAACAGCTTTCCATCTTGTGACAGCAAAGCCCCTCTCATCTTTTGAGTAAAACCTTAAAAGGACATCCCACTGCATTCCTTTTTATTAGCAGTCCCCAATGCTAAAGGAAAAATATTCTCATTTCATTTCAAATTAAGAATAATTTGCATAATCTGGGGCTCAAAAACCACGCAATCTACTAGCAAAAAATCGTATGAGAAAATGGAAAATAGGAAACAACTTCTGTATCGGACAAGGAGCTAAAATAGGTGATCTTTAGACACATGAACAAATCAGGTCTTTAACTTAAGATCTCCGGGAAGTGGATTTACTTTCTGAGCAAGTTACAAGATCATTAATTTACACAATATTCAAAAGCTGGAATTCTGGAAGAGAAGCATGCAAAAGCAAGCACCTCCCAGTCAACATGCTGCCAACAAAGGTAATACATCTTTTACTATAGCTTCCAACTCTATAGAGCTGATAACTAAACCAACTTATGCTCCTGATCTGTCAGTCTTTCATATCTCAGATATGTGCCACCAGCTGCATCACGATAGAAGCACTGAGTCTTTCTCGCTGTCCCTGCACCTGGAAAGCTTTCACCCAGCAGACATTTAATGAAAAAGAGTATATTTCTGCAGAAAGTTTTAGTTTTACTAAGAAGTGATCATTTTTTTGCAAAAGAATATTTCCTCAGAAAATTCATCATCTGAATTCTTGAGCATTCTCATGGCAATTAATATACTTTTCTGATACCATTTTTCATTATTTTCCTTCCACACAGAGATTATAATATCTTCTTAATAAAACAGTCATCCAAGCCAGACAGAAAAACAGACACTTTAAGGAATATTAAAACTGCCTATCACAGTGCACAAAGAGGACTTAAGAGCCTACTAAGGAATCCACATCCAGGAGCAATCAGTTATTCACAGTATATATTGTCCACAGTCTGTAAGACTTGGCTGTAAATGGAGAGTTAGGAGCAGTACTTAATTTGGTCATCTGCGGTCCCAAAATAGAGTTCTCAGTTTTCTGAGTAGGCTGCACAGAGAAACAGATCTGGCAGTCTTGGACAGGATACACTGAATCTGTCATAACTTTCTCATTGTTAGAGGTCCACAATATGCCTCCAAATTCAGTTTTGGGACCTAATCAGAATGGCTAAGACTATAATGTTAATAAAAGAGTCAAGAGACTATTCTCTGGCTCTCAGGCCATGTGGCAGATGCACACCACATAGCATTTGACCCTGAGTCCCTCTGGGCCCCATGAATCGCCCCTCTGACCACAAGACATAATTATTCTTTACTGTGTTTTCTTTTCAGTTCAAACCACCTGAAATAACATAAGAGCTGTTCATACAGCTCCTCCAGCTTTGGTTGTTCTCTGTCTGCAAAATTTCAAATCTAAAAATAGGACCTAAATTATAGAATCATAGAATCATAGAATCATAGAATGGCTTGTGTTGGAAGGGACCTTAAAGATCATCTAGTCCAACCCCCATGCCATGGGCCACCCGCTAGATCAGGCTGCCCAGGGCCTCATCCAACCTGGCCTTGAACACCTCCAGGGATGGGGCATCCACAGCCTCTCTGGGCAACTCATTCCAGTAAATATTCCTTCTGTAATGATATGTCACACTGAAACTGCAGGCAAAAAAATGAGTATGTATTACCATATACTACTGCTGTGGCTTGTAGCTGTACTGTAATTAAAAGTTGTTAATGGTTCAGTTGTAAGTGTCTAATTCATAGGTTTTATCACTCAGCCTTAAAAGACAACAGCTTCATTTTATTTCATTTACTTGAGTGAGTAATCCTCAGTTGTGAAAGGAGTCCTGTTAATGAGTCACATCAATAAAGATGCAGGATTGGCCTGAAATTGAAAATAACATTTCCAGTGTAAGCTTTAGTTGAAAGGCACATTTCTTTCTTTTCCCACCTCTACCTGTAAATGAAAAAGAACAACTTCATCTGAGCCAAAATGAAAACATGTAGACACTCTCAGTTAACACAGGGTTTGTTTTCAGAATGAAATAGGAAATTTATCAAGCGAACAGTCATTACAGGATTATGATTTTTTTTGGAAAAAAAGTCTTTGAAATGTAGTTCAGGTGTTTATCTTTGCTCATGATCAGTGGTCAGTGGTCTTCTAAAGCAAAATCCAAAGGATCTTATTGCAAATATTACATGAGATGCTGAGTTTATACTCACTTCATACTCAATACAACCCCAAACTCATTTCAAACCCATTAGTAAACTGTCCGATACAAAAGAAACGTTTGTTTCTGGATAATGCCTACATATGATGGTCTTTCACTGGCAAATATGAGGCTTTGACACATGTTATGAATGTCTATTTGACCATCTAAGGCCTGGTCTTTTCCAAACTATCAGTCCACCACAGTACAGAAGAAATTCAGTCATTTTGGTGGAGATCTTATCTGCATTTTTATGCAGTGCCTCTCCTGTGGGATTTCCCAGATCTGTAAGGTAGCCCGTGCGCTTAACACTCTATGCTCCCTAGCACTGCACTTTTTTTCCTGCAACATTTTTATTTCAGACACTACCTCAAATGATGGGCCCTTGCCTCAACAGAGATCTTGTATCACTTAGCATAGCACACATAGAAGTGCTAAATCACAGGGAAGAATGATGTTTCTTTGAGGGACATGAACTCCAGGCTACTGGGGCCAATAAAACTATCCAGTTTCTTCTGCTGAGATGAACGAGGGAAGTGAACGTATATCACAGAAGCTAGCAAGAAGTTTGTGCATCAAAACTGGTGTTACAAGGGTGCAACCTTCAAGCTACTAACAGTGCTGGAGAGCTAATGCAAAGGAGGCCTAGCCAATGTTGATTCTGATGGTTTACCTTATTTTGAGCTGCTTATTTTAATGGGGATATTGAACTCATAAAACTAGATCAGGATTTGTAAAGGCAAAGTTTGATCCTGATGAGCTGAAATCCTGCCGTGGTAAACCAGTCCCCCAGCTCAGTACTTTCAGCAATGCAGGAAGCTGCTCTTACCAACACATCAATTTCAGACCACAGAGAACTTTCAAGATAGAAATTAGACATTAACAAAGCACAAGAAACCACAGATAACACCTCAGCATTAGAATACAACAGAAAACAACATGGAGGAAAGTTTGACTCAGAGCTCAGAGGAAGGGTCCAAGAGCAGGATGAGCAAAAGTACTTAGGTGTGCTGACAGCTAAAAACCTCGCTCAAGACAGCAGCCACTGAAAGAAAAGCTAGGTTAGACATGTCTTTGAAAAGCTTACCTACCATTTAAATTCCAGTGATAACAAGTGATAAAAAAAAAGGGATCAGGAGGCCTCAGGCTGAGACTTACAGGAATCAAGGAATTAATTTTATTTATATATGTATATATATGCACTGAGCACCTAAAAGGCTTTGACAAAAAGCTAAAGTTGTGTTGGCTAGAATAATTGAAAATTATTCCTGGGGCAAGGATTTTCTTCCATGTCTTCAGTTACAAAGGAACTGGCTGAAACGTTCTCAGAGCTACCAGATTATGAGAGAATGCATGGATCCTTTGGAACGGCCTTGAAAATCTCAAAGGTTAGCAGTTTCCCTGATTTGTGTCAAAGGGTGAAAACCAAGATGAATAGATCCAAAACCACATTAATATTTCATCAGGCTACAGAAAGGGCAATGATTTTGACCTGGGGGCAAAGACAAGCTGGATATTGGGAATGCAAGTGGGAGATGGTACCGACCACAGAGGAGGTAGAGATAAAACTCAGGGGCCTTCATGAGCTATCGGGTGCCTGTGAATTTCCAACCAGGAATTCTGAAAGACTTAGCACATGCGTTCACATGAAAATACTTTTAATAAATGTCTCAAGTTGTCATATGAACAGGTAGCAGCAATTATTGACCTTGTGTTTATGAAGCAGTGGGGACAGAGAAAGTGATCCAGCCAGTTACTGCACTATTTGGACCTCAGTGGAACACGGTGCTTTCAAGCAGATGACACTGGTAGACAGAAATGAATACAAAATGGATTCAAAGGCAGATAAGTCCAGACTAAACTTGACAGCATTCTTTTTTGAAGAGAGCTGGCTTTCAAAGAAAATCCTTAGATGTCCTCTGTCCGGACTTCAGGAAAATAACTGGTACAGGGCTATGTGGGAAATTAATAAATAATGCTAGAGAAAAAAAGAGGTAAAAGAGGAACTGTTAGATGGGTATTGCTAATGGAAAAGTGGAAACAGAGTGTTGGATAGTTGACAGAGTTGAAAGAGGCAATTTAGCACACCGGAGGGAGCTTAATGGTAGTTACTCAAGGATCAGTTCTGGGGCCAATTCTTTATAAATTTTCTTTCATGGTCATGGCATAAAAATGAGTGGTATGATGACACGAAGCAAAGAAGCATTGTCAATACAAAACAAAATCAAGTCACTGCAGAGAAAAACTGGAATGATCTGAGGACAGGAGTGATAGAAAAAGGAGTGTGGACTGCAACACTATTTACTTGAGGACGTAATTGCAAATATTTCTGCAGTAAATGTAGGAAATCACTAGTGGAAAATGACTGAAGAAAATGATCTATCTTGGCTATGAGGCACAGATTTACCAGAAAACTAGAATGTCCTTCCTCTCTTGCACCAGCATTTATTTGAGAGCAAGTACAGCACAGATACTCATACTGCATGTGCTGCAATTTCACACTTGTTCAGCTGCCTAGACCCCCAGTCAGATCACAGTATGCTTAAGGGCTGATCACAGAACAACTATGAGCAACGCAGCTGTGACAAGAATGAAGACAAAATCAGGATGTATTACTCAAAGTATTTTCTGTGAACACAGAGAACCATGTGTGCCATTATAGAAGGCATTGGTAACAAGTGACAATTCCAGCCACCCATTAAAAAAAAAGAAGACAAAACCAGAAACAGGTGGAGAGAGGCTACTAGGAAAAGCATGAGAGTTATGGTTGATGTAATAGCAGAGCTCTGAAGCTGCAGTTTCAGGAGGTCTTGGCCAATCCCTTTTTTCTTGGGGTGAAATGAGCAGTCTTTGTTAGCTTGTCTCTATTGGAAGTGACGTGACAGTCCTGAACTAGAAGCAAAAAGTTTGGTTTTTTTTTTTAAAAAAAGTCTCACAACAGCACAGGTATCTTAACAGGTTTTTTAGCAAAGTTTTAGATTTATATTTACAACTTTATGCAGATCCAAGATTACAGAGATAGAAGAGGTGTTAAAAAAATAACAACTCTGCATGCTTTCTCTTTCATGCATTGTAGAAAAGTGCATTCTACACTCAAAGAAAGAATCAGTAACTCTATCATAGAGTGATATATTTATGGTGTTCTGCAAGAAGGGCAATTATCTTTACCACATCATAATACAGTCCCATAAAGAAAGATTCTCACACCCTGAGACAACACACAGAAACATAATGCCTTCGAAGACTTTTTATAGCCCCCTATTCTAAAATTTCCAGGGTTAAACAAACAAACAAAAAGAACATTTTATTTAAAAAGTGTTCTGACCATTAAGGCAAAAAATGTGCGTTTTTGTAACGTCTTTTGGTAACCAGGGCTAGCAAACAGAAGGACCAACCAGTAAAGACTTGGCTTTCATTCTTTCCTCCAAAGAGCCTCCAAATAGCTCACTGTTGCATTTTTACTGGTTTATACCTTACTTAGGAATTTTTGCATTCATTCAAAGTAATAGCCTTTTCAATCTGTTATCCTGTCTTCCACAGTAGCCACAGGCAGATAATTTATGCAACAGTTTAAACTTTCTTCCTTGATAGGGAACTGTTTGATATTGTATTGATGCATAAAGTTCCTTCCTCACCTCTGGCAGGTAGCAGTTAGATTACATCCTGAAAACTTACATCCCACGATAGCTGTTCCTTTGAATATTTTTAATACAAGCTAGCATTACTGTTGTTTGTGTACTAAATGTCCCTGTAAAGTGGGAAGGCCATATATGGGCCATATATGACTTGTCAAAACAATTGATTTAGTCTGGCTGCTCTCTTCTCATATTATTTCTGAGGCACAAGTGAGGAGGAAGCTGCCAGCCACCTCAACAGTTCTATGCCCAGTCTTCTTTTCCAGCAGTCCAGCATGTGGCAGTCACAGAAAAATGGGAAAATGGCAGTGAAGGGCCCTTGTGAAAGAAAGCAGCAGGGACTGGGATAGATCAATGATTCTGGAGGTGGCAGTGAAGAATAGCCAAAGCTTTCCTTCATAGATATGGACAGACATATGCTGCATTGTGCATCAGCAATATTTCCATTGCTTTAGGGAAGCATCAGATCTAGCAAGCATACACAACCTCGCTGATTTGGGCATGTTCAGTAAATCTAGTGCCATAAGGATTAATCTAATTTACTGTGCAAGTGCAAATCCTCTGGTCAGTCCATTATGTGCCAGCCACGTGACCATGGAAGAGCCATGGCACATGACTCAAGTGCTTTTATAAGAAGCTGTGTGACCAGCCATATCAGAAAGATTGGGCACCACCAACATAAATAAATAATGGCAAAAAAGATTGTCCACATACGAAGGTACCAATCTAGCATTCAGGTCTCTAAAATTCAGTTTTGCTCTGCAAGAGATTCTGTCTGTGGTCCAGGGCAAATCATCTAGTGTTCCCTCGGTGTCAATTCTGTTCACTAGATTAGGGACATGATAATACTTTCCTGCTTTAGAAGCCTGCTGTAAGGATTAATATATTAAGGATTCTTAAACTTTCAGATCGTATGTTATTGGATGATTACCCAAGGTAGTGAGAAATGTTAGACCCTTTTATTAATCCCATGAAGTTCACTGCCTCAAAGCTTGAGGCAGTGATGCCATATCCATGTAAAAACTATTTCCTGCTATCAGTTTTAAACTGAAAGGCTGTGATTTCATTGTGAACCCTTTGTTCTTGTGTTCTAAGACAGTCAAATTGGTGCACCTTCTTGACCTTCTCTAAACCATTAATAATTTATACACCTCTTTCATTTCACCCCTTATTCATCTCGGCTTTAACGTAAATAGCTTAATCTTTTTAATCTCTGCATGTATGGAACTCTTTCCATGCCTCTAATCATTCTCATTACTATTCTCTATTTCCTATTTCACTTATAGCCTAAGTGAAGTAAAGTGACCAAATTGAATGCATATTCAAAATGGAAGGTTACTATTGCTTTATGTAAGATGTTTATAATACATTTGATTTATTTCTAAATTTCATGATCCTCTTTTTTTTACCTTGCGTGTGTACCTCTGAATATAGCTGCTCTTCATTTAGAACTTCTCAGGGTGTGCAAGTAGTTCCAATATTTTTTTTCCAATGTCCATTAATATTTTCTTACTTTTTCAGCTGCTGTTGCAGTACAGGCTTCCAAACTGTAGCTCCATGAATTCTGCACCCTGGTGTTCCCTCTGTTTTGCTCTTATTTAATTTCTTCTGTCTCTCCTGTTTTGCTGCTTTCTGTTTTGCTTTAAGTCACCAGTCTCCTGACTGTCTTGTTTGCCAGCTGTGCCATACCATCATTTTGTGTTGCCCATGAGAAAGTGCCCTTGTGCTCAAAGTCCTGTTGATGCTGACTGGGCTAAATCCAGCTGCAGTGCAGTATGGACCATTGTCTGAGTACAGTAATCTCAGGCCAAACACATACTTTGCAAAACAGACCTGGGGCTCCCTAGTCAGAGCTGTTACCTGTGTGTCCTTCAGACAGGCACTTCCCAGAAATGTGCGTAGCATCTTACAGGTGACTGTTACCAGAAGTAAAGTCTATTCTCACCTTCTGCCAGAATCGAGATGTGCAAAGACTGTATGCATATAGGTACTCAATTAGATAGTTATGTATGCCAAGCAGACAGGCTCTCTAACTGGTCTTAGTGATGTCCATAATTTCATATATGAGATGTTGCCCATTTCATATCAACTCCTAAGATTATGACTCAATTCTCCTGTCTCAACCACACAGCTCATCCATCATCTCATACAAGAGAGAGCTTCATGGGGTACTTACTCCTCACAATCTGGTCAACGCCAGAGTATAAATTGGTTTACTCTCATTAATCCCCACTTTCAGTACGGTGGTGTGTGAGAGAGTGAGCGCATATGCATCTCAAGAAAAGAAGCAAATATAATAACATCGTCCATTGCTGGAATCGTTCTCAGAGATGCATGCACTGTGTTTAGGAAAACCAGTTCAGTATCTGCAACTAGTAGTGACTCTTGCTCCATGTTGTAGTTCTGGAGTCTTCACAACACTCAGTCATCCAAGTGTACTCAGAATGCAGCTTTTCTGATGAGACTGCTCACAGTGCTGGTACCTAGAGGTGAGTTGGTGAAAATGTTTGCTCGCAAAAAGCTCAATCTGTGACTTTTTTTCTAACAGCCATTTTTTTGTGTCTCTTGATACTTTCTAACAAATTCTGCATGAACTCAAACCCCCAGCTGCTGCCTTAGCAGTCACAGCATCCTTGGTTTCCAGCAGGACAAATATTTTAGGCAAATACTTCAGCTATAATATTTTTATTCTTCAAATGCCTGTTCTTGGACCCAGGACTCTTCTTATGCTGCATTGCTATGTGTTAAAACCTGTCTCAAAGGCTATTTGTAAGAGCATGCAGTATCTAGGACAGTTACTGGTCCTTACAGATCATTGGCTCCCCTCATATATATCGCTCTTACATACTCTTAATAGCATCTCAAGGCCTGCCCATTATTTCCTATAAGTCTAGAGTTCAGTTCCCCTCACCTTCACCTTGCACTCATCCCAGCGCTTGCTTATAAATTGTGGCATCTTCATATTATGGACCCGCATTGCTTGTTCCTTGATGCTTTGTTTACCTTCAAGAATATCATCAGTACTGCTCCTAGGACTTTTTCTAGTGAGTGTTTCAATTAACATCAGAACTCCTTTGAAGATGGACAGATACTTAAAGCTACTCATGGACAGCAGTGCTAGCCCAATGATAACAGTAAAGGTAGTTGCATTGCCTTATTATGCCAAAATTTGTACTTGACTTCACCTGAAATGGTACTTTTTATCCTAAAGCAGATCTTACATTCTCAGTCTCTGGATAAGGCTCTGGACTTATTTGCAGTGTGACATCAGTACAGGTTCTGATACTACCCGAAGAGTCCCTCATTTCCTGTGGAGCTAGATTACCACTGTAGTCTGCTGTAAGTACCCTACACAGAATTGGTAGTTCATTGGTATGTTTGGCAGTTCCTTTCTATGGGGAGTTTAAAAACATTTCATTGTCTCACATAGTAAACATGGGAATATACCTCTAAAACAACCCTGCACTGCAGGTGTCCTTTTCCTTGAAATATATTCACAGTCTCGTATTTGGATGCTGCTAGACAGTTTTCATTTCTCTTTTCCATCAAGGACTTCATTGCTGTTCAACCATAGGAGCTACACCTCCATTTGGACTACTGGGAATTCTAACAAGTAACATCATTTAGGGAGGAGGAGTTCTTACGGACAGCATGTATTCAGCCCACTGACTTCAGAAAGGTTTACTGTCTTTCACCACTTGTAGACATCCATCTTAATTCTAACGACTTATCAGTCTCATTTATCACCTGGTATTATAATGCAGCTGGAATTAATTGGTTGCCAGTCTAACAACATAGCTTCAGACATTTGACATGAGTATATACATATGTACTAGCTTTGGGATCACTCACTCATGGCAGACACCTCTTCTATAGGCTTCCTGTGTTACCCACACTGCTGCTTACCACTCCTATGGTAGTTTCAGTTTTGGGATAAGACGTATTTCTAGTCCTCATGCCTGCCCACAGACGGGGCTTTTTTTTTTTTTTTCTCTACTTTTCATACTGCTTTCTGATGTCTGCCCTAGATCACAATATCTGCCTCAATGTCTCCCACTTCCTGGTTTTCTTTAATTTGAGCCAGTAGATTGCTTTGAGGTTTTTTTCCTAGTATCCACTATTGCTTTGATAGTTTCCCTAGATAATGCAACATTCTTGGTTACTGGAAGCTATGCTGTTGCACTAGATGTATGTCTCTTTACAGTCTTTCCTGTGAGAAAAATGTCTGCCACATACAAATCTGTCATTAACAAGGAATCTTTAATGTTTCCAGGGTTTCACAGGGCTACAAGAGTTCTCAGCTCTTGGTATAATTATTTCCTTCTCTGGTTGGCTTTAAGTAGAAAATAACAAAAACAGCACAACAGCCTCTTGTCCATGATCTTCTGTGGGGTCATGTTACTCATTAAGTACTTTTATCAGTCTTCCCGGTGTTTCAGGCACAATAGCATCTTACTCATTTCTCTTCCATCTTTTCCCAAAAGGATAGTAAAACCCCCCTTACTGTCATTTTCTCACCTTTATTCCTTTGTGCATATACTCAATTACTTTTTTAACCACTTCCTTGTTTGTGTAGGTTATTTTGTCTGGAAATCCATGTCACATTTTTAAAAGTCCCTCCAGGCCATCTGTTTACTTTACTCCTATCTTTATTTTCTAGTTAATCATATTTGAAGGGGGAGGTGTGTCTCTCTGGAATTATTGTGGCTGACATGTTTCTGCATCATGTACTGGACAATAATACAAGAAGACTCCATGTTTATAACACTAACCTGGCTTTTTAATAAGCAAAGTATTTATACAGATGCTGAGACTGCAATTAACACCAAAGCTATGTGCAGGCAGATTAGCTTATATGTGGTCTTTCAGATCTCCCTGCAACCTATATTATTCTCCCTGGTTTCACACAGATTGCTGCACTCAGTTATCCTTATTTACTTTCCCAGCCTAAGGAATTGTACATGATTTAACAGCAGCTAGAGAAGTCAGATGCTGAGCACTTATCAGTAGCAGTGGCAGCTGTTATTCCAATAAATCTGTCTTTTCCAGCTTGACTTTATGTTTAGGTACTCACTTAGGCAAGACTGAATCTATGTTAAACAGAATTCCTCTCAAAAAAGGGAATTTTAAGTATTAGCTCTGGCAACTTTATGTATTTACTAGGAAAGCAAATTTTCAAAACTCTGTGCTCATGTTGCACATATAATACAGGCATGTGCAGATAAAATTACCAATTTTGAGTATTGATAGGATTTTCTTAAATCCATCAGTGGTCTTGTATACCTTATCTCACTTGGACTGTGTCACCCATATAGGATATCTGAAAAGTCTATGCCTAATTAAGCAGTGTATTATGCTGATAGAAAAACTTTTAACATACTCAAATTTACTCTTTGATCATAGACTATGATGGTATTGCCAAGGATAAAAGGCACATTTAGAATTACTTTAGCTTAGATATTTAAACATTACTAGTTCTAAATTCAAATGTATATAGAGATGATCTAAAAATGAGCTACTAAAAATAAACTAAGCTCTTCCTACAGTTTTTGACTCAAGCAACTAAACATGGCAAAATATATTGCAATATTTTGTTAAGATGTTAAAACATGACCGTTAATATGTGCTATCTAGTGTGGAGGGCTCTTTAGTCAATAACACCTGTGTTAATCTAGAGACACCCTGTAATAATTCAAGCAAATCTGAGAAAGAAATGGCAGTTCAGACCTTGTGCTTAAAGCACTATGTTCTTTAGTGTAAACTAGCAATAAAAAATTCATTTCACATTTAAAAATTAAACAAACAGCTATAAATACAAGATATGGCATCAATTACAAAATGAAAATTATATTGCCTTTAAGAAAATACAGCTAATTTTCATTCACCCAAATATGTTCAGTCCTATTTAAAAATTAATATATATGTGTAGAGGCATATTGCATTTTTCCAGGAAGAGACATAATATGTTTTCTTACTTCACACTGCAGTAGAAGTGGCCACATCTGCTCACCTCAGAAAGCAGATGGATGTTTAAATACTGTATCAAAGTATATATTTCAAGGAGAAAATTTAACTGCCTGGGTGTCACTGTTTAATTCAATATAGCTGAAGCAGGAAGATTAGAATTTTTAAAAATTTGCTGAGTTAATTGATTGATGAATAACAGCTTCCAAGAACAGACCTTTATTCATCTCATTTCATATACTCTGATCTGAAATTCACTCAGATTACTTCAGGTCATAAAGTGATAACTAAGGACACACTGAAGTGTGCACTGCACACTGCACACTTGCAGTTTCTATTTTCTAGCATTTTTCTGGGATTTTAATTTACTGGAGATACATGACCAGAACACATATTTCTATAAAACTACTTTTAGAGCTTGAGTCAAGAAATATTGAGGGCAAGTATTTCCCCCACAGTGTTTCTGTGAAGAGCAGTAATGACCTTGTGCCATTTCCCTCTCAGGGGAGAGAAACTTTTTACAACTCTCAACCATAGACAAATGGGAAAGCTTCTCACCTCCAGTGATAAACATTTTTATAAAGATGGTTATTGATGCAAATGCTTCCATGTTTTCTGCCAGATTAGCTTTCCTGCCCAATAGCTTATACAATTGAAGAGGTGTTTGCTAAAATGATAGCTATATAGTTACAAACAACTTAACAATAAAAGAATACCAGCATGAAGCCTAGAACATGAAATCTATACACATCATAAGTTAT
Organism: Sagittarius serpentarius; assembly: GCA_034782735.1. Lineage (NCBI taxonomy): Eukaryota > Metazoa > Chordata > Aves > Accipitriformes > Sagittariidae > Sagittarius > Sagittarius serpentarius. The sequence continues at coordinate 38,193 of JAVKLA010000010.1, forward strand.
TGTGGGTCTATCTGATTTTATCACTGCTGATTCATTTTAAAACATTGGATTCCTTTCACTTGTGCATCCCCAGTAAACATATAAATGTCAACTCTTTCAATTATAGATACCTAATAGCAGGCAGCCAAATCGTCTAAATAGTAAAAGGGAAATTTAAGAGATTTAGGTTTTGAGATAGCAAGAGCCAATTAGAAACATAATAAAAAGCATAAAGCTTTGGAACATAGTTTAAATTGTAGCTTCTTAAAGAATGATCTATGATGCATCATATTCAGCAGCTCCATAGCTTGCAGATTACCTCATTTGAGCTGGGTACAGCCCTGTACAGAACATAAATGTTTTTCATAGGGACACTGTGATGGGATGTTCCACACTGAATAGGCATGTCACACGGTGAGTACATTAGCCCTTCACTGGGCAGTGGATGGAAGACAAGGAAAAATACCTTCCTAGTCACCCAGACCGGGTGAATGAACAAACATTCAATCTATGAATAACTGAAGGAAAAATTAAAATTCATGGAAAACTTGGAGTTGTTTGTTTAGCATAATCCTAAAATGTGTGCTGTTCACACAGATTTGAAAAAAAAAAAAAAAAAAGAATACTTGTTCTTCAAAAATATACAAATGTTTTGCAATAGAACTCCATCATTTCTGACACTGACCATAGTGGTTTTCTTTTGTCATGAGAGTGATGGAGTATGACCAGTTTTAATTACATGGTATGGCCTGCTTATTATCAACATCCATATGTATTCAATTGGACAGGTAATTTTTTCTCACTGATACTGGCTTCCATCAGCTCTATGGATAGACCTTCTTTTTGTCTTCTGGAATATTCATAATAATATTGGGAAATTGATTTCTAAATTATAAATGAGGCAGGGTCATTTATAATAAAGAGTCATTTTTAAAATATCAGGTTTTTGGAAGTCAGTTTCTAACATTAATATGAACTGTCATTGCAAGGGGTTTGTTGAACACAGCTAGAGCAAACAGGACGAGCAAAGTACAGAACAATAACATTATAGAAGAGGACATTATTGAGCAGAACAGATAAAATAGGATGCCAAAAAATACATGGTGTGAGGAGCCAGAAGGTTTAAGAAACAATGAACTTTAAAATTATTGTTTCACTTACAGCTTGGTGCTGATAATTTGTCAACTAACTGGTATCATCTAAACAAGTGGCTAGCTGAGTTTACTAGCTCTATATAGGCAACTGTGCAGAAATAGCCTAAAGCCCAAGCTCAAGTTGAATTTGTCACTTCACAGTACTTTCCTGCAAAAGTCTATTCAAGGGTCAGCTCTACAGCAACCCAACTAGCACACCTAGTAGAGAAACCCCACATACTTTTGAAAGTACCTAGGTTATGCTTACTCGCTACATGGATGGACTGCAAGATACTACGAGTGATTTGCCCTCAGGATGGCATCATGTCATGAAGGTCAGCAAAATGAGGTGGCTGAAGGTTCTTCCAGGAAGGCCCCAACGAGTCCCATTGCAAAGCCAAATGTTTTGTGTGAGCTCAAGCTCCAGCTCAAGGAAAACTTCTTGTAACAGACATACGATTTCAAGGTTTCAAAGCATTTTGGGGCCATGCAGCAGACATAAAATGTGTAGGTATGGCCAGAGGCTATTAACAGTTGAGACATCTTTGTATCTACCTGCTAAGTTATATAAATAACAAGTAGGTCACACAGCCAAATATCACTCTACATGTTCTGATGACTGTTACCCACACATTTGTCCTTCTTAGCTTGTTGGTTTTCTTCATTTAGGCCCCAGTTTTGCAAAGAGTTCCAGGGCCTTATCATGAGGATGCTATTAAAGACTGAAGACCTTACATTCAAATCTGTTCGGAAAAGAGACTGTCTTGTGATATAGGTCTGTATAATGCCCAGTGTTTCAGGGTATTTGAGTTTGCTGTAATTAAACAAACAAAACCCCACAAAACAGCACAACAAACAAAACAACAAAACAAACAAAATCAGTAGAAGGTTACATTCTCTACAAAAGATTTCTTCCACACATTAAACTAGTGAGATTACCTGGAATTAGCTGGTCTATAGAAAATATTCCTCTGGCCCCTTTCTTCTTTTTTTCTGTTCTCTTCTCTGGAGCTGGGAAGGTACCCAGAAATGGGCTCTGGCCCACTTTAATCATATCTTCACTTCAGAATCAACCAACAAAGTCAGCACTATAGGCAAAGAAAAGAACATAACATTTTAAGAGAGTAATCTTACTTGCAAGCCCTCAACAATCTCATTTCCATTTCTTGTTTGCATACAGAAACAATACTTTTATGTTGCCACTATATCCTTGCAATAATTATCATCTTCAGGTGTCTTTACTTTTGCAAACTAATGCTTTTTATTCACAAATAAAAGCGAGATTGAATAAAAAATGCTGACAAAGCTAGCAAAAGAAAAAGCCTCTGAAGCAAAAGTATCCTGGTCATCGCTACCCTAAGACACCATACTAATGGCTTTCTCCTATATTCATCTTAACACTGTAAACAAGAGGTAACAGCTTCTAGAGAGCAGTGGAATGAAGGTGCCACAATATTAGCAGTATCACAGCAAGTAACAGACAGTCTCTGATGTGACAGAATAATAATAGAAAACACATCTATTTCAGGGAGAAAACGTACTAATTTGTAGTCAACTCCACACAGTGGAGAGGTACTGAAAAAAACTCCTTAAACTGGCTTCCCAAGAAAGATGGTAGGATATTAGCTTACTGCCTCTCTTTCCTGAGAGACAGAACCAAGTGCATTACACAGAAGAATGATGAGTGCTGTTTTTGAAAAAGGGTAGTTAACTATTTCTAATAATAACACTTGGTTCTTTTATATAAAGTTTTCTGTCCCACCTGCATCTCACAGCACTTTGCGAAAGTTGTGTTTTGTAGTCCCTTTCAGCCAGGGAATTCAAAAGCAAAGCATTGTCAAAGTGGGGATGCCTCTGAGGAAACACCAAGGAGGAAAAAACATGCCCAAATGATTTCTGTTGCTGCAAATAACATTAATCTCCTCAGTCCTCATCCTTGCAAGTTCACACCTGTAGGAGGCTGCATATTGGAGTTATAGAGGAAAGGGTAAAGGCAAGCAGGCTGCCTGGAAGGAAGCAGTGAGGGGAAAATAGGGGTCAGGAAAACCTTGGTGGAAGCAGTTTGATAGAAAAGAATGTGGAAAGCTCACACAGCTGGGAGCGCCAAGACCCAGAGGTAAAGATGGTTCATTGACATTTACAGAGACTGTCAACCACCTTGGGAAGTAGATCACAGATATGACAACCCTGCACTACACTACAATTAGTTCTAGAGGGGAACAGGGCATCTGTTGCACAATGAGTAACATTTCACCACAATCTAGGGGACAAAATAAAGAAGCATCTAACTGAAGCTACTAGGAAATTTAGTAGACAACAGGTAATTCTCTACACTACAGACTGGGGTTTCCTTTTCCCACAACTGCTAAATGAGAGAAGGCTCTACTTAACTCCCAGCTAGTGGAAGACAGTTGAGGTCCACCTGTCTATATTAAGAAGTGTATTTCTTTCCCTTATGTCATTATTCTTCTACAGAGGTCAAGGAATGCAAGAAAAACTCTATGCTGTGTAGTTCACTAGAGCAAAATACAGAGTTCCTCTTTCAAAATCCTTTAAGAAACATCTTTGCTTTGTATCCATCACTAGTAGAATCTATAATTTACCATATGAAGCTCACAGTAGACACTGCATTGGCTCATTTCCAGCAATTACCTGAAAAACACTGTTTCAGCCACTAAATCTACAGTTTTAATCAACTTACAAAACCAAATCATCCCCAGCAGTGAGCCACTGCACGAATCAGTGTTTAGGCCTCATGGAAACAGTGATTGCATCTGTCACCCCAAAAGACCTGCCCTCTCTTACACAGCTCCTGACTATCCCTAGAGTCAGACTCCACACTTAAAACTCATCCCCCTGAATTTAGGCAAGATTTTAAATACGGCATAGTGCCCCAGTTGTTGCTTATTTGGACTAGAATTCCTGTGAACCATAAATGATAGGGTTTGAGACAGAACTGTTAATGAATGCTTATCTGTATCATCTAATTTCCTAGGCTGACCATAGACTTCCATACTGCTCTTATGATATGTTTTATGAGAACGCTTCTAGGCTATGATTTCCTTCACAACAATAACAACAACAAAAAAAAAAAAAAGGAAAAAGCTGAAAAAATGGTAGGGACCTCAGTAATGCAATTTCCAGATAATCCCACTGTTTAAATGAAAAACAATGCCAAACCCATTTATTTCTGAGATCTTTAATTCTAGCCACCCTTGAGCCTTGCAAAATCAACTGCACCCTAGAAAGCAAGCAAAATATAGTAAATTAGTTCATCTTTTCTATAGCAGATCTCTATTCTGTGCAATGTCCCCACCTATTTAGTAATGTGGGAAGGACTGCGATTTGCTGTTGAATCAATCCCAAGGGACACAAGTCACACTGCTAGGAAATACAAGTCTCTGGTCAAAATCCCTGTAACAAATATGACCTTTAAAGAAATAGTGTATAAGAGGCTTGAAGTGTTTAGTTACTACCTAGCCATGTGGAAAGTAGCACATAACTTTGAAAACAGTCATCTTTTCACCAGACATTAATTCTATCACCTCATATTAATTCTATCACCAGATATTTAACTCTGTCTGGCCAGACTCCCCTATGTCTTATCCTTGTGCAATCATTTACACTTATTTTAATTAACAAAAAAATAGTAGGTACGGTGGCCATCCAGTACTGATGGGACATAGAACATCCTCTTTGTAATAGCACAAGATGCTCTGCATTGAAGTATTTTAAAAAATATCCAAATTCTTAAATATTGATATACTACCATATAGACAAATTTATTAAAATGTATAGCCAAAAACCTATTTGTCTCTAATATTTTTGTCCCAGCAAACTGCAGATTTAATCTGGAAGAAGTCTAAAACATGTTGCTAAAAATTATCCAAAGCAGACATAATCATTCAAGTAAACTTCTGTTTACTTTTACTATTGTTTGATTACTGTTGTCACCAAGAGCCACAGTCATGGACCACGAAGTCACATCACATTAACTACTGAAAAATTAGTATTTACTATGTAATTGAGGTTACTTGTACATTGTCAAAGGTAATTGTCAAATGTTTCAGGGCAGAAAACTGAACACTTGATGTCATCAAAAATGAGACAAACATCTGGTGTCTGCCCATAATACAGTGCAATTCAGTCCCATACTTCCACTGTTAACAATATTATGAAGAAAACAAACCATATCTGCCATAGAATTTTGCTTTGTATCCCGTATCTTCACTTCCTGTCTTGTTTGCATACTTCTGTTGCCTTGTATAAATACACAATATCTACACCCTCATTTTTCTAAGGAGAATACACCTGGGGTTTTTTGCCCTCCCATCAAGTCTGAACTGTCTTTAGTTTAGTAGAGTTAAGACGCATGTGGAAAAAAAAAAAATCAAAAGCCTCTACGTTATTCAACAGTGTTTGACAAGAGTACAGAACTAGGGAAAAACATATCTTTGAAGTGCATGTGCTATCATACAGTGACATTATATTACCAGGTAGTGATAAAACATGACACTGTGTGAAATGATGATACACCTTTGTCATGGAGAATTTTGCTGCTTTGGAAGAGTGTCACTCACTGTTCTGAGAAAGAAAAATTCTAAAGTTATCAGGAAATTTACAGGATGGCTGCATCCAACACTGAAGAAAATTACTTGAAAATAGTTTCAACTTCACTGTCCAGAGCATACATTAAATGCATTATCTGTATTGAGCTCTGCTGCAGCTCTAAATTTAGTGAAATGTGGTTTTCACTGAGGCTAATGAAACTGGTAATCCCTATGGAGAGTGAAATTTCAGCATTTTTTTTATTCAGTGGCTTCTCATTTCCCAACCAGATCACCTTAGGCCATGATTTATCAGAGCTCAGAAGGTAAGGTTTGAGGGTCTTTTTAAATACATGAATAGGAAACCTTTTTGGAAAACTTGGTATTGAAGGAAGAAGTGATAATGATACTATTGCACTACTATAAACTCAGAACAAGGGTAGTAGGTACCTAGCCACTGAAATTGCCTTCTTTTGATTGAGATCTAAAATAGAAGTGTAACTAGCAAAAGCCTTTCAAAAGATTAATTTTTTTTTTCCCCCCAAGAGGAAATGCCTATACTCCTGTTTCAGTAGGGTATGAGGCTGTAGTTCTACATACTGCCAGGTGACATAGCAGTAAACCTTTCTTCTGGCTTAACTGTGGGCACGTAACCATAGTTCTACTGAATTTGCCAGATGACACAACTTGGAGCTTATACTGGCTTCATGTTTTTGTGATAACTGTATGTCACTACAGAAACACCTGCTTCCCCCTAAAATTGGAGTGATAGAGATCATCCATACCCATCTGGCACAAAGTCAACAGGAGCAAAGCTAGCCCGCCAAAAGTTTTCAGAGAAGTCTAACCTAGCCATGCAAGTGGGGTTGTTTTGTCCTGTGGCCAGGGTGGTTTCCATCCAATACTAAGAGCTCTAATGTTGGATTTACTGTATCATCAGGTTGTAGCTTGTACACAGACCCAAAGATCAAAAAAAGCCACTTGATGCTCGGTAAAAAGATATGAGGATGGGACTTACCTTTAGATTAAGACATCAAAACATAAGGTTCTACACTTGAGCTAGAAGTCCTCACTCCCACTGCAGTTAGTGGAGATCTGATCAATATAGTTGATAGAATCCAAAAGCCATTCAGCCCAAAAGTCTGTTCTGAATTTGGCAGCTCATAAGGTCAGCATGGTTAAGAGCACTGTTTCTGTGACCATTTTTATACAAATGAACGATGCGTCTGTCAACCCACTTCATTACTTTTGACTCCAGAAACTAAAGGACCAAGGGCCCATGCACAGCAGGATCAATCATACAGTTCTGTCACAAGGCTGAAATTCACATCTCTACATACCATAAGGGCCATGCTACTTCCACAGTGTCATCACTATCTGTATCTGTGTCTTTACTTCAAAGCTCCGCTTAAAAGCAAACAAAACAGAAGCATAAAGGTTCATATTTGGTTTAACACCACAGCTCAAATGGTGTAATTTCCTTCAATTCCTCTAGGAGAAATATATAATGGCATAATCTATGCAAAGCACCTGAAATTACCTAAATGCTTGAGGTACTGATCTGCCTGCTGAAACATATACTGATCCTATACATCCTCTAGCCAGCCTTTGCTGACTGACACCTAAGAAATCCAGTATGGAATTTAAATCTCCCCCTACACAGACTTCTCAAGCTCTCCATCCAATAATTACACCTTGGCATTACAGCAGAGTTCAAGCATCCTCTCATACATGACATTTAACTAAAAATGGTTCACCCCTCAGGGAAAGTCTGGATGAAGATGCTAAAGATATCTCCTGCAGATCAGTTTAAAAGCTTTTTAGCTTGGTTAATAGATGAGAGTCTGATTGTATTAGTATCAGCTAATTGATTTGGGGAACAAAAACCTATTGCCTTAGGTTTAGTCTGTCTTACAACTGCCCTATAGTTTGCTGGTAAAGCTGAACAGTCAGAGACCAAGCCTTACCAGATGTAGCAGAGACTGGAAATTGGATGTTTTCCAGCTCAGCAGTTGGTATAGACACTATCTGGATTATGCAGTCCCTTATTAAGAAGTGTCAAGGATTAGCCAGAACCAAAAACACTTGTGGGATTAGGGATTTATTTATATGGGGACAATCATGAAAGTGAATTAACTAAAAATGTTACTTTAAGGAGAAGCTGTAAAACTGCATTAAACCCTAATGTGGATGTGCTCCTTTAGAATTACATTTGAATGATCTAACTTCACCGTAGAAGTAAATTAAATTAAATTAGGACCACTTGAATTCTGGATAAGAAGGTCCTTGGAGGATTTAATGACATTTAATTGATCTATTTCTAAGTCACATCTTTAGTTGACTCACATTAATTTTCATGAATTGCTCCATGTAGATAAGTCTCTCGGTCTGAAATGAGGAAATCCCACAAAAAGAAAAGTGACTGCTAAATTAATGGCAAAAAAAACATTTCTAAAAACAGTTGCAACACAGCTTGTTCATCTGCAAAGGCAACAGTAAGTAATCACAATGACTCTGGATCTGCATACTGAAGGACAAGATTTAGTAACAGGCTCTCAAATAAGTCTTCTTGTGACAACACCCAAGTGAGGCTCCTTCTATACTTCTCACATTAAAAACTGCTTGCTTTGTTAATTGTTGTTTAGCTAGTTTTACACCACGATTTTAGATTTTAGGAAATTCCAACCATTTTAGAAGGCATTTAGGCCAAGGTTAAGATTTGTAATTAAAGAGCTGTAAATTATTGACATGTCAAGAAAGCAGCTTTCTTTTCTCTTTTTTTCATTCCAAGTTCAACTGCTGGAGGCCAAAAGAAGAAAACAAAACTCTAACCTTTCTTTTCTTTTTTCCGCATTTCTGTAATCTACGTAATCTATGGTTGACAACTTCTACCCAATCTATTTCTTGTATGGTATTAGAAAGCCAATGGGACAAATGGCATTACTGACCTTTCTGCTTTATTAATGTTCAATATCCTGTTTCCAGAGAGGAAGGAACTACATGGCTCTATAATATTATTGATATTTGACTCAAATTATGACAAATGAACTGGTGCATAAATTCAGCTAATTTACCATTGTCATCCTTCTATTGTACACCTAGAGTTCCTTCTGTGCTTTTAGTGTCTGTAGAACAAATATTATTACAGATACTCATATTTAGCATGTGCATAAGACTTCATTCCCTCATACAAGGTTTCCTTTTGTTTAAGAGGTGTAATATAAGATTATGCATTTAAATTGTAATACCAGGCACCATAAATAGGTTTTTCTTACAAAGAGATAGTTTCTCAAGTCCTTCTCATGACATGTGCAGTAATGAGCATCATGTCACTGTAGATGGGTTGTAGTTATTGCTGTTCAGAGAGTATCTCTATACTTAGAGGTGAAAAAAAGGCTGGAACCAGGCTAAAAGATGGTGAACCATTGGCTCGATTCCTTTTGTCTTCACCACTGCCAGTAGCTAAGGGCAGAAGTATCCACATTATGCCTCAAAAGAAGCAAACTCAGATTTTCCTTGTGCGCAGGATAATCTCTGAAGGCCTGACCTCTGTTACTAATAGCAAACACATGTTTAGATTAAAATGCAGGTCTTAAAATATCCTACTCTTGAACACATTCACCTACAAGGATGTTATGTCTAATTTAGGCCTTTTGAGAGACTTACTATTTTCAGATCATATTTTACTGATGGCTTAGTATAGTTGCAGAAATAAAGTACAACATGTTGAATCAGTAACAACCATGTTTCAAAAAATCAAGACTGATATGGTACTTTCTCCTCACTTAAAACAATAAAGAATACTTTGTACCAAAAAACAAAACCATTTCATTATTGCCATTATGGTCTGAAGCAAAATCCATGCTACCAGAGTTGTTAAAGGAGCAGAAAAACTAAAAAGTTGTAGTGGAGTTTAGCTTAACCCCTTTACCTTTTTCTGTTATGGAATGAAGACTTCAGCATTTTTATTAATAATTTCTGATGCTTTACCCATTACATCACCATTTTCAATAGAAAGGAAACAATTTGCCTATTCAGAGCACTGAACAAGCCAACAACAGTGGGGAGGGGGTTGCATTTATGAACAAGGTAGAGAATGCAATCTGTCTCAACTTTCTGGAAAACACACGAGGCTAAAACCAGAGAGGTTAAGGGGAGGAAAGTTTGCCAGCTTCAAAACTGAAGAGGAAGACAATTTCACCTTGACTTTCTCGGTGTTTGTGAAATCCTAGCATCCAAGCAGATATTTAAATGAAAAAAAACCACCCTGCTTCTCAATTATTGCGGGCTGACATGGACTGCAGAACTTCAGAGAGCATGGCTCTGCAATTCTCATATGCTGTTGCCCATCAGAATATGCTGATTTTATTTTCCACTGGAAAAGATAAATTAATTGTTTCTTTTTTGGGCCCTAAACTAGTAATGGCTCATGCACATATCTAAATCCTTCTGATTGCTAAAATACCATATGTTTTTCAGGACTGTGATTGTCTTTTTGTTATGTGTTTTTACAGACTCTTCCATAACAAATATAATAAATAAAATTGCAAAAGCCTGCCTGATTCAGCAAAAAAAAAAAACCCACCCTGCTTTCTGCTGACTTAATGAGCTGACTCAGCTCATGAGTGGTTGAACAAGTAAAAGCACCTGTAAAAAAGAGGTTGGACCATGGGTCAGAAGTATGGGAGGGCAGAAGAGGAAGCAGGGCAGAACAGAACCTGAAGTCCTCCTTTCAGCAGCAGCAAACTATTAAATGTGCTCAGAGATCTCATCTCTTTGCAGGTTTACAGACCCAGGTATGATATCTGAAAACAGACAGGCCCTGCTGCCTTTTCCTCTTGCCTTGTTTCCCAGTGGCACAGTTCTGCTAAATGTATAAAAAAGCTGTTAAATCTTGCAAGATTTAGCAAAAACTTTTTTTTTTTAATTGATGTTCAGGTATTTCTAGTAGCTCCAGTGCACTGAACACAGTCTTATAGGGAAAGTCCTACCTACTTCATAATAACCCTGATGCTTTCTCGTGCTAGTCAAGAGTATTAAGTCTCCAGGCAAGACATTTTTATATGGCTTTTCAAAAAGCAAAGTCTTTTGCTGTAAAAATGAAAACAGTTTCTTTTCAGTTTCCATACTTTCAAAAAACAGCTTGTGCAGTTAAACTTGAGTCCTTTCCAAGTACCTTCTTTTGACTACACATCACACTCCAAAATTTTAAAAGGTTTTCCTCTATGAAAGTCAACATTAAAAGCTTTTAATAAAAAATGTTTTACAACTTTAACCATGCAACTGCTACTGGAAAACTATATTCTCATGATGCAATGCAAAATATTTGGGGGGAGAGGTACAGAAATTTGGATTTTTCTGTAAATAATTATCAACACGCACTGGCAGACTTTGCTGGAATGCACTAAAATGCAGCAGAGAAAAAATGTTGCCCTTTTCTATCTATATTTAAATTAGACCTTTGTTCAAAAGCCCATTTCAGATCAGAATTTTTTTGCTTAAACCAACATTGGAAGAGATGAACTATTTTTTTAAAAAAAAATCCCTCCAAATGAAAAACAGGATTATCCAATTTTATTTTCTACCTAGTTTTGATTAAAACTCAGTGATAAAAACTCTCATATGCTATCCTATGTAATAAATTGATATATAAGCAGCATCTGCAGAAATCCTAAAAATACAAGCATCTTTCAATGCATATTAAATATCACACACCAAGCACATCAGCCTTCACTGCAAAATAATACAAGTACAGGTACCACAATGTCCCACATGACAGTCTTTCATGCTGCCTTATGCTCTTTTCCTGGACTAGAAACACTCTCATGACAGATTCTTTTACAAAATTTATCATAAACAGATAAAATTGATGGTATTTTCATTCTGAATGTTACATCTACACACCCACAAATACACCAGTAGATTTTTACTGTGGTTTTATTTAAGCAGCTAAATCTTACCGTTGATTGGAGAAAGGAAAACAGATGTGTGTGTGTGGAGGAAATGTAAGTGTAGGAGGGAAAGAAAGCAGAACTAAATGTGAACTCCTGCATACAAAAGATGGTGGTAGCAAGTGGGGGGTGTAACAGATGATGGAACACTGCCTTTAACTTAATTTTAACATTCTTTTGGACTGGTAAATACATCGCACTTACACCACTAAGATTCTTCAGCCACTTGCAAGCATAGGAATGTAAGAATAGAAGAATGGTAGCAAGGGACTACAATTAGAGAGAATGCAGGGATAAATCAGCAGATAACAAGCAGGAATATAGAGATAACTGATGGATGAAAAGTGAGAAGGAAAAGTAGAGTGGCTGGAGACTCTCTAGAATCTCTAGAGACTGAGGTTTGCCTGCTGAGCTCTGCAGCAGTGGGACTGTGGCTGCAAGATGGGTGGAGTATATGCTGGGTATGGTATGGAACAGCTGGAGACTGAAGGAGAGAACGCACATATGAGGAAATGCCATCTTACTCAAATGCAGACAACCCTTCAATTATCCTCCTCAGTTCCTATTTTCAGAGTAAGAATTGATTCCCCTGTTGAAGGTAACAGAAGAGGCAGGTGTGCCAGGAACCTTTGGAAATCAAAGTTGGACAACGAAGAATTCAAAGACCAACAATTACGGAACTTTCCAAAGGCTAGGTGTTAAAGATCTTCCGTCTCAGCTTATCTCTAAAATGGAGATACAGTATCTAGCTAGCCTACAGAAGACACTGAGTTGTTGGCAGCAAAGCTCTTTCAATACATGGGGTACTATAAAAGTGTTAAATATTATTATTGTTACTACTACTAAGAAAAACCAATAAAATATAGTATTGAACAAAGGGCAGCACACTGTAATATTGTTACATCCTACCTGAAAAAATATCTTTTTCTGTCAATGGTAATAAAAATATACTATAAAAATGGAAAGTTCTAAAAGTAAATCTCAGATAAGTAATCGAAGGAGTGTGTGAGTGATATAAGAAACTAGCACTGGTTTGCTTGATTGCTTTTATGCTAAATGATGTGGGGACTGGGCTGAATACTCTAGACTGTCATTAAGACTCTCTGTTAAGGCTGATTTCTCCAAATCCATTGCTCTGTCAGAATTTGGTCATTTATGCATCTCTTGGGGAGAGAAATCAAATACTATAAACTCTCAGGGCAGTGACGTAACTCCTGTTTTGTAATTCTTTCAGTTTGAAGCCACCACAGACCACTTAGATGTTGCAAATCTCTTTATTCCTTCCACAAGAGTCTGGACACACTGACCTGTCTTTACGCTATGCAGCTTCGAGTGGAATAAAGAATATGCTGGTTTGCCACTAGGCAGCATAGCTTGGGTGTATATATCCAAGCTAACTTAACTAACCTGTTTGGTAACTGACAAAAGTCCATCCCAAAGCAGGATGAGTCTCAGTAAGGACTGTTAAAGCCTAAATACATCAAACAGCCTAAATGGAACTCCAGGCCCCGTCTGGCTACACTATGCTTGGTACCCACGCTAGCTGTTTTAAAGCCAGCTCAGGTATATCATGAAAAAACACAGCTGCATTACTACACTGCAGTGCAGATGTATGATGAGATGTCTGTAGATATTAATCAGCTTTAAAAAATTAAAAAATGCTCAGGATAAGAGCAGGAAAGAGACAAAGATAAATTTTTTAAGGAAACAAGATTTTACTTTCTTGAAATTGCCATTTGGACATAAAGCCTGACTAATGAAAATTTAGTAATGTTTTTAGCATCTAATCACATTTGCTCAGGGTGGTTTTGGCTACCACCAGTGCTGGTTATCCAGTAAATTCCTATACTAGTGAAACACATGACATTTCCTCAGTCTTCTGAAGCTTTGGTGGGAAGATTTATCGCAAGAAACTGATCCCAGTCCAATAGGTTCTTCTCAGGAATGCCACACAAATTTTGAAGATTTCTATTTTTAGCTTCCTGGGCAACAAGCTTGCTCCTTTGCTTATTTTGCTCAGCTACTTCAACAAGCTATAGTAAAAGCTTCCTCAGATGGGAGCACTGCTTTCTTATGGATTCATTTTTACCTCACTTCATGTTTTTACTTTCTTTAAGCAAAATATCCCCACAGGCATCCTATGTATAAAACTGAAGTCCTTAGACAAGAATGTAGACAAATGTCCAATCCAACTTATTTTAAATGTCATTAAGTACTTAAAACATTTTAGCATGAGCACAAATCTCATCCATATTTTTGGGAAAGGAGGGGAGCAAGTCTGTTTCTTAAAGCCTTTGTCATTACAGAGGGAAAACATCAGGAACTTGCTGTTTGTAATTAAGGGATGAAGGCCATAGGAGTTTCAAATCCCTTTTTTGGTCATGAACTGATCTACAGCTACATAGGCAACCATGTTATTTCATTAAGATGCAACTCATTAAGGAACTTAAGCCCGCCAAATTGTAACCATGAATGATTCTATTACCAAGACTAGAAATATTGGAAGACCTTTATCTATTGGGATTCTAACTATTCAGAAAATGAATAAAAATTTTATTTAAAAAACTTCAAATACTAAAGGTATATATATAATTTTTAAATTAGAGAGAATTTGATCTTTAGTTTGATATGAACTGCTTTAGAGGGCTACATTTTTAGGCTTGTTTACTTAAACTGACCTGTTTCCAGTTCTGACATTCCTGTTAATCATCCTCTCATTGTACACTCTTACACAGCAAGTCACTTATCGCAGAAGTTGTCCCAAAGAGGTGACAAATCATTCTTTTTATGGGCCAATGGATGTGCTACAATGTTTTAAAACACTAGAAATTATTTCTGTTGCACCTTCTAGCAGAAACAGTAACAGTTTCATTAAAGGACAAAACAAAATGAAAGTTAGCTTTTTGTGTCTCTAATGTTGTTCTTTACTTGATCTTTAATCTTTTAGAGACACTAAAAAAACAAGACCTGTAAAATTTGTTTCAACAATAATATTGTTAGTTCAGAAGGAATGCCTATAAAGATCTGCAGTGCTTGGTAGCAAGAATTATTAAGGACAGTAGCAAAGACATGTAATCATGGATTTAAAATAAAGAGATGTAATTTACAAATCTCATTTTGCTTATTCTTTTGTTTACCTGCTGTTGCAATTAGCACTACATTAAATGGCTGTGATAAGAAGTCATGGTAATAGCAGAAGCTTTCTTTTTTTTTTTTTTAAGCCGGGATGTATTTGAAAGAATTTGTTTTCAATAGTATATCCTCTCTCACTTTTCAGGGGGAGCCCTACTGCAACAAAATATATGTGAAAACATAATTGCAAAACTTCAACATTTGCTAAGGCGCTTGGGTATATATAGCACTGGACTGGAAAATACTTTAAATTTTTTCCCTCTACCAAGCCCAGAAAAGATCAGATAACAAATTGCTGTCCTCTAAAATATATCTATATCCATCTACCTATCTATATATGCCAAATATAAAGTAAAATATAATTAATTAGTTTTGAAAAAGGTGTTCAATAACTTCCCTAGGTAAGCAGTCAAAATCCTGTTATTTGCAGAGATATTTAAAACTAAATTGCATAAAGTACTGGAAAAGTTTATGGTAGAGAACCATTTTGCAGGGGTAAGGCAATGGACTACATAACCTAACAGGTCTTTCCTATCTCTAGTTTCCGTGATTCATATGGTACATGAAGATGACCAATGACTTTTTTTTTTAACCAATAAAATGAAAAACAGCATCTTATGAAAACTCTGTCCATTATTCTGGGAGACAATAAGTCTGAAGTCTGACAAGTCGACTAATGGTTCTAAAATTGCAACAAAACAAAATAAATTATTCAGATTTTAAATAGCATTTCACATACTTACACTTCTAAAACATTACACTTTCTGACATGTTTACATTTGATCGCGGTCCAACACAACTTGCTGTATGCCCAGAGCAAAGTGAAACAGCAAAGTCATACAGGTAAACAAAGGGTACACAACAAGTAGTTAAGCTGAATTTGAGATGTAAATCTACTAGTGAAGGCAAGGCAATAAATGATTAATCACATCAGTGAGAATTCCTGAAATGACACAGTGGCCTGGAGTCTTCCCAGCTTCACTTGGGATATTTACCAAAATGCTTAAAATTAACGTTGTCACCTTGAGCTCCGCCTACAGCCACTTATGAGAAAGCCACTCTGCCATGCGATTCAGGCCACCTACAGTCGAGAAGAAAAAAAAAAAAAAAAAGACCGAATAGGGAGCCTCAGTTTCTGATCCCTGCCCCAACAAGGAGTGCAGTCTGAGACGCTCCTGGGAGCCCAACCGCAAATCCTTCCTTGGAAATGTTAGCAGATAATGCTCTGCATGACCCCAGCTACTCACCTATTACAGCAGAGAGCTGTGGCTGACCCTGTAGTGATACGCAGCCCCAGCTACTGCTTTCTCCTCTCCACAGAGAACAGAACCATACAGCGTTTCCTATAGGACAGAACGTAGTAAACTGGGCTGTGCACTGGCTATGCCTATCAGCTACTCTTTATCACAGTTGGGTGAGCCTTGAGCAACTGTGTTCCTCACACGCTCACCTCCCTCAGGATACATCCCATGCACCTTCTTGAGAGCATATACACCCCTGTCACCAAAAGTAAAAACCTGAGATCCACTTCTGTGGGCTGATTCTTCCAAAACAAATTATGAATAACTCTTACTGACAACAGTGGCTTAATCCTGTTTGCAGAGTGATAATAGAGTTTCTTGAGCACAATGACAAGTATCATACTAGATTGGAGTAGGAGGGCAGGTGATATCTTGCACTTTCTCCGTACTTAACAGTACGGAACAGTGCACAAATCCAGCCCCTAGGCTGTTGAAAAGAAAAGTATCATATTAGCGTCCAGCATTTTATAACTTCTTAATAAAATAATAACATCAATATATAGCACAATACACTTCACAAATGCAACTTTGGGGAAGGGAGGGAAGGGAAAGATATTTATGGCATGCTTCTTGCATCTAGGTTGCAGAACAGCAGAATTATATTCAAACTGCATTCAAGGCAAAAGTATACTAGGAAGTATATACAGAAAGTAAAAATATTTCCACCAAACCTGGGAACAATAGTCATATATTTAGATATATTTTTCTTTGCACACATTAAATTCTCTAGGGACTTGATGCAGCAAAACTTTTCAGCACAAGATTAGCTCTATGCACTTTAATGGGGCTATTCACACGCTTACAGAGAAATACTAGCTTAAGTGCTCAACTTAAGGCTTAGATATTTCAACAATTTTAAAATTACAGTCTTCAAATAAAACATGCCAAAATAGATTTTATAAAAACGGATCTTATAAAAACATTCCCAACTTGCAAGCAACTTTTCTCCCATCATTCAGAATCTGCAGGGATGTCCTCACCTCATCTATTGCTAGAGAGAATCATTAAATGTCTCTTTTGTTATATCCAGACATATAACCAAACTACAAATGTCCAAGGCAACCTGATCTCTAGATGGAGCACAGCAATTTTTTTTAAAATTCTTTTTTAAATCACAACTCTTCTGTTAATTTTCCTAGAAAAAATATGAGATTTGAAACAACATACCTAGAAAACTGTCAAGAAAGATGTTTTCTTGATCCAATACCTAAACCAAAGTGCTTCTGCAAGAAGTTATCACTCTGATCCTGATAGTCAGCAGCAGCATCTTCCTGGCTTCTAGGAAGGACGTGACATAAAAGACACAAATCTAACACGTATGTCACCATAAGTGTGCTCTGGCAGCACTTCACCTCACCTAGATGGAAACCTCCACAGGAAAATCTACAGATTTTTCTCCTCTCATAGTCCCCGTTCTTCTGTCACGGATTCAGCCCAGTCAGAATCCAAGCAACTCTATCTTCAAAAGAATTTGAAAACTCACAGCAAGAAATGTTTAACTATTACTGTAGGCAAGTTGCTTAGATTAACCAGGTAGCTAGGCACCAAGAATGCTCCTGCTGATTAGGATTTCATATGTGTTCCTTAAGGCACAGGCATTATTCTTTTCCCTCCACCACAGTTCCAGGATAGAAGTTTCAGATTTAAAATACTTCTTACATTTCTCTACAACTGAAGTAGTCTTCCAAAACTACCATCATCATTTTCTTCCTTTCTGCTTCATGTATCACAGTCAGTACTCTTGCAACACACCTCAAGTGCAAGAAATTTAGGACTATTTATTATTAACGGTTTAAGGATAATTGTTCATCTCCCATCAAACCAAGACATCTGTCAATCTGCAGTACTCTTCTTCAGAGCCATAAGAAACCTAGATTTTATTAGTTTTAGGGACAGACATTCAAAACAGAGTCTAAAAAGTAAAATACACTATTGCATCCTTACAGTTCTTTCAGTCCACGTGTAAACTCTATTCATCAGCAGACAGGACTGGGGCAGCTCCTTGCTCACAGTAGGAGATCCTGTACTAGACCAAGAGAGTAAACATTGCAACAGAATAGCTGTTCTCAGTCCTTTTCAATTTTTATACCCCAAAAAGTTTTCCAGTGAAGATCTATTTCTCCATAGTCAATCTAAGGTCATTGGTATTGGGCTTCCTTTTGCAAATTGCTTATAGGCAGCCATGATGGGGACCCACTGACCACACTTTGAAATCTGTAAACAGCATCGTTACCAAAAGAACTGGCCCCTGTAACTCTCTTCCTCCAGTGGGAAAAAGCTCTGCCACATATAAGTTAGGCCTAAGAAACAATATTTTTCAATAAATTCAGAGTTGACTAGATACACGGGTAGAAACACATTGTTTGTTTGCTCATGAGATACATACACTGATGAGCTTGTTTTGAACACTTAACATCTCAACTCTGCTATTGGTGTATTATTTACAACTCCAGAGCATTTCTCAAGCCTTGTAGATGACTGAAAATAAGGACTACATAAGCCTAGGAAAGGAGGCAATGCCAATAACTACGTACTAAGAAGCTCAGAAGAGCCATAATACTGTTCTGGCCAATTTAAATATTCATCCTTTCCTTGTTAACATAAAGCCTCTCCACGTTCAGTTTCTCAATTGAACAAGAGGTGAAGTGGTTTACACAGCAGTGCTTTAGTGAGACGGAATCTAATTACAGTTAATCTCACAATACATAAAAGGGTGGCTTCCCAATAGTTAATAAAAAGCAATGGTAGGAATCATGAGAGTACTGCTTCCAAAATGAACTTAAGATAGAGGACAAGAATGTCTAATTACCAAATTAAAAACCTGCATTGAGAGATGTTCATTTCTCAAGCAAGGGTGGGTGGAACAAGTTACGATTATATCTCTCATCCTGCAGGAAAGGAAAGCTTACCATATACATTTCTTATGGACCTACATTGCACTAGTGCTTAGGAAGCCGAAGGCTTCTGCTTCCTTATCAAGAAACTAGGTGCCATGATGTTGGCTGTATGAGTAAAAGCATAATAATACCATATGGAGACAGAGGAACTAAAATATTGATATTTCATTTTTTAATCCTACTGGGGATCTGTTGTTCTTCAGATTGTTCTGGTATGCGACAGACATAGAAAACTCTTTGCCATCACAAATTAATATGATTCAGGATTACACACCCAAAAGCACTCAGGGTTTGACCTTGCATTTCCAAATTTTTAGGAGTCTCTATAGTACTCCAAAACATAATTGTATTATGCTGACAGACAGTGCTTATAATACTCTGGAGGATCTGGCTGATCTTCAGAAGCATATCTCTATCTCAACTGAAAGAGAGAATTAAGTAAAAGATGGTCAGTCTTTGTACTTAATATTCACAGCTTTCCTAGTTTCTAGCTGTGAGAACCAGTGGTGACTGTATTAATAAAAATGTTCTCCTATCACATTAGAAGACACCACATAAAACTTTTACTTGACAGTTCAGGTTAGGACAGTGCACACTAAACTACAGGCCACAGTAGGGTGGAGGGGCTACAACGAAATGACACTGCATTTTTCCCAAGCCTGACAAAATTACTCTAATGCTGCTAAAAGAGCATTTGAACACTGTCGTCTCCTTGTTGTTACCTAACACAATGAGTTAATGAAGAAAACAAGAAAGTCAGACTAATACAAGTCACATTTTTCTCCAGAAGAAGGATAATTGTTGCAGAAATAAGAAAAGATTACCATGCCTAATAATTCAAATGCCAGTAATTAACAGCCCAATAAAGATTGTCTAGGATTTCCACACAAATTTTACCATCTGCCTGCAATAAAAACCATGGAGTGTATCTCTGCTTCAAGTGGAAGTCACATGAAGGAGATGTAAGTAGAACCAATTCAGCAAATTAAAGAACCTTGCACATCAAGATAATGGGGGTATTTTCTCTAAAAAGAGGGCCATTATCTTAGAAATTCTTGAATTTATTCTTGATATTAACAAATAAGATCATCTCAAAAGAAAAAGTTGTGTGACTCCATAAATACGTACAACCTCTGAACATAACATTGAACATACGATGTTGTATAAACAAGATCAGTATGTAAAAGACCTTTGAGTAAAGTACAGAATTCCTGGTAACCAGCAAAAAGATATTGTGATGCAGACAGCTTGGTCACATTCCCTACCAAGCTTGCCTATGTGGACTTGGAAACCTGTATTGGGTGTATGTAGCCAGATTTTGGTAGGGGGGAGACCGCAGGGGCAGCCCTATGCCGGACACAAACGGTTCCAGATGGCTTTGCAATGGAACAACTGCAGGTCAAAGCTGAGCCTATCAGCCAAGTTGGTGGCACTTTTATGAAAACTTATCTAACAAAGAGAAGAAAACACCAGCTAGAGAGAGGAGGAAGGAACAACATAAAGAGTTAGAAACAGAGGGAACACCAAGGAAAAGGAGGAGGAAGGGGAGGAAGCTACTCCCTGCAGCCCGTGAGACAATAAGTTTATACTATGCACTTGAAAGACTGCAATTACACTTACAAAATACATCTCGCTCAAATTAATGTTGATAAGCTTTTTACAACGTTGTGTGTCTGTTAGATGACAGAGGACAAGAGCAGGCATGGAAGCTGCTGTACAGTTTGGATGCCGGTGCTATCCTGGTGTGTCCTCCCCCACCCATTATCTGCCCCCACCCATTAACAATGCATGTCTGACACAGTAGGTTACAGGACCGAAAGGCTCTCAGGATGAATCTTGAATACTGTATATAACGGTCCACGCTTTAGGCATCAGTACAGGGAACAGCTAGAAGATTTCTCCATCTCTCACCCCTATGATTTTGAAAGTCAACAGTTTGGCTATTCCTACTGAGCAATGTCCATGTCACAAACAAGCTAAAGCAATGCTGAACATAGTCCTTTGTGCAAAACCAATGTACCTCTCTTCTAGCTCAGAAAACAGCAATATTGAGATTAGTTATCACACAGGTCTCAGCAACTTTGGATGGTCTCAAGCAACACTGCCTCCCTGCAAAAGTGAGGCACAGTATCAACAAGGTGGAGGAAGGGAGGGGGTGGGCAGACTGTACGCACGTGCCAGGGGAGTAGAGTTACTAAATCAGCATTTGTAAGGCACTTTTGTATCTTCATGATAAAGACAATTTCATGCAAGCCCCCAAAAGTGGTTTTAAATGCAGAAGTACAGAGAGCGTAAGAAGAAAAAACAAGAACAAGTTCTAGAGGAGAGAGTTCACACCAGAAAACAGAGAGGCTTTTAAAAGTTATGAGATGGCTTATTACAGCAGTGTATATTACTCTGGCTGATTGCCACATCAAGGAAAGAAAACAGGGCATGTAATAGTTGCATAACCTGCTGAATACAACCTGCAAGTGTCTGCCTTGAACAGTGGCTCGGGTGCTTTGGCAGGAGAGTCTGTCCTCTGATCTTGTTTTTGCAGCAGCACTTCTTATATAGTCAAATAAGTAAAGGATCTTTATTTTTGCATCAGATTTAGTGGTTGCTTGCCTTTAGCAATTAGAAATTCTTTTAGGAAATTAATTTGAAATACTAACTGGGTTTTTAAGTCTGGGAGCACATATCAGTAACTGGCAGAAAGTATCAATAGGGATTTCAGTGTCCTAAGACCTATAAAAGTGGAACAAATATTTAAAGGAGGGATGCATAAAAATAGAGTTTAGCAGTAAGGATTAGTTATTGTGGGATCACTTTCCTCTGGATAGGATTTTAAACATTAAGATTCATTGTTCCAGATATATCTACGATAAAGAAAAAAAAAAGAATCAAAAACACATGCCAGAAATTCAACTGGATAACAGTAAATCTGGGATTCAAGTGTTAAAGTCATTTACAAAGAGATTCCTGTGGCAAGAACTGAAGACCTACAGATTAGATATCACAGAACATAGTGTCTCCGTTCACATGTGGACAGAAGTCATTAAAAGCCTCCTGGTAACTTTTCTGCAATACAGCAGTTTTTCCACTTCCGAAGCCTCTAATCATTTGATGCCACTGCAGCAGCCAAAAAAATGCAAGTCGTATAAAGTCATCAAGTAATCATTGCTGAATTCTCTTCTTGACAATGATGGAGTCCTTACTTAGATCTGTATGTGAGAATGGGTTGAAATTACACTACCCCAAAGCACCCATAAGCTCCTGTTTTGTATTGTATTGTGTATTTTGGCACAGTTCATTCCACAACAAAATGATTTAAATTCTTTTGCAATTCTGATGCAGTTATTAATGCAGCAGTTGACTAGAAGAATATCTACAAGTAGTCTAGAAAACAGCAAGGAGACAATTAGTCTGAATTGCTAGCAACAGAAAAGCACTAGACACAATCCTTTGTAAACTTCTCTTTCCTCAAGGCTATGCACGTTTAGACTACAAACCCAATTATGGAAAAATACTGCACAATACTTACAGAGATATTTTCAGGCCTGGGGAATTCTTTGCTGATATACTACACAATCTTCAAATTTTTTCCTACTGAATTAGCTAATGCACTGAAGTATCTTTGACACTGTAGAACTGTCCAACTTAAACAACTTGCTCAAATTTATCAGCCAAACTAAAATCAGAAGAGTTAAGCTTTGATGAACTATGGTTTACAGACAATGTGCAAACAATTCCCAACATTCAGTTGCTACCAGGAACTGTGTGGAATGTTCTGGTGAGGTAGGCAATGAAGAAAAATACAACCCAAGTGTGATCAAAATCCTACCAACAAAAAAATCCCATCAATTTCAACAGGCTTTAAACAACAACATAAAAATAATTTTCTTTCCCCTCTGTTCTTTGCAGTTTCCACACGTCTTACTCTGATGCTGTAACATGCAGCTGGTGTTACAGCTCACAGCAGAATGCCTCTTTCCTCTATTCTGCTCTCCCCTCCCACTTCAGTCTAGTGACAAAATCACCTTAATTGCAACTAAGCAGTAACAGATCCCATATATTTAAAATGGATATATCTCTCACTCCACTCCCCAGAGGTTAGCTTTACCCTCCAGCTGGTTCCCTTAGCAGCTTTGCTGTTCTAACATAGTATTTTAATGAGACCCAGTATCTACAACTTCTGGGGACTTAGCATTTACACGCTAAACATCACTCTTCAGCTATTTGATGGACCATTTTGTGACGTCCCTGAAGAAAATGGCCTTTTTTTAATTTTATTTTTTGCTGATCATCCCCAAAGCAGCACATTCCTTCTTACCAGAAGGAATAAAATGAAGTTTTGCAAAAACACTTGGCTGCAGCATTTGACAAGAATAACCAAGTGCTGGTTAAGGTGCTTGCAAGCACTAGAGGTGACAAAACACAACACTTCAAGAAAGGTACGTCAGAGGTCCACAGGTTTTAAATGTTGCACAGCACTTATGCATGCGGTTAAGAATATACACATGTATAATGTTGAGTATGGTATTTTTTTATTTATTTAAAGAAAGGCCCAGCCAGCATGTGCCTCTCTCTTGGTTTTTCTAACAAAAGACGGGGACTTTGCAGAGCTGGTACCAGCCCATCAGAAGGAAAAAGCCCATTTCTTCACAAGAAGTGAAGACGAGGTTGATACAAAAGGTGCTGGCAGCAGAAGAATATGCCAGGGGTAGGCCAAGGAAAGCAAAAAGTGTTATGATTCCTGGCAGGTCTGTGTGTGCAAACCAGAGCAATTTTTACCACTGTGCAGGTCATAGGAAAGGGAAATTAAGTAAGATAATTAAGACCAGAGAAGCAGAGAAGGAACATCAACATGTGTTTAAATTATTGGAAAGGAAGAGGAGAAGCCACCAGTATAACACCGTCAGGAATAAGTCAGGTTTCTACTGCTACTAAATCAAGGCCTTGTCTAAACACAACAGTTGGACCATTTTAATTCAAATCAGTTACAAACCTCATTATAGTTACACAGGTGCAAAGCTCTTTGCAGACAATCTTGTATCAGTTTACAACTGGCTTAAGTGATTTACACATATCCACAAAGGGTTGCACCTGCTAAATTAAACTGATTTTAAAATTATTTTAAACTCATGCCATTTTGTCTCTATGGAGACTAATAGTTATTTTTTAAATGCATTAAACTTCAGATTCTCAAGGATAATTATGTGCGATAGTTTTATGTTTTCTGTCATTTAAACAGTCACATTTTTAAACAATGATCATCTGAACATATAGTTGAAATCAAGCATCCTCCACCACATCAAGTTATGCTTAACTGCACTACTTACATTGGAATATTTTTCAGTTCAGGAAGTATTGTATCCTTAATTTCTAAAGCCATCCTCAAAAAAATCTTAACATCAAACTTATTAACTTGTTCATCTGCAGGACCATGATGCTGGAAGGACTGTTTACAAGAGACTTGTTTATTCACCTCAAACATGAACTGTTCTTGAGATGGCTTTCGAAACTAAGGTACCTACTCCCATTAATAAACACTGCTGAATTGTTGCCAGTAAAGTTTGGTGAAAGGTATGAATTGCTCCCACCAACCATGAGTTTGTACTTCTGATTAATAATTTATTACCTGGATGTGTTCATGTGCAGTTTTTTCTGCACAAATGTTGTTTGCTGTTCTTTCAATAGCAGACTGAACATCAGTGACACATGGTAGCTATGTTGAGGAATGAAGAGCTCTCACCTGACATTTTCCTGTATGCAGCTCCACAACTTCCAAGATGTTGTGGTTTGTACAACCATAACATGAATTCTGCACTTGGCATTATTCCCTGAATAATTCCATTATTAAGGAAGCTTGGAAATGAAATAATTTTTTTCCCTTAAGACATTTGGCTATTATTTTGCATGCCTAGAATAGGTAACTGATTTTCTATATGCAAAATGGTTCATAATCACTACGCAAAGTCAACTCAGTCACTAATGTGGATGTTCTTGTGGGGTTTTGTGTTCAAAGAAAACACCGCCACACACAGTGGAACAAATCAAATTAAATTACCTTAAAACAAATGGAAGAACACAAGTGGACAGGAGGGAGGGGGAAGTTAAAAAAAAAAAAAAAGATTAAAAACCTCTTTCCCCATCAAGCTGTTAGTATGGGTTGAATGCAGTTTTCAGTAGACATGTTTTGCATCTCTACAGAAAAGTACTCTCCATTGCTGTCATGGCAGTATAGTATCAAAATCACTGAATCCTTCCATCTAACTATAGAGGTGAATTTCCATCTGTGTGCATTTGTTTGATCAATTTTATTGTAAGACTACTAAACCTGATTTCATACAAAAATTCAAACAATATATTTACAGAAACATTAATAAAAGCTTTTACTAGAACTGTGCTTCTGCTGCCACTAAATTTCATTGCCCAAGCTCTGAGGTATTCAACAGTACAGACTTTTGAACAGTTTGAAAATGAATAGGCAACAATATCATTTGTTACCAGCAACAAAGAAACACTTTACCATTAGTCAGCATTCAAATAAATCACATTGTCTGGGCTTGTTTATGCTCAGAAAGTTGTCTAATTTAACTCTGTCGGTATAATCAGAAAAGATGCAGCCTCCCTGTTGAATGTAAAAGTTACAGCACTGAAATTTAAAGCCACCATATAACCCTTATCCACACCATGATCTGCAATAATTTTCAAATAAACAAGAGCCACACTCAAGGAAAGTTAACACTGACACTAAATTTTACATAAAAAGAACTTCTGATATACACATTTTTTTCCAGCTGATATGCGCCATCAGTCCTTTTTAGCTCCTTAATATCTAGAAAAATGGTCAGGGGTGGGGGAAGACAAAGGTATTATATGTACAACACTACCATTTAAAGCAGCTCCTCTACTGCATTGTTAAGCTTGAACTGTTACCAAAAGACAGGATCCCGGCTGTGAGGATGGAAATTGTCGCTTCAGAAAGTACACCAGGACTGAGCCTGCTGTAAAATCAGTCAATGCCTTTTAGAAAACACTTGATAGTTGCAAATTTCTAGTCACATTTGCTCTTTGTTCATGAGCCAATTAAAAAAAAATCCTTCACTTGAAATGCCAGTTGGTCAGCTCATTAAAAAAGTTTCACTGACAACGCTAGAAAAGGGGCAAATGTCTAACTCAGTATATCTTGACCATATTATTGGCCTATTTAAACAAAAAAGAACATGTTATTAAACAAACAAACAAAAACCCTACCAAACAAAAAACACAGCCTTTTAAAACCCAGATTCAGCAAAACTGCACCTCAAAAATCTTCTGGAAGTTTTCCAAAGCTGTATTCTAAAAGAGCATGTAAAATGGAGTCCTTTAGGGGCAACAATATATCAAAGTGCTCATCTTAAAACATACACACACCTTACAACACAGTAACTCTTCTTTCAAAGGCAGCGACCAAGTCACAGCTGTTGACTAATGCAAAGATTGAGGAAAAATAGTTACATTCTCTACAAATTGTTAAACAGAGCTTTCCTCTAAAAGAACAAGTTTAACAAAAAGGCTTACACTCTACTTTCAAAGAAACATACTGTTTTCTTCCTCTAGCAAATAAAATAAAAACAGAAACAATAGCAAGGACTAATTAGAATGGTATTAGTCAGCTAAGGCCCAGTGTAGTCCCCATCAATATAACTGAAATTGAACTGCAAATCTTCAGGACCTCTGAAAAGCTGTGTTTGTGTATCAAAGAGAATGCCTGGAGCTCAGACAACAAAACCCAAGCTATTTAATTTCAAAAATACAGCCCTACGTAAAAGTCACAAAATGAGTTACTGCTGTAAACAGTGCAAACAACCATGTACTTTTTATTTTGCCCATGCTTAGTATCATACTCCTTCTAAAAGCAGGCCATCTCCCACTATCTCAGAGCAGAATGAAGGTCAGCACAACCATTCAAAAAGCACGACTGCAAAACCTCAGTGGCTTTCAGTTTTCTTCATGTTCTCCTTATAACTGCAGGTTTCACAAAACATTTGAGGAAGTTACAAGACTCCCAAACAGCATTTCATTATGAAAACTCCTGAAAGAGAAGTCACTAAAAAAAAAAAAAAACAAAAAAAACCAAAAAAAAAACCTAAAAAAAAGCCAAGGTTTCCATTTGCCAGCCTCTGCACCAGACAGCAAGTGCTGCCAGCAGAGGCCGGGGGGCCCAGAGGCCCTGCGGGTGGCTGCACGGGGGTGAGGGCAGCCGGCTCTCCCAGACCTCGGCCAGGCCTTGCCTCCAGCTCCTCCTAGCTGCCTGAAGGTCAGGCTCCGGCACAAACACCATTTCCACTGGGGTAATTAAACACTTGAAACAAACGGCTCAAAGGTACGTGAGCCCCGAGGAGGCACAGCACCGAAGAGTAAGCTCATACCACGAAGGACAAACAAAAGCAGGTCCCAGGGCCGGGAGGAGGGTGGCCAGCGCTTACCGCCAGCCCAGGGCCCCGTCAGGGACGTTCCTGGGGCCGGCTGACGCCGCTGCTGCCACGCACGACTCCCCCGAGAGGCGAGGAGCGTCAGAACCCTCACAACCCTTAAAGCGGCGCCCCGTAGACTACGACTCCCGGCAGGCTCCGCGCCGCGCGCGCCCCCGCGCAGTGCACGCCGGGAGCGGTGCCGCCCCGCCGGCCCGCAAGCACTGCAGCGCCCTGGCACGGCGCCGGGGGCCGCCGGGGGCGTTCTCCGCTCCTGAGGGCGCCCACGTGACTCGCACGCCTCGCTCCGATTGGCGCAAAAAGCCGCCAGTCACCGCTGCCCCTTGGTTGGTTTTTTTTTTAAGCCCCCCCAATGGCTGAGGGGAGAAAATAACCTCCCCTACAGGCTCTGCCACGCCTTCATCCCCGCCGCTCCGATTGGCTGCTTGGGCTCGCCCCGCCTCTTTTAAATACCTGTCGCTCTGTGACAGGTCGTCACGGAGTTCTTGTTGGAAGGGCTACCGCGGGGATTGGTCCCTCCCCCACCATCCTCGCCTTCTCCTCGGAGCCCCGCCCCTACCCCGTAGCTCCTCCCACGCTGGAGGGCGGCAATGTCAAACCCCTCGCTCGGGAGGACCCGACACACCAGCCCTCGCGCCCGTCCGCCCCCTCCCGCCTGCCCCGCTGCCCGCCTCCCTGCCTCCCTCTCGGGGTCATGTCCACGGGCTCCGGGAGCGAGGCGGAGGAGCTGCCCGAGATGGACCTGCGGGCGCTGCAGCTGGACTACCCGCCGCCGCCGCCGCCGCCGCCGCCGCCGCCGCCGGCCAAGCGGCAGCCCCGCGGCGAGCTCTACCCCTCGGGGGACAACTCCTCGGCGGCGGAGGAGGAGGAGGAGGAGGAGGAAGAGGAGGAGGAAGAGGAGGACGGCGAGGGCAGCTGCGCGGCGGGGCCGGCGGGCAGCGGCTGCAAGAGGAAGCGGGCGCGGGGCGGCGGCCCCGGGGGCAAGAAGGCGGCGCCGGGGCCGCGGGGGCCGCCGCCCGAGGGGAAGCAGTCCCAGCGCAACGCGGCCAACGCGCGGGAGCGGGCGCGGATGCGGGTGCTGAGCAAGGCGTACTCCCGGCTCAAGACGAGCCTGCCCTGGGTGCCGCCCGACACCAAGCTCTCCAAGCTGGACACGCTGCGCCTGGCGTCCAGCTACATCGCCCACCTCCGCCAGCTCCTGCAGGAGGACCGCTACGAGAACGGATACGTCCACCCCGTCAACCTGGTACGGGGCGGCGCGGGGCG
>JAVKLA010000010.1:67729-79966 GCA_034782735.1 Sagittarius serpentarius
TCCGGCGGGGGAAGGGAAGGGGAGCGCCGGCAGCGGGCGGCGGTGCCGGGCACTTTGGTGTCCCCGCAGGGTGGGAGGGAGTGCGGCGGCGGCGGCGGCGGCGGGAGGCCGCGGGGATGGGGAGGCGGCTGCTCCCCCGGATCCGGCGGTGGAGTTGCGGCAGGACTCTCCGCCGCGCTGCCGAGGGGCACGGGGAAAGTTGTGGCGCTGGCAGGGAGGCGGGGGGCCGGGCCGGAATCGGGGGGTAATGGAGCCGTTGTACCAAACGTGACCGACGCCCGGGTCCGGGTCCTTGTGTCGCGGCGTTGGTCTCCAGATGTGCGGTGCGGCTTCTCGGAGCGATCTTTCCTAGAGCCCTTGTCGGCCGGGGAGGGAGGAGGGTGAGGAATGCACTGCAGGAAGTAATCTTCATAAAAGTGACTTGAGGGATTACAGTGAAATGGGTGACATTGATTTACTGCCAGGTGTTTCAAAGCTGCGTTTCTGAGCCCAAGGACTTTTGCTGTTTCCCACGCATCTTGATTTTTCTAAAGATTGCTTTCCCTCCCGTAGAAGCTGTCTGTTCTTTTCCCTGTTGGAGGGGACTGAAACCATTTTATGTATAAGATCAAGAAATGCTGTACTCGTTCCTTGCAGCAAGACGAAGTGAAAGATGACGGGACTTGTGGGGCAGTTTTTTTAATGCAAAAATGAGAGAACGAATTTTTAGATCAGTGGCTACTTCATCCTAGGAATCTGTGGGTTTTTTAGAACATTAAGTAGGATAAGCAGCAGATGACTTTAGAATAATGAATTCTCTGGTTTTAATTTAAAATTTTATGTCTCTGGTCTTATTGTTTATCACACGAAGGAAGGAGACGCTTCGTTTTGAAATGCATGATAGATACTCTGTGTTAATCTAAAATTGTTACTCAAATTGTACTTCTCTGCAAAGCATGCACTCTACTTTTGATAGTTTCAAAAGCACAACTTCCTCTTTTCGGGTTGGTTT
The DNA here is from genome assembly GCA_034782735.1 of Sagittarius serpentarius. Taxonomy (NCBI): domain Eukaryota; kingdom Metazoa; phylum Chordata; class Aves; order Accipitriformes; family Sagittariidae; genus Sagittarius; species Sagittarius serpentarius. The sequence goes on from JAVKLA010000010.1 coordinate 68,721, forward strand.
TTCTCCCCTCACTCCCCCCCAGCGTAATCCATTCATAAATCATGGCTCAGAATAGTGGATAGAGAACAAGGAATTGCTTTGTTTTTAAATGCTGTCTGAAGTAATACACGCTTTGTGATGTGAAAGCCAAATATCTCAAAATATCTTCAAAACATCAAGTAATTGCCCATAATTTAAGTGTTTTTCTGCAACCACGAATGGAAGGAATGCAAACTTTCAATTAATAAAGTTAACAATGCTGGAAGCATAGTTAAACGTATCTGCAATGAGACTATGAACCTGGGGTTGTATCCTATGGAGTAGTTCTCAGGCTCTTCTAATCTAAATTTAAGCAAAAAGACTTCCCTTTCTGTCATGGAGGAAACTTTTTTTTTTTAGGCATACAACCTACATTTTTGTAGAAATTTATCTGATTTTTATGATCAAGGCTCATCCTTGTTGGATAAATGGAAAGTGTTGAGTTGTGTAGCTTCTGTTATTAAGCCTTGAAGGACATTAAAAAAGGTGCTATGGGAGTTAAGTTCATAGTCATGATAAGGTTGTAAAGATAAACTTCTAGTTTAAGCAGTGTGTAAGTTGATGCAAAGTCATCTTCTTGAGTATGCAAACAGGAGGCATTGCTGCCTGTGCTGTTGCATGTACCTTTGCTAATCGGAGAATAGATGAAGTTGACAAAACTCATTGATTTTAATGCAGGTCTGTGAGAAGCAGTTGAAATGTCAAGAATCATGCCAGTGTCATGTTGCTGCATGCCAGAAATAGTAGAGGCAAATGCACTTAAGTTAATTAGTAGGAAAGGGAACCTAAAATGGTAGAAACTGAGAAAAAACAAAGGGGCTTTATTGCAGCAGCAATATTGGTGGAAAGAGTAAAAAATGATGTTGCTCCTACATACTGTTAAGTAGCTAGGTAGGAATGGTTTTTCACAGTTGTAAGGGTCTTACAAGTCTGAATCTAATGTGGGAAAGGAGCTTATGAAAAGTGATTAGCAGCAGTGCTCTATTTTTATTTTTTTTAACCACTTCTTTAGCAGCTTGTCCAGGTAAACTGGATTTTCTTATTTATTTTTTTTTTTCAGGGCAGTGGCTATAGTCTTTGCTATGTGGAACTGGTAGAACAGTTCCATAGTTTTCTCCATTCCTTTGGCTTTTTCTGTCAAGCTTGCATAGGATATCTTGCAATGTGTTGATAAGTCACCTATTTTCTAGTATTCACTTTGTGATCAAGAGCAGAAGCTGAGGTATATTTGATAAGATGAGGAGCATTAGGCAAATTAGTTATTCTTTTGAATGGAAAAATACTGTTGCCTCTAAGGTGTAGAAAGCTTTCTCATTTACTTAGGAATCTGTTTTTCTGGTATGGACATAAGAAACAGGAGATCTGGGGTGGGAAGAAAGGGAGATTTGCCTTGGGTTTTCTACATATTAATTGAGTCAAATACCACTTCTTTCTAACATCCCTTTCAAGCTGCATTTCTGACAGTAAAGTTTGGTTTTTACTCCTGGGCTGGGGGGGAAGAGTGGAGGAGGTTTGCTTGTTTTGTGAAATTACCATCTGAGACTTAACTCCAGTTGGCATTTCTTCCAGGAATGACCCAAATGTAGTACAATAGGCCAGGGCAGTAGAGAGAGGACAGCTTTTGCTTTTGGTCTCAATGCCTGTGTAAGGAAAAAACAAATTAGTGTTTTGAAGTCACCATACTGTCACTTACAAGCTTGTAACCTGCTCATCATTACTAGGATTACTGTTTTTTTCCACACTCTTTCGTATAGTATTGCACTTTATTTTGATTTATTTCTCATGTCTTATTTACTTTCCATACTTGAGCTGGTCCAGAGACTTTGAAAAATGTTTGTACTTTTTGGCAGCTCCTAGGTCAGGTGAGCTGATACATGAAGTCAGTCAGCCAGCATTGACTTTAAGCTGTGCTATTGACAGGCCTCCAGCATTTAACTTCAGGATTTCATTATCAGGCCAAGAACCTGAAACACTGACAGTGATGATGCATTGGGATGGACAGGTATCGTGTGTGAAATTTGGTTCATCTGTTGGCTGGTTTGGCAGTTGGGTGGACCAAGAGCATAATTTTCCATGCTACGTACATGCAAGTGCACAGTGAAAACTTTGTGAAAGTACAACAGTGTGTTTAACTCAGTTGTCAAGCGAGGTCATTCTTTCTGTCAGATGTTGCCTTAAATGCCAGCATGGCTACTGAACCAAAGCAACCAAAATTATGCAGTACTTGAACAGGGACTGCTTTCTGTGCGCTGGTTTGTCTAAAGTACAGCTCCAGCATGCCTGTATGCTATTTTATTTGGCTGCTTGTATCTCATATATATATATACACAATAATCTATGTATGTGTGTGTATATATTTGTGTACATATAAGGTAGATATATCTAGCAAGACCGTTGCATCCTGGTACTGCTACTAATATGGTAACAACCTTTGGTACATTGGTAGTTCTCAGGGAGTGCTATCAAAATAGTAACATTCGTTCTGTTTGCACAGTTCTTACAGTTCTCACATGCGTGACTTAATGGTATCTGAATCATATCCCATGACATTAGATCAAACTTTTGTCTTTCCCCGAGAATTTTAACAGCTTGTTAAACACCAGACTAACACCAGTTACCTTAGGAGTGAAAGCTGGTTTAAGTTGGAAGGCAGAAGCTTGTGTGTCTGAGCATGAGACCCTCTCTGTACCAGTTTGCATATGCGGGATGGAGCACTGGTGTGATCTTTGTCGGTTACATTTGCCTTCCTACTACTGCCAGGAATGTTCTCTCCTACTGTCCTGCCAGTTCCTGGTACTGAACAGCACTACCAGAGTCTCATATACATCTTTACCTCTTCCAAACCGACATCATTGATCACTCAAACCACCAGCTTTTTAACTGTCATCAGGGTGACGATTGTTTATCATACCTCACTGAGGTAACCTAATTGTGCTAGTGGGAAGTATGGTTTATATGTATGATAGCAATCCGCTTTCTTGTCACTGATGCCATGATCTACCATTAGTGGACTTCGGTGAAGGGGGATGAACTGGTGAAAATAAACATAAGACTGGTGTCATTGCTTGCATTTCAGAGGCAGACAAGTTAAAGGAATTTAGGATTTTATCTTGGGCGCAGCCAAAAAGACAGGTTTTGCTAAGCGCAAATCATGTTTGCTAGATGGATTCTTGAGTTGTTATGAACTTTTTTCGTTAATGAAAATGTAAATTAACGCCTATAAATGTGATATGAAAGCTTAATTAAAATACAAAGTGTGACTCAAGTGAACATTAGAAGCGGTGTATGGAATTGATCAAACACTGGAGATTGTGTAAATGTATTGATTTTGTTGGGCAAGAGCAAGGTTATGGGTTTCTGTTGTAGTTACCTGATCCAATGGTTGCCTTTTGGAGTAGGAGTTCCCCTCTGTCACCCACTGTGCAGTTCTGCTTTTTTCTTTGCGCTTGCTCTAAAGCAGTCCTGGTGAGTTGATTCAATTAGGTAAATTGTCAAAATACTGTAACATTTTTGTTCCCTGAGCCTGCCCACCATCAGTTTTTATATTGCAGTTTAATTTCTTACTTTTGAGTCAGAATATGCATGTTGGGAGGCAATGTAAATAGCAACTGATTTTAGAGGGTAAACTGGGATTGAGTGATAGAGTAGAGATATGTATACATATAAAAACAGAGCATGTTAAGACACTGGAGCAACAGAAGTGACAAAAGAAGGGGTATGTAGCAGTGAATGACAGTACCTTAAGGGTACTGTTCATAAGGGGAAAAAAAATCATGTAAAGAGGGTGATAGTGTTGATAATCTCAGTTAACAGTGCTCAATCTGTAGGCTATGGCCAGATGTGGCCTGCCCAGATAATTCATCTGGCTATTGCTTCCCTGCTAGTGACTATTCTTGCTGGGCAAACAGACACCAGATTGCATAGTAAATGTGTTCTAGAGGGGTGGCCACCACTGTCATCTCCAAACTGCTATCTTTCTGGAGGCTTTCAGCCCATCGCATAATCTTTTTGAAGGCGACTACACGAATGTGGATCTGTTTAGGAAACATTTCCCACCCACTTTAGGATTCTTTTCCCAAACATTTCCTTTTGTTTATCTTCAACAACTTCCAGACCTTGGGAAAGCGTTTGATTCCAATCCAGTTCGAATGTAATCACTTTGGATTGATTTTGAGATGTTGCAAATGTCATGAGATTAGTATTTAAAACTTACTGCAGTATCTTCATTCACAAGCTTTTTGATTCTATGAAATGAGAAGTACTCTATTTCTATTTTATAGAAATATATTTTAAAAGGTTGTGTACTTACTGTTAATGAACAGTTCGATTAAGTATTTTGTGACTTTTTTTCTAAATGTAAGGTACAGACATACTACATTTGAATGATAAAAGTTGTTTATACTCCAATAATACTAATAATTTAAGCAGGATTTCAGGTAGCCAGGTACCTCAAACTCATTTCTGCTGTTTTATTATATTAGGAAGAATATTCTAGCATAGTCTCCAAATCTGATTTACCGGGGCCTGTGTGTTCATGAAGGGCAAGTTTAGAGATTTTCATGTTCTTGGAGAATAGCCTGCGAGTATCTTCACCTTCCCCCTTTTTTAATGAGGATGATCCAGATCAGGCATCTTTTTTTATCACTTCTATTGCAATAATACATGGATTGAGAAACGCTGTTAGCACAGGTCAGTCTCTGGCTTTTGAGGCTTTCTAGATTATAAGATAACAAGTCCTGTATGTCCAGGGACTTGAACAGCCTTTCCTTGTTTAGGTACTTTGAGGGTGGTGTTTCGAAGCTAAGTAAACTTTTCTAGAAGGTTGATGTGGTGTTAACAGTCAAGAAGATGTGCAGTTGGCTGCACTGAACTTCTCTACTGCATAGGAAATTGCAGAAGTAGGTAAATATTAGAAATTTAATGGAAGGAGGACAATCTGGAAGAAGAATGTTGGACAGAGTTGAAGGCATAGCAGAGACTGTGCTTTGTGAGTGGGGAGACCTCGGGGTAGACTTGATCAGTTAGACTGATGCAGCTGAAAAGTGGTTCACCATGTGGCCTCATAAAATAACATTCATGTAAGAATCAAACCTCTGCTCCATCTCTACTATTGTTTTCTACCATCTTTACTTAGCAGGTAGTGTTTCTTTCTTTCCTCACTTGCGCAACTTTTAATTGGGGTGAAAACTTCATCAGACTTCATGTGGGTGCAGTAATGGCGTTACGCATGAGAGTGTAGGAGGGGCAGTGTTCATAAAACACGTGCAGAGTATGGTTGAATACAGAGACTATCCCTACAAGTTGTCTGTTGGAAAACATAGGAGGTGAGACAGAATGCTTGCAAAGTGTTGACCCTTTTATAGCTTTGTGGGTAGCAGAATAAAACTTGGAAAGGAAAATGTATCAGAGTGTTTTATGTAGACTGGGTCAAACTGAACCAGCAAGTTTAGCTTTTAATGCCATGATTTGTTTTTTTTTTAAACGGTCTTCTGCAAATACTCAAACACTTGACTAGCTAGAGCAAATGCTATGATGAGAATTCTTGAATGGACTTTTCTTGGCACATATCCTATTATTTGAGCAGCTTAATATGTTCTGTTTTATAAACAGAAATTTGATGTGATTACATAGGGTTAGGGTGGTTTATAAAGGTTACCTTTTGCTTCCTATCATAATTCTCTCTCTAATAGTCTTTGGTTTTGGCAGCCTGTAATCCTAATACTCATGTTTTTAAATCTGTCTCATGTTGAACTGGTGGGGGAAGGGGAGAATAAAAATTTTGGACAGTAAAGCTAGCAGGAAAATTCAAAATCCTATGGGTACTAATAGTATTTAAATGGGTTGGGGGTAGTCTGGGTTTAGGGAGATGTCTTTGCTGTTCCACAAGGATCTCTTCTGATTCAGTCAGGTTATTTCCCATTTAATGTCTATCTGTGCATATGCTGCAGAGTTGCTTCCTTAATTTTTGAAAAGTCCATTCTTGCAAGCCCTTTGAGGTACATTTGTACTGACATTTAGGGCTAATCCTGAGGGCTTCTTCCTGCTTAGCAGAGCCATTAAAGCTGCTGCTTTTGGAGCCTGTGGAGCCTCCACCCTGTAGCAGGGCACGTGCAGATGTTTTTGTTATTATTATTAACTCTTTAGCAAAACTTCTTCTAACTGTCAGTCTTACCACTTGTTTGGAGAACAAAGTGAACTTAGGGCAAGTATTGCTATAGTCTTTCTGTGCTTCACATTGCAGTAAATTTTGTAGTAGGTCCAACGGATAGACTTAATTTCTGGCCCTGTAGCTGAGCAGAGCTCGTGATCTTTATCTGAGCTGTTGCTGGGAATCAAGCTGAGGTATTTTTAATGTGGGTAGCTGGTAGGCCTGGGCTTGAGAGGTACCATGAAATTGACTGTAATGCTGCACCACACCTTACATAATTTGAAGCAGCCAGAGGAATGAATTTAAGGACATAGATACAAACAAAATAGATCAGCTTCTATATTTCTCAACTTACTGCTACTTTCCCAGGGTAAAAGCTCCTTTGGCATATAGAGAATTAAATGCTTCCTATACTTCAAAAGTTCTTGCCATTAAGTGAGGCGATATCCCTGTGCTTTAGAAAAAGAAATGTTCTATTTTAAACAAGGGATAACCGAGTGTTTGTACGTGAGTGCTTCTAAGAGCAGGAAACAGTATTTAAAGTGTCCGTCTGCTATGGGAGACCCAAGTCCAGTATCATATGCTACTTTTTAAAGAGCCCATCTAATATAAATGGCTGGGGTATGTGGACTATAATGATAATTAATTCCGGGTGTTACAATGCTTATCATATCATTTTCTATGGCAATTGATTTATATGGGTTATGTTAGTTTGTTAGGTAAAGAGCATGTTGGAGTTCTGTTCAGCTGATAATCCATGAAGACAGAAATGCAAAACACCTTTTCAAAACTTCCCTCACTTAAAAAAAAAACAAACCCTTGGGAAACTACATTGCAACTGAGGATGCGAGTTTGGTTTGATTATTGATTTTTGGTGGTGTTCTCAATGGGATTGCTATTATCTTCTAGGCTATTTTCAACAGTGTTATTTACATTTATTTGAAAAGAGTGGCTCACTGTATGCATGGGCACCATCTATCCTCTTTGTTGAATAGTAAATGGATTTTGCAGAAGGGAAAAATAGCATGTAATTATGTAATTTTAAACTGTTCTAGCACACATGGCTGGGCAGCCTACATTTTGTGAGCTCTTTATTTTTTTCAGTCTCTGTGTTCATTTTTTGTGATTGCTATACTATAAATGGTAGCCAACTTCTTTAAATCCAAGGAGTGTGATTTTATTTATTTTTATTCCAATCTTCCCAACAGATGGATATTTTAAGGAAATCTAGGTATGGAAAGTACTTGTTTGAGGATGCAGCTGATTGGGAAGACCACATGTTGAACAGAATACTTGTGTGCTATAGCCAGAGGATTTGAAAATACAGCAATGCATTTTCTTGATGCAGAAGCAAAATTTAACAAAACAAGCCTACTTGTCCTGAATACTTTTCTTTATGTTTCTCCAGCTTTTTTTTTCCCTATAGTCTATTGCATATGTCAAATGTGCTTCCTTCCTATGCTAAAGTTATCCCAAGCAGCATTTGGAAGTTCAGTTAAATAACTTAGAATTTCATAAATATTGTTTGGAATGTGTATCCTGAAAAAGGCAGTTTCATCTTCATGGTTGAAATATCTGAAGTTTATCATTTGGCCATTAAATGCCTTTAAAATGTCTTTAATTCTTTCTCTGGCAATAGATAAAATGCCTTAAAGTTGCAGTTCTTCTAATTTAGAAAGTCAGTGAAACAAAATCGGAGCTTTGGCATTATTATATTGATGTTAACAGTGGAAGTAAATGGGCATCTCTTTGGCTAACTTTACTGTAGAACAAGAGTCGTGAAAGCCAATGCAGTGTTTGAGTTTTCCAAGAAGTTGTATAATGCTACTGTGTTTTGACTATTTTATCTTATATAGCTGACTACAATGATTTATCTAATGTCAAATGTCTGAAGTAGTATTTGAAAAACTGTTGCATATGTCTCGCAATTCATTTTACTCTGTAACAGTTTTAATCTTTCATTTGCCAAATCAAAAATGGATTTTGACATTGGAGAGACTACCTTAAACATTTGCAACAGTATCTTAATTTGTGATGTCTCAGGTCAGCTAGTGATGACAAATGTAATTTTTGTCCTATGGCTAAACGTGTTCAGGAGCCAAGGAATTTTTGGTGCTTTAATTTTGTAATCCACCACTGCTTCTCCAATGCTTGCCCCACCCTCCCATAGTGAAGCCCAGTTTTTGCTTAGGAGAAGACTGAATGACATGTCTTGTGTCAACTGTGTTATGCTTGTAATTGTTTCATTGTAATTTTATTTTCTAGCTTTTGCTTTAGTAAGTCAACGTCAGGGTCCCTTTTTCCTTATGCCTCCATCATACTCTAGTTTCAACACAACATTCTTACCTATTTGCATCATGCTTTTGCTTTGTGATAGTATGTTCCATACAGTGCAGTCTGCTGTCTTCTTTCAGGGCTATCTTCAAGGAGAAAAAGCCACAGAACAGCTTTAAATGTTAGTTGAATGGTACTTTTACCTGAGAAGTTAAGCAGTGTTGTCTTCTATCTCAGTACCTAACATGCTGTGCTGGAGTACCCATGGATATCATTTGCACATTGAAAAACACATGGAAGATGATTCCAGAAGTTTTTTTGAGATCCTCCAGGAAGCTGCTGCGGCTGATAAGACAGTGGTTCACAGTGTGTTGAGTAAAGCCTGACTCCGAATATCTACAGTATGACAAGGTGCTGCTAAGCTTGTCTTCACCGGTATAAATTGGCCTTATTTGCATTTAATCAAGTGGAGCAGTTCTTCTGAATTTCTCATCATCTGTTGGACATTTCCTGGGATAGTTTTCTGCTGTGTTAACAAGTTAGGGCAACTTGCAGAAAATTGGTAAGCACAGATGTCAGGATCTGCAGCTGAGATGTCAGGATCTGCAGCTGGATGCAGGGAGAGGGGAAACTCCCCTTTTCCAGTGGCAGTCAGCTACTGTATTGGCACATTTTGTACCTTGATCCAATCTCAAGTATCCATGAATTCTCTGACCAACAGGTCATGGGTTATTGAGGGGTGAACATACCAATAGTTTCTGCTAAAGCTCTTCTACTGTGCTGTAACTGTTTAAAAGTTCTGCCAGAAATAAGTTTGTCATTGCTTAAATGGTTATATGGGAAGTTGAGGATCTAGAGCCGAATCCCTTTTCTGAATCAGGAAGGCTAACTCTAGTTTTTTAATTTAAATGTGCATTTGTGGAGAGTTGAGGGGGCATACAGTCTGGTGGGGATTGAAGCGTGAAAGGTCCTGGAATAGGCCAATTAAAAATTCACATCTGGAGAGCGAGGAGAGAGAAGATTTAGGATTATGTGACCTAAGAACTGTCCCTTGAGAACTTCTGCTAGGTCCTTCCCAACAACTCTCACATATCCCCTGCAATACACTTCTTTTCAACCCCGCCTGACCCTCTTGCTTTAGTATCCTTCTTTCCCCATTCCTTTTCATAGGCAACCAGACGTTCATTTTACCTTACTCGTTTCATGTGGCAATAGGGGAGAAGGGGAAGGCATGGTACCTCAAGTCCGTACTTGTTATTTAATAAAATGGCATTAGAAATTAAACTCGTCCATTTTACTGTTCATTAATATAAGACGGAAGGGCTATAGCTACCAAACTGTATATTAATTTAGGCAGCTAGTCAAGGGGGTGATGTGTTTTGGAAAGGACATGCTCCTGGACGTATGATAGACGAGGCAACGGTGGGTGTAGTCCATGAATATTTCTGTAATAGCATTTGTGGCAGAAAGGCACATGGCTTTGGAACGTATGTGTGTAATATTAAGCCTAGCTCATCTTAACGGTGTTCCCCCACCTCCACATTTTTATTGTATTTTATTTTTTTTAAAAGCCCCTTTAAGGTCACTTCTAAACATGAATTGGATTTTACTAAAGTGACAGAGGAGCACAGTGAAATAGTTTGATAGCTACAATATAGTAAGACTAAGCAATACTAGAAATTCCATCACATAATGAGAAAACAAACACGTAACTTCAATTTCACATTGTATGTGGTAGGAATTTAGTGTTAATTATAAATACTGTCTTAAATGCTGAGCACTGTAGTCACTGCAGTACACTTAATCTGTAGTGTTTCTGTGAGGGTACCTAATAAAAAGCAAAGAATGTTTTGTTATTACACTTTTGTGTTTCTTGTGGATTGTCTTTAAAGAAACATTGGTTACGATTACGTGCAGTTCTTAACAGGTTGAGTTAAATTCAGTGAAAACTTGCTCTTTTATTTATTTATTTATACTTATTTGAAACAGTATGAAAGATGTAAATGAATGTAGTGGATAACTGATTTTAAATTCTGCTTGCAATACTTACTTCAGAATAAATCAGACATTGAAAGTGGATCAAGAATGCAGAATATAGTTAGAAAGATAAAGGCCACTCTATGTATTGTAGGGAAGGATGAAGACCACTTTCTGTTGCCATCTACTCTCCTGGTCTTTGTTTACTCTGTTGGTGACATCCTATTCCCACATCAATTTCCTCCAGTGTGAGAATATGCAGTCACTTCGCAAACAGCTGGAAGTCTTTCTGCCCTCAGCTGGAGGCCACCATCCCTTCTGTTGGACTGTATTAATAGATCATATTAGCACTCCTAATCTGCTTCAGAGAAAAGTAAGGTGAAGTAGTTTAGTTCGTCTTTAGAGTGGTTTGCTTTTTAGCTGTAATTCAAGCTAATTTGTCTGACCTGGGCACAGAAGTGGATTAGGAGTGCTTCTGCACTCCTTTTAACTAGCAAAGGTCAGTTGAAGAGTAACTGCCACAGTTAAATTTGGGTGAGTGTATAATTGAGTACAAGGCATCCTGGAGTTGTGATTCTTCCCCCCAACCCGTGCCACCCCCCACCCTTTTGCACTTTGGGCTATATTTATGCCTTTTTCTTTTCAGATTTATTTGATTAGGGCATAATTAGATCTATCTCTAGGTTTCTGCAAACTCTAGGTGTATTGTTAGGTTTGTTCTACAGGTAGCTGTATATGTGTATCTATATATGTACATGTCGTGGTTTAACCCCAGCCAGCAACACAGCACCACGCAGCCGCTCACTCGCTCCCCCCCCACCCAGTGGGA
>JAVKLA010000010.1:79977-149589 GCA_034782735.1 Sagittarius serpentarius
ATTCCACCATCTATGTCATTGATGAAGATATTAAACAGTACCGGTCCCAGTACGGACCCCTGAGGGACACCACTCATTTTGTTCAAGTTAGATAGACTGTCTGGTTCTGCTCTGGTGATGCTTTGTATTATCCACTCTGAAACATAAATTTTTATTTTTTCAGCGTTCATTGTAGTAAAAAGTCAGTCAGTCAATATTGAAACAGATGGAGCTAACAGGTGCACTATGAGAGGTCCAGCTTTCTTGGACTAAACATAATCTACATACAGAAAGGACAACAGAAGGAAAGTATAGTCAGAGAATTCAGGTAACTGAGAGCTAGTTGCAGGAGGAAGAATAGCAGGTGCATTAAGAGATGTACTAAAGAGCAAATATTTAAGGAATATTGGATGCAGCACTACCTTATTTTAACTTGCTAAACTGACTTAGACTGCTGGCACGTAACCGCACACTGTAGATTCTTTTAATTTCTGTGAGCTAACAAAAAAACTGTATTAAGTTATCTGTACAAAGTGGTTTGATATCTAACGTCTGATTCTGGCTGGATCTACTCTTTCTCATGTTACACAGAAGTTCAAGCAACAGGCTGTTGGTTATTGACGGGTGAACACAATAGTTTCTGCTAAAGCTCTTCTACAGTGCTATAACTGCTTAAATGCTCTGCCAGAAATAAGATTGTCATTGCTTCAATATTACATGGGATGTTGGGGATTAGAGCCTTTCTAAGGGTCCTGTTTACTTTTTACCATGTCTTGTATTTTACAGGGTAGAAACGGTCTGCCAGGCTACCTTGTGTCCACACTGATTCCTTATATATCACTTAATGGGAAGTGGTTGTGAAGTTGGTTCAAGTGCATTTTGGTGTAGCTAGTATTTCCATAGTTGCCACTGCACTGTAGCATATAGGTGATGTTTATTATGTAATAGAGATGATGATTGTGCCACATACTCCCAAATAGTAAAAATATAATTAAAGTACCCACAATGAATAAGACACATCCTTTATTTTACTCTATATTTCAGACTATTACAAAAATTAGTATTCTTTTCTGGGTCCATATTGGACCTTGCTACAGGATAGCAGGTAGTATGTTTGAGATCGGTTTAATAAGAGGCCACTATAGTTGTTTAGGTGTTACAGGTTGCTTTGTTCTGTAGTAGAAGACCATGAAAGAAGTGGTTTGGGAGCTAGCCATCCTCTGTTCCCAGTCACTTCCTGTAAAGCAGTCATGTTCAGCCCATTGATTTCTAGTATCTCATTTCTCACAGAAATAATACTTTGCTTCTTAAAATATATTATTTAGCTAATTGCCTTTTGAATTCCTTTCTGCTTACCAGATCCTCATGTACCAGCCTTTAACTTAGAAGGTCGTGAAGAAGAGCTGCCTCCATCATGTAAAAAACACGTACAGCATGAATCTGTTTCATCCGGAAGAAACATCTTTCTTGAATATATTCTTGAATTTCATGCAAAGCCTTCAGAGTTGCAAGATGCGAGGCTAATGCGACACAGAGTAGCCCAATAGCACTCAGAAAGAAACAGACATAACACTACAGAGCCTTTGAGTTTGTGGCAGTTAATATTGTATTGAGCAGAGAAGTGATGCCCCTTAAGAAGCTGATTCTGTCAAAAGATATGGAACCAATATTGCCGTCAGTATTGATGCCAGTCATAGTGTAGTATCTGCAGTGAAGTGTATATCCAGTAGAGAAAAGAATGAGCATTCCATTTTTCCCCTGTAGCGATTTTGAATGGTTCTGTTTGCATCTTTTCATTGAAACCTCTTGAGAATTTTGACTTTCCCAAGAAAAAATGTCATCATCGCTTTCTTCATAGGTCAAAAATGTTGTAAAATTTTGAATAGCACACTCCACTGGTGAAGTATGTCTTTTAGTATTGATAAAACTAACACTTTTCTTAATAATTTGCCTTGAGACATAGAATAGTTCAAAAGACAGAAAAAAGTCATGAAAAAGCCTAATAGGCTTCAGAGGAAGTGTGAAACTGTAGGCAGATACATGCCCACTACAGTGATGATGGGAAGCATATTGTGGCTTCAGATGTGGTATATTGTGTGAAAAGTATAAGCTGTGGTCATGGAATGCTTTAAAAATCTTGCAGCTCTTTAGCAAAAACATTGAAAATGCCCTGGGCTCTCTGAAGAAGTTGGAGTGACTGTATGCTCCCTGTAGAATTTCCTATCATTAAGAAAACAGCAGCATGTGGTTCCTGATTTTAGCACTTGCTAAGCGTGACATCTTATCGCAGGCAGTGAAAATACCATGCCAAGTAGTGGCCGTATGAATGCTGTAATCCTTCTTAAACACACTGGGGACATGCTGATATTCTTAATGGTAATTCTTAATGGTTATTCTATAACCGTTCTGGTATTCTTTAGGATTTGCATTGAGCATGGTTGAATGTTGGACCTGAAAAAATAGGTGCCCTTCTGGCTGTGCCATTTAGCTTTTTCTTCTGCCTGGCCTTTCTACTGTTCTTCCCCATCAGGGATTATTCTAATGGTGGTGCAAACAGGAGGAGTTCTGTTGCTAAACTGGATTCCAGAAACAGAAAGTTCTTCCTCCTTTGACTCAGAATTTCCATCTTTTTTGAAGTTAGGTAGCCACATCACTGCAGAACCTCCTGCCATTTTTATTACCTCAGCGTACTAACTATCCTTCCTATAACAAAGGAGTCTTTGCCACGTTTTTCTGTGTGTTTGTTCAGAATCAGGAAATCTGAAATCAAAAGCAGGATCATGACCAATATTGAAGCTGAGGAAACTCAGAATTATAGTACTAGTGCCAATTCTCTTATCAAACATTAGACAGTCAACTTGCAGGATGTGTATTTCTCTTTTCAAATGGCCCTACTTGCAACAAAACTCCTAAAGATCAGTTGGGCCTCTCTAAGTGTAGGGCACTCGTGGGAGCTTTCACCAAATACTTTGTATTAGTTGAGGCTTATCTCAGAATATAAAGAGTAATTACATATCCATACATTCTGAGATAAAATCATGAAGACTAAACCATCAAAAATTCCATATTTAACCCCCTAAAAATGTCAAAATTAGGACAATATTAAACTCTATGTCAGCCAAAGCTTTTATTTTCTCTTTCTCGTGGACATGACTTAATCATCTTTCAATCAACTTTAGTAAGAGCTGTGCAAACATGTTCCATGTCCTGTGCAAAAGACTGTGTAGAGTTAATGTGTTCATGACTCCTGGGTGTTTGTTGTCCAGTGAGGTGCAGAAGCTCCAGTTGAGCATGCAAATTGATAACATTTTCCACATAAAACTGTGGTAGGTGTGCATCTAGAGAAATTCCAGAAAAAAGATTTGTGGACACAAGTACTTGATTATATATAAATGTTTTAATTGGGGACAATTCATGCAGTGTATCTTTGTGTTAGATTTAAGACGTAATAAAACCATTCTGCTGATGTCAGCTTAAATTAAAAAAAAAAAAAGGGAACGTGAGATTTTTCTTAAATAAAATTGCCTGCTTGCTCTTCCATTTTGCAGAGTTATCTTGGCTTTGGCTCAGGTAAACGGAGGACCACCGTCCATCTCGCTGGTTCTTACACCTGTAGAGCTAGGTGTATGTTTTCTCAATTCTTACTGTGAGGTCTGTAACGCTTTGGTTTTAGGTTGTGGGCAGTAAGAAAGGCTGTTTACCCGTCATAAGTACTTTTGCCTACAGGTATTGCTGGTGCAGAATTCTGATCTTGATTAGTTGAAACCGGCTTAAATGTCCATGCATACTTTCCAAGGTTATAAACTCATCACAAGTAAGCATTTTCATGATGAGAAATAATGCTGTAGTGCATTGAATTCATTATGTGGTTGATGGGGTACTGTACTTCCATTTTAAAAACTATATGCAAAAATCATTGTGCTAATTGCTTATTTGTTGATACAGACTTCAGAATAAGGCTTCCAGGGTGTTGTGCTTGTAGTATAATATATAGGCAAGCAGGTGTTTTGAAATTTAGTGTGGAATACTATATATATGTTTCTTCGTTTCAGTGGAAGTTACTGAACTTTGTCATTAGATTTGCCATAAAAGTGTTGCACTGAATAAATGCTTCCTTTGGATGCAAAGAATATGTCGGATGTGGAGTCAATCTGCATCTGTCTTTTTCAAGAATCCAGACTTGCTATCTCGAATTAGATACTGTATGGCAGAATTGATTTTGTAATCTACATTTGCATTAAAAACTGACTCCTGGAATTGCTCAGATAGCTTGTAATGTTCACAGTTAGTTTGTATCATGTCATTTTTCCAAGTTTGCAGATGTGAAAATTTTGTGCATCTGCAGCTGAAGACTTTTAGAGCACAGAAGCCTTTATAATTGCAGGCTTAGAAAATTTTCAACAGATTCTGCTAGTAAGGAGATTACATATTCTCAGATGGCTATAAAATGCCAGATAAAAAGCCTAGATGATTGGGCAATAGTAGCATGAAATTGATAGGGTTTTAAACAGTCAACATTCCCAGAAGAAGCAACACTGATCTTGTGCTCTGTTGTAATGGGAGGGTCAAATGAATTCCATCACCATCAGTGTAATTTGCCTTAAATGTTGTTAAGATCTGGATGAAGTAACCGCATTATTGTACGTGTGCTCTTTTCCTCTATGTTCTTACTTTCTCAGTAGGCTGAATTTTATTGGAATGTTCATCTTAAATAGTACTTTTGTCAAGGAAATACTAAACTTAGGAATGTCAAAGCCAAAGATGTCTCCTTATGAATATAGCAGTAATTGTTGCTGTGAAGTGCTGGAGAATTCTATAGCTCCTGGATAGAGCAAGTGATCACTGTGACTAGCATTAACTAATCATCTTATAGCATTACCTTGTGTCATCAAAAAAGCAGTTCATAGGGTGGAATAAAAATCAAACCCAAGCATGAACAGATAGTTAAGATTATATATAAACAGTACATAACATAAAACTGAAAACTTTACAGGCTTTATTTTGCAAGTTGCCTGGTTAAGCTTTCCAAATTAATGTTGCTACTAAAAAAAAATTATGCCTCTGCTCAGTTATTTTTCTGTTGCTGCTTGCGCTCTGTTCTATGCTGAAATTGAAATATGCTTTGAAAACGAGAACCATATCTTTATTAAATCATCTTAAGTTTTCTACTGAACCAACTATAATATAGGTATCTCCAATAGTGCCACAAAATTAATGGTACCATGCATAGAGTGCTTTTGTGATCATTAGAGCATCCCCTAAAAGGTTCAAACTATAATACCAGCCTAATTTGGTGGTTGGGACTTTGAATTCTGAAGTATACCAAGACTTAGGCTTTTTTGATGATTTCTTTAAAACTTAGCTCAGAGGAGGAGACAGTTCAAACTACAGACCTGACAGAAAGAGGCAAGGAGAACAGCAGAGTATCAGTTTTCCTGCTAGAACATCAGCTAAAATAAGAAAAGTCAACGCTTACTGGTGTTAGTCAGTCAGGTCCTTAAGAGCTCTTCTCTGCTGAATGTCAGCAAGTGTGTATCTTTACAACATTGACTGAGTCTTTCAAGCCAAGTTCTTAATTAGGCATGTGCTTCACATAATTTTGTTCTGTATTCTTCTCAGGTGTGTCTCAAATTGGCTTGCCTCAGAGGGATGAGGGAGGATGAGAGGGAATCTTAGGAGATGGGTGAACAGTTCCCATACCTCAAGATCAGATGGGTGGGAGAAAAGGGATCCTTTCATGCAGTCTGGTCCTGCAACATAGTACTGTATCCTATTTAATCCCTGTTACCAGCAGCCTACTCCAGTTCCTATGTGTCCTTGGCTAATATCTAGCCAGTCAGAAAAAGGGTTGGATAAAAACCCTAAATATCACCTGTGCTTGCTGCTGCTGGAGATGGAAGAACTGGGGAAGGCAGTGACAGCCAAGCCTGAAATGCAACCCCTACACAGCACTGGCTGTTCATGTCTCCATTCTGATTCCTCCCTCGGTTGCAGCCCTTACATCTCCGGGATGCAGGCATAGGCAAAGGCAGCACTTTTTCTGATATTTCTCAGGGCTGTTTTACACCGCTACGAAACCTATAGGTAGTTGTAGATAGCATGACAATACTGCTGTAGAAACACAATACCACTGTGCTGTGTTTCAAACACAGTTTGAAAACTACCAAGATAGTAAGAAAGTTGTGTGATATGGTTTGTGATACTCACTGTTTATTAGCGGCTCTCTCCATTCTGGCTGTGCTGGTTTTGGCTGGGATAGTTAGTTTTCTTCACGGTAGCTGGTATGGGGCTGTGTTTTGGATTTGTGCTGAAAACAGTGTTGATAACAGAGATGTTTTCATTATTGCTGAGCAGTACTTACACAGAGCCAAGGCCTTCTCGGCTTCTCACCCCACCCCACCAGTGAGTGGGCTGGGGGACACAAGGAGTTGGGAGGCGACACAGCTGGGAGAGCTGACCCCAGCTGACCAAAGGGATATCCCAGACTATATGACATCATGCTCGGTGTATAAAGCTGGGGGAAGAAGGAGGAAACGGGGGACATTCAGAGTGATGGCGTTTGTATTCCCAAGTCACGATTGTGTGTGATGGAGATGGCTGAACACCCGCCTGCCCATGGGAAGTGGTGAATGGATTCCTTGTTTTGTGTGTGCGGCTTTTGCTTTACCTGTTAAACCATCTTTATCTCAACCCATGAGTTTTCTCACTTTTACCCTTCCGATTCTTTCCCCCATCCCAACGGCAGGGAGTGAACAAGCAGCTGCATGGGGCTTAGTTGACACCTGTGGTTAAACCACAGCAGTCCTTTTGGTACCCAACATGGGGCTCGAAGGGTTCAAGATAACGACAGGTTTGATTGGAATGTGCTAGATTGAATTTATACCTGTTATTGCTGTTTAGCTATTAATGGGCAGGCTTCCGTGCTTGCCATGGGGCTTGCTTGCCTTACTGTATCTTAGTCTAGTGCTCATTAGTGGCTGCTTTTTGTGTTCTCTGCTTGCTGTGCTGCTGTACTGCTTATCACCTTACTCTGCTGCGCCTGGGAACAGTTTGCCACCAGCAATGGTGGTGCGCCTGGGCTGGCAGATGGCCAGGGCATCGCTGCTGTTTCTGTGCTGCTGTACTGGACAGGCTGGAACTCCAGTGTGAACTCGAGTTGAAGGTACTGTGCCTCTCTCCATTCTGGCCAAAAGGGAAATGGTTTTGTAAGGTTCAGGCTTGTCCCTAAAGGAGTGGAGTGCTATGAAGTGGGTAAGTGGTATCAGAGCATAATACTGGCATCATATGATTGCTAGGCCGTACTGTTGTCTGGTGGACTGCCAGTTGCTGCCACTTTGTCAATGCCTGAAGCTAGCTGTGATATGCAGCATTACTCATGAAGCTTGTCCTTATGTATGCATATGTTTATATTTAAATTTTACCTTAATTTTGTTTGCAGGTTACCTAGTGGGAGGTGAAGTGAGCACTTCTCCTCCTCCCCAGCCACCTCCCCAAAGTCAAAGAGAGGTGCTGTAGTTAAGCTTCTAAATACTTTTCTTAGGTTTCTGTGGTCGGAAGGCTTTTTCTTGTTCTTACCTATAGGTCTTCTCACAGTGGAAAAATTAATGTACCTATAGTATTGCTAATAATTTCTGCTGTAAAGACATGTCCAGTTGTCTCTGCATGCTTTCATTTGTGGCAAAAGAATCAATCGCTTTTGAAAGAAGGGGTTAATAGATTTGTATCTATCCATAAGTATATTAGGAGGGAAGATTAAATTCTTACCTCTTAAATGGTAGAAGTAAAATGCTGTTATGTTGCATTTCAATTTTGCGTGGTAATTCATTGTTATTAAAGACTTAATGGGATGCTGCCAAAGCACAAGGTAGTTGTTCGTATCCTTCTGAAGCCAGTTATGAAGCTTTACTAGTTCAAAACACGAGGAGAATATAAATATGTACTCTTCTTGCCTATTTAATTTGTTTAATTAATCTTTTAATGCTCTAAAAGTAAACATTAGTCATACTTCTGTAGCCTCTCTGAGTTTGAGTCATGATTTAAAAATTTGAAAGTAATCCATGTTAGTATCTTTCTTGTTTCCTTTTTAAAATTCTAGGACAACAACATTGGCTGGGTTTTCAGTGCATTTTAAGTCTGGTCCATAGCTGGCTGGATTGTATGC
Source organism: Sagittarius serpentarius (assembly GCA_034782735.1). Lineage (NCBI taxonomy): Eukaryota > Metazoa > Chordata > Aves > Accipitriformes > Sagittariidae > Sagittarius > Sagittarius serpentarius. The sequence continues at coordinate 88,118 of JAVKLA010000010.1, forward strand.
GTCCTGTGCAACATGGAACTCCTGCTTTGTGTCATACCCTACTGCAGGCACTTGGCACTAAACAAATTAACAATAGACCTTGCTATACTAAGATAAGAGGCTAATTTTACAGGTACAGCATTTCATAAATCACGTAATACTTGACAGTTCAGAACGGGAGAATTAATTAATATTTAGGAATCTAGTCAAATGGGAATAGTTGCAGGCTTATTAGAAACAAATGTCACACCGCTGTTTGATACAAAGATTTCTAGGTCAGAATGATTGATGTTTGTGTGAATTTTCTTGTATAAACATGACTAATTACTTTCGAAAGTCCACAGTTTTATCAGTTAATGTATCCTATATAACTGCTTATTTAACATGTGAGAGAGTGTTCCTGAAAATACTGCACTCTTTTTATTTACTTATTTTGAATGTCACTTGACTGATGCTGTGGTAGTTCAGTCAGTGGAAACATGCAAGTTTGCTGACCATCTGGACTTGAATTTCAATTCTTTTTGTTCTTTCACTGTGTAGATGAAGAAATCTGCTCATGACCTCTGTGTGGTTGTACTTCAGTTACTGGACTTGTGCTGATTAAACAAGTAGGAACTTGATGGGTCTCACAGTCTTGAATGACAAGCTTTATTCTGGTGAATTGAATTAGTTCAAAGTAAACCTGTGATATTTCGGGAATCCTAGATATATGAAAGAATTTGATGTAGTTTTAAAATTTGTGTTAGAAGTGTTGCATGTTACTGATATAAGTGGATACTTTCATAAAATAGACAAAATTAAAAATGCACGTTAAGCTTTTTTAGTCTTGAATACTAACTGTCTTTGGAAGTCTTTCATGGTTTGCTCATCTAACTTGTCTGTTATGGTATTCCATTTAGTTGTCTGAACTTCTACTTAACTAATGAATATAATCTTTAATACTACTTTAACTAATGAATTTCACATTGTTATCTAAATTCCAATTAGCATATCTATTAGGAGGGTTGGGTTTGTGGATGTTGCTTGTTTCAGAATTGCTGTTCACTGAGGCTTTTCTAAGCCTAAACATTCTTTACAACCTAACAGCATCAATAGCTGTAAGCCTTGTTAGTTTGGCTTTTGAATGATCGTGAAAGAGCTGCAGTTTGGGGTAACATGCACTGCAGTTCTCACAGCAGTCTGATACCTAATTTGAAGAATGAATGGACTTTGTAATAGTTGAAAGGTTTTGCTATCTAAAGTTTGAGAAGTTGGAAAAATTATGTGCCAGAAAAGTGGAAGATTAATGCCGTGATGGCAATCCATCGGTGTTTTTTAATGGTACATGGGCAACGTGGAAGACTGAACTGAAGGGATGCATGGGAGGGCTTTTGTTCTACAAGGAATCTTCTGCAGCGGAGAATGTGCAAATTTTGAAGACAACACTTCATCTATATAGATTCCGCATTGTGTAGATTCTTATTGATTGAAAGAAAGGAATACGTCAAGGCCATTAGTTTGATAGTGTGAACAAGTAGACTGATCACTTTGTTACATGTTATTACAATATGTCACCTCTCAATGTTACATGAAATAGAGCAGCAGCAGATGTATTGGATAGCTATCCTGTCTCAGAATGGGAGTCTTGCATTGATTCTTCCATGATCTTAATTCTGCTTATAGTGTAGTAGTATTCTGGATGTGGAAAATAATGGGCTGATGACTATATTTGAAAACTGGCTTTAAAAAGGAACGCAGAAAATGCCAGGAGTGTTATTAGAGTGATAGAAAACTTTTTAAGGTTTACCAAAAAAAAAAAAAAATCACCTGTAACATTTCATCAGTGTATATGTACTGGTTGTAGAAATGAAGAAAATGTAGTGGTTAGTAACTGTAAGCTTAGTAATTTACTTTAAAACTCTATAGATTCAGAGGACTGTTGTACTTATATACTAAATGAGATGCTAATGTTTAATTACTTTCTGTGTCTTAGAAAACAGATGACTTAAGGTATGCCTAAAACTTAGGTTCTTGATTTTTATCTTCCCCCTCCCTTCTTTTCCTCTGTTTCTTTCTAGGTTTAACTATAGATCAACACATCATCTTGCATCCCATGGGTTTTATGAATTTTTAAATTGGTTTGATGAAAGAGCATGGTATCCACTGGGAAGAATAGTAGGTGGAACTGTAAGTATTGTAGTAATAACTTAAAGATGACTTTGCAGTAATTTTTTTTTTAACTTCCAATACAAACTTGACATTGATAAAAGGAGAATCTTAATAAAATATGCTTTTAATTGTCAAACTGCTGCAGAGGAATAGCAAGAGGTTTTTAATTTTTAGCTGCGGGAGCTAAGACAGTAAGTCAATATGCTTTAGTCTTTATCCAACAGCATACTGTGAACAAGAAATACAGAACTGAGTTTTACTTCCTTACATATGAACTTCTAATAGTAATAAATAAGGGTATTATGAAATGAAAAATGAAAATTAAATGAAATGAAAAACAATTCTTTTTAAAACCAGTTGTCTAAACCTCTTAAGGCACAAGTTTTAATCCAATGGTATATGTTGAGTGGACTTCATGTGTGATTGGAACATGTAAGGATTTTACTGGGAAAAGACCTTTTGAAATTATATAAGTAGGGCACCTATATGAAGCATCAGGAGTAGGTAAGGTTGGTATCAGTGCAAGTTACAAGACAGGAAAGGTGTATGAAAATATTATCAAATCAGAGTACAAATATCGTTCATTGGTAGAATAACTTTAGTAACACAGCCACGTGTTACTGAATGTGTGAAAGTGCATTAAAACTTCTTAATTATAGTACATACCATTTAAATGCATTTACAAAGGTTTTTGTAACAATTAGATCACCATTTGTTTTAGTATCTTAGAGATACTTGAGACTCTTTTAATGTAACATATATATGTAGTTTTTCCATACCTGTCTTATACGAAGTAAAAACCCTTAGAGAATAGAATTGAAATGTTGATTGCATACATTATTTTGCAAGTCACATGGTATATTATGTTTTAATAGTTTTATCTTGAAAACCATCTCTCAAGGGTATATGCAGGGGAACATTCTGTTGTCTTAATTTAATTTAATACAATGCCCTTCTTAGCTTTCAAAAGAAACTAAGGCAGGTGAAGTGTACATATTAATTTTTCTAGTACATATTGATTTTTCTAATGTTGATAAATATGGGAGGGTAGAGTTCCTATTAAGAATATTTTGAAGTTCTCCAATATTCAGTGATGGCTTCAATAGATTTGTATAAGTCTATGCTGCCTTTCCTGGAGGACATCTTAGTTCAGTTTTATAGGACTTTATTTTAATCCTTCATATCCAAAGATGTCTACAGATGTCTTGCAAATATATAATAGTCAACTGACTGTCTGTCATCTTTTCAGTTTATAAAAAAAAAAAACTTGTTGATTTTTTTGTTGTTGTTGTTGTTTCTCCATTGGTAACAAGAAAAAGAATGGTATGGTATATTTTGGAGGAAAATGGATAGGGCTGGGAAATGTTGTTGGGTTTCTGGTTGTCTTACAGTTTTGGGGTTTTTTTTCTTAAAGCTGTTAGCTGGCTTGAAATTCTCTTGCAAACTTTAGCTTCTGCTTCCATACCTTAACGACAAAATCTTCTCATTATATGATAAATGTCAGGCAAGATAGGATATTATCTGTATGCTGCTTATTAATTTACAAAATGGGTTATATGTATTTGTTAACATTTTGATAAAATTTGAAGAACGTCTGGTATTCAGTGGTGTCATCAAAACATGATTAAAGTAGTATTAAAATAATTCCGTTAGCTTTACCTGCTCACTACTTATATCAGCTTAAGAAATGACTGTTTCATTGCAAATTGTATGCAAATAAACCTACCATGATCGTTTTCTGCAATAACCTAGTGGGTTGTTTTGTGGTTTGTTGAGTTTTTTTTTCTTTCCCTCCCTTTAGGTATACCCAGGACTGATGGTGACAGCAGGCCTTATACATTGGATTTTAAATATGCTTAACGTGACGGTCCATATAAGAGATGTATGTGTGTTCCTAGCACCAGTTTTTAGCGGCCTTACAGCTATTTCTACTTTCCTGCTTACCAGAGAACTGTGGAACCAGGGAGCCGGGCTTTTAGCTGCCTGTTTTATTGCCATAGTTCCAGGTTACATATCCCGATCAGTAGCAGGATCATTTGACAATGAAGGCATAGCTATTTTTGCACTGCAGTTCACATACTATTTATGGGTAAGTAATTGCTGAGTCTTCTGCTTTGGAAAGGTTTTTTGTTTCCTCCTCCAACCAAATGACTGATTTTTCTTAGAATCCATTGAATTCTTATCTTCCTCCCTGTCATCTCTCTTCCCTTTGGCTCTTGATCAGGCAAGTAGTGAGAAGTCACATGATACGAACTCCATAATCATGCTCTTTGGTTTGCTATGTAAAAGTACTGTTCAACTGAAGTATGTGTGTCGTATAGCAGTAGTAGTAATAATAATGATGATAAGTCTGTAAATTTAAAGCAAACGGGTTTTTTCTGTTTTTCAGTTTGAAGGTATTAGTATTATGTGAGCATCAAACTTTAGCCTCCTTATTTAGCTGGTGAAAAGCAGTGGACTCTTAAGTGCTTTGAATTGTCTTCTGGAGAAGCTTTTGACCGTATGGAGGGTCTGAGCTTTGACTTACGAACCCCAATTAAATACCCAAAGCTGTCCATACCAAGATATTAATATTGCTTGTATGCTTAAAAAAAATAGCCTGATGGCTTTTAATTAGTTTACTTGCTAGTGCAGCTTCTCTGTTACTCCTTAATCTGTACGTAGAATTGCATCTATAATGCAGTTTTGTATGAAAGAGTTTAAACAAGCTGGAGTTTTTCTGGACTGTCGCATCTATTTTGGAAATGTCATGAACAGCGTAACAATATTATTAATTCAGCCTAAACACTGTATGGTACTGTCTCTTGTGCGTTCCTTGAATGTGTACACTTTTCGTTTTGAGCGTCTCCATGTATGTACATGGTCATTACAGATTTTCCCATGATTTTGTCAAGAGTTCTATTTTTCGTAAGCAGACACATACTCACTCAGAGCAAAGTTTTTTAGCTTTAGAATATTTCCAACTTAGGATATTGTTGGTAGGAGTATAATGGAAGGGAAGTCAAGTTTTTCATGACTGAGTGACTGGTGTTACTTAAATGCAGTTTTTTTAAATCTGGACTTAAAATAAACTGCAGCTGTAAAGGTGCACTGTGTTGGATAATAATAGAATCAACCTACGCTGTTACTTTATAACAACTGAGACAAGATAGCAGTTATCTGTTCTTATGGAATTCAGATTTAACTAAATGCATAGTACAATAATGTTTGCATGGACTTTTGTAGAATTATGTGTGAGTCAAATATATTTTATAGATAACTTTCTAGCTTTATTTAATGTTGGTTTTTCATTCCAATTTTCCTCACACAATCACCACCATCAGTTTTGGACAAAATCATACTCCTGGGCCAGTTTATGGATCCTGCTAAACCTTTAGTAGTATCTGGATGGTCTCATTAACCTTGAGTTTTTCAAAATTACAGAATAGCTCTTCTACCTGTAATTGCAGAGTTGCGTCTGATGCCAGCCACAGTGAGCCATGGATAGTCTACACTTAGAATTACAAAGTGGTCTGATGTCTCAGAGAAAGTAGCACAGAGGTGTTGCAACTACTTTTCTACCTCAGATCATGAAGCAGAGAGTTGCATTGCATCCTGCCTCTGCTTTAACTAGAGATATAGGTATAAGCTGGTTTGTGTGTGAATGAATTGCACTTGTGGTTTGGTTTTATGGACATCAGTTCAGAAGCATACAAATATAACTTGATATGTGCTAAAGAAGTTCTCTTGACAGTTGTTTTGGAATGAAATTTTAGAATATTGTCCAGTATTTGTTATTCATAAATACTTGGTTATTTTTTAAGGTGAAGTCTGTGAAAACTGGGTCAGTCTTTTGGACAATCTGCTGCTGTCTATCCTACTTTTACATGGTAAGCCTTTTGCATATATATAATAGCTAAACTATTTGAGTAGGGCTTACATAATCCATATGTTGATGAAGAACAGAAGAAGCAGATTTTAATCTTTGTTGGAGCCATAATATAAAATTGTTGCTTCATATTACTATTAAAATGTTAAATATATGAGTAAAAAGACATAATAAATATTTTGAAATTTAAAGTATTTAAATAAACATAGTGAAAACAATTTTTGGAAAAGCTAAGTATAATAACTTTTACTTCTAAATTTATCCTATGCTGTGAATAGGTACTCTGATTCAGTGAGATTTTTATTTTGGTGCAGGTGAATTAAGGTGCATTTTAATATTCATGTGTCTGTGTGTCATTATTACTAAAATGCAATTTAAAATTTATGGACAAAATTACACTTATGTAACTCTGAAAGCTATTTCTTTGGGTATAATTATGCCATAAAGTAAAGCTTACCACCAGAACTGCTGAATGAATTCAATGTCAGATTAAACAATCATAAAGTCCCTTTTCATTTTTGATCTATGAAAATGGAGGCTATTGCAGAGATGTTCCTAAGGGCTAACAGAGGGGGAAAACAGTAGTAAAACTGAGGAGATAAAACTTAATAGCAAAGTGGAAGAAATTGGTTTGCCCCCTCCTCAATCTTCTTGAACCTTAGACTTGAAGAATTTTCCTGTATGAATAGGTCGAAGGTCCTTTTTTCCCCTAACTGATAAACTTTTTTTTTGTGGCTATATGAAAAATAAGTTAGCCTCAAAATAGCCAGTGGTGGGACAGTCAGGCTAATTGCTTGGTATCGGTTAAGATTGAGGTCTCATATATTGCTTTTCTACAGTCAGGTAACTAGGCTTGCAAGAAAAAGGAACTTATGAGCTGTGTTGCATGCCTTAATTTAAAGTACAAGGTTAATTCAGAGGTTATCTGGATGCTGCCTAGATTTCCTCTAGCTTTAATGTTCACTGGGTTTTCTGGGAGATTTTTGCTGTTAATATCGCAAATAATAGCCCTGTATATGTCACCAAAGAGGATAGCTATGTCCTGTTAAGAGTACATTTATTTCCTCCCCTATTTCTCCTCCTTTTTGCCAAGTCATTAAATAAACAGCCACTTTTTTATACACAGCATTGCTGTTTATATAGCATTACAGTGAAGAGATCCTGTAGGTTTGGTACACACTTATATGCAGTACAAAATCAGGCAAGTTTGTTTTTTTTTTATTTGTTATATCTATATACCATAGTCTTTTTTATATTGTGCCAATTTATTGGCAAGATCCTCTGAAAGTACTTTTCATAAATATGCAGGTAACAAATAGAATACTTTTACAGTTTTACTGCTGAAAAATTGCACAAGTTCTTCCCATCTGAGTCTGACTAGTGTCTTGGTCTGTGGGATTGTACAGGAGGGAGGGGATGTGATCTAGAGTGTGCATGGTGACAGCATTTACGGAATCAGTCATCATCGTGACATTCAATCCTTGAATGTAAATTAATATTTTTCTTTTATTTTCCTTTCAAGTGCTGTCAGCTAGTGAAAGGTAAAGTTTTGTCCATAGCTTAACCTCAGTGATTAGATGATAGAATTTTATTGCTTACAGAGTGTACCTACTTTGTCCCTGGTGGTGGCTTTCCATATATTGTATTTCTCTTTGGGAAAAAGTTTTGTTAAGATGCCCCTCTAGACATTTTGCTTAGGTAAATCTTTAGGACAAAGCATAATTGTACTGTTTGTTATATAGTATTTATTTGTTTTTCTCTGATGGAATTAGTTATGTTTTCAGTGCAAGTTGAAAATTAAATCAAATCACAATTTTGAGGTAGTAAGAGTCAGTCCTTGCATGGGGAGTTTGGGGAACAGCTGCTTGAAAGAGGAACGGATATTGCACAGACTGACAGAAATCTTTCTTGATAACTAAATCTGCTTAAAATATATACTTAGCTCACTGTGGTAGTTTGACTCATAGCATTGTGTTGCATTCTATAAGGAGAAGGCTTTTTTCCTTGCATTTGTATTTCTAGCATTTGTTTGACTTAGCAACTTCTGCTTTGAATAGCTTTTTATGACGAGGAGGTAAAATAAAACAAAGCTTTACATTGAAGCAATCCCTGTGAGAGTTGATATTTCCACTCTTTTTGCCAATCTACGAGGATGCCTCAGTTTTGTTTGTAAAGTTCCAAAGTGCATCTTCAGTTCAGCACAATCTTCAGTGCTTAGATTTGGTTTAATATTTTGATAATTAGTGATGCAGGTCTCTGGTCCATACAAACTGTCTACTACCTGCTCCATTCAAACCTTTCCCTAAATATGACAGTGTCCTAATTGCACATTTGTTCTTACTCTATTCTGTCTTACCTGTCTTCATATAATATTTTCTCCCATTAAATAAACTTGCCTCTGTAAGCCATGATACTTTATGCTAGTAATTTGGCAATAGGATCATGATAATCTGAAACGAGTTTCTAGAAAACTTAGAAGAATTCTATTCTACTTGTTTCACATTGTCTGCATCAGTTACCCTAAATTTTGAAATGCTGGGTTTTGTAGTATTAGTATCAAAAAACAGTAGTACTTGGCCTCATCCTTATTTTAGAGTCTGTTCTATAGAACACAGTCATTTGGGTTTCTTTTTGGATTCTAGGGCTTTAAAAATATCTGCATGATTCTAAGCTCTAAAGTACAATTAAAGTGAAAACCACCTTAGCTACTGCATTCTAAAAATTAAGATCTAGGGTAGGCATGGTACATATGGGAGAAGTCTAGACTGTAGTTTGACAAGAGGACATGTGTTAAAATACAGATTGACTAGTCAACATTAGCTCTTCTAAATATGTTAGAAATTTAGATGACACATTGTAATGATAGCTCATTAAATCTTTATCTAAACCAGCAATCAGTGATACATTGATAACATTGTAGTGTTTAAGTACATCATACCAGTGCTTCTCAAGTGCAGCTGTTACTAAAGGTTTGCAATATCCATGATATTGTTGTACACCATTCCAGAGTGCTCAGCCGTGCTTCCCTGTGCATCTACCCCTTCCTTTTGTTTCTTTCCTTACACTACAACCTGCATTGGCTGCTGTGCTCCAGCAGTTCTGGTCCCGGAGGTGTACTTTGCTCCCTTTCTCCTCTGGCTGGAGATACTGTTCCCTGTCCCCACCAAAAAGTGCAGAGCATGGTGCTAAATTTGTATGCCAAAGGAAAATTTTGGATCCTACCTGGGAGTCATACCGCTGCCTTGTGTTGCAGCCTTCACCATGGGGAAAAGCCCCCAGCATCACATTCTTGCTTGCCAGCATGACCAGATTAGCTTGGGAGGAGGAGGAGATACAGGAAGGATAGCCCTGAAAATGCACCAGCCCATTTCAGAAGTCTTTATGTGGGGTTTTTGTAGGGTATTTTTGATAATATTGAGAAAGATTCTGGTGGTATTACTAGTAGTTCTGACTGCTTGACTGTGTTTTCTTGTTAGACCACCAGGGTATATAAATCCAGCATTGGCTATCTTCAAAATTTGCAGCTATTTTCAGGTATAATTTCCTATTCTGTTTCTTACAGGTCTCTGCATGGGGTGGTTATGTTTTCATCATCAACCTTATTCCACTGCATGTATTTGTTCTGTTGCTGATGCAGAGATACAGCAGGAGAGTCTACATCGGTAAGTTTTGTTCATTGAACAGTCATTCTCAAATGCTTAATCATGAGATATGAAAATTCATTATACTGATGTGTTTTGTATCAAGTGGAAATTAAGTAATTGCTTATCAGGCTGAATTTTATTAATTTGGTTACTGATTGTAGTCAGTTATTCTCTACAACATGGAAATAAGGAGTTAAAACATACTCAGACTTCCAAGATTTTATATATGTAGCTGCTAATTAATTTTCTCCTTTGTAGTGCACTGAAAAAAAAAATTGGATAGTTTGATTTTTGTAGACTCCTTTTAATATACTTTATATATATATAATGTGTATCTGTAATAATGTTTCATGTTTTTGTCTTTTTCTAGTATGTTAAACAATTGCTATTTTCAAAAAGTTGTGCAGCAGAAATTATGCAAACATCATACATTGTGACATATATGAGAAAAGACAGGGAATTTTAAGCAACCATGTATGTTTTATATAACTTAGACTAAAATGTAGTGTAAACGTCTGTCTACTCCATGTTACTCCTTAAGATTTTATTGGGTTAATGGGCCAGCCTTCCTTCCAGTTTCAGGAATTTGTGAATAGTGATCTTAGGAGGCTAACTTTTTAATTGATTTGCCTGACATTTAAATATTCTGTAAACTGTTCTTACAGAAACTTTACCAGTTAAGTCAATTGGCCACGGTGTAGGTGTGTGAATGAAATAAATAATAAGCAATTTGAGTATTCGAAGGTTTGCAAGTTATCTAGAACATTTTTGACTCCCTAATCTGAATTCTTTGCAATAGATAGTTTAAGAACATAGTATGAGTTGAAGTGTAATATCACAGGATGTTTCATATTTGTAAATATATCTTCATTACCCATTTTAGTAGTTTTATCTTTGTATTTTAATTATTTTAATGCTTTTTTTAGTGCCTGCTAGAGAAATTGCTATATTTACATATCTGTTTGAACCTTTATATACTAATTACTCAATTTAATCAAGTTCAGCGTTGTATTTTTGTTAACCAAAACTATAAGTATTGGTTTCATGCTTCTTTGTTAATCTATTTATGTAATTCAGAAACGGAAACTCTTCAAAAAAAAAACCAAAAAAACCCAAAAAAACCAAAACTCTAACCCATCTTGAATTTTTAACGTTAATATTACTTAACTTCGTCATTAACTACTTCTTCATAACTTCAGGGGGAAGTAATTTTTCTTGTTTTGCTTTTAAAATTGTTTTATTGCATATTTTCATTTTCCAATTTCTATGAGTTAGTCAAGAGAAAATTAAATCTACTAATTATAAAATCCTGAAGTGATGTGGTAACCGGAAACAATAAAGAATAAGTATTCTTACTTTTTCAGCTTTCAATGAACTAGTCTTTGAACTCACCTGGGGAAAATAGTACTGCAGGTTCATGTGAATTACAGGTTTTGGCAGACATTTGTTTTGCAAATAGCTACAGTGTTTTGAGATGTTATTGCCCTTCAGCTGTGAGGGAGATGTACTTCAGCAGAGCTGTCAGAATGAAAATGTGATTGCTGCTCTGCTGTTTCATTGCAACTGCTGGCTTAATTTAAGCTTTCAATGGAAGCCTCACACACAGAGAAGTCTGTACATCTCACATTAGTATGTGGTTTCTAGATTTGTTTAACAGAATGTTTTTGTAAAACAGGTAAAAATGTTCAAGAACTTCTGAGAGTAAACTGAAGTGTGCTTCGCTTCCAAACTATTCAGATAGGGAGAAGACTTTCGAAAAGCTCACTGAAATAGGGAGAATAAAGATATTTTTGGAGTTTCTGTGATATGCAATTGCTAGCGTGCCTGTAGCAGTCTCATAATTCTCAAAGAACTACCAATGTGCAGCTAAAACTTTTGTAAACTACTGTCAGCTGCATCCATTTTACTATTACCAAGAATTTTGGAGTTTTAATCTCTAGATCAGTTGCTTCATTTTATTTTAAACTATTGCGAGCCTAACTTCTGTAATGGATGAATGTTTAACATAATAACATAAATATAGAGAACAATATTTGGCAGCACCAAGTTTTTAAAAATAGTGGTTTCCTAGTATATGTTTTTCATATGGGTGTTTATGTACCAAAGAAAAGGTTAATGGGACATGATCTGATATGCCTGGCAGTGTAACTCAAAATCATTTAATGAGTAAAAATTTCCAGAATGTGAATTTTTTGACAATTTAAAAATATTTTATGACTTGCAGGCAGATGAATTTATCAGCCAGATAGCTTCTGACACACTTGGCATCAATGGTGCTCATGCTACCTACATCTGAAAGCTTAAGCTCTGTGCTTTTTTTTTTTTTTTTTTTGTGTCTCTCATTCAGATCTTGTTAGCTTAGTAATTAAGAACAAGTGCTTACAATTCCAGTGTATTAGCAGCACTTGTGTAGGTAAATAACCTCTTTATTCAGATACAGGAACCATTGATACTATTTTCTATTACTGTACTTGTAGTTTCTCTTGTAGTTTATCGTATGTTTACAAAAGAAATGGTTTTACATTTGGGAAGGTGCCAATATAGATATAAGTCATGCTTGCACACTTAAGAGACTTGGTAATTTTCACTTCAATTTGATTTTTTTTTCCATACAGTTTAAGTTCTGTATACTTTTCAGAGTATTTAATAACAAAACACTTAAGGATCTTCCAGAGTTTAAAAATTCATTTCAATAATTCCTTGTTCTGTGTCTTGGATTTTATAATTTGAATAGTGAGCAGGCATATATTTATATCAACTACTTAAGTATTCTAAAACTTCAGATGACGAGTGTTTATTTCTGGTGATTATAATCCACTAATTGAAAGTATGTGGTCAAGTATTTGATTGTACTTTCTGGAGAAGTTTTTCAGTAGGTTCTTCCTGTGCTTGTGCAGTATACAGCAACTAAAGTTGTTTGTAAAATGAGTTTATCCATAGTAGGTCAGAATATTTTTCTTCCTGACCTAGTTAAAATTATAACCATGAGAGTAGCTTGCAGGAATCAAAATTAACTTCTTGTTTTTGCAAAGACTGTGCAAACAGTAGAATGTAAAGGAACATGGAAAGTTTGTGATGATGTATCACCTTGATGTATCTAAGTTCCTAGAAAAATTGTGTTGCTGTGTAAATTGCCAGGTTTTTTACAATACCAGGCAGACATATGTGATAGCTGTTTGAAAGAAGTGGCAGTAAGGGATGGGGAGAGAAGAGCGAGGGAAGTGGGCATAAAAAGTACAACAGTTGCAGGACTAGGCTTAAAAATTATGATTTACAGTGGTGTAACAAATGTGAAATGTAGTGATTTATGCCAATCATTGAACTTCCACAGGATGGCAGTGTTGTAACACTTTCATGGTACAGTAAATGATTTATGTTGTAGTGAATTCTTCAAAAATTAAGCTTCCTTCTGCAAAAATGTATTTCAGTGACATAAGAGGGCATAGATCAGTAGCTAGGCCAAGTAGTGCAATACAGATGCTTGAAACAATACACCAGAGAAGACAGCAAGTGGTTGGAAGTATCGTCACAGCTACTTCCATGACTTAGAAAGCATATAGTGCCCTGAGAGCATAACCTCCCAGTGAGACCACACAGGTGCTATGGAAACAATACCACTGGTAAATGATGCAGTCCCCAAAATTGTTCTCATAGAGGTTAGCAAAGGTTTGTATGAGAACAGGGATCTCTTCATGAGATCAAGGCTGTAACAAAGACAGCGGTTTATGATTTGTAAGAGTGTTTAAAAATCTGGGAGGTGGATGATTGCTGTTTGCCACTGAAGGAACAAAACTTCATTTGGACTTTAAGTTGGCTGGCTACTTCAAGTGTAATCAGACTCATGGCTCTTCCTCTCCCCTCTTTTCTTGACCCTGGAATAGCAAGGACCAAAATGCTGTCAAAATAAAGTATATGACTCTTGGTGCATACATAATATTCATTCATGTTATTAATACAAATATTAATGATGTTCTTGGCCTCTACTTTCTGGGGAGTTATTAGTCCCCATACTTGATATAGATCCATTAATACATATACTTAATATTAATTTTTAATTCTATTTCAGTTTCTTGGCATGCCTATGCTCTTGTGTTAAAAAAAGAACAAGCATATCTCTCTGGATTTTCTAAATAGGTAGTGGACTCTTAAAGTATTTTGCTGCTTTCAGGTCTGGCCCCTTCAATTTCTCCTCATATAGAAAGCTTCTTTTGTCACTTGTTATCTGAGAGCTCTTCCCCCATCCATGACCTGAGAAAACAAGATGGGAAGAGAAAACTATTTCCAAGCTAGAACATCTTAGGTACATAGTTTATTTCCCTAGGAGGAGAAAAAACAGTCCAATTAGGAACAACAATACTTTGCTACTTCCTCTAAAATTGGATGCAGTAGGCAGGTTTATTCTAGTCAAAGGAGAAAAAAGTAATTAAGATGGCTGAAATATTTAGAATGATACGGTTCTGTTCCAGTGTCACTGAAGTTGAGGGGAGGATGGACTCTATTACGGAACCAATGCTTTTAGAAATGTGTGTATTCATTTTCTTCCCACCTTTCTCTTCCTCCCCTTTCCTCCCTCTTTTTTTCATAGCATATAGCACTTTCTACATTGTGGGGTTAATATTATCGATGCAGATACCTTTTGTGGGATTTCAGCCAATTAGAACAAGCGAACACATGGCAGCTGCAGGTAAGAAAATTAAATGTCTGCTTCCAAACAGCCTGCTTAGCACAAGAAAACCTCAAACCTTTGCAGCTTTGTTTTCTGTATTAGAAAGAACACATACTAACAAATGAAATTGTTAAAGAAAAAGAGGTACAGTTTAGTGTCTGTAGGGAAGTTTTCTTTCCAATTGACACATTATCCTCCTTTGTGTGAGCTAATGGAGGTACAATGCCTCCATAACACTGCATCAGTTACGCATTCTGACAAGCACTTATTTTACACATTGATAATCTCTACTGTTCAGCAATATAATGTTGCCTTCAAGCATTGTACAATTGAAACATTCCTTATTGGTAAACACAGTTTTTACTGAGCAATTTGGTTTTAGAGTTGATAGTTGTCTGTAATTTTTCAAAGTGGGTTAAATACAAATGACTTAAATTACTAATCAGAAGGCTGATTTTTAAATAACTGATTTCAGTCTTGATTGATTTTTTTTTTTTCCTTTAAAGTAAGTTCATTTTTTTCAATAGTTGTTAACAGTCAGACATCTTCATTTCCTGACAGCAATAACCTCTACTAAGACTGATAGGTCAATGTTTAACTGCATATACTGTTTGTGTGATATAGTTTAGTTTGTTAGATTCCTCAGATTTTTTTTATTATGTGTAGTCACTTATCAAAGTGTATTTGGGACAGCAATTGGAATATCATTAAAATTTACCAGAAAAATACTTTTAAAAATTGAGGGTTTTTTTCAGCAATCTGAATATAAAGATTATCAAACCACATTTTGCATCTGAAGAATTTTACATTTATTTAGTGAATAGTTTGAGTCTTTCTTTAGGAGTTCAGAACTAGTGAATTTCAACATTGTACACCGTACACTTGTTCTGTTTTCTTCTGCCAGCTACCAGTGAATTTGCACTTTTGAATGGACTGATCATTGGATTCTATCCAAGTTCCGATTTAATGTTGAACTTTGAACAGCCTTTTTGAGGGTGTGGGGTGCTTACCCAGTGAATTCTGCTGTTTCAGCACTAGCTTTATATAATTCAGTTGTCTCTATCACTTAATGCTTGTTTGGTTTGGGTGGTTGCTTTTTTTTTTCTTTCATTAAATCCTGGGTTTTTTAGTACCTTAATTTCCATATATTTCTATATATTAGCCTTGTTTGTGTGTTGCCTGGGGTCTGCATCTTAATTTTTCACCAGGTCTAGGTGTGTTAACCTGTGGTTTTGTCATTATCAGTACAATCTTGTTTTCAAACTTACCCCAATTTAATTGGTATTGAGTATTGGGAGCTCTTGATATAATAAGCAAAAAATGTTTTGGAGAGTATTTTCTCTCATTGTGAGTTTCTGTCATTGCAAGAAAGTATCATCCCTGTTAAGTATTGAAGGCTGTCAGAAAGTGATTTTGTACTAGTTTTTAGATGTAAGGGTGTTCCTTACATTTATTTTTCTAATTCAAATATAGATAAAGTATGCCAGTTGCTTTAACAGCTGTTACTGCTTTTGAGCATTTACACAAAAACTTTCCTCTTTCTTCAGGTGTTTTTGCACTGCTGCAGGCGTATGCATTTTTGCAGTATCTGAGAGACAGATTAACAAAGCAAGAATTTCAGACGTTGTTCTTCTTGGGTGTCTCACTAGCTGCTGGTATTGTATTCCTGAGTGTCATCTATTTGACATACACAGGTAAATAAGTGTGAAACTAGTTTACTTTTGGAGCAGGTAAACCAGATGATCAGCATTTGATTTAGTCTAAAGTAGTTGTTGGCAATGCCACAGCAAACCAGTGCCCATGTTACTCTATACTTTTCTGGTTTGGAATTCACTGTGCTTTCTGGGCTGCAGAAAAAAAACCACTTTGTAGCATCATTCCAGTATTTCGGGTTTATTCACAATCCACATAACAATATAAGAAGTCAGACTGTGTGAGGAACATAACTATAGCCAAAGCATATTGTGAAGATACGTGTAGCTGATCTATTCTGAATAGCACTGATAGGTCAAGGTCAGATTGCTTACTTTCGGAAATACTTGAATCTGATTTCTGTATGACTGGAATTAATCCGTAAGTTCTACTTTACTTCTGTGGTTCAGCCTCCAGTCTTCGAGGCAGTTCTACCCAATCTCACAAGAACAAGCTTATCTTTGCTTGATTGCCTTCCCCAGATGCCACACCGCCATCTTCTGATTCTATGATATACTTCCTTGGTGATCTAATACCATACTTCCTTCCGCTGATGAAGAACAAGCAATCTTATTTTCCTAGCAAAATATATGTTACCCATGCAAAAATTGACTTCTGCTTGGTTTAAATCACATGACCTTAATGCTATACCTCAAATAGAGTTCTGTTTTGTCAAGAGTTTTATTTTGGGAAAAACACTTTACTGAGACATAACTTCTTTTTATTTTAACTGACTTCTTTCTTGTACTTCTTTTTAACAATGTTTCTGCCATAAATTCTGTCGGTATCAGTTGTTTAACATTTTGGACTCTTTAATAATAGCAGTTTTATTTTTGTTAATTATGGTACCATTATTCCAAAAGAATACTTAGCATCTCTATTTGTTTGAAAGTCCTATAAAACTCGATGGTTTATGATTTGCTTTTCAGTACATATGAGCAGGTCCTACTAATACTTAGCAAAAATTTTCAGACTGGCATATCAAAACAAAATTTGGCTTCTAATCTCAGTGTGCAGCAAAATATGTCTTCTGTTGCAGTTCTTAGGAAGTGTTGATTTCAGCTTCTGATCAGTATCACTGCTTCACCAGGTGGAAGGAATCTTGTCCCCTCAGCTTATGGTATGCTGTGCGATCTGGGCCCCTGAGCATCTCACAGCACTCTGATCGATCTCTCTTTTCTTGGTAATCCTGTTGCAGAAGGGTGCCCACATCTGGACCCTCTATCCCAGGTGCAGCATCTGGAAGAAGGGATTTGAGGTTCTGGATTGAAATCCTGCCTGCCCATAAGGCATGTCAGCAACTCTTTTCAGTTTAGCATGGTTCACTCTTTCGGCCTCTGGGACGTTTTTGCTTTTTACTAGCCACCAACTGGACCCTGATCCACTGGGTACTACTTGGAGCTTGTCAGGAACAGTCAGTATTCAACCCCTCAAATGGTCTGTTTGTTCAGCCCGTTCGTCAGCTTATAAATGAGAAATGAGGAAGGTGGTTCAAAAAGCATTTAATAGTGTATTTCAGGATGCTGTGCTCCATGATCTTTTCAGGGACTCAGGTTACTGGCCTGTCGTTTACTGCACATTCCTTCTTGCCTTTTGTGGAGGTGTAGCAGTAGCCATTTCCCAGGCACCAGGGGCCTCCCTTATCACCCTGATGAAGATGGTGGGTAGTTATCATATTGGCTGACTCTTTCAGCACCCTCAGGCGAATGCCATCTGTTTTGGATACACCTAGAGAACACCATAACCAGTAGTGCCCCATCTGCTGGTAGCTCCTTCTTCTTGTGCATGCAGCGGTTTGGGAGCAAGCTTTGCATCCGAAGACTGAAGGAAAAAATGTCTTGTCATAGAACATTAACTGCAATATTTAAATGTCTAAACTAGATATTAAACTAAAACCTTCAGTCAGATTATACTAATTTTAAATATCAGATAAAGGGAAGACTTACCCTGTCATGCACAAAGACTTGGGTAATAAATAAAAGGATTTAACTTTCTCTTATTTCAGCTTGCCTGTATCTGTCTTCAGAGGGAGCTGGAACAGTTGCAAGCAAAGTGGAAATAAAATTTAAGAATAATCTTACTAATAACTTTTAATTTTTATCTCTCATCTGATAATGATAGTTTCTTTTCATCTTACGATACTCAAGTATCTAAAAGCTTTGTTTAAAAAAAAAAAAAAGATAAAGCTGATCAGTGTGTCTAGTAGCAGCTTTTATATTCCATGGCACATGTAGATCCATCAGTAGAGAACCAACAGGAAACCAGTGTTTCATTGAGTATTAGTGTTTTGGCTATAGATCATTCCTGGTTTCCTGCTTGGGCATTTCAGAAAAATTGAATACTTTATCAATTATGTTTTCTTTTTCTTATACTTCTTTACAGAGTATAAGTTGCTATCTGTCATATTCTTTGAGAAATATTTTATTTATTACTGCATTGCTTTGACTTTTAGAGGTGTGCGTGTCTTTCTACTCAATGAGTACAATGTGATCCTGTAAGTGTGTTCTTCTACAACTAGCTTCATGGTTGGTAGACTTTATAGCCTGCCTAATGCAGTAGGTCTGGTTCATATATATTACAAGTTCAATGAAATTTCTTTGGTTTTGTGCTATAATTTGAGGGAGTAGAAAAATTATTGCATTTAAATATCTAGGCAGCAAAAGGGTATTTTTTTTCCCCTTCTCTTTTTCAGGTTATATTGCTCCTTGGAGTGGGAGATTTTATTCATTGTGGGACACTGGGTAAGTAAGGATAAAGGATACAAGGGTTTAGATATCAATAGCATTCTACTGAAAACTGATAATCTTTTGCTCTCCTCATCCTCAAATCCATTTACTTTTTCAGTCAAGGAGAATATAGTGGGTTTTAATCAGTTACCTAAAGAAAGCATTTATAGTAACTGTTTCGTGATCTTTGCAATCATTTTGCTAATTTGTGTATTAAACTTCTTGCTTCTTTGGAAGTCTTTGAATATGTAGTGGTATGTTTTTCTGTATGAAATTGTAGTGCTTCTCAGCATAAAATAACCAAAAGCTGTACCAACACTTGAGGACACATTTAAAAATTACCAATAACCTTAAACTTAGACTATTCTCATTGCGCAACATTGCACAAAATAACAAAGATGTTGCACATATGATCTTGCATGTTGCCTGTTTATTATGTTCATACATCTGTTTTGTGTACACAGATGTCTACTCTGAACAATTCTGGTTTATTTGTGTGTGTGTTTTCATGGGTAAAAACCCATGTTAGTTAACCTTTTCTTTTAGTTAACCTTTAAAAATCCAGTGTTGGATTCTTTAGCCAGCCAGGAGAATAGGAATAAAACTGAAGATATTTTTTCTTGGATAAATGTATTTTAAGGTGAAATTGAATTGGTAGATTTTTTTTAAGATTAAAAGCAGGGATAGGAGAACTTCAAACTTTTGCAGTTCAGGTTTCTTCAGGCTCCAAAGTCAAACTCATACAGCATTCTGTACTAACTCTGTAATAAATGTAGTAGAATAGATGTCAGTAAAGAAGTCTCAGATTTATTTGAAGAACATATTGTCATGGTTTAACCCCAGACAGCAACTAAGCACCAGGCAGCCGCTCACTCACTTCCCCCAACCCAGTGGGATGGGGGAGAGAATTGGAAAAAAAGTAAAGCTCGTGGGTTGAGATAGGAACCGTTTAATAGAACAGAAAGGAAGAAACTAACAATGAAAATAATAACAACAATAAAGTGACAGTAATAATAGTAAAAGGATTGGAATACATAAAACAAGTGATGCACATTGCAATTGCGCACCTTCGCCGACCAATGCCCAGTTAGTTCCCAAGCAGCAATCCGCCACCCTGGCCAACTCCCCCCACTTTATATACTGGGCATGACATCCTATGATATGGAATACCGTTTGGCCAGTTTGGGTCAGCTGTTCTGGCTGTGTCCCCTCCCAACTTTCTTGTGCCCCTCCAGCCTCCTTGCTGACTGGGCATGAGAAGCTGAAAAGTCTTTGAGTTAGTCTAAACACGACTTAGCCACAACTGGAAACGTCAGGGTGTTATCAACATTCTTCTCATACTAACCCAAAACACAGCGCTGTACCAGCTACTAGGAAGACAATTAACTCTATCCCAGCCGAAACCAGGACATACATAGATGTTGTTCTTTGCCTATAAATGAAGTGGTCTATATGTATACAAAGCATTAAACTTTTGAGGGCTTGTCTACATTAGAAAATTGTATTGTGTTAAAACACACAACAGTTTTGAATGAGAACTGTATCTCAGTGAAGGAAAGGACATATGTTTGATACCTCACCATTCGGTCATATAGCTCCCCAGATTAGGTCCTTATGTATAGTTGTCTCTAATATAGAACACAGTTTTGTCCTTGTCTGCACTGAGTGTTTGACATGTTGTTTAGTTGACATGTATTTCCAAGTGTAGACAAGGCCTGATATTTTCAACATCTAAAAGAATTTGGGGGCATCAGTAACTGGTCTAGTATTTAATACTGTAACTTACTGTACTAAGAAAATGAAGATACTCTGTGTAGAGGAGAGTTTTCGAAATACAATGTTGAAAATCTAGCAGACTTACTGGCATGGATGATTATATCTTCAAAATGTAATGATGGGGCTTCCATAGCTGTGTGTGTTTTCATTTTGGTGAATTTGGCTTCATATCTAGCCATAAAAAAAAAAATCTGTAATATTCATTCCTTTAGTATGAAAATAATCCTTTATATTAGTGTTTTAAATAACTCTATACACCAAATACTTCCTAAATACAGTAAGACCTGGGGACTGTTTTGGTATAAAAGTTTCATCAGATTTCTGCTGAATAGAGCACTTGCCATTTTAAATTGAAATGCTTTCCTTGAAATGAATTTTGGAATTCCTAATGTTTACAGGTTTTAATAATTTTATCTTTTCAAAATAATTTGAACTGAATTTTTTTTAAAAAAGGTATGCGAAAATTCACATCCCGATCATTGCCTCTGTGTCTGAGCATCAGCCTACAACATGGGTTTCCTTCTTTTTTGATCTGCATATTCTCGTGTGTACTTTCCCAGCAGGGCTGTGGTTCTGTATCAAAAACATCAATGATGAAAGAGTCTTTGGTAAGAGAAAATATTTAAAAATTGTTTTGAAAAATCTTGCCTTCAACTTGATTCTATTTTGGTTTTGTTTGCTCAAAGCTGGTATATGGCTTGTTCTAAAAGGTGTTTAAAACTGATGTGTTTAAAGATAATTATTAAAAGCTGCCTGCACCCAGCAGTACTTAAAACCATTTACAAAAATGCAGAGATTGGCGAAATGGTGATGGAGCATCGTCCCAAGAGGTGGGATCAAAATATTTGTCTGGGTGGTTCTGTTCTGCGGCTGGAGTTGCGTGCTCTTCCACATGCTGGTTTCGCAAATTGTGCGTTGGGGTGCAGTCCTACAGTACAGTTCACCCAGATGAATAGCTCAGTGCAGAAGAAAGGTCCCTACCCTACACAGGTTGCAAGGCAACTGACCCTTCCCTGGGTGCCTGGCACTCATCCCATCACAGATGATGATTCAAAATGCCTTTTCTTTCCAGATTTTCTGCTATTTTCACGAACTGAATTGCTGGCTGTGGAACAAATGCTAGATAAGACACAAGCCTAAGCAGAGGTGTGGGGTCTCCCTATGTCAGTGACAACAAATTGTTTATTTGTACAAAGCTGTACTGTGAAAGCAGACTTCTAAGATTATCAGTGAGGCTTGTAACGATGCAATTTGAAGTTGTAGCCCATATGGAGTAGTGAAGATCACTCAGGTCTTGGGCTTTCACAGGGACAGGAGGCTCCAGACTAATATAGCTGCCTGTTAGGATTACCTAAGAGGTATGTGGGCAGTGGGAATATTTACTGTGTTAAATCCAATGACTGAGATATTCTGTGCTCTGTGGCTTACGATGAGTCCTTGTCAAGACCAGTGCTGGGCAACTTGCTTTCAGCCTCCTACTGCTGCATCATCCATTTAAGACGGTGTAGAGACCTATGAGTGAGAAAGGATAGCCATGCTACTTCACTACAGAGTAGAAAATATTTATGTAATCTGATAAATCAGTGTCCCCTCATGATGTCCGTGGCAAATCTTTCACAGAAGTGTATTGTTAAACTGTAGCAGACAAGGAATAACCACTGTTACTTAAACAATAGATGTTCCTAACCAGTGTATACAGGTTTGTTTAGGTTTTTTTCCTTCTATTCTGAAAATTTTGTTTTGGTTTTGGGTTTTGCGGGTGGGGCAGGGAGTAGAGATAATACTGTTCAGGAAAACTTGCTTCAGAATAGGGCTCTCAATATATTATTTGTCTGTACAGAATTATAATGTAGACAAGCCCCCAATTTGTCCACAGATATCTCTAACTTAAATTAAAATTTGGTATTTACATGAAATTCTAACACTCCCTCTTGCTTCTTCAGTTTCAATAGCTTGTTTGGTCTAGGGCTGTTTGACCTTTTTAATCAAATGAAGCTACCTGTTATTCCAGTAGTATTTTTGGTGTGTGATATTAGACATAACTAATAATGTGTCTTCTGACATATTATTAATGAACATGAAAATGGGCTTGTGTTACTGTTCACAGTTGTCAAGATGAACTTCAGGAAGGGTTTGATGCTTAAAAGGGATAAACATTAATTGAACTGTATCTCTGTAAATTAAAAAGCAGTGAAATGCAAGATGCATACTCAAGTCTTGATACACACAGATGTTCAACCCACTTCCAGAAGTAGTTTTATGGAGAGCATGTATGTGTGCAGTCAGAGTGAGTGTTATTTTCTAAATGTCATCAGTAGATTTCTTTCTTCGCAGTTGCTCTGTATGCAATCAGTGCCGTCTACTTTGCTGGTGTGATGGTTCGGCTGATGCTGACTTTGACTCCAGTGGTCTGTATGCTGTCTGCAATTGCTTTCTCCAATGTCTTTGAGCGTTATTTGGGTGATGATATGAAGAGGGAGAATCCACCAATAGAGGACAGCAGTGATGAGGATGACAAAAGGAACCCTGGCAACCTGTATGATAAGGTGAGGGGAGGGACCAAAATTTGCAAGTCAGAAAACAGTTGGGTTTTTTTTTTAAATGTTTTTTTTCTTTTTGTCAGAGTATTTTAAATGCCACTACAGGTCTGAATCACCGGCATTTGAATTTAGAACAAGTATTGATGTTCTCCAATAAGGTGTAATTGATGTCCTGGAAAAAAAAAAATCAAGTGTCAGTGTAGAAGTGGTTCCTTCTAGCTTGATCGGTGATGAGCCTTTAACCTAAAGGAAGTGCATAGTGTTGACTCAGCTTTCTGTAGAAGCGATGGCACACAGTTGCTCACTGTTCTTAACTAGTTATACCAGTTCTGTGTCGCTGAATGTTTCCCTCTTGTATTTCCTCTAAGACATGGTGAAATTAAAGAAAGATATATTTTATGAAAAAATATTTCTATTCATAAACTTGCATACTCTCTTCATCATGAAGAAAATGCTGTTAGGTACTAATCTTTTTTTTCTCTCTTAGGCTTTGTTATATTGTCCCAGTCAATGCATGAGCCCTGGGTTTCGCCCTTTTCCTCACAGTAAATACCTGTGCCTTTCTCTTTTCCACCCTGCCTTATAAAAGGGCATCATCATACTGAGCCAAACCAAGGAAGTCATGCATTGACCCTCACATAATAGGCTCTTTCAGAAGAAAAAAACTTCCAAGGAATCATCCAGTTTTTTACAAGTTACTGGATTGTCAAAGTATGCTTCTGCATACTTAATTGATTTACGCTGCAACTTGGTCTAGCTTTATAGTATCCCGTAGCATTTATGGGGTGTATGTGCTGAAGAAAAAGGCATGGCTTCCATTGTCAAAGGTGATAAAAGTCGCTGTAACAGATGTATTTGTGTTTGTTTAGGCAGGCAAAGTGAGAAAACATGTATCTGAACAGGAAAAAACAGAAGAAGGACTGGGTCCCAATATCAAAAACATTGTTACTATGCTGATGCTGATGTTGTTGATGATGTTTGCTGTTCACTGTACCTGGGTAACTAGCAATGCATACTCCAGCCCCAGCGTTGTTCTCGCTTCCTATAACCATGATGGGTAAGTAAGGTCTACAGGTCCTAAAATAATTAAAGGGCAAAAGCCTTTCTATTTCCTTTGTGTTAGCAATTTGCTTTACTTTCTTTAATTACTTCTTCCTATATTAAGGCAGAATTGTCACCTGAATAAAAAATTAATACTCTAATTTTCAAAAAGATAGAACATTTTCTGAAATATTTAATGTACATACATAAAAATAATCCTATCCAAAGCCAATAAAGATGATGGTTAAAAAAAAAAGAAAGCTTCTGAGTCAATTGGGAAAACTTGTTTATGAATATATATTTGACTGGAAATGCATTTAGTCATGTCTTCAAAAGCAGTTCAGCTTCTGGCCTTTCAGCTGTTGGTGGGTTCAAACTTACGACTGCTGGTGACTGAATCCCTCAAAGGAAGCTGAAAGCGTAAGAAAACCGTTACTTGTGAGCCCAGATTTATCATGGTGCAGTTAATTTGTTGCTAGTATTTGTTCCAGTGTGAATAAAATGAACTCTGTTTTCCAGCACTCGGAATATTCTAGATGACTTCAGAGAAGCCTACTATTGGCTGAGACAAAACACAGATGAGCACGCCAGAGTGATGTCATGGTGGGACTATGGTTATCAGATAGCAGGAATGGCTAACCGGACAACCTTGGTTGATAACAATACTTGGAACAACAGCCACATAGCCCTGGTAAGGCTGGCAGTTCCCTATGGAGTAGAAACACCAAAATGTTTACATTGCAGTAGAGTATGAAATTGTAGATGTCTGTTGATAGTATGATATTAAGGAAAAAGTCCATAGAGTGGCAAACACAGAGGTGGAAGTAACATACTGTTTGCATTTATTAGAACTAGAGTATAAAGAGTTTTGGGGCTGGAAGGGATCAATTTTGCTTTTGGAGTTTCCATTTTCTTTGCTTGGAGCTTCCAAAAGTTCACTTCCAGTTGTTTCTCGTCTTTTCTTTGTGGGAGGATAGACAAAATCTTATGTAACCGTTCCCCTTGTGATTAGTCCTATGACAGCTTACTTGCTACCACTACTTTACTGGCACTATCCAATTAGGGATCATTTTGGTTCAGCAGTGTCTTTGCTGATGAGATTTTTGAATGGCATGTGAAAACTGACCACGTGAAACAACAAATTCTCAGGTGTCTTGGAAATCAGAGAAAGTTTATGAATAGCAATGGAAGTGTTGCAGATTTGATGCAATTCTGCCTTCTCAAATTTGCAGTTAGACAAAACATCTGTACGATTAATTCCTTTCACCTCTGAAGAGGAAGTTTAAGCTTTGTGCTGCTTAAAAGCAGGGCGTTAGCATCGCCTGTGGTTACAGGGGCACCATCTTGGGGCAACTTAAACTTTTTTCAGAAACAAACGAATGTCCTATATTGTAGCTGGGTTGCAGTCTTACTGTGTGCTGTGTAATGGCTCATCACCAGTCATCACTCAGTTGCCATTTCTTCCTAGAAGAATGTAATTTAATTCCCCCTAGAATGGGGGAAGGGCTTGAGGAATGTGTTAGGATAGTTTCTTGTCTGGTGTCAGTAGCTAGTACAGCAGTTGGACCAGATCTTCTGACAAGCAGTGTTCAAAATCAAGAAATTAATCAAGCTGTGCTTTGAGCATACGAAGTCCTGAAAAACTGTGTATTGGGGGATTGCAGGTACGTGCTTTTGGCAGGGGCAGGGAACTCGCATCAGCCAAAAGCAAGCTTGGGAAATTGTACTGTTGGTGCCAGTATCAGTCAATAAGCCTTCCCATGTACTCTAAGGCACTTTTCTCTTATTTTGGTTGTTGACCTGACAGTGTTAGTGTGTTTTCATGGACATTCAACTCTGATAGCTCTGTGTGCCTCCCTCTTCTACAAGAGGCAGAAGTGCAGATACTATATCTAAACCAACAGATCCCTGCAGGACAAGGTGCATCATGTGAACAGAGAGACTGTGGAAGTCATCTGTATTGCACAAGCACAGTAACCATGCAAATTGCAGCAATTAGCAATTATGGTTTTTAATGAAGAATCCTCTGCAGTACGGCTGCTGGTGCTTGTCAGGTTCCATTTCAGAATGAATACTCCATAACGGGGGACCCAAGCAATAAACGTGTGTTGTGGCAAATACCTGAACTTGTGCTCGAAATGAGGCATGCCCCGGAGACATGTCCAGATGACTTCCTCCTGCACAGAAATGGAAATCTGCCAAATAACTTCACATCGATGAGGATAATGGCCAAGAAGCTGAGGCTGTCTGTCTTCTTGACAGATTGCAGCCTAAGCTTAGCGTTTTCAAATTACGTTCATAACTGAATCTTACCAATTTAGATGCAGTATTATTTATATTGTAGTTACTCCCTTTTAGGGCAGTGATGCATTATTATGCCTTAAGTACAAAAGCTTCAATAGCAAACAAAACTACTGAACTGAATGCCAGTTACTGACCTAAGTGAATTCTTTAAGTGTGAGTGGTGACCGGTATGGAAGAGGCTCTGGATAGAGCTTTAAAAAGGTTTTTCAAGCCCAAAACTGTATTGTGCTTTCAACTCAAGGATTTCTCTATTCTCACATTTTCTCTGCATAAATTTACCTGGAATTCAATGCTGAGGGTGCCTGTATGCTCCTGAATACAATGCAGCATGGCTGCTTCATTAGTCAAGGACAGAGCTTAAGAAAAAAAACCCCAAGAAATTACTAACATTTCAGATAACTTATTCACTTTGGGCTGTGTCTAAAGCTTTGAAAATAATTTGTAATTAGGTATTTTCTGCAATGCTAAGTTTTTGGCAATACAGCCATGACTTCAAAAATCTGTAGGTGCCACAAATGGAAAACCTTTATTGCTACATTTTGTACTCAAAACACTCATTTCAACAGGCAACACTCCTCTTACAGAGGAGAGAATATTTCAGTTTAGGTTGGGCTTTTGAATTTCTAAACATTCACATGGGTTTTCTTTACCTAGAATGAAAATGTGGGCTTCGTTTGGCAAGTATGTATTCCTGGGCTTTGGTCTGTCAGGTATTGATCTGCGGATCTGTTTGATAGGCAGCTATGCAGGTATTTAAGATATTTTTGCTATGATGCAGGTGGGAAAGGCAATGTCATCAAATGAGTCAGCAGCATACGAGATCATGAGAAGCCTGGATGTGGATTATGTTTTGATTATTTTTGGTGGTGTGATTGGCTACTCTGGTGATGATATTAATAAGTTCTTGTGGATGGTGAGAATAGCAGAGGGGGAACATCCCAAAGATATTCGGGTAAGTGGAAATGTACACAGGAAAACTGAAGCAGCTGAATACTGTATTTCTGGCTGTTCATCTCTTTCCTGGGAAATCTCTGCTACTTACTGCAGTTTAATTTGAAAAACATGTTATGGGTTGTTTTCCTAGAACAGTAGGAGTGCAGAGGCATGTAGCCCAGTTTCTTTCCGTATTTATGGTTTGGAAAGGTCAGTAACCTCAAAAGCTTTTCACTTTTTTTGCATGATACTAGAAGTACAGGATACCTTTTGTAATTCTTGTGTGTGTGTCTCACTGGGCACCGTGTTCAGTCTGTTTGAATAGTTGGCATTACAAATTTCTTCAAACTCTCTAATAGGCGACAAGTGTTAATATTGACTTATGTAGAGTTTTAAGTTGTTCAAACATCTCAGAGATTGCAGAAGTTTGTAGTAATATTTTCTTAAACCTAACAAAACCTTCTAGATACTGAGCACAGGCTTAAGGGAGTAGCCTGTGTGCATAGTTTCATCTTGTACTGAAGATGAAAATGGCAGAAATTTTTTTGTTTAAACACTGTGCACAGATGAAGTTTATGGTAACATTGCAGGCCTTGTATATTAACAATACAGTGCTTTTCACCTTTTTGAAGAATAATCTTGATAGATGCCCAACTAACTTTTACATTTTGAGATCAGTTTTCCAGTAACTGCTTACTGTGAAGTGACAAAACTTGTACCAGCACAATAATGGGGATTTAGGAAGATTGGTCCATTAGGGTTGGGGTTAAAAGCAGGTAGTTTGTAACTATTTTACCTTTAATGAGCACCATCATTTTCTGGTTTAAGACTAGCTGAAATCAGCTTTTAAACTGTAAAAGTCAGTTTATATTCCTTGTGAAGTCATCTTTTTGTGGAGAAGGGAATGAGAAATGTCCTTCAATAGCGGTTTAGTTTATATTGACTCTATGTATCTTTTTTTTAAAGGAAAGTGACTACTTTACCCCTCAGGGAGAATTCCGGGTAGACAAGGCAGGTTCTCCAACTTTGCTGAACTGCCTTATGTATAAAATGTCCTATTACAGATTTGGAGAGATGCAGGTTAGTGCTACAACTTCTACTGAATCTTACTTGAAATGTGAGAAAACATATGTTATTTTGATGTATTTTCCATGTTTTAGATTGAGTGTTGCTTGTAGTAGCAGAATTGGAGGCAAGAGTCAGCTTTACAAATTAAACTACATCTAGGCACGGTCTACTGAATGTAACTTTTAGAAAAAAGCGTTTCTGCTGCTAACCTACACTCGTACTTAGCTTTTTTGCTCTCCTTCACATTGCCCCAGATGAGCATCTTAATTCCACTGTGCAGTGCGCTTGCTAAAGCATTAACTGTTATGTTGTGGAGAGCTTTAGATTTGTTTTTTGTAATAGCAACACAGAAGTGGAACTGCTAATTGACTGTTTAGTATCTGTCAAACTACCCGATTTCTGTCCAAGTCACATCAGTGTATTAAACAACCCTACAGTTACTTACATAATACGGGCAGAATTCTCAGAGAGCTGTCACTCCCCTATGGGATCGGCAAGCACATGTATATAGCCAAGTCTGTCTTGTTTGCTTTCTTCTTTCCTGTTCCCCCCGTCAGCCACGGGCTCTTCGTTCTGATGTGCTAGCAGGAGAATGCTTTATTCAGCTAAAATTGAGGCCAGTGGATCTTATTTGTAACACTGGGGGGTCAAATTTAACTGATAAACATGAACTATTTCCGACCTGTATGGAAAATCATGGAAGTGCAAATTATTGCACTATAGACGAGAGAGCACAAGGGAGCAGCGATGCTGAAAAGCCACGACGGGCTGCCGCACCTCAGGCTTTCACTTGAGTAGTTTCATCTCTGAATGCAGACACGGTATTTCTGTTGAGACATTAATTGCCGTCTTCTACAACACCTGGAGGAGTAATAATGAATTTGTCCCTTTCTCAACTGTAAAAAGGAAGAGAGTTTTTTCTGTGTAGTACTAACCAATGCAAGAGAAGCGTTATCCTTTGACTAGACCAGCTGAAAGCATTACCATGTGGTACGAAGTACGACAGTTTGCAGTGATGGGTGTTTTGGGTTTTGTCTCTAATATGCAACTTTAATTTTTATAGCTGGATTTTCGGACACCTCCAGGATTTGATCGTACACGCAATGCTGAGATAGGCAACAAAGACATTAAATTTAAACATCTGGAAGAAGCCTTTACCTCAGAGCACTGGCTTGTTAGGATATACAAGGTGAAACAACTAGACAACAGAGAGACGCTGGATCATAAACCTAGAGTAACCAACATTGTACCGAAACAGAAGTATTTGTCAAAGAAGGTGGGTTTCCAGTGAAGTAACTGAAAGGGGTCAGGAGATAACCGTTTATTTTTAACAGTGAATCACATAGCTGGTGAATTATGTATTTCCACTAGCTAGAATGTTATGGATACTGTTAATGTTAGTGTCCAATATCAGACCTGCCTGCTGGTAATAATTGTTAATTTACTGTCTGCTTAACTTAAAAGCATGTGAAGACACAAGGCTAGATTTCTTTTAGGCAGAATGCTAACTGGAAATAGAGTGTGTCACTGGCTGTTACAACTCTTAAGTCTTCATGTAACTGGAAGTATAATCTCTGAAGTACATCAGTTCATGTTTCAGTTAACTCTGGCTCACGAAGTACATAATGTGGAAGTTGCTTTCTGACTTTGTTTGAAAGTAGTGATGCCTAGAAGTTTAACAATGGCAATTTTGTATGAAATAAATTAAATATGAAACTTTTGTTGACGGAACTTTAGTGTCTGGCTGCTTACTGTTTGAAGTCATCTTCATGGTTTTAAGTGTTAGCTATGGTGTGCTACTTCAGCCTATTAAGAAAGATGTGTTACCCCCAAGGGTACTGGGGGAGACTCTTAGCAGCCCTCTCCTTCACAACATCTGTTGTCTATATATTCAAATATATGTTGCAAAAGGAATTCCAGAATCCTGTCAGAAACAAATGTGTAACAAACTAAATTAGTAGAGGCAGTAAACTTACACCGTGTCATGGAAATACAAGCAAAGAATGTTAGAGGGTAAAGATGCTTGCTTTTTTTGGGGGGGGGGGGGGGATTTTGATGGAATTTCATAAAAGAAGGTAACTGGGAGTTGCCAGTGAAGCTAGACTTACTTACCTTGAAAGGAAATTATCAGCTTTGCTGTGACTATCATTCACTTCCAGTGTAGCTTTTGATCTTCGGTGACAAGCAAGGCTGTATTATAAATGATAGATGCGTTGACCCCACTTAAGCTGTGGATGTGTTGGTTCTCTGTCTAAAGACAGGATAAAAGTTGATGCAGATTCTGACCCATCACCACCTCTTGCAGTACAAACAGGCTCTACTTCCCATTGAGAAACTGGAGAACCAGCAAAGAGCATGGAGTGAATGTCTAAACTAGGATTTCTTAAATGCATTTTGAGGGCTCCTCAATAGCCACAGGTTTTCAGCAGTTGCTTCCTTACTGGAAATTCAGTCTGTCTCCTATCACTCTTCCATGTTAGGAAAGACATTGCTCAAGCTCAGAGATAGAACATGTCTGAGTATTATGTATTAATTTGTCTCTATCTCACTTTATAAAATATTGTTACTGAAAAGAGAAAAGTTCTATTTAATTGACATAATAGAGCTTGCTGGTAAGTATAGCAAACTGCAGCAAGCGTGGGAGCTGCCTGCTGTCTAATTTGTTGTGGTAGGCACATTGAATGTACAATTCTACCTGCCACGAACTAACTGTATGTATACAATTTTGAAGTTAATATTACCTAAGACTAACATTAATGCTTTCCCCATTACTACCTTAAAAAAAAAAATTAAAATATGCTGATAAAGACACATGAGCAGAAAGTGCTAACTAGCCTACAGACCAACAGTGGAGGACTAAAGCCTAAAATGTGATTATTCAGTTTTTCTCTTACTTTTGAAAAATGCTGCTTTGAGCACTTATTTCTATCATCTTGCTGACTTCTAAGAGAATCAAATAGTGCAAAAGATGTAAGAAGGTATTTCCAAACAAAACTAACACTACACCACTTATGCTCTTTGGGCATATTACAGCTTTATCATGTTGGTTAATTATTAATTCTGCCTCAGCACAAGCTTTGAAAACAATTCTACAGATCTGGTGGATGGGGCTTGCAAAAGTACATCTTGTGCAAAAGCAAACGTTGGGCATGAATTAACAATCCCAACTTTAAAAATAATAACTGGATAATACCTAGTTGAGGATTTACCATTTAAGCTCTTTAAAATCAGTCTAAAGATCAGGCATTGAAATGCACATCATTAAACCGCGGTCAAGACTAAATCATTAACTAATACATTTTATTCTGTTTTTCTTTTTAGACCTCCAAAAGGAAGCGTGGCTACATTAAGAATAAACTAATTTTAAAGAAAGGCAAGAGACCCAACAGGAAGACAGTTTAAATACACTGTTCTGATTGCTAATACGAAGCAGTTGTCCTTGAGATAACCAGTCTTTGCCTTTAGCTCAAGTCATGTTTCACAGCAACATGAGGGTACAGAACCATCATTGGTCCAGATTATTGTACAAAATTTTCAGGCAATGTCTGATTAAAAATATTGGCTTATTGAGAACAGCTGTTTTAGATTTGTAATGTGAAGCAAGACAGAGCTGCTATCCAAGTCTAGCAGCATTTTTTTTATTGGTACATATTATCCTTCAAATCTGTTGAGAATTTGGACTGACTGCACCAAAGAACCCTGTAATTTGGTCCTTGGCACATGCATACTTGTCAATCTTTTTTGGAAAACACGGTTTGGCTGAATAGCAGCAGTATGTAAACTGGAATGGTGAAATCTAAAAATGACTTGTTTTCAACAACTAAGAGGAAGCAGAGCTCTCTGAAATTAAACTTTCCAAATAAGTTACTCCCGTAATTATTTTTCAGTGTCCTTTTACTCTTGCTGCAGGCTGGTTTTGATCTGGAGTGCAAGAAGCAAAGCTGCAGTTTTCACAAGAAAGGACAGGACAGATTAATTAGATGCTCGTTTAGATTGGACAAGCTGCTTTTGTTTAACATGGGATTGCAGTGTTGCTGCCTCACACTGTCATTTCATAAGGTAGACAAGGCAAATCTTGCACGCCGTAGATACAAGGGCTAAATTTGTATCCTCCTGAAAAATCTGAAACGACAGTAATGAATGCTATAGTAACATACACCTGAGCACCACCTAGAGGCTTGGTGCTTCAGAACAGAGACTATTTTAGGCAAATGTTTACATTGGTAAAACAAGTATAGCCTGTTGAATGGGGGGAAAGAAGGAAAGGAAAAAAAAAAAAAAAAAAAAGGTTGACAGGTATACAGAACCCCTTTTCTGTGGCTATCGGAGGTAGAAGATTTGCAAACCTCTTCCCCCCTCACTGCCTTTCCTGTGAGGGTAAAAGTTTTTCTGGAAATCTGTTTCTCTGCATTTTTATTTAGAGTGCTTAAATCAATTGAAGAAATTCCTGCTGTAGTGCTATTTGCTTTGTCTGTCTTTTATACTGATTTTTTTTTAAAAAAAAAAAAAAGGTGGTGAAAACTGTCAGATTAAATGCACTAAAATATAAATGGAGACTGAACATGTTCACTTTCCAGCTATAGGAAAACTTTATACAGACTTGAAAATTTAATTGAAATGAAAGGGTTTTGCAGTTTGTTTTCCTGCCACAGGTTGTAACTTTTTATAGAAATGAAACTTACATCAATAATTTGATGTAAAATGCAGAATAGTATGTACCTTTCATGAAGAAAATGTAAATTTACAGTGTTCTGTGAGAATGTTACTGCTGACTTCTTTCCCAAGGTGTAGAATATTTTTTTGAATTATGAACTCATTTTTGACTCCAATGGTTTATACAGACCAATACTACAGCTGCAACATTTTCACAAAGGTGATTAAATCTGGATTTCTGGCCCCCTGTCATTTGGAGATTTCATTTTATTTTGTTGCTTTAAAGCTCAATACAGACCAGTTGTTGACTGTAGGGGAAAATAAAAGTTAATTCAAGTTTTGTGTTACGGGTGTTGTGTCAGTTTTGTTGTGATTAACTTGATAACATATTGCTTAATTTATCATTAGGACATTAAGTCACTCGAACTCTGACCTCATGAAGTCGCTGTAATGAAGCCACAGCAGCTACTTAACATCCTTCCAGCTTACATGTATGAAGCCCAATGTAGGGCCTCTGCAGTGATGAAATTAAGGCAGCTGTAGTACGTTCAGAGAACAGCAGTTCTCCTTCCCAAACGCATGTGTTGCAGTGAACCCTTACAGCATCTGGAAGAGCTCAGGCTGTTACAGTTGCTTACCAGCAAGCAGAAGGGCTGATGATGCGGATGCATCATCTGTAGCATCTTGCTTCTTCCAAGCAAATCTGCATCCTGCCCCCTCACCACTGGTAAGAAATAAGCAATCTAACATTTGGAAGAACATATGAAATGCAGAACAGCTGCTGCTGGGTCAGTCTGTGGCTTGGCGGTAGCTCAGCCTTGTTTTAAAACGGGAAATAAAAGACTGCCTTCCCATCTTTAGGCAGCTTTACAGCTCTGTCGGATTGTTTTCCGTCTCAGCTGACAGCGTTCTCTTTACCAGAGCAGAAGTAAGTGAATCCTGTCAACTTTTATAGCATTTTTAAAGTTATGTAAAAGAAAAATAAGCTAACTACAAGTATCTTGGCCAGCCTGGGCCTAAAGTTGCCTACTGCTTACCTGAGCTTTCTTAAATCTAACTTGACTTTAAGGCTTCTGCCAAAGTTCTGCATTTAAAATGAAAGGAAAAGTTGGAGTCATTACAAGGTTACAAAGAAGAACTGGCAGGCGCTGCATCACCTTCTTTGGTTCCACAGAGGTTACCTGGTTCTCCACCTGCATCCTAGAATTACTCAGCTAAACTAACTTCTCCCTCTTCCGAGAACTGAACCACAGTGGTACCAGCAAAGAACACTAGCATCTTGCATCATTATCAAATGGACCTTCCACACTGGTTTATTTCCGTAGCTACAGCCACCCTTTTGTTGTTCTACTAGGTTAGATGTTGAAGATTTTTTTGAAGCACAGCTGCCACAAAACAGTAAAATCTGAAGTAAAAAAAATGATTAAGCCGGTCTTCAGTTGCTAAGGGACTAAAACTGCAAGTGTCTAGAAGCCAGTATTGCGTAAGTTCAGTATCACTTAATCATTACTCTTGAAAGCAGCGAGGGCAGACAGTATGACTGGTAATCCCAGAAGAAACATTTTGACTTTTGGAAGTAATTCCGTAACAGAGGGGGAGAAAAGTCATTGGTTAAATACCTTGATAGGTTTACTCTTGAAAAACCAGTTAAATGCTTTGACTCAGCCCTCTGTACCTATCAATCCCACTATGAGTAAAAACCAAAAGCAAGTCCCATTTGGCTCTGACTAAAACTCAGTAATGTCTTTAATCCAGCTGTATAAACTGCTCCACGAGATGGCCCTGAAGCAATGCAAAGGCAAGGAACGCAGCTGGGTAGTGTTTCCAGTCCTATTCACAGCCAGTGTTGTTTTCTGTTTTGCATAAAAACAAAGTGTTCTGGCATGACAGTTTCCAACACTGTAGAGGAACATTTAAAGTAAACCCGAGCTGCATTATCTAACACTTAAAAAATGTTGACCGGGACCCATGAAGCCTCTAAGCACATTTTTCCTCCCCACGCAAGTGTCCAGTGCTGCAGTAATTGAGAGTTCTATTTTAAGAGGTACCTAATCAAGGATCTGTTAATGACAAAGATTAAATGAAATAATGATTTTCAGAATCTATTTCCTTTTTGTTTGTCAAAAGAATAAGGCCTCTGTTCCCCAGCCCTTCCTACAGCCGTGATGATGCCCAGACCTGTTTTCCCTGTGCAGTGCTGTCCTGTTTAAACAAAAACTTACCTATACAGTGTCTGGCGGTATGAACAGGGCGGAAAAACCCCGCAACAAACCTGGATTCGTCTGACAAGTTACTTCTATCGGAACCATGCAAACAGCTCACAGATGCCCTGAGTGTTGCACACGGCTCCTGGACATCCAAGTAACTGATACCAGTTAACTAATGCTGCCGTGGAAAGAGAAAGGGCATCCCGCTATTAAATGAAACAAACCTTTTATTCATGAGCACTGTCATTTTAAATTCACAAATTATGAAAGGAAGGCAAATCAGAAGAGACTGCCAGAGCATCTTTTAAATGACAAAGGTATAAATTTTCTTTCTGAACATTTCTAATTTAAGAAAGAAAAAGGTTGCATAGGCTTTCTACAGGTGTGCACAAAAAAAAAAAAAAAATTGAAGTACATGGAGGTTTTACATTACAATTCAGAGTGTACACTGGCTACTTGAAAATATTTACTTGCAAGTCCAAGACAGCTATTGGAACAACCTACAGAATAAGGCTTATGAATATTTACTTTTCAGCCCGGTAAAATATACTGAACACATAACTATCAGAAAAATAAAATGACACTTGTGAATCTTGTTCTGGAATCTCTTGCTGATGGGATCTTTTCAGAAAGGACTATTTTTATGTTTGTCTCTCCCAAGTTACATTGGAAAAGAAACAGTGGTAACGGTATCGGGATTCTTCACAGCATCAGAACAAAACAAA
The DNA here is from genome assembly GCA_034782735.1 of Sagittarius serpentarius. Classification (NCBI taxonomy): domain Eukaryota; kingdom Metazoa; phylum Chordata; class Aves; order Accipitriformes; family Sagittariidae; genus Sagittarius; species Sagittarius serpentarius. Next base: position 124,088 of record JAVKLA010000010.1, read on the forward strand.
ACATTTATCAGAGCACAAGTGGAATGTTCTCGGCATGCAGGAACAACCAACCATGCAGACAAAAAATATCTCCAATAAATTACAAGCATAAAATTATTCAAATTTCTCCTTAAAAAGAATGGCTACAGCATCTTCGTAGCCTCGACAGTCATACCATCAAAGCTGAAAGAGGTCTACTCTTTCAGGAGCGCGGGCCTGCATGCCTGACAGAGGTTTCCAATGGCTATTTTTAGTGAGTATGTGGCTTGTTCTTTGGTGTGTGAAAAGTCAAAGTTCTGGGAGGATGTTCCACGTGTTTAATTCTCTATTTTCGATTTTTCTTTGTGATGATATTACCAATTGTATGAATACTTCTAGTTACTTATCAGACTAACCTCTAGAACAAGAGTGGATCCATTACAAAGTTAATTCTTGCAGGTGATAAAGTACACGCTTTCCTGATGATACTTGATAGTAGTTCAGCAATTACTATGACAGCATCATTTTGGTTCTGTTACAGAAAAACATCAACTATTCCTAAAAATAAATTTTTTTTCCTTTTAAAAAAAAAAGTGTCAGTTACAAAACCAAGCTCATACACTCCACATTTTTTTTAAAAATAGGATTTAAATCATTTATACATGAATCTTTCTAATGTGCAAAAAAAGGACATACAAGCAGACAAAATAGCATTTAGGAGGAAAAAGAAGCCACACCTTCATTAAACAGGGATCTGAAGTTCAAATGTAAATGTCTATTAAATACTATGTCCAAATGAACAACTACTGGCATGTTTCCTTGTGTATGCACCTCTGTTTAGCCTTCTGAGTTGCTCAAGAGATTTTAACATCTACCAAAAAAATAATTACAAAATGCAGGACGCACAAGAACAGAAACAAGCACAGTGCTTTGACCTAAATGTATTGTGTAGTATCTATAAAGCGTAAGTTATTGTATTAAGAAAGCAGACGAAAGGCACAAAATTAATCAGTACTACAGAAAGGTAGGCATCCATGCTACTGTGTGTTAGAAATATAGTGGTTTCTTTACAGGGCACTGTAGAAAGAAGCACTGAGCAGAAGTCAGCACATTTTACATTTGCCTTTTGTTGCCACTTCTCTCAAAAACATCTTCACTTTCAACAAATACGAACTAAAAAGCAACAAAGCCTCAACACACTTTTAGAATCCACTTTCTTAGTGTCACAGTGGTTACATTACAAAGCAAGATCAAGCTACAGGGTGGCTTACTTACTTTACAAAACAAATTATATCCCTTTTTTTTTGTTTCATTGATGAAGGTATTGTCTCAGTGTAATAATTTACTAAATTGTTGCTTTTACATCAGAAAATCTCATCTGAAAAGGCTAGTTATATCTGTATTCATCCAAATATTTCACCCAGAAGCAATCAACTGGGTCAAAAGCAGAAGAAATCAAAACACAGCTCTGCTTGGAGCCTTAATATGGAGTTAAGGGTTCTGACCAGACAGCTCCACCTGATTTCCCAGAGCAGCGTACAGAATCCGCCTCTCGGTGGGCGGGGAAGGCTGACGCCCGTCACAGCGGCACACCAGGACAGGACTCCTACCCAGCCTCACCCGCCCGAATGCGCAGCCTGGCATTTTAGGGTGAACCCGCCAGCAGTGGTTTCACTTCAAAGGCAAGGCTGTGAAGCGGGGTGCCTCAGGCACCGCCCAGAGGCGTGCTGTGCCTCTCTTAGGTGGGGGCGGAAAGCTGATGCTGGACCACCACAGCTACATCTGCCAGAAGGGATTTAGCGGAACACGTAACCCAAAAGCACTGGCATGGCAGTAGCCAGAGAACATGACACAGCAAGGTCAAAATGACCAGAGCAGCTGGCTCACTGGTGACCAGAGATCTATTAAACAGCTGGAAGTAGGAACAAACAAAAAAGCGAGGACACAACGGGTTAGTGCGAACAATGTTCTTGAGAAGGTATTGCTACTTCTTATAAGACGGCAGAAAATTCACACTTGTAAGTGACAGGAAACATGCTCTTAAATCAGCATCCCGAGGAGTGAGCGTGCTGTCAGTGTATCATTCTTACGTCAAAGTGAGTTACTCAATGACTGTTTAGACAGAATGACTGCCCTTAAGTGACACATCACATTTTAAGTGCAAAACATTTTTGGCAAAAGTGAAAAATAGAAAAACCTTAACCAGTACTAATAAAAAAGTATTTTCTTAAATACTAGCATAGGGCCTGATCCTGCAAGCACACAACTCTGGGAACCCCAGCTGAGTCCAGCCAGAGTTCTATGCCCTAACACTTAGAGGAAAAGGTCTTTAAATCACTGTTAGTGTTTATAGTTGTTTACATGTAGTGTAAATAATACACACACAAACACATACACACTGCATATATATATGTGTGTACATATGGACGTCTGTGTGTGTGTTTGTGTATCCGTACACACAAAATGGCTCCTGAATAAACTTGAGCTTGTGGTTATTTTGAGATGCATCATTCACAGTATATAGCTTCTCGTTTGTATCTTCTGATAACAGGACCTATTCAGTGACATCTTGAAGTTATATACTGTATCATTTTAATGCCTTTAAGGTAAAGTTATGAGGCAACTGCTCTATTCCGTCAGTGAGTCTTCCAGAGAGGATTCAAGTATAGCCAACCATCACCCTGCAAGAAAATTAGGGAGAGTTTACAAACAAGATTTACACATACTGGATCTGCGTATGTCCGCATAAAAGCTAAAATAACACTGATCAACACAAGAAACCATCCCCATCGTCTGAAAAGTCTGTGCTTAATGAATTTACAGGTAATCTAGGCGGGAGGGAAAAAATTACAAGGGGGAAGACAAGCAATGGGAAGATGCAACAGATGAACTGCTGGTTTAAACAGCTGCACATACTGGCTAACATAACAACACAGTCACGTAATAATTCCCTCAGTCAGTCTAATTTCCCTTCCCCTTTTCCTCTAAGAAAGGGCAAAGACAAACTTAGTAAAATCTGTTTCATTTCAAGCAGATGAAACCCAAGACTGTGTTTAAGATGTCCATGCTTAACTTACATTGGACAAATATCCCTAGATCGCGTTCACTTTAGCATGCTGAGATCAAGATTAGTAGGGGATGCGAGTACACAGCGTTTGCAAATTAAGGTGTGGATTTTAAGGTAAAAACCATAGCTTTAAGTGCCTAACATTCGGTACCAAAAATTCAGGTTAAAATAAATCTAACTGAAGGAAAGTGAACAAGTTTACAATATGGACACAGAAAAATCCATTGCTCTTCTTTAAGAGCCAAACTCTGGCAAAAATAGAATTTAAAACAATCAGTGGTATGTAACAACACTAGCCCATGGTAAAAACCACAGACAAACTCATTTGCACGAGCATCCTCCTGTATGCAGAAACACGCTATAGCGTCTTTAAAATATGAGAACGAAAGTACCTCTTTGGCAAAATATTTTGGTTTCCATGGCATTGTAAGAGCCACACGTTGCCTCTCCTCTGCTCGCTGTCTCTCTTCTAGGCGGTGCTTGTGTTCTGTTGCTGCATCAATATTACCTTCTTTCAGAGAATTGGTGACATGTTGCCAAAGGTGCCTGCGTGACGGAGAAGGAGCACAAGCGACAGTGAGGTCACTTCTGCCATGGCCAAGTGCCTGGCTAGACAACAGTACGGTGAGAGGCAGACTAATGACATGTTCTCCACGCCATTTTTGCAAGTGACACAGCTCGTGAACCATCACCCTCCTAGGATATTCATCGCATTTGTGGACCAGATTTTCAGATTTGTTCAACTTCCAGTATTTTCCCATGCAAATTAAACTTTCTCAATAGCTTTTGTTGATGTTCCTCACTCTTCACAACCTCAGCTTTTTTCTCAAAGCAGATGGATTTATTTTTATCATTTCCTGTTCCCATTCTTTACTGATGATCCACCCCCAAATGACACACATTTATTTGCAGTTAAAATTTTTGAATTATAAACGAATGTTAGCCAAAAGCCAAGAGTACATTAAATTGGGATACTGACTATTCCCACCAGGTTACTAACAGAGGAATTGATGCACTGATTCTACGGAGCCCTTCTAGGTCTGTGCTCTATATTCCCCATTAACATTAATCATCAGTATATAACCAAACTTGTTTTTCACACAACTGACTACATCCAGATACAATGCCTTCTCACACTATATTAGACCAGCAGAAACTTTGCCCAGAAAAATACCCAGAAGAAACCGACTGCAGCTTTCACATACTTCCAGGGGTGTTTAAATGACTTTCTTTTTACAATCTGATAAACTGCATATACTGCAGAAACACTGGATAGTTGTAATTTGCTTACTAGTATCCAAAAAATACAATAAATACACTGCAGAGCTACTAGTTTCCTTATTTACTCCAACTTTTCTGTTCCAAAACTACAGGGGAAAATGAGTTTGTGATAAGCAAGCACGTCTAGCAAGTAGGAGAATGGTATCTGACCCTGCACAATGACTCAAGACACACCTTTGTACAATAACGAGAACATATTTACAGATAATAAAACAAAGGTTAACTCATGTTTTTAAATCCTCCAATAAAATGTTCCTAAATTCAATAAAAATATTGATTTTTCTGAAGATAAGTGTCAACAGTTATTGACAGTGAATAACAGAACAAGTTTTTTTCTAATGCACTTAGACAGTTAGGCATGTGATGTGGGTGCCGAGAGCCTTAAAACCACGTGTGTGTGTGTGTGTGTATTTATATGTCACATCGCATCACATTTTACATATATATTCTAAAATACATAAAACATGAAATTCCAGTGTAAATTATAAGATGCAACATTACTTGCAACAAACTAATTTGACTACCATGTTACAATCGCTCAAAAAAGCAAGTGAAAACACTGCGTTACCATTTTCCAAATGCTCATTAAAACGCATACAAGCATTTTCCCCCTGTACAAAATTGATGTATGTGTCACTATAATTTAATTCATGTTCCAAAGAACCAATACACAGCTTCAGCTATTTGTGCCTAGGTTAACGTGCCATAGGAAGTGAGGCGTTTCTGAACCATGCCATTTATAACTGCAGTTTGCTTCCCTGTTCTGTTCCCATCTGAGGTTCAGAAGCAGAAGACCAAAGCCTCTGCCCTTACCTTGATTCCAGCGGGCCTTGCTTTGCTATCGGCCTAATCTTTTTCCTGATAACAGGCAGTTTGTTAGTGTCAATCACTTTGGTTTCTCCATTGCTGTAAGTAAATTCCAGAGTACCGTTCCATTCTCCCTGTGCCTTGCATACAATGGTGTTCGTGGGATTGTGTTTCACTTCAGCTGTAACCCTAAATCAAGAGGGAATAAAAAAAGACCAAAGAGATAACTGGTACCATTTATTATCAGCATATGAAGCACTACCACAGCTAAGACTACAAGCAGCTTTCTACATCTACAAAGTAATTTTTCAAGTGAAGTACTGACACTGTCTCCAAAAAGAAAGACTTGACCCAAGAAAACTCTGCTAACACAGCAATAGCTTTTGGATGACCTTCTCCCACAGTACAGCAGTAACCCAGCTTAAAAATTCTGATACTCAGCTCTAATCCAGAACTGTTTACCTCATCAGCTTGAAAAAGAACTCCTGACATTCATGTGACATTTTCAGTACACGTTATTTTCACACCTGAACATAATGCTGTCAGATACCTATGTCAAAGACTTCAGGTACATTTATTTTCTTCTTTAGCTCTGCAAGTTTACTTCTCAGCTGCTGAGAGGCAATGATTAAAGCTACCTCAGTGGTCCAACAACTGGTCTGAGAGCGACCAAAATAGATAGGCAGGACTAGAAAACCAAAATGCAGGGAGAAGTTTTGTGTGTATGTGTGTCTCTATGAACATGCACACACTGCTTCACCAAGCCATGTCTAGTAATCTGTAAACTCAATTAAGTTTTTAAATCATTAAACTAATACAGCACAACCTTCCCCAATTTTCACTCACCCTGATGGCACCAATTATTAATCTACACCTTTCAGAAAAAAACCTGTCAAAACAGCCCATGTTGCTATTTGCCTGAACACAATATTGAAGCAGTTGACACACACATGGAAGAGTAATTAGACCAACTGAAATAAAACAGAGGTAACCATGCAAAAGCACAGTCTTTTCATGGACCCTGCTACAGTCCGCAGCAGAACAAGAAAGGGGTCTGTGTACGTTAATGATTGGGTCATCAACTTGAGCATGGAAGTAAGACAGGAAGCTATCTTGCACAATGGCTCTTCACACCCATAATAAAGGGGAACCAAAGATACATAAGTAATATTCTCATTGTCTGGAATTTTGGTGCAGAAGTGGGAGTCCACAATAGGGAGCTACCACCATGAGCAGTGATGCTTTCACTTCCCTCCTCCTTACAGGAGCTCCACCTGGAACACCGGTTCATCTACAAGACTTGCACAGAAGCAGCAGCTGGTGTAGCAGAAATATTGCCTTTTCTACATACATTTTTCTGATCCTGCACTTACAGCAACTTTTACAAGCAACAAAGCCTGGAAGAATATATTCACTTTAGTTTAATGAGAGAAATATATCCAATTCAGTTAAACGATATAAAATGGATAACTACAATAAACTGTGCTCTAAAGTAAGTCATCTCAGACACTAATAGGAAAATAAATTCATATATCTGTCTATAAAATAATCCAACAGAAGAACCGAAGAGATGCCCAAGAGTCTTTCCATTGAAATCCAGTAGCAGGTAAACAAGAATAAGACAGTAATTCCTGTACCTGTGGACCTTTCCTCCATAGAACGGCTTGGTATGGAACGTGACCGTAGCAGAATAGCCCGTTCTGGCACAATTGATGTTGACCTTCCCTCCAAGCTCCACCCATGGGATGGTAAGTATCGAGCGAGCATAGGCACTAGGCAGGGTGAAAACATACTCTTCTTCATGCTCCATCAAGTAAAGAACACCTACGTAGGAAGAAGGTTGAAAGTGAAATGATAAAAGTTCACTGATAAGACCTGACAGTCACTGACCAACTACTGTCATCAAAATGTACTTCCACAGAAAGCGTAACGTACAACTCACCTTGCAGGGGGGTACTGTCTGCTAGGAAAAAAAAGCCTGCCCTCTATTCCAAATTTCTTCAAGCAAACATTTTCAAAAGTGCATGATTTGAATGTGTGCCCTGGGGTCCTTCACCGTACCAAACAGCTTATCAGAAAATCAGACTGGATTACTTATTTTGTCTTATTGACAAGCAATAAACTCTTAAAGCTGGCAAAAGAAACCATTTGCTTGCAAAAAGCCATGCTGAATATTCAGATGCTCACTCAGTGTGACAACATAATCTCTCTCCAGAAAAAACACAGGCATGGCCAAAGGACCCTTCAGTTTTCCATTCAATCAAACACGACCAGGACCTCTCCACTAATTTCTGACTCATGCATTTGTTGGTGGAAGTTAAAGGCTCTCTCTAGGTCTGCCTGGGTGCAACTAGGAAACATGATTAAGGAAGCCATCTAGAAATTTCCTGTGAGTTTGCTCCTTCATTTCCAAATGCCTGGTTTCCCACACAGCCTTTGCAGAAGTCTTGCATAATCAATGAGCGGCCACCACAGCCACTGCTTTATTACCACCAAGACCAGCATCTCTACCATGCAGAGAAAACTACTGGCAAGTCTATTTCATTCTGTAAAGGTACCTCCACTATCCTGGTTTTGTCTGGGATAGAGTTAATTTTCTTCACAGTAGCTGGTATGGGGCTGTGTTTTTCATTTGTGCTGGAAACAGCGTTGATAACACACCCATGTTTTAGTTATTGCTGAGCAGTGCCTACACAGAGCCAAGGCCTTCTCCGCTTCTCACCCCGCCCCACCAGTGAGTGGGCTGGGGGGGGCACAAGGAGTTGAGAGGGGACATAGCTGCGAGAGCTGACCCCAGCTGACCAAAGGGATATCACATACGGTATGACATCATGCTCAGCGTAGAAAGGTGGAGGAAGAAGGAAGGGGGGACATTCGGAGTGATGGCGTTTGTCTTCCCAAGTCACCGTTACGCGTGATGGAGCCCTGCTTTCCTGGAGATGGCTGAACGCCCGCCTGCCCATGGGAAGTGGTGAATGGATTCCTTGTTTTGTTTTGCTTTGCTTGCATGAGCAGCTTTTGCTTTACCTATTAAACTGTCTTTATCTCAACCCACGAGTTTTCTCACTTTCACCCTTTTGATTCTCTTCCCCATCCCACCATGGGGAAGTGAGCGAGCGGCTGTGTGGGGCTTCGTTGCCGGCTAGGGTTAAACCACAACATCTACCCTAAGCATTATAGGGTTGTAACTAAAAACAACAACATGCAGCAGCAGTAATTTTTCAAGATTATTTGGAATTACAAAGAAAACTGCATGTCTGATCAGATCTTAGCTTCCCCTGGGGTTAAGGATACAGCTCTATCTCTACCACAGCTGTAGTTTGGTCTTCAGCATGACAAAGAACAGGACATCAGACCAGGTAAAGGGTACCTTAAACCTTGCACACAGAATTAGATCATGCCAAATATCCGTAGTATATTTTTGATTAGAGTTTTACAGTCTTTTGCATATAATTTAATACCTGCCTAAAGGCAAATATTACAGCTTTGAAAATAATTTTTCACAACAAGGGTTGAAAATAACCCATCACAGAAAGCACTTAGAACCCAGAAATATTTAAGAAAAAAAAAAATCAGGAAAATTATCATGACATAGTAATAGTATCTGTTTAGAAACATGACCAGCTTGAGTCAATTTGCCTTCACCCTGGGGGAGACAGGGGAAGATCACATTGGTAGTGGTATTGATTAGTTTGTCTATCTGTTTAAGGGAATAACAACACTAATTTTGCAAAGTGATCTGACATGCAATGATGAAAGAAGCACTAAATAGGAACAAGGCACTACTACTGCCAACATAAAAATACGCCCTTAATGCTGTACAAAAACACAAGCCTAAAAACATACAAAATTTAAAAGCAGAGAGCTCTAACAGAATCATCATCACAAATATCGGCTCCAATTAATAGAACTAAACGCAGACACAGGAAGCTCTGCACCTTGCCACTTCTGCCTTCCGAAACTGTTCCACAGGAAAACATCTTTTGCAAACCAGAACAGTTTTATGCAGTTGTTCCCAGGACTTCTGCAACCTCAGCCTGCCCACAACAACACATCCAGTGCTTCTACTCCAGCAAGTCCGACACAAATGAGCTGGAGAGTGCAAAAGCACAAACACAGAAAAGCAATGTCTTAAAAAGACCTTTAATCATTTTGCTTCAGCAAGTCACAAGTTCCTCATGTCATGTGCTGAACCCTTACCAGCAGGGAACAGCCAGGACACCGCTGGAACACACACAGCATTTTGCCTCAAGGTTCCTCGGCTCCACACCTGCAGGTAAAATCAAGTTGAACACGCTGCAGGAAGGCTGAACTACCCAACTCACCCGGGACACGCAGCCAGGAAGATCTTCTACTCAAAAAGACAACTCTGCTTATCAAACTCATTAAATAGATGCTGTAATAACATTAAATTAATAAAGAACAATCAAAAAGCCTTTTAACTAGATGATGATACTCAAAAAGGATCAAAGAAAGCTAATGGGTACTGATCAAATGCAGAAAGGAATCCTGACAGCCTGCAGTTGGGCATTTTCCACATAGAGAACTACAACAAGTTTTACACTCAAGTCTGTCAGCTTTCCTTTCTCGTCCTCTTCCCATTTATTCTCCACCTTCTTCATTACAGTCACAGGCAAGAGACATGTAGCAGCGAACAGCTGCGCGAAATGGCCTGCGGTGCTACCCATGAGGTCACGTTTCCCCGGTCTTAATGGTCTAAGCACAGACACAATCCTCACACAGTCAAAAACACAGTCCGCCTGAAAGCATCAGCTTCCAACACGACAGCTTGGGGGGTTTTGTTGTAAGGTTTGTGTGTGTGTTTGGGTTTTTTTAAGAGACAAAAGGTCTAATAGCAGTACGGTGGGCGGGTGTGGTGCTCACTACTAGGGGAGAACATCACTGTATTTATGAACCACACCTTCGTGTGAGCTTCTCCAGAGCCTCCTACTTCCCCAGGCCCAGCCATCCTCTTCTGACCGTTACTGCATGTCCCCACATGAGAGGAAACTGCCACGATAAACAAAATTTCCTTCTGGGTTAGTATAGGTTTGCTTTTGCCTCTCTGATGGGATCAATAGCTTTTTTTCTCCATACTCGAGTGGGAACGACACAGAGCTCTAATGCATGCTGCCAAGCACACTGAAAAGTAAACAGCAAATAACAGCAGTGACCTTCAATATAAATATCTAACCATCACAGCAGGTTGGATATTAAGAAATGAACCCAGCTCTCTTGGCAGTATTTTCAGCACCTGGTAGCATATTTTTTGAATTCCTTAAACATCTGAATAAATACATTTTTAATTAAGTGCTATTTCACTTGAAATATCACTCCAGCTCAATAATTATAATCTAAAAAAGAATAAAGGGAAGATCTGAAACATCCACAACTTGATACTACTTTTAGTATTAACGTGACTGTTAGTTTTGCATTCTGTCATTTGCAGAGTCCATATGCAAAACCTTGTTTACGTGATGCACCATGAAGACTGTAGCTGCACCAGCATGTCTGAACTGAGACCCATGCTCTCTTAGGGAAGAAGAAGCCAAAATGACACTGAGTCAACATTTGTAACTGCTGCCACAATCTTAATTAATGCACTACCTTGCCGAGTTTAAATCTTGAGAAATTACAGGCAGAAAAACTAAAATCTAACAATTATTTTTCAAAGTGTTGTATACTTTTAACATCTGGTTATAATTATCATTACATTGTAACTGATCTTTAAAAATACCTGCTAGAAAATACACAGGCTATTTTTCTTCCCTTGCTTCGCCACTGTAAGAGATTATTCAATTTTAGTTTAAAAATGGATGTAAGTAAATATACATGAAACGTTGCAGAATATTCTCCCATTTTCAGCAACACTTCCTCTTCTCCAATCAAAGAATTATTGCAGAAAGTGCAAGTTCCTTTTAAAAAAATTCTTAAGTATTTATAGGCAGCTATTATGCATAGAAGAACACACCAGATAAGTACTCCGGGAGGAACAGTGGATTTAGTAATCTAGTTTATTAGAAAAAATCCCACAGAGAAGGGTGAATTTTTTGTAAACAAGTGCAGAATTTTAAAATTCCCCCTTGAAATGTCCTCAACACCATTTACTCCTGCTTTTGACTAAGGCAACGTATTCACAGTCATGCTCCTTTCCATGACTCCTCAGCCTGCATTAGAGGAAGTGATGTTTGCGGCATATAATTTTCCCTATTTGACTATTACATGTCCGTCACCGATGCTGCAGCTTTGTGAATTGATTTTCCAGTAACACATATTGACGAAATACCCAGAGGCGGCTCTGGATCAATAAACTGCAGGAGAGGCATGTGAAATTTAATGCTTCCCACTGATTGTACAGAGATCAATCTGAACAACAAATGGTACGTGGGACACAAACAGCCTAGGGCAGTTTCCTAATTTAACACGCTCTTCACTCTGTCTGCATTATTCGTAACACAGCGGAACAGGAGTAAGTTATGCACAGGATGAACCCCACATGAGTGTAGTGCATCACCAACTGTGCAGGTTTGCATGGGAAAATGTGAGATGCCAGAATCAGCCTCTTACCACCTCATAAACGTTCCAGTGAGCTGCACTGCACTGCTCATTTTCCAAAGACTGAAGCCATTTGCAAATTAAGTAATGAGTGCCATGCCATACGGAAACTGTTCTGAAACCACTGGGCTAAAAAATATTAATACAAAAATTAGTACTAGGGAAATATTTAGGTAACTCTAGTTGCATGGAGCAGTCACTCTTTGGGACTGGTAAATTAAAAAGTCACTAATGCATCAGGAATAGAAATATAGACCTGTACACATATAAACACATACACATACATATATTTGAACGGAAAAAAACAAGAGAAAAAACATTCATTGCTTTCATTTAGCTTTACCCCATAAAAAGCAGTGAACCTTTTCCCTACCTATCAAATCTTTTCAGGGTTGATTTCAATTTAAAAAATAATTTTTGGAAGCCTATACCTCACTCATTTTTAAAACATTTTAAATAGCAGGAGTGAAAACACAAGACATAACTAGTCACTTGATAATACAGAGCAATCCACTTAAATGTACTTCATGCTTTCTGCAAAACTGACCTGTGAATCAAAGGTGACACTTTTTGTTGGATTTTGCTGCTTTGGAACAAAACCCAAGAGTAGAAAAGGAACACGCACAGCCCACAGCGAGGTGTGCTCACCACACCTTTTACACTAAAGCACCCTTCTCCTACAACCAGTATCTGTTTGAAGATTTTTTTGGACCACGTAAAAAACATTAAATATTTACATTGATTCTCCCATCCTTGCTAAGTTAAAACTTAATGGGATCCTTCCTATTCATTACACCCTCTTCTCCCTCACTCTCTCATTAGTACATAATTAACATTAACCAGAATTAGGGACTGCGCACGTAACATGAATTCTTTTACGCAAAATATCCTCTTTTATTCAGGGTAGCTTTCTCATGAGGAAACTCAATCCTGCCTACTCTGAAGAATGGTGGCTTTGTTATATAGTGAAGAAAAAGTTAAGACATTTCATTAGCAAGCCAGATTTAGGCCCCTCATAACCACAGATGAAGGGCTAGCATATAAAACAGCTTCTCATACGGATTTCCAGCTGTGCTTTCCTACTCCTTCTGCATCTCTGCAATTGACACTTTGAATCAACAAACAAAAATCACAGATAGAAAAAAAAAAAATCTTAGTTAATTTGAGGTGCAACATACACTAAAAATTGTACAACTAACATACTGAGCTGTACCCCGTGTATGACAGGACCATACTGTCCTCAAATCCCCTCATTCTTTAAATTCTTACAGAAGCCTTTATGCTTCCATGACATCCTATTTCAGCATATCCACTGCTGCTTCCAACAACAAAGCATAAAAAGCAACATGCTCTATAAATCTAAGGCCACTGTGACAAGTTAAAAAAATACGCTTCAAAAGCACCACAGAAACGTTACTGGTATATTCCTTATATAATGCAGGTCCAAAAATTCAGTACTACTTTATTTCTGTAAATAGCTAACTGCAGTAGAAAAAGCTTCATTGAATTGTTTGAAGGACACACACAAAACTATTCAGTGGACAGCAAAGTTTCAAAACACATCACAGTTGTTTGTATTCAACACTAAGGTCACAACAAAGTTACAGGTCAAACAAAACTGTTCTGACAAATATCTTAACTAGAACAAGATGGTCACTCTCTACCACTGAATTATACAAAACATTAATTGCAGCTCTCTAATGCTCTGCTTGGAAGGAAATGTTTTTTCTCCATACATCAAATAGTACTGAATGCACGGTATAATGAAACTACTATACCAACACCAGAATGATTTAAATAAAGTCTCAGAATGGACACAGGTATATTAAAGATATAATAAAGGAAACTGCCTTTCAAGTAGCATCGTGCAGAATCTAAAATTCTTACTAATCTAACAAAAAGTCAAAGACACCCACATGGATGTAAGCAAACTCCAGCAACAGCCAAAAAAAGGTGCGAATGCTCATAATGGAAAAAATGAGGGGGAAGGGACAAGACAAAAAAAACCAACAATAACACATGATTAGTTTGATGATCCAATGCACAGTAGCAAAAAAAAAAAAAAAGGAAACAAACAAAACCCAGGGATTTCTATGATGAGATGTCACTGTCTGTCATCAAAAGCAGGATCAGTCATACTTCAATCATTTATTAGAAACTTGCTTAATCTGGTTTTAACAGTTTAAAGTAAGATTCTACAACCTTACCAGCCAAATTTGTTGTCAGAAAGCTTCTCCTAGTAGCTAACTTTAGTTTCTACCTATCTTAACTACCTTCATGTACCTTCTGACTAACAGCATCTTTCCACAATCTACTCTTTGCTAGACTAACTCACCCCACTTGAAATGCTGCCATGCATAAAATGTCCTTAAATACAAAGAAAATTCTCCAAATTGTATTTCACATTGAAAAATTATTAGGCTTTGTGTTACCAGACGTGTAAACACAGACATCGTTTTTCCACATTTTAAGTCCAGCAACTACTTTTTTTTGGTTCAGCAATCTATTCCCCAGTACTCATGCTGACCTCAGTCTAATACAGAATTTATACTTTGCGACTCATGAGAAAGAAATATCTGCAGTAGATTCTAATTTTTGCAAAGCCTGGCAAATCTACACACCAATTTAATTACAAAGGCTTCCCTGGGACTAAAATAAATAAAATTTTTTTTAAGAAAAGTGTAGTTTCGAGTGAAGAAACCGCACTGCGAAGCAAACATTTTAAACTGAGGCTGTCAGGTTTAGGCTGGCGGTTTTCAGATGACAGAAAAGCTTCAGTGGTACAACTTCTTGTTGCTTATTGCCAGTCCTCAACATGCAACAGAAATGCTTGGGCTGCACTGGAGTTTCTCTATCACTTCCCAGAAATGCTGTCACCGTGAAGCTGCATGCTTCTGCACTGCTTACATGAACAAAAAAGACAAATGGCAACTACAAATTGGTAAACCCAAACTTCCTCCCAAAATGCCCATAAGGACAGCAGCAAACCTTGCAATAAGAGTTCACCATTGCAGATGTTCCCCAAAGCCTGCCTCCACTCCTGGGATATCTCCAGGATCATGGGGAAAAAAAGGGGGGGATAGGGGAAAACTTAATCTCACAAACACACATTAAACAATCCTTGGTGTAGGGAAGTGGTTAATTCCTAGACCCTTTCTCTCTCAAAACTGGGACACATCAGGACTTTGAAGTCTTAAATAAGCCCCACAGTAGACATCCCCCAATCCCAGGGAGCTATGTGCGCTAGCAGCAAGAAAAAGAAATTTCCCTACTCCTACATAATCCTAAGTGACTTTGTGTTTAATTTTATTTCCATTAAATAGCTTCCTTCACTGAAAGAAAGAGTACTAGAAATGAGTATGCACTGGAAAAATGCAGCAAGTTAAACCAATGACTCAGGCTGGCAGTAGCACAGTCAGGAAACAGACAGAAAGACCAATTTCCCTTCTGACACTCCCCTCCCAAGTTCCTTAACTCCGTATTAAAAGCAAAATACCTAAATCATAGGAAGAAGAAAACAGCTGTGCTTTATAGACTTTAACTATCACAACAATACAAAATCCAATAGTAAGGAAATTTCACGGCTCTTCTACAAAAAAGGGAATATATTGCCATCAGGAAAGCAGCTACCGCAGCCCTTTCTACTGTTTGAGTTTGTTCGCTAGTTCTAGCTAGTAGAAATAGCAGAACATATCTGCATGCTTTCACCATAATTGTTTTGTTGTTATTAATAAGCAAAACCAAATCACTACATTTCCCACCCTACTTTTTTACTAACTTTAATATCATAGTATTTAACATAATGATGACCGAAAAAAAAAACCATTTACTGTAAGTAGTCCTGGTACTTCTGAAACTACAGACTAAAAACTAGTTAAGACAAAACACTAAAAACCATACAGAGGAAATTACCCTAAAATGGCAAAAGGGACTAACTAAATTGCTTAGAAACACTGAATCAATACATTAGCAGTCAGTAGCGACACTGGTAGAGGTGTGTTTATCAGTTCAGATCATCCATTAAGAATTTGTTATGATTTCCTGTATTTCTGAATTCATGTTGAGCGATGACTTCTCACAAAGCAGACTGTATGTCTATGATACAGCAAATCACAAGTTATACCTCAACTACATGACTTTCTGTAAAGCTTGAGATAATACACTAACTTTGTAAAAACACTACAGAAACCATGATTCTTTGCAGAAACTATGAAAAAAGAATGTTAGGCTTAAGTAAAGATGTGTTTTTTCCTATCGCTTCATTCCAGTTGTGAAACTGTCCCATACCAAATGGCGTATTACTTCAAGTCAGCAGGACAAAAATGTTCTTACAGAATATGCTGTCAGTAGCCATTTGCTACTACAGCTTAATTATATTTGAAGTTCAGTCATATGTTAACAGACTCACATAAATATAAGCGCACATTTATATATGTAATATGTGCCTCGCATTCTGTCTGAACAGAAAATAGTTACATGAACCCTACAGTTTGGAATTAAAACTTCACAAAAGCAAATAGCCACAAGGTTCAAATGAATGGGAGGGAGAGCAAACAGGAAAATATCTGGATTTCTGTTGTGTTGACACCCACAACATTAGCTTAAAAAAACCAAAATAAAAGCATATTTCTTACCTTCACCTACCATAGAAACACCTATTGACATGCCCATAAACTTGCTTTTGGTCCAGACGTGAGCGTTCACACACATTTTCTTCTCTTTGCACTCACAGTAAAAGCAAGATACTGGTGGATGATGGGATACTTGTTCAGCTACAAACCTCAGCTTGTAGCACGTGGACTGGTCCTGGCCAAACTCCTTGGTTGGGTCTTTAGGAACTGTGGAGGCACCGGTAGTTCTCAATGCTTTCACTTTATCTTTAGGCACATCCCACGAGCAATGAAACGTTTCACCAATTATAGGGTTATAGGGCTTCTTGGCAACTGCTCCCTTTCGGCCTTCGTGAAAAGCTGTTAGATAATACTCCACAAAGCAGATAATTCTTTCCTCGGGAGTGGCTCCAGCTGCAATTGACAAAAACAGGTCTGGATGGGCCATGAAATTTGCATACATCTCCAGCAGGGATCTTTTCTCCAAAATAAATGTTGGAAGCACTACCTGTATGCAAAGCAGACAAAGGCAGATATGATTTCCCCATGATCATACTACCACAGGGGAAGGGGGGGGAGAACAGTTAAGACAGCTGCAGTTCTGGCCCTGCCAAGTTTCAGGACAGCGTATTTTCCTGCCCTGCCACAGCAATTTCATCTTCTTTGCAGTGTAAATAATGAGCAAAGGAAAAAGCAGCAGCCTTGACAGCCATGCAGGCTGCTTCCTATTTCATTATGATTCTCAACAGCAGCTCACACAACAGGGATGGGCTGTTCTGCTGACACGGAAATTTGCCTTTTCCTCTCCTCTAACAAACCGACTATTGTTCTCCTTGTTTACAGGATGTAAAAACATACCTTGATGTAAATTAATTTACATCAAACATCAACAAACCCAACTAATCATAACCCTCCAAAAAGGGAGGAGCACACCCTCCCAAACCACTAGAAGATGAGTATTTTATATAAACATACACATCACCGACCTGTAAGTGGTGGAGAGTGTAAGAGGTACACCTACCCATTCTGTCACACATCTGGGTAGATACAATTTCACTCCTGGGCCATTGACCACCCACTGCATACATACTAGGTCCCTTCCAGCCTCTAACAAACCAAGCCAAGTATACCCAACCAAAACCAAATCTCAGGTGTGTTTCCAAGGGTAGAACCATGCCAAGGACCCTTCCCAAGAGGCTACAGGCAAGAAAACGCTCCCATTTGACTCCCTCTGCCCTACACTGTCATTGTATGTGTCATGTCCCCATCACCTCCCGAGACAAATCCCTTGCCACTCCTATGCTCTCCTGTCACCCCCAGGCACATGGCATCTCCCCTCAGTTGGAAATCATACCATACTACTGTGGTGGGCCCCTGCATGCCTTCACCTCATTTCAGACAAGCTGAAACAAACAAAAACTGCACAAACTGTTACATTAATGTCCTGGGACTAGAGGGGCTCCAGGGGGGCCAGAAAAAATCTGGGACTGAGTGCTAAGCAGTCTGCACTGGAGAGAGCCAGCCCCGAGTGATTTGCATGCAGTCTCGAGTGGCTCCTATCTAGCAACGCAGATGTTGCCAAAGTCACCCACGTCGGAATAACACTTCGTTGAAAGCTTTCAGTGAAACATCCTGGAGTGCACTGCAAGACAGACAAGGGCTACAGGACCTAAAATAATTCATTTCTCTCCCTTCCTTCTCCCCCATGCTCCACCCCTTGTGCAGGACCATCCCAGGGGGGCTCAGAGGTCAGTCCTGCATGACCAACAAGGAACTTCTGGCACACACAGATCTGTCTAGAATCAAAGTGGCTCTGTGATGCCAGATGCACACCAACTCTATTAAAGCAATTCTTCTGCTTTCCTCTTTAATTCTTCATTGCATTTACTTTTTCCCTTTCCCAAAACCAAGGGTTATTTACAGCAGGCAAGGAGCCACCCTTCAATCATGAACACATTTGCTTTCCCCCTGCCGCCCCAGCTTGCTATTCTAAGTGGACCAAAGCACAGTTCAGTCCTTTTGGATACCATGGATAATGAAACAGAAGCTGTCAAACTTTTATTAATCATTTAGTTCTTTTCAAAGAAAACTTGTAAACATGAAAAAAAATTCCAGTCACAACAGCTCAAACACACTCTGAACAGCTACACAGTAAGTCAATATACCACAACTGCAAAAAAAGATAACCGCTCTGTTTGGTAACATACATGCTCACTCACTTTCTCCTTCTGTATATTATTTACACACATATAGTCTTTTACAGGCTAATAATTTTTCTAAGTTTAGATACAAATCAAGCAAAGTTCCATCTGTAATATTCCTCTAACTCCACTCTGTAAGCCTTGAGGACTCTACACGGTCTCGGTTACCAACCTCATGAGGCCTCAACAGATGCAGGACCTTAATTTTACACTATGCGTGGCAAACTACTGAGTGCTAAAGACAGTCTACAGTCCCCCGTGGTGGTGCGATAGTGAGGGGCTGAGGAGATTGGTTTTTAAAAGGGAAATCTAAAACTTTGGAAGGCAAAGTGGAAAGGCAATAAATTTTCTTAGGGTGTTTTAGCTCTTTAAACAATTCCATTATACTTGCAGCATTCCCATTCTGACCAAATAGTCATTATAGGGTATAATTTTTAAAAATGCAATTCAGCATTACTGACCCTCAATACAGGATCTAATTTCAATATAAATTGTACACTCAAAGATCAGGTTATCAAAGGGGAAAGTGACAGCAAAACATAGGAAAACATTCCATCTAGAAACACTACTAGTGACTATCATGAGTGCACTGCACAGACTTGAAAGGGCAGAGAAACTCATTTGAATAAACAGCACTGCATCTCATTATGTTCAAGCGTCTCTCTCTAAAAAGAGTGACCTTTATTAGCACAAATGGAGGAGAAAACTACAGACATACTTAAGATGATGCAAATTTTATGGTACAACATTAAGACTGCTGTGTTTTCATCCTGTTGACTTGATCGTATACTCCCATATCTACTCTCTCAAGTACCAGCCGTGTGCTTTGCAGCTACATATTTAACACAGCTACACCAACCCAGCCGCTAAATGAGATGTTACAAATCACTGGACTCTCATTATTCAGTTTCAAGAATCAATTTAAAATCTGAATAAAGCTTGAACTCCAGCTCAAATGATCTTGCTTTAAAAGCCCAACTAAAACGGAAACTACATCTTTAATTGTAGCAGGAAAGGATCCACTGCAAAATGCAGATTAATTCAATTGTTTCCACAAAAGGAGGCAGAACTACATATGAAAAATATTTGAGTTTTAAAGCTTACACAACTCCAGTATTACAAAATACACCTAGAAAATATTGCATTTTACTAAATAATCTCACAGCCTCAGAGATGCTAACACAGTAAAAAAAAAAAAAAAAAAAAGCAAAAAACACCAAACAAACAAACCACACCAGTCAATTTTTTTCTTTCGTTGGCACTATCTTGATTTTTGCAGAAATAAGCAAAATAGAAATAAACAAATTTGGAAGTGTATGGCATTCTTCTTGCCAGCACTGCAGTGTCACGCACTTGTGCTAGTACTCTAGCTTCCACAACAATGAGGTTTTCAACTCTTCTGCAGCCAAACAGAATGCACTGTCCAGAAAAATACACTTAGGACCTATGTTCTTTATATTGGTTTTGGACTGGACTACAACAATTTTTTTTTTTGTAATTGCATAAAAAGTCAAAACTGCCTTGTTTTTTTCCTCTGAGAAAAAGCATGACAACCAAATGGACAAAAGAATCTCTTTAGAATAAATACAAAGTTCCTGAAGTCTGAAGCAAGAAGTCTCCCTGACTGCATTCTAAAAGGTTGAATAATCTCTGTTCTTACTCTTTCTCAGGCTTCAGGTGAAAAGGAAGTAGTTTAACAGGCGTTCTTCCGTTTTCACTGAGGTTAAAAAGAGGATATGGGTTCAAAGCTTGATCATAATCTCCTAGGTTTGAATTCACCTGTACTTACTTAGATCTGAATGCAACTGAGAAAAGTAAGGGCATGACTTCTTAAGAACAGAGATATTTATCCCCACTACTATTTACTGTGAGGCAAAACACGGGTGTGAGTACCATTTCCTGCTTTTTTCAGAAATCTGACCAAGGTAACCCATACTTAGATGTCCTTCTCTTAGAGGTACAAAAGCTTTCCACTGTCACCTGTGTCACTTTGGAAATAAAACAAGCTATTTTCATCCCACTTATATTTTTTAATTACAAGGTAAAAGTATATTGACAAGCAAATTAAAAACTTGTGACATTATGAACATACTACAACATTAATTTACAACAGGTTGATATTCTGCATAATTGCTGGCAGCCCTTTTACACAGAATGGCAGCGCTTTATTTTTAGCATACATTAACCGCATAGGGAAGGTGAGGGAACACAGGGGAGTGATCACCCATCTGTACAGACTTTTAGCATTAATTGCACTCCGTTAGATACCATTTGCCAGCAAATTTATCAGGCTGTCAGTGGTTTTTGGTGCTATTTTTCACTTTTTAGAAGTCCAAAGAACGAACAGTTTAGAAACTTTTTTTTCCCAGCAATTCCAATTTTAAATGAGGTTTAAAGCGCTAGCCCAGTCCAAGGCATCAGTTTTGTACTATGTTCTGCTGCTATGAACTGCTCCCCCACCCAACTCTCTCTAGCACCTACTGAAGTCTACTGGGCCACCACAGAGTCTAGCCTGTTCCAGCAAATCCCCATGCAGATTTAATACTTCATTGCGGGTGCTTTCCTTCAGTGTAGATTTTTACTGTTTCACTCCTCATTAAAAGGCATGGCAGCATGGCACACTTCAAAAGTGAAGCACTTCTGCAACATTAAATGTGTCTATCACCACTGTGGGAAATTGATGTCAGCACAGGCAAGGCCAAGACTAACATAAGCAATCACCCTGTAGGAAAAGGAAACGATGATGTTTCCTCTGATATGGTACATGAAGGTAATGACTATGCATCCAGAACCCAAAGCCACCAAGGGCTGAGAAAAGCTGTTTGTTCATGTGTGCATCACATTACAATCCATAGCTCAGAAAATGAACCAAAGAAACAACCCTAGGGAAGAAGACACAGGAGAATGGAAACGTAAAACATCCTCTGGTATTAGCAACTACTGTGCCACAACCACTTTGAGCAGAAGCTGACAAGCATCAAGGCTATCTGAAATCTGACTTTCAGAGGAATAATGAAAAATGAGAAGAGGTGCAGCCAACAAACCAAGCTTTATCATCACACATCTGTGGCCCTAAGGGCCTCGTGTCAGTGAGCAAAGTTAATAAAAAAAGGAGCCAGCTGTCTTGTAATTTATTTTTTTTAATCCTCAAAATGGCCAGAAAAGTGATGTGCACATGTGCCATGTCTCATTAATACTCATCATATGTGTATTCGTGCATCACACACTAGAAAGAGACCTAGGTCTGCCATATGCCTGTTCCTCTTTTCAGACTGTGGGTATTACATACAGTAATGCACGCTAATATTTTGCCATACTATAGATCTGATAATACTCATCACTGTCCTCAAAAACTGTGCTCTAAGAACACTATGTAAGAAATAGGTTATCATACATATTTACCTTCCTACTTCTCTTATAAGTGTCTACACTTCTCTTATTTACAGGAATTTCTCTTATTTACATTAACTGTGTGTCTTTGGGGTTTTGCCTCCTCTGCCATGACAAAAAGATGACACTGGAAATCAGGGAAGAAAAACCTTGTTCATTACCAAAGGCAAAATGTTTTGAAGACACAAGAACAACAGATAAGATCTTAGTCTAGTTTAAATATTATGGACTCAGGCAGCCCTAGCAAACCAACACAGAAAAGAGGAAGAGCTACGAAAAAATCAAAAAATAATTGTACATAACCCCAGATATACTAAAAAGTGACAGGTATAAATTATTCACAAATGAAATTATGAATCTTTTGTTCTATTTAAAACAAAATACTAATTTCTGTGCAGCTATTCAATAGCTACACTTAGCAAAAAATCACGGGATTGCTCAGCCTTAAAAATTTAAGTATTTTTAAATACTGTCAATTGCTCCAAAGGAAGCAGAAAAGACTATATTGAAAAAGTCTTATTTTCTAAGAAAGTGATAGTAAAAACAGATTTTTATTAATACGTAAGATCAAAAGGAAAGCATATGAACTCTTCTGAATATCAAAATGGCCATGAGAAGAATCTCCTGCAAAGCTACTTCATGCACAAGGGAAATTCCTTGGTCATTCCAAACTTTTTTTTTATTTGTGGAGGGTGTGTCAGAATGAGCTCCTCTTATTTGTGGGAAGTGGGTTATAGGGGTTTTATTTGGGTTTTTTTAAGTAGAAAACCTTTCTGGAAGGAAAGGGTATTCTGTATCTCTACAAAAATCCACTTGATTATTAAGTCCCATGAGAATGTTCACTGGAATGCAGGACTACTCAAAAAGAGGCATTCCCTGCTTCCAGAACATCTACCTCATCTCCAAAACTCTAAGGACTTATGGGGAATTTCTCAGACACCATAACTTCTCTGATCATACCAGTATGGATAAGCTCGTAACAATAATGCTACCACAACCAGAAGGATGCACAGGTTAAACTGGTGAGCTGCTTAGCACAGACAAGAACAGCAACACATTGAAGACTGTAATTTCTTTACCAACATGGGTTTTTTTAAGCTGCCAAGTAATTAAATGGAATCCAATCCACAAAGCAGTAACTTGAGCACATACCTCCTTCATCCATATAATTGCCATTACTGTTCCTCAAACACTCAGTGCACCCTGACTTAACATACATGTGGGATACATACACAACATATGGTTGCTTTGACAGACTTACAAAAAAATAAGGAAGAGTTTGGGGGTTTTTTTCTTCTTTTTTGCTTCCCTTTCCCCCACCCCATCCCCCATCCCTAAAATATCTAATGCTGTCACTTCATGTGAAAGCCTGCCTAGCAGGAGACAGCACTCCATACCTCTCTGGAACCACACATTTATAAAAAGGCAAACTTCCTTGACCACAGGGGCAAAACATGCTCACAGGAATCACATGTGCATGCGCACATACACACACACAGAAGAATGAGAAGAACTAAAAATAACAAACAATTATAAAAGAGACACAGTGTTCGTACCCTGGTAAGGTCCATGCCAAGTTTGAGCTGAGAGATGAGATGGAGAATTACACTACGTTGATCATCCATGACTCCTAAATCCTCCTCTTCATTATCTTCAGTATCTGTCATTTCATCTTCAACTAGGATCAACTCAGAAGCTGAATGCTGAAATGAAAAGAAGTATCACCATCTGAACAAAAAGACACAGTATGCTTTTTTCCCCACTATGTATGTTTAAAAATGGAGCTGTCTCAATGGAACCAAAGACAGCCTCTGTTAAAACCAAGACGAGACACAAATTCAAAAAAAAAAAAAAAAAAAAAATCCAGTGATGGGTTCATTAATGCATTCTGATCCTATCGTCAGAACGAGAGTGGTAAGTATCAGATGCTAATTTTACACATTATCTTCTCATATTTATATTGTAGTGATGCCAGACAAAAATCATAGCATATTAAAGTAACAGGTCTTCTATTTATTAAACAGAAGTACACAGTTGAAAATGAGTCTTCAAGAGTTTGCTTTGTAAATCTGTCCAGCAAATATTCATACTTCATACCTAGATGTTGCGTTACCTGATTTCACACTATTTTTTTTCCCTTCCTCTATCCAACTTACAAGTTACGTATCTAAGAAAGTCAAGACTATTAACTGAAAGAGATAAAAAGACTATAAAGTACATACCTTTGGAAAAAAAACAAAGACATTAGATTTTTGAGGGGTTAGGCGATGCCATGAGTCTTTATGACATCTGCAACACTACGCTGCTTCACAGCACAACAATGCCAATACTGCCCAGTTTCCAGACACACAAGCTGAAGATCAAGAGAGAGGCATCATGCCATTGCCCTTCAAGAGGAACTTTACAGCAGAAAGGGATAATGATTTGTGATATTTTATTTCTCCTCAGGGTTTACAGTATATTACCAACAATAATCCAAACAGGTGGTAGTTATTTTGTTCAGTCCCTTGAAACCACTCTGCAAGCCTTCCAGATACGTATTCAGGTAAGCTTTTTGTACTTTGGAAAAAAAAAAAAAAAAAAAAAAATGTGGGTTATATGTAGCTGAAAAATTTACAGCCCAGCATTTCATTATTCCCCAAGGATTCCATGCTGTAAATGAGACAACACTACCTGCAAAAGTTAGCATTCCTTCACACTAAATAGCATTTCTGCAGAAACAGCTAGTTCATTACATAAAATGCAAAATTTTTCATCTCAGTGTGAAAGTCTTTGCAACTGAAAAGTTTCATTAAAACCAGCTGATATTCAGAATTAGGTTTCAAAAAATATTTCGGAATGATCACATTAGAGACCCCTCAGGTGAACACCAGCCTGTGTAAGGAGAATGTCTCCGAAATTTAGTTACTACAGATGTTTCCAAGATGTTTTCTCTTCCTCTCTTTTTTTTCTTTTTAATTAAATAAATGTTTAGGTAGCTATTCCCAAAAGAATAGCTATTTGGTGAAATCCAAGGGCATTTGAAATACACTTTACGATTACTTTATTTAGAAAGTAGAATATGTAGATTATATAAAACAGAATCTGGTGAGCTATAACCTCAACAGCTTGGAGCTTTTCAAAGGACAAAACCACACTTTCTTCTTCCCACTCCCTCAGAAAATAAAAGGAAAGAATGATAAGCCCTTTCCTCCCAAAATGCACAGCATTATTATCCAACTGATGCCTCACAGACAAGTTCAATTAACATAAAACCTGACAACCTCATACAAATTATCAGTCCGGGAGACATAAAGCACCGAAGCCTGGCTCAGTTGTACAGGCTCCGATTCTTTTGGAGGGAGCGTGGAAAAAGCAGTATCAGAACTTACAGTAGATGCTTCCACAGGAGGTTTCCCTTTGATCCAGCTTGACCTCATTGAGAGCACGAGCTACCGAATAAGCACTGCCGCTTCTGTTACTGCCATGAACCAAACCTGCGGCAAACAGGCTCCAGCAGGAATTAACAGCGCGAGGAAAAAAAGCAAGGGAACCTCCTCCCTATCAGAAATTTTACACCAAAAGGAAATGCTAGAAATTTTACAAGTTATTTTAGCTAGGGAATTTTACCATCGGCATTGATTTTACATAGTA
>JAVKLA010000010.1:155956-173217 GCA_034782735.1 Sagittarius serpentarius
CAGGGTGTTATCAACATTCTTCTCATACTAACCCAAAACACAGCGCTGTACCAGCTACTAGGAAGACAATTAACTCTCTCCCAGCCGAAACTAGGACAGATTCTAACCACAGCAGTCAGTAGGCTCTAGAGATACTCTTCTGCCAAAGGCTACACAAGTGGAAAAAATAACACTAAAAATTTTAAAGTTGAAGCAAAGACGAAAGTTTCTTCCACACATTTTTAAAAGGCACCTGTTTCCTGTCTGCATGCTAAATGAACTCAAGCTTGTCACAAGGCACTTAATGCTGATTAGCAAATACTTTACATGTACCTAAGTGGTGACATTCTTGGCCAATAAGAAAATCCTTGACATTTTTCCCCCTCCTACAAAAAGAGCAAAATTCCCAACCTTGTAGAGATGCAATTGCTTATCCTCAACTCACACTACATGTAACCAAGACTTTCAGCTAATAATATCCTTCTCCAGCATATTTTTCAATGAAAGAAAAAAAACTACAAGGAATTTAGCTAGTGATCAATGCACATAGCTTTAATAACAACAGCTAGAAAAGAATTTGACATTATTTGACATTATTTTGACTCAAAAGTAGAAACATAGGATTTTTCTTCACTGACTGTTGGTGTTGATGCACTTCCAAAATCAAGCACTAAAAAAAGACAATCACAAAAACCCTTCCTTGAAGCTTTAGAGGGGAAATAAAACACGTATTGACTACCCTTCAAGACAAGATTGAAGACTTCAATTTAATCTTCATGTCTACTTGTAGGCTTGAGGTCCAAGACTGACAACTTGTGAGAAACATGAAAACGAAGAGGAAAAATCATGTCCTCTAAACTGTTCCATGACAAAGGATGCCACAAAAATATTTGAAGTCAAGACCTACACAATCCTAGATTCTGGGTAAGATTCCACTGAACTGAATGCCAAGCTGCTTTCTTTCTACTCAAGTTACTGGAAAACAAAGCAATAAAAGTATTTACATCAAAAGATGTTTCTGTTTAAAACAATAAAGGTCTGTTTAAATCTGTTAAAAATAGCTACTATTTAATTATAATCTTCATGAGTGCCTTCCGTAAGTACTAGGTCAGAAACTCTCAGCTACTTTAAGTTCTTGCTTTAGAAGCAGCAAGACTGCAAGGCCTACAGTGCACAGAGAAAAAGCCAGCAATCCTTGCGTAATTGTCCGTAAAGACTTCAAGGACACAAGCAGAGCAAAGGTACAGAGAAAGCAGTGAAAGTAGATACCTGTCTACTTTTCAGGCAGTTCTCTCTCTTTATGGCATATTAGTGAGCACTTTTGATGCTGAAGGAAGGTAAACTCAAAGATAAATTCAAATCACCAAAGTTAAGCCACTGATTGTTTCTCACACTCTACACAAGCAGCACTGTGCTGCTTTGCAGGACTGGACTGCTTTCATGAACTGTAGGCTAGAAGCAAGGAAAGAAGTTACCAAATTCCTATCCTGTCTCTCTCTACAAAATCCTGTGGATCCTGCCCCACAATGCCCACTAGCATCTTGGACACTATGCAGCAGGTAACAAGACAACACTGGGATGGAAACACTGGGCAATAAATCACACAGGGCCATCACATATTATGGGAAAGGCGTTTGAGACTTCTTATCAGAGGAAAATACGGCTTTAACCTAACGAGTCATTTTCACGTAACAGTATCAACAGGTGACAGTAAAGGTCATCTTGTGGTTGCACCTTCTGGGTATGAAATTAAGAAAATTCACCTGGAGGACACATAATTGAAATTAAATATTATCATCTCTCAGAATCAGAGATTGCTAGAGGATTACTTAAAGGCATTCCTCTCATTAGGTACGAGTTCATGTAGCTTTGGTGACTCTGAAACTCTACCGACTCAGCAGAAATGTTAAGTCTATCAAAGTATGCCTGAACAAGATTAAGTGTGTAGGAAAATCAGTAATTAAGATTTGTAGGCCAGGTTCTTTCAGGCAACTGTTGCATAACAAGGCCTGCAGAAAAGAAAAGGAATAAAGAAAAAAAAAATCATCTCACAGACTCTCACAGTGTGGGAGAAGAGGCTAAATATTTCAGCAGCTTTTAGTCCCTTCCTTTTTTTTCTTTTTTTTTTTTAATTACAGACCAAAGAATTAGCACACGAACACATTGAAGAATTAACTGTTTGAATTCAGGTTTTCGCAGTTACACCAAAGATGCTGGTGTGAGGCACTGCTACAAAATTTTGATTCCTGAAAGGATTTTTGTGTACAAGTTTAAAGTCTTAGGAGGAACAAAAAAATCCCACTTATTATATTTTATTAAGTACTTCACAATCATGGCTTTCCAATTTTTTTTCAAAAAATATGGGATTCCCTTTCAGCAATTACTCATGTTATGCTTTTCTCTGTTCTTGTGCGCAGATCCTCAAAAATCATTGTCAAGTCAAAATACAGATAATGATTTAACAGAAGATTGTTTGGACACAGATTCAAGGGCATGTACAACTCAAGTCATCTATCTCTGACAGTTCACTTAGATCACATGGACATGAAAAAACCTTCAGGGACTTTGGAACTAGAAAGTGACTTTTCTTTGAAGGATGCTTTTCATCTTTGTTCAAAACCATTCTCTTTTGAAATCAAATTATTTCAAAGAATTCAATTAAATGCACTTTATCATTACTCTTTAGGTAATGTGCAAGGGTTTTTTGCATTTTCTACAAGAAAACCAGAATACAAAAAATAATGCAAATTTTTATTTATTTATGTTCCTTTATGAAATATATCAAAATCTGGATGTGGGAAAGTCATGATATACTACAGTGTAGGAGTCAAAAGTTTTTACACTGATTTTTCCTAGAACCCTTTTTACATCATTTGCCTACTTCTTAGCTGACCCTGTCACACTTCTATTCTCTCCACAATGGGAATTCTTCAGAGGGCTTCCTACCTAGCTGTCTCAGCAGCCCTGAGGGCATACCCTGCCCTGTAATAAACCTACTGTATGTAAAGACAGGTTGAGGGGGGATGTTGTTGAAGCACCTGAAGAAGACATAAAAAGCCACCCCATATCCAGAGTTCTGCTGCTCCTCTTATACCAAGTCCTCTCCTGCTCTTAGACTAGGCAGTGCAGTTTGTGTATGGAAAAACACTGACCACACTTTCCGAAAGCTAAAGGTCCAACTTCCAACATTATGGACAGAGATGTACAACTGGGTGAACTGAAAAAATTGAGCTACATGGAGACTGAAAGGTTCATGCCTGCAGAGCTCAATACAGAATCACACTGTTTAACATTTTAGGCTCCTAAAAATTTACCACAGATTTTTTTTTTTTTTTTCCTAAACAGCAGCATGGAGAACCCTTTCCGTATTTAAAGAAAACCACAGAACGGAATAAATCTGCCTCAGCAGCATCCTTCCATATAGAAAACTAGAAATACCATTTTCACTGTAGCATTGCATAGTATTACATGTATTTTTATCAAACAAATCTGCACTGTGATTTCAATCGTAAAAAAAAAAAAAAAAAAAGGCAAAACAACCAAGCAGATTCTGCACTGTTGCACTGTCATTATGAATATGGGCTTCTCTACCTGTTCTCCATGCCCCCCTTTTTTTTTGGTCTTGCTGTCTTCAGAACCTGATTTCCCTATGATGACTTAGGACAACCTCTTTTCCCCCTCTCTTCTGATTTCAATAGATTTTGCATTTTTTTTTTAGGCAAAGAAAAAAATTACGATACTTGAGGCTGTAGAAGCTTACAAGCTCCTCACCACAATGTGCCTCTCCAAGGAATGGTTAATTTTGCCTGCTTCAGTATCGTAATAAAAAACCCCAAGGCACATAAAATAATACCCAAGAGAGTCTGTGCTCACCTGATGACAGTGTCCTGTTATGATGCTGGCCCACTTGATGCATGCTTTGCTGTAATAGAGTCAGGCATTCTCCAAGGCAGCTCAGGGTGGCAGCAGAGGTAGCTTTTAAAAGCAGCAAGTCCTGATCCAAGGCAGAAAGGGGCCCGGAACTTGGGAGAGCTTCAATGGCTTGTACAAGATTCTTCTGTTGTCCCTCAACTTGGCTCATGATCTGTAAAGGTCCAAAAACATCTGCTGTCATAGGAAGTATCACTATGTAGCTGTTAAATTCTTATGGGTTGATAAAGTGACTAAATGTGAAGAACTACCACAAATGGATGTTAATGTTCTGATCCAAACATACCATATACTTACCTACAAAAACGAAGGGCTTGAGACTACCAAAGGCCTGTAAAAATGTCAAGACTATGTTAGAGAAAATCGTCTCTTAAAATAGTAGGTTCATAGTAGGTTTAATAGTGTGAATCATACTTTCTGAAAGTCTTCGTAAGGAAAAGTATGAAAATTCTACTTCCTTCTCCATCATTAATTTAGGCTTAGATTTTCTTTCCTTTATATGTGATCTGAGACACCCAAGGAAGCTATACTGTCCCTCCTCCTTATTTCCTACATAAAATATCTAATCACAGTTTAAGAACAGACAGTTTTCATTTCTCAAGCATCAGTAAGGAACTGTTTTTAAAAAATAAGGTAAATTGTAAGTTTACAGACATCAGCATAGGATCCAACTTAGTAATTTACTATCAGATATGAATACCAGCTGCCAGGGAGAATGTTACTCTGTTTCTAGATTTGGACCATCCAGATGAAGATAAAATGCATGCTTGTATAGCAGATAAAAACAATGTTATTTGAGCAGGCTGTTCTTTAAACAAATTGGCAAGCTTTCAAAAATCCTTCCAAAAGCCAAAATAAAAAAAAAAATAAAAAAAAAAAGAGATGTTTAAAAATTCTCTCTCCATTTTTACAGCCTATAGGAAATTATACATGCACATGACAAGCCTCTTTTCTTACACTTACCTTGCAAAAAACTTATTGCACTTATAGGTTCATACTTGAGGTATCCAAACCTTTCAGAAAAAATATCTGAAGACTTTGTAAGCAACAAAGATTCAAGCTCCATTTGTCCAAGCTACTATACTGTAAAAATGTATTATTATGAACTTAATGACTTTTTTATTATCATTATTATATTTTCAAAGTATGGTGTGCTTCCTCTAGCCTCCCTACACTATGGTAAATAGACTGATTTAAAAAGTATACCTTTAACGCACTGAAAAGCAAGAAAGGAAACTGAACTCAAAGATGCAAATAACCATCCTTGCAAACAAGTTAGAGTAGAATTAAGCAAAAAGCTGTTGTTGCAAGGTTTGTAAGGAAATTTAGCCAAATGCCTTGCTGAAGGTTACAATAATGACATTTTAATAGTCAAAATTTAAAACAGAGGGCAAAGCTTCAGTAGAAGCCAGAATCAATTTTAATCCCCTTTGACAGAAAACAAGATCAGTCAGAAGGTGACACAGACCCCCATGATACGCAGCTTTAGGGAACTGCTAGAACCCCCGGCAGTGCTCTGCTTTGAGAAGTCACACACCATGTAACTGAGCTCCACAGCACAGAGCGTTGATTCAAAGCTAAAACAAAAACAAGAGCACCACAGACACACACTCATGCAAATATTCCTCCGTCAGGAAAAGAGCTCAGGTAGGCAAACTGAAGGAACAGCTAGGAGAAAAAAGATCATCTACTCCCTGGAAGACAATATAATTGTACGGAAAACTGCTTCCTTCCTTTTCCCATACTGCATCAGAGTTTGACATAGAAAACCTCACGTTCTCAGCAGTTGTTCACAGCAACAGAAATGTTCTATTTTCATTTCTAAGTGACTAGTTTTCCTACCTTTTTTTTTTGTGAGAAACAGCTTACATTTCCAAAGATTTGCTTCCATAGGAAATAAAATCCAAAATAAAACTTTGAGAGCTTCAAACATTTCCGTTTTCTCCTCCCCCTTAATAAAGGACAACTATATTCTTCTGCTGCTAAGACAGGAGCATAAGATACACTGATCAGACTGCTTAGGAAACATTCGGAAAATTAACTGAATGTTTGCAGTTGTCACCTAGCCCGAAGCTTTACAGGCTTTTATCAACTATATTCTTCCTAGATTATGAGAAATTTAAATAAAATCAGTAATTTATTCTCCCTTTATCCAAAACAAGGTATTGTTCCGAGTCTTACTATTCTCTAGCTGACCTAATATACTTTTAAAGATTCATCCTTTCTGTGCTACCAAGCTTCATGTTATAGTTGTGATACCAGCAGCTGTTCTACAGACCTGATGCAGCAGGAGACACCAGGAATGGCAGCTTCTGTATAGGATTCGAAGTATTAGAACTTGCTGAACATTTACTGTTCGAGCACTGATCAAAACCACTCTGTTTAAGGTGCTGAATGAACAGAAAAAAAAGGAAGAACCTCGCCTATTCTAGAGTCATAGAACAACTCTGTGGCAAAAGGGGAAGGATATAACATGTATTATTAAAATAACTGAACTTTTTTTTACATGCTTGCCTTTTTAAAAGAAAAAAAGTAATTGTGAAAAGATTTTAAAAGAATTGAAGTGTGGTTGTTAGAAAAAAGGGTAAATCAAAGAGGAGCTAATATAAAAACAGCAAACCATGCTGACAAAACTCATTAAATAACACATTAACCCTTAACAGGACAGACACTAGGCCATGCAGCTATAGCATTATCCTCTACATTCCTTGTGGGTCTGATTTTTGCTGTCTTGGGGGGAGGGGAGGCAGAGTGTTTGATTTATCAGCACTCTAAGCTGGTTTCAAAACCAGAGTGAAAAGCTTTGATTTTGAGAAAGTTAAATCATAACTTTTGTTTTCCAAAGTGAAATAACTTGCTTTATTTTGAACGGCTTTGCTCTTACACAGGGTTATTTTAGTACCTTACAGCCCTCCATCCTCCCCATTTGCAAATACAGACAGCTCAAAGTAGTAGTTCTCTACTTTTTACAATGCCAAAGACTATTTGCCCCTGTCTCCTCACCAAGTCTCAACCCACTTCTCTTTCTACTCTTGTTTCAGCTTTGGCACACCATCTTCACCTATAAATAGCTTCTCATAATATGGAAAAGAAACCACGTGTTCCCACAAATGCGCTCAAACTTCAAAAATACAACTCTGTGCTAAATATAAAATAGAAAAACTGAAAGAACTGTCAGGACTACATGTATTAAAAAGGAATTATATGCGTGCATATATATCTAACATTAGTACGCCTGCATTTACCTAACTGCACAATGTTCAGTAAGGAGAAGCCTCGAGCTAGGAAGAGACCAGCTTATATGCATGGTTTGCTCCTTTCTCCATCTTCAGCCTGCAGCAGAACAAGCAGACACCATTATGTGTCCCCTACTAATAGCTGTTCCTCAACCTTGAAGGAGATTCAGACATTTAGCCTACCAGAAATTCTCAGGTATTGCCTGTATTCTTGTGGCAGGTTAACCTTGGCTGGATGCCAGGTGCCCACCAAAGCTGCTCTGTCACTCCCCTCCTCAGCTGGGCAGGGGGAGAAAAAAATACAACAAAAGGCTTGTGGGTCAAGATAACGGCAGGGAAAAATCACTCAACAGTTATCATCATGGGCAAAACAGACTCAACTTGGGGAAATTAGCTTAATTCATTACCAATCCAAATCAGAGTAGGATAATGAGAAATAAAACCAAATCTTAAAACATCTTTCCCCCACCCTTCCCTCCTCCCTGGGCTCAATTCCACTCCCCATTTTCTCTACCTCCTCCACCCGCAGCGGCACAGCAGGACAGGGAGTGGGGGTTGCAGTCAGTTCCTCACACCTTCTCTCTGCCGCTCCTTCCTCCTCAGGGGCAGGACTCTTCGCTCTGTCCCTGCTCCCGCCTGGGGTCCCTCCCATGGGAGACAGTTCTCCACAAACTTCTGCAATGTGGGTCCTTCCCACAGGCTGCAGATCTTCATGAACTGCTCCAGCGTGGGTCCCTCCCACGGGCTGCAGTCCTTCAGGCACAGACTGCTCCAGCGTGGGTCCCCTACAGGGTCACAAGTCCTGCCAGCAAACCCGCTCCAGCCTGGGCTCCTCTCCCCACAGGCCACAGGTCCTGCCAGGAGCCTGCTCCA
Source organism: Sagittarius serpentarius (assembly GCA_034782735.1). Classification (NCBI taxonomy): domain Eukaryota; kingdom Metazoa; phylum Chordata; class Aves; order Accipitriformes; family Sagittariidae; genus Sagittarius; species Sagittarius serpentarius. The sequence goes on from JAVKLA010000010.1 coordinate 163,975, forward strand.
GCACGGGCTTCCCACAAGGTCAAAGCCTCCTTCAGACAAATCCACCTGCTCCGGCGTGGGGTCCTCCACAGGCTGCACGTGGGCATCTGCTCCAGCATGGACCTCCATGGGCTGCAGGGGGACAGCCTGCCTCACCATGGTCTTCACCACGGGCTGCAGGGGAATATCTGCTCTGGTGCCTGGAGCACCTCCTCCCTCTCCTCCTTCACTGACCTTGGTGTCTACAGAGTTGTTTCTCTCACATATTCTCACTCCTCTCCCCAGCTGCAACTGCACAAGGGATTTTTCTCCTCCCTTCTTAAATATGTTATCCCAGAGGCGCTACTACTGTCACTGACAGGCTCAGCCTTGGCCAGCAGCAGGTCCATCTTGGAGCCGTCTGGCACTGGCTCTATCGGACATGGGGGAAGCTTCTAGCAGCTTCTCACAGAAGCCACCCTCGTAGCCCCTCCGCTAGCAAAACCTTGCCACACAAACCCAACACAGCTGTGAAAGGAGACATAATTCCCATATAGATAATTGAAATGAATATAGTAGAAATGAAATAGAAAAATTCAGTTTACTTCAATCTAAATCTTGAAATAAAACAAAAATTAAAACATATTTACTTCAAACTCACTGTAAAGACTGAAATCATAATCATCCATGCACTTCTCTAACTTTCAAATGCATGGTCATTTACAGATAGCAACTTTAAGCTTAACTATAATGTAGGAACACTTTTTTTTTATATCCAACAAGCTCCTGTTGGATTTATATAGCTTTATGTAAGCTTTTCAACTCTTCAAGAGCAGTTCAAATAAAACAAAATAGAAAATACTCTTCTCAACATTTACCACCACACCATTACACAATGTAAGCATAAGAAGGGAAAAACTGGGTTTGAAAAGTGGTGATAGACTGAACTCAGGTCACTGCTTGAGCCCTGGCCCCCATCTTACTGTAGTCTTGTTTATGCTTTGGTCCTGGTAGCCCTGTGACTGATCATTGCAAAGAAACAGTAGATCAAAGATAAAACCTCAACCACACCAACATCCCATACAACCATTGTAATGTAGGTACCTATACATCAAAGTGGCAGTGACTTTCAAAGAGACTTAAGGCTCCCCAGTGTTCAAGGTTTGATTTTTTTAAAAAAAGACTTAAGGAGCTCAGAACCAAAGCAGAGCTTAAATGGAGGACTTAGAACGCAAAACTTATTACAGCCCATACATCTCCATTTCATCCTGAAAACGGTCTCTTAAAGGTAGCAAAACAGGTGGCTCAGCTCAGTTGATTTTCTTCATTTACTCTGAATATTTCATAGGAGCCATCTCCTCTACTGCCTTTGTCAGCAGCTTTTGCTTTTAATCGTCGGGAAAATTTTTGCCATAGTATTAACATGCAAAACATCTACCACCGCAAGGGGGAACTCACCCACCCCCTCCACCCCACAAAACCCCAAACCACATACACCCACAGTCACACTTTTCCTAGCATTCAATCATTACAGCTTAGCTATAACAATGATGAACGAAAATTTAAGTTAAAATCACTTTTAAAATATCAAAACAAATAACAGAGGATGACAATCAAATGAGAAGGATTTTACAATTAAAAAGTGACCATACTATAACTTATCCACAACAACACTATGGCAAGCAAAAACATCACTTTCTTTTTGCTTTGCTACTGTCATCTACATACAGATCCGATCAGCAAGACAGTTTCTCCTTCATACAACTGGATGAAGGAAAAATGGCATAATAGGCAGATTACTACTACTTTAAGCTATGTATACCAAGAAAAATAATCCAGGCATATCTATCTGGATAGACAAGTAACTGCTGCATCTGGGTTTGGGCTGTGAGAGAGTGCGGTCAAAGCTTTTATGTAATCCTGGATACATCATTCATCACTGATAGGTCAAACCATAGAATATTTGGTAGAAAAAGCTTGCATCAGGAAAGAATGTCTACAAAGTGCCCAGAAATTAATTTCTTACCAAATTTAGTATTTGTGTTTTGTCACTCAGGTCTCCAGAAAAAATAAAGTTCTTCAAACTATGACTATCAACGATTAAAACAACGCACTTTTTTTGTGTATGAGTAATTTACATGTATTTTGTGGTTTGTTGTTTGGGTTTTTTTAATTGATTATGCTAAACACACTGGATGTTCAGAAAATCTCTCCAGCTAGGTACAAGTGCAAGGATCAAAGCATGGCAGTGTGAGCCATCTGTCTATCACAAAAGATTAATTGGATACAACATGTAACAGCAGAGTCATCTACTGAACCAAGTAATACCTAGCTCTCTTTAGGAGATCCTTAATTCACTGTGAAGCAAGCAAGCAAAGTAGAAATGCACCTTGATACTAATACTTCATAAATATAGACAGGCTGACATATAGATGATGCAAGCAAAGAAAATAATCACAAAACCTGTATCTTAGGTGACAAATAGGTCTGCAGTCTGTCTCCTTCCCAACAAAACCAATCTGCCAGGCATCTGGAGGCAAGCACATTATCTGGATAGTCACTATTTTGAGAGCTTTACTAGTGCTTTTTTGTTAATGTTTTGCAGTAGTATCTATGGGAACATAAGTCTTTTCATCCTTAAAGAACAAGATCAGAAAGCTTCCTTTTCCTACACTGCAGATGTGTTTAACTCTGAGCTGTGACCATATTTAGGGGTAAAAGTAACAGTACAGCAGTGACAAGGACCACATAATGTAAGAGATTTAAGAAGGAAAAGGGTTGATTTGTTGTTTAAAAAAAAAAAAATGCATGTTACATGAAACAAAGGGCATCTATGTTTATGTTGCAGTATAGACTGTGTAAGCCTTCAGAAAAAAGATTAGAAACTAATCGTGAAAGTTATTATGTTTAAGAATAAAGAATCAATCAGTGACAACATCCTTTTAAACAGAGTTCCTCATTTGGGTTACCTACAGCATTGTAATCCTGTTATGCACCAAATAATGTTTGTTGGATAACTTTTTCCCCATGTTCGTATCTTCTTCATAAGACAATTCCTCTTGCAAATTTCAGTTCTCACAAACCTAAGGAAGTCAGTTCTGAAAATCAACTGAAAAGCAGCTAATTCCCAAGCACAGACTCCACAGGAAAAGATTAAGTACTAAGACCAGTTCACATACCTTGTATCTTTCATGAAATGAGGGCTACTGAAGTACAGCACTGTTTAATCTGAATCCTAAACACAAGAGGACTTTGCAGAATTGCATAAATTCAGTGAGAGCTGGAAATAAATATTTTTCATCACTGATATCATCAGAAGGGAACAGCAACATGAGACTACAAAAAAATGCACAAAGAGAAAAGCCCCATGGACTTGTCCTAAATTGAAGCAAGAAACCTTGAAGACTAGCATAAATCACAACACTAAATTTTATGCTAACCTAAACCCAGAAGAAATACAGTATCACATCATAAACAATTTTAAAAAAACCTATTCCTAATGCAATACAGATACTAGTGAAGAATAATTTCCGGAAAGATAATCAGTTTTGAGAATCAAATTTTTTAGAAGCAAGATGGCTATAAATACAGCACCTGATACTATTCAAAATAAGTTACTCAGAATTTACAAGCTTACAAACCACACAGTGCGGCAGGACAAATTCCCATCACTGGCCAGGCAGGTCTTCAGAGATTGTGAGGGGTCTGAAAGTCACATGCTTGTTAAAGACAAAAGACTGCACTGAGCTGCAAGCTGAGGGAGACTAACACGGAGGAAAGTATGGAAGAAGGCTATACTCTCTAGACGTCCCCCTGTATTAAAAGGGATCCTCTCTAGAATGATTTCCTTGGGGAGAAACCTGAAGAACTAGGAGCAATTTGCCTCATACTCCCACAAAGACAGGAAAGACAAACACTTTTTGGTAAGGGACCCAGTAGGTGATTGTAGTTGCCTACCAGACAGTACAGCACACTGATAAGGAAAGGCATCATACTCAAACAAACCTTTGCTCCCATTGACAAAATCCCTAGAGAAACTGCAAGTTTGGGCAGAGAGGTTGTGGGACCTCCACTGTTGGAGGTGTTCAAGACTTAACTGGATGTGACTCTGAGCAAGCTGACCTGATTAGCTCTGCTTTGAGCACAGTGTTAAGCTGCAGGACCTCCAGAGGTCCCTTCCAACCTCGAGTACTCTGTGATCCCGTAATGATTCTGCTTGCAAAGCCCAGTTAACTAAAAAGTTAGGAAGTAACAGAACTGAAGTAATTCAGCCAGCTGTAATCCTCTTCTCTTTTATGTCATTTTGTATGCTAGCTAAGCAAGTTTATGGCAGAAAAATGCTACCACGTTAGCCAATAATCATACCATTCACATGCATAAAGAGGGCACAAAAAGATGGACAACTACAAATTTAACCTTTACAATCATCTGGTCTTGCAATACTAATCCATATGTAAATCCAGTTCTCATAGTGTTATTTCTTATATGGAGTATCACATGCCAGCATATTTATTTATAAGAGGAGAGAAGTGGTAAAGACATGTTAATACAAGCAATATTTACAATCTTTCCTCAAGGGAAGATGATTATTAAACCATCTCAACTATTCCTGCAATTTCTTATCCCATCCACTATATGCATTCTCATTGCTGACACACACACACAAAATAAAAAATAAAAAAAAGGAAACAAAAGACAGGCTCAAGTCTTTCCAAAGAAAAATAAATTATTATAAATCATACCAGGAAAACATTCAATGTACAAATGAAACAAATTGAGCCTAGAAGACTGTCATCTTTTATGCAGCTAACTTCTTGAGGCCAGTGGAACTCTCTGCTTGAAAAGCTTGTAAGATTTGTTCTCAGACTGATGAATCACTTGGTCCACGTCCGACTGTGAATACGACTGTGTGGTCTCTCTACACTATAATGCAGAAAAGTCCTGTCTCTTTCACCTTCTCCTTCCAACTCCTCCTCTGAGACAAAGCTTTATAATTAAATACTTTCACCCCAGCTGTTTCCACATTCAGGGCTTTTCAAATAAAGAATCACTAGAATTCATCACAACAAGCAGAAAACCCTATTTTTTTCCTAGCAAGCCCAGATGGAAAAGCTGAAGCCAGTTTGGATGATGTTTCACTAAGCAAGATAAAGCAATTCCAACCTTAGACAAATACTCGTTATAGAAGAGTTCAGCCCAACTTACTGAAGTCTAGCTAAGTTACTGACAGTCTTAATGAGACAGCTAAGCTTACTAATGGGCAGTATTGCCAAACCCACATATATAAACACACTAAGAAATAAAATTGACAGCACAAAGCAAATCAATTGGCACACAACAAATCAATTAGGACACAATCCTGAATTAAAATTAACACTGGCTTCAGAGTTCATTTTGCAGAAGGCACAGATTTGATGATGAACAGCATTAGCAATTGATCCATTTTAACTCAATTTTTAAGCCCTCCTGCACGGGAACCAGAGTTCTTTATATTCCAATGATTAGTTTTCACTGAGTTTCACTAGTAATTATGCAATGTCACATGAATCAGAGCCTCATGTTTATTCAAATCAGATGTAAATTTTGTATTAAAGCTTCATATTTTTATTTTAAGTAGAATATTATTCTCAAATATATAGATAGCAGCTGGCATATGTGCATTTTGGAGGTGGGAGTGACTCAACACAATCCAATGGCTTTGGCTGGAGCTAAATTTTTATTAATTATTTGCCTAAACAGTTTTAATAGAGATTGTTTGCTGACACAGTAACTATTCCAGAAAGCTAACAAAAAAAAAAAAAAAAAAGAAATGAAAATTAGGTAGATTATTTTAGTCATTGTCAGTGCTGCTGTACCAGGCTTAGGGTCATTTAATTCTACTTTTAGTATAATTGTACATTTAATCCTTAAATATACCTTCCCCTGATTATCTTTAAATATTCCTTCAATTGATTATCTCAGATTTCATTTTTTAGATGGTCTGCTAGCAAATGGATTAACTGGTACCATCTTTGCCTAGAGATTAATTTATCTATCCAAGTCATTACAGGCCATTTACTGTGCTCTTCAGCCCAAGAAGTACTTAATCATGCAGAAGGCAAAAAGCAGAGTACATTCAGAAATCCTGTAATGTATGTACTAAACAGTGAAAAGGGACTCTCTGTAATACTGCAAATGTTACTTTCCCACCCTGATCTGTTCCCTCTCCATTACTGCACTTGTGGCTATCACTGCATGTTCTTGACTAAGCCGATATCCCAACATCAACTACACAGATTTATATCAAGTACAAAAAGGAACTAGGAAACACTAGGTACAACTCACACTAGGAAACTATCCACAGTCCTGGGCAAGTCTGCTGAGACACAGATGTATAAAGAAAAGGTAATATTGAATTAGAAATCATTTCTTATACCTAGCTGAGTTTCTAAAATTGCAGGAGCACTTTTGAAATTATTTCTTAGCATCTCTAACACATTCTGTAATAGCTCTAAAGCCTATTACATTCTCTGTAAAGGATGAAGTAGCATCATGCTAGGATGTACACTAACCTATAGATAGAAAACAGCTTTAGCTTGAAAGCGACTATCACCTGAAGAGACTGGGCAAAAAACACAATCTTTTAAAATTAAGAACTGAACAATTCAGTACCTCCTGTACATAGCGCAGGTGTTCTTACAGTTGAAAACATCCAAGGTTCAGATAATCTAGGGGACTGCAATACCTTTAATAACCTGGACTTGACTGCCCTTGAAATCACTACCACAATTAAAACCTGGTTTAGCAGTTAGATAATCAGAGCTAAAGCCTCAATCCTACAGAGCTAAAACTTCAATCCTATTAAAAAGACACTTCAATATGAAGCATGTGTACAGTTTCTCATGCGCACAGGCAACGGAAAGTTAGGGACAGGAAAGCAGAGAGACTGCATAGATATCAGATCCACAGGATGGAAAGAATCACCTGGCATGGCATTTTAAGGCATAAAAATCACATGGAGAGAGCTAAATTACAGATGTAGCTACAGCATGATTTTTGTAATAATTCTTAACTAAACTGTTAGATCAAAATAAAATTATTCCTTCCCTCTCAGGTCCCACATAGGAACAGCCTGTTTCCCATTTGTATTTGGCTGCCAGGGGAAGTATTTGGCCTGCAGTTACATTCTGTCAGCTCAGAAGTGGAATTCTGACACCCAAAATGACAATTAGTTGAACCAGAATAGCAGCTCACACATGGAAGTGATTCACATCTTTATTCTAGTTAGGCACCAAGTTTATTACAACTGAATTTACTACAAGAATCAATATTTTAAAACAAACCAATTTCAGCATTTCTTAAAAGGAATTTCAAAATTACAAACCCATAGAAGAAGGAAGTAGGGTCCCATTTACTGCAGACTGGACACAGACCAACTTCATGTCACATGCACAGAAGTATTTTACATCAACTCACAGCAGATGGAGGACAGTTCTGTTCAACTCAGCCCTTATCCCTGCTTCCTGATGTTTCAGGTAGACAGACCAAAAAAATGAAAAAAAAGTAAAACTAACTAAAACTTGGAGGCTTATACCAAAAAAAAAAAAAAAGTACGAGGAAAAAAGAAAAAGAGACAAAGGTGCTTGATCCAGCATTTCACTGTCAGGGGTTACTTCTTTCAGTGAAGATAACAGGCTTTAACTTCACGCTGTCCTATACCACAACCCGAAAAGAAAACTTATCTGGGAAGGTGAAACAGCAGCAGCAACAAAGGACATGCTAAAAGAGGCAAGGAATACACAAGATAATACACAAGATCTCTGCCACAAAACCTTGTATTTTCTGAACTAGTTTAAGCAATATCTCAAATGATATCCCTGCATTTGGAAGCAAGAACCGCCCTAAGTAACAAAAGCAAGTAAACACCAACACATTATCTGAAGAGAAGAATCTTTAGCTGCTACATTACTTCACGGGGGAGAAACTCTGCATTCCTGAAACCCTGACAGTGCAACAGGCCAAAAAGAAAGGTTTTACTTTAGTTATCTACAGCATCAAAACTCAACTCCAGAACTTACTATATCCCTTAAGAATGCTTAAGTATTCAAAGAAAATTGCATGAGATGAGCCTTGTTATTGCAAAGGAGAATTATAAAGATCCATGCTTCTTCATAAACATATAAAAAAACACGGCAGAGAACAAGTCATTGGTTTGTTAACGATATTGCTTAATGCACTGCTGTAAAGTGCCTACATGCCGTGCGGAGAATTAACACAGCTATCACTGAACACATTCAGCCACTTGGTCACGTTGCCAGGAAACTGCTGCCACTGGCAGCCTGCTACGTGGGAAAGATTCCTCAGCAGTCACACACACCCCACCTCACCCCCCCAAACACCTGTTTTCTTTTTAAGATCACTGCTGATCCACGTACCTAAAATTATCTTTTTCTTATAAATAACATTCCATAATATAAGCAGCTGAGTCGGTTGCTCCTCAAGGGTAGTAATTTAATGGCTTTTTCTATTTCAGACTACAGGTCGATTCACAATTTGTTTGGTTGGTACATCTACTATATTATGCTGAGCATTAGCCAAAAAGCCCTCTCCCATTCCATTCAGCTTCTGACTAAGAGACAGATGTTCTATCATAAAAAGTACAGACTTTTTTAAAATAAAAATCTAGGCCCAGTCAAAGAAGAAACTGGAGTTAATTTTGAGAGCACTGATAGAGGAAACAGCACTCTCTTCTCATAACTTCTGTAAAAGCAAGGCTCACTTCTTCTGGCAGGTATATTTTGAAAGCTGAGCCCCATTAATACACTACCGACTTCTTTAGAAATCAGGATCATCCAGTGCCTAGTTTGAGGTTTTTTAAAAGAAAATCATTAAGAGAAATGAGCTTCATTTGAATGACACTTGTGGATTCCTCTTTTCTCCTACATCTAAAAGAAGCTACCAGATAAACAAAAGAAACCAGGGTCTTCAATGTAAAAAATTTGTCAATGACATTCTCTGCTGATGCCACCACGGTTACTAACAACAACATACCTGGACTACAAAAGAAGTGGAGTGTGATGATCTGCAGTTGCTTTTATATACTATTACACGCACTAAGTAAATAGCACAGTCAGTGCTTTTATACTTTTGAAAAAGAACTGGCTGCTCAGTGCCAAATCTGGGCTCCTGCCTTGAACACACAACAGGTCAGAATATATTTTAAAATATGCTTAAATCCTGCACTCAGAATTGTTAAAGTGTGTTAAGTCAAACACCTTTGATAACTTGGGGGGGGGGGGGGGGGGG
>JAVKLA010000010.1:188708-201555 GCA_034782735.1 Sagittarius serpentarius
TCAACATTCTTCTCATACCACACTGAAAACACAGCACTGTACCAGCTACTAGGAAGACAGTTAACTCTATCCCAGCCGAAACCAGGACAATTGCATTATGTCAAATATAGGAGTACATTTTGTCCTATTTGCAACACGGAGATACAATTCACTCTTTCCAAATAACATGGCCAAATTAAGAAAAACTGGTCCAGGACTGAGTAACAATTTCAAGTTCAGCACTTCCAGAGGCATTGTTCAAGCTAGTGAAGACTGTACGTCCCAAGTGAAGCATGCCCTTTTTATAGCATTCCTGTTTTTCAAAGATCTCATATATTATATTGTAGTATTACTACATTGTTCTAAAATTTTAAAAATATGTGCTGCTTCTCATTTTCCAGAAGCGTATCAACTCTTTCCATTGATTCAACTACAGTATTTTACAAGTTGTAAAATTAATTAATGTAGTCCTATTTATAGCACCCAAAAAAAGCTTATTTGCATATCAAAGCTTCAGTGACTTCATTCTATAAGGCAAACATAAACACAGATCTATAATCCCTTTGCAGTCTCTTCCCTTCATCCAAATCATACCAAACAACTTCCAAACAAAAGCAAAGAGGAGGGGATTAACTCTCTCTTATTGCGTTTTTAGTTCCTATTTCTCCTTGACTCAGATTTTAAAAAAGGACTACAACAGACTTAAGTGCACTTTTGTGAAGGCCTCTGGATCCATTTCTTTATTCATAAATTTAACAAGGGACGGGAGATCAGTCACCATTGACTCATACAGGCAACAAGAATGTTCCCTGAAAAAAATAGGCAGCATATACCCAAGTCTATGCATTCACTCTGCAAAAGGGGGAGAAGGAATTGCACAGAGCATGCCATTGAAATGAAATCTGTCTGCTTCCTTAATCTGGAAAAACAGACTTAACCTTTCACAGGATGGAAATAAGATCAGTCAAGCAGCCACTTTTTACATGACACTGGGAAAGAGAGCAGAAGGACTGATTTTCCCACTGATATGCTCTTTAAGATTTAGCACACACACACAAAAAAAATTCCAATACACAAAAAGGTAAAGTTCACACACCTCCTTACAAAATTTTCTTATGCATTGTTTGGCTTAGTACCATTTTCCCTCCCTGAAAATCACTCATTTCTTTTAACTTTCAATCATTACCATATGTTCAATGTCTAAGATTTTTTTATTGCAGCCCTCTAAGTTGTCCTCACAGGATCTGGTGCTGCAGCTGATGTATCACCCACATCAAACATAGCAAAATAATTATCTTTCATGATTACAGATTAAAGTCCTGTAATATTTACCTTTTTGGAATGACATCACATTGCAATACACTGCAAACAAATGAGTCAGCAATACCCAGGCCTTTTCTGCAAGGATGACACCTAGCCACTTATTCTCTGTTTCACTATAGGCTAGTATTTATTTCTTCCTTCCTAAGTGTAGTTCTTTGCATCTGTTGACTTCTTCCCTTCCCAACTTATTATGATCAGCACGTAGACTAATTCTCTCTTTTAAATTCCTTTCAGCCCTACCCAGCTTCATTTGACAAAGCTGCAACAGCTCCCACTGTTTATTAATAGGTTTAAGGTGCACTCTGATTTCAACCTATGAAAGAGCAAATACATTTACTAAGGTAGAAACAACTTGGGGGAGATGACTCGTAGGCAAAGACAAGATAACTCTCATGAAAAACAAACATGTATGTTTTCTATAACGTAAAGAAAACATGGGTGACATTCAGACAGCACACTTCAGAGCACAGAATGACTATCATTAATACAATACAGGATACAAGGGAAGTTTTCACTTTTAATATTACTAGAATAAAAACAAGCATTCGTCATCAGGATGTGTAATTTGAGCCTTCATTGTGAGCACACACTAGGAATTTATTCAAATTCTTAATATGAAAGGTCTCCATCTATACAACATTTAGGGAGTGTAAACTTAAAAGCAGACTCTTGAGATTGCATCTTGAGGCACTGGGGTAGATATTTTAAACTCATGTGACAAAAGAATGCTTTAAAGCAGCCAGGCTGCCAACAGTTTCTTTGGTAGAAGAGGTGGGAGGGGAACCTACAAAGGCACTATTAGAGAACAGCAAGAAATTCAGACAAAGCAAAAATAACAAGGGATGAAAGAGAGATGAAAGTGAGTTCTGTGAAAGTCTGCCATACTATTTAAGCTTCAAACTGTACTGTTTTTGTTGTCTGGAAGACAGACTTAAATTGGTATACGAGTTATACTTCTTAAAATCTGGTAAACATGCTTTGAAAGAAACATGCTTTCTTGTTTGCTTTTCATGTGTTTAATACGGACAAAGCATTCTTCCATCACAAGGCCAGCAACAGAAACTTGATGACAAAGTTAAAACTACAGCCGTGTAGAAACAAACTGCTGAGTATAGGGGCTGTGCCTTTTTTCACATTCATTCATCAGACATTCAAATTTTGGGTTTTCTTCTAGTTGCGTTTAAATGCTTCAGGGCCCTCATTCCAATCTGAAAGGTTTTGCTGCACGCAACTTAAAAGTCATGTTCCTCCGGCACTGTGGCACAACTGCAAAGTCTGGGAGCTGTGGCCAACCTACTTCCTCTTTTAAGCATGCGCACACGTTAATTTTAACATTGGCATAAAAAAGCCTGTATACACCAGACTTTAAACTGAACCAGAACTAAAGACCACCTTTTGCTTAGCGAGGGGCTCAGAACTAAGCAGTCAAACATAACGTAGGAAACAAAGAGAACTATTAACTTGTCAGACTTGATTGCTTATTCTAAAGCAAAATAAGCATTTAGAAATTACAGCAAAACAGCTGATTTTTATCTCTTACCTCTCTGACTTCATGGAGTTGACCAGAACGCTGGCTCTTTGCTCTTCGAGCGGCTGCAGGTGATTTGTGATGTGTGATGGTTACAACAGTTGGCCCACTTGGATTCGTATGTTTCTGGCCACTAGGAGATGCAGAATTAACTGTCCCAGGCGGCAGCAAAGATGAGCTTCTACTTCGTGAGAATGAAATGCTCTAGAACAAGCAATGGGATGTTGATATTAGCAACCTTCACACAAGTGAATAATTTACAATTCAGGCTACAGATTTGTGCTGTTCTACTTTCCTCAAAAACTTAAATCTGGAGGTGTAACTGTGCTCAGGACTGATTTATTCCTTCTGAACCATCTGCATTGCTCAGCAGGGATCTTCTCGGAAAGACTGGGGGTATGGCTATCACTTCTTGGATTGTCTGAAATTGCCTTCACAAAAATCTTCAAACTCTTACATATTAATATGCTGCTAAATTCTTACAACCATACTTTTTAGGAAAGATTACGAAGAATTTTGCAGACACAGTCATAACAACACCAACACAAACCTTTTTTTTAATGAAGCCACAGACCTATAATTCACCAAACTGCTGTGAACAGCAAGGAAGAAAAAAAACTCTTAATGCTTTCACCTGATGAACTTCTGAAACAGTGCAGAGCTGTTTTCAACATTAGAGGATCTGCAATTTTGGCAAGGCCAATCCACACACCAATTAAACATTAACATTTAAAACAAAACATGGCTTAAAGAGTCAACACGTTTTGGAGTAAGCTTGGGTAAACCCTAAATACAAAAAAGGCCAGAAATAAATCTCCAACAGTACCTGCAGTGGGAATATTCATAATATACAATCTATAAAATCAGTCTGAACATTCAAGAACTTCTTCTGTTCTTATTTAACACTTTGTCAGCGTTGCCATCTTGGTTTGTTTTCTGCAGCCCTCAAACCCGAGTTTTCCTGGAGGTCTTTAGGACAGCAATTCTCAATCAAGCTCAGATGTGCACTACAGCAGCATGCATAGGACATTGTGTATAAAAATGCAATATAAAAGAGCTTTTCCCTTCTATTTGAACTGTTGATTGCATCTGTAAGGTTAAAACTGAAACAGAGTAATTCTTAGCTCATGAAACAGAAGCCACTTCAGGAAGTGACATTCAGCAGCACTTTCTTTAAGTAAGGTACATATAGAGCCCTGTGGGTGAAATACCATTTCACCCCTCCTACAAACCCTGCACAAGTAATGATGGCCGCCTTCAACATCGCTAAGACAGTTACCGTCAATATAAGGTACTACTCTTGAGTCTGCTGGCAAGTGCACAAAAATATTACTTGGGTACAATCTCTCTTCTTAGCCCTTACAGGTCAAACTTTGCAATTCTACAGTAATTTCATTAGAAGACTTTAAATCCAAGGTGGACAGGTTCCAACTAGCACTGGAATTAAAGTCAGGCATCATGTTACCACTACATTGACTGTAAATGACAAGGTAGGTTACCTTGCACTGCCGAGAAGGAAGAGTGAAATAAGTTACATGATCCTTCTGCCACCCCCACATAAAACTAGACTTCAGACTCTTTGAGGCATTTGAAGGTTTAAAAAATGGGTTATCACATTCCCAGGGTGCAAAGAGCTGCTATACTCCTAGAAATAAGCATTATTCCACTGGTCCAGACTTACATTTACAAACACTTCCAAGAATGATGGTCTGACTGTTTTTGCAATGAATATATACTTTACTACCATGACTAATAAGATTATAATAATAAGCATCTGTAGAATCCGACATTCAAAAAACTATCCATCCTGGCTGATAATTCACAATTGCATTAAAAGTGGATTTGACTCTAAGGCAGGGGAAAAAAAAAAAAGTACAGCAGAAAAAAGCACAGCAGGTAGAATTTGTCACAAAGGCACAGAAGGTTGCCAGGTTTTTAATTCATCTTCCATTTGAAAAAGCATTGCTTGGACATAACTACAATTAAAATAAGAGCTGGAGGAAAAGATATTTGGGAGAAGGAAGGGGATGAGGGAAACTGGGTGCAATTGGATTTCCTTTTTCAAATAGAAGTTTCACAGAAAAAGGCTATCCCTAGTATATAATAGTGGAATATATTTACTGATGTTTCTTTTTTAAACTGACTAGCATCAGAATACTTCTAAACTAAAGTTAGGCTGCAGAAGACAAGATAATTTATTTTTTTTCAGCATAAAATGAACTTATCTTCCAGTTTAATAAAAATTATTTTGCTTTTAGAATGAAATCTTCTGAGAATGACTGACACTGTAGTATCATGCCATCACGATACTAACAATTCACAATTGCTACCATCACATAGCTAAACCGATCCTAAAACTCAGATAAACAGCAGCAATGTAAAACAGTGAGTTTAGCCTTTAGTTTTGCTTGAAAGAAAACAACATTCTGTGAGAAGTGAAGTTTTATTATGTTTCGATTTTTTGGGGGGGGGGAGTTATAGATCTACAAATAACAAAAGTAACATAAAACAAATATGGAAAAATCCATGAACTGTTTCTGTTTAAATACAGAATCAGGAAGGAATTCTAGGAGAGAGTTAGCTTTCAGAAAAAAGAGCTGCCAAAATAATCTCATTTAACCAGTGCACTTTGAGAGATATATTCATAAACTGAAATGCATGTATATTCTAAGTTAATATCTGTATAATTGATTTTATTTGGCACTTCAATGATATTTTTCCTTAAGACTGTTTCCAACTGCGCTAAACTATCTGCAGCTGACCCATGGATCACAACAGACACATTAACTGCAACTAACACCTCACATTTTCTCTCATCGTGTCACCTAACACAATATGCCTTTCACTGAACCTCACTTACGCTTGGGAGTCATAAATTTGATAGTGAACTATTAGTACAAAAGCTGCTAGCTAGCTGTGATTTTTTTAACTGGCTTTGTATCACAAATAAGTAATGAACACATTTCCAAAAAACAGATATGCCCATCATTTTAGGAGTCTCTTAATCCAGATCAGATTTTTTTCCTTGCAAGATTTGCTCTAGTTTGTATCACAACTCACTGGGCTACATCAGCTACACTCCTGAACTGTGACTTGAGGCAGAATAATCAGCCTGTGGGACCACAATGTATTTAAGATGGCTTTCCATTAGGTTTTGCAAAGGCGTGTGGGCAGCTCCCAGCAACTATTGGTGGACAGTCATTTAGGGCGTGGAGTCTGGAAACCAGGGGAGCAGGAGAGAAAATCAGGAAGAACAGCCCATCCGTAGTTTCAGTGGTGGGTGGTAGTCAAGAAGGCTGTCCTGCTACAGGCTGTGGCAGTGTACTCTCCCCTCCCACCCCCAACCTGACCTGTATTTCCCATAACCCTGCTCAAGTGATAACCACCAGTGGCAGTCGTAATGGATGCATCTGGACGCAATGGCTGCATCCAGCTCAAAGTAGACTCAGGGGAGACAGAAAACAATACAATAGCCAAGGGCTAGTTTGAACAACACACCTGCCTAACCTCAGTGCTGGTCAATGTCTGACTCAAGCCAAATTTGGAAGAAATTAATACCTCTAGTCGCTATGTAAATATGACTATGAGTCAATTATCTTGCTCCATAAATAGTGGACAGCCCAGCGCCCGCTGAGCTTGCCTGCATGGCAGCGTGCTGCACACCAGGATCTCCCCTTGTGTAAGGACACCTCTCAAGGTCACTACTCAAGGTTGAGAGATTCCTTGCTGCAACAGATTCTCGGTAAGTGATTAATACCACGCTAAACTTTGAAAACTTAGGTAAGTGATATAAAGGATTGATTGCACATATATAATCTTTCAGACATAAATTGTTAACCAAGTCTGGGACTAAGTCTGGATCCAACTGCACCTAAACTCCTCTCTGAGAGGGAGTTTAGAAAGGAAGGGGGTCCATTCTGAACCTTGTGACATCACAGGAGGGTCTCCCTGACAGTTTTGTCTGACCCTGTCCTCTACGCAGTAAATATCAAGTGAACCTTGCCACCAAATCTTGTTAAACCACTGTCGCATTTACTATCAAACCCTGTTTAATCGTTGTTTTATATCAAGAAAAATATTGCTACTTCTCTCTTACGAATGAAGTGCGTCACTCCATCTGTGACACAGGGATACTAGGTAAGCTCAAATCTCTACATACGTAAGTTCACAGCCTGGCAAGGGCTCACCATATCATACTGCCTGGTGTGCCTGACATTCAGCTGCGTGCCTTGCCCTGCAATAGTGCTATGTGATCTCTAGGGAGAGATCACTGGTGAGCCTCTCCTGCAGTTCTCTCCTTCCCCTCTCAGCGTAAGGTAGCTATCAATCCTATGCAGCTCACCAACTCAGGAAGATTGGCAGTCTTGAATTAGCACATACAGCCACAGTCTGTGCCAAATACCAGAGCCAAATACATTGGTTTGAATGGCTCCTACAGGTCTATAAGCAAGTTTTTCTCACTTCTTTGTTTTCTGTCCCTTTACACTCTTTATCTATCTAGTGAACCAATGTTTCCGACCAATGTGCCAGAAAACTCCACCAGCCCATGACAGAAATCCTCTAGCATCTAACTCAGGATTATTCTTAGAGGACATCTGTAACATACAAACTCTAAAGAAGATCAGCACCAGGACCTTCAGCTATCCATGAAGCTATCCCTAGGCAAGGCCCCATAATAAAAAATTCCAACTTACAACTTGCAAAAGCTGTCACACACAAAGCATGGGTGAATGACTGCAGGAGGCAGTTTCTGCAGCCCCTCAAAACCTTCTGAAGTGGGGCTCCACCCCTCAGTGCCACAGAGAACAGCAGCGGAGCATTGTGCCTGCTCCATCCAAGGAGACAGGGGCAGCAGCTAATTCCTTCTGACAGCTTCTTCCTGCCACTCCCAGAAGAGGCCTCTCCAGAACTACAGACACAGCCCCTTAGGCACTTCTGAATTTCACACCACACTGTCAACACCTATGTCCCAGCCAAATACTTGACTCCTCTTTTGCAGAACTTCTTCAGATTAAACAGTGGGAGTGACAAGCACCTCATTTGCATTGATACACAGATGTGCAAAAAATCAAAATTTTCCTTTTTTGTTAAAATGTTAAAAACTATTTCATGTTTTCTACAGCTAAAAACACTGATTACACATCATACTACAACAGTCATTAAAGTTGCTCTCCCAGGAAATCAAAGCAATGACAGTAACTGATGGATCTTTATTCCTTATCCCCTGCTCTTCTCCCTAGTGCTGCTGGTATGACTGATCTGCCCCTCTGACTATTATCATATCTTGTTTTCTTTGGTCCTACTACTTTCTGGTTTGCAAATAAATAAAAAGATAGTGAAAGTCTGATGAAAGGAAGACATAAGCTCTTCAACAATTAGTAATACATGCTGCCAATAATGAGTCAAGAAATCCAAAGGCTGAAGCACCCCAAAAGGATTACAAATATTCTTTCCTAAGGCTACATTTTACCATTGCTCCAACAGTTAGCCTGCTAATAAAATGAAACTAATAAAAGAATAATAAAGACGCAAATAAAAGATTAATTTTTAACTTGGGTTCATCTTGGTTTTATGACCTAAAGCTAGTTATAGTACACTTAGCTAACACAGATTTGGGTTATGATTTTTATTTCAGTAGACTTTCCATCTCCAAGATAAAAAGGCAGTATAATGAATGGTTCCATCTGGATATCAAAAATCTTAACAATTAAAATAGTGTAATTGTAAAACAGTAAGTTCGAACTACACTAATGTTTTCATGACTCATTCTCCCTGGAGATTGCCCTTCCTGCTCACAAAGAAGCTGAAGTGTTTTTCACCATTTACCAGAAGCAAACTGTTTTGTTTATTTTGGAAAGTAAATGCCATGTTCCAAAGATCAATAAACTAATTTCTGAAGTGAACTGTCATATCTGTTTATGGCTGATAATCATCATTTTCATGGGCACTGTGCCACAAATGTTATCTACAGAATAATAAATACTGAAATAACATTCCTTTACTCCTCTGCACATACATCGCACAGAACCAATCCCTGCATGCAGCTTTAGAGCAATGAGAAGTCACACGCTATCAGACGTAATTACGGTTTTGAGACACCACCATTCAGTATTTTAATTCCCATCTACTTCTTTTCCAATGCATCCTAAGTAAACAAACACTGGACAGAGATCTGTTTCATTTACTTTATAATCATTTACAAGTATCAAAATGCAAATGACAATCTACACAACATTCAAACTTCAGCGCTGCAAAGAGAAAAGCTTATGGTATGCTTTGCACATTTGTGTAAAGCACCGTCTATGGTACTAACTTCTGACAGAATATTATAGTGCTTCATCATCTTCAGTAAGGCAATACATTTGTCTGCTTTTAAGCAAGAGACTATGACAATCATTCCACCATAATATCTTTTCTTTGCCAAGAATTGTTTGAGCAAGCTCATGTTCAGTCTTAAATGGAATTTTTTTCCATTTTTGTAGAAGGATTTTGAAAGCAGAGAGCTGTGAGCAACTCTTTATCTTCATGCAGCTTCCAAAGCAAGGAAAAAAGGTGTCAAACACACACATACCTACAGCCAAGCACTGCTTCCTTCTCAACATCACCACTGTAGGCATTTCCAAAGCATGTTTTAATTAGAAGCACCATTCTTTAGTTGACTTCTGTAAGTCAGGGACAAGAGGAGGAAGCAGACAGGCATACCAGAGGAAATTAGGAACTTGCGCAAAAGGAAAAGAGGTTTGATGTGCATAAAAGAACCAAAACAACACTCACAAAGACTTGAAACTTTCAATAATCCACCTTTATGGAAACAGTTGTCACACAGATGTTAAAAATAGCCAGTGAACAATCCATTTAGAAATTTAAAGGTATCTCCATGGCCATTCATTAATAAGGCAAGAAAAAAAACTGATAAAACCAAAGATCTATGATAGCCATTCTTCCAGCTGTGGAGAAAGTTACACATCTGGCTCAATGATTTGATAAAAGTGTTGACCTCAAACTTTCAGGCATTACTACAGGTGCTGTTTCACATTACAGCTACACTGCTACTTCAGTTGCCACTGAAAGGGGCAAGTGTGAACTTTTTTCTCCACCATCTCTCCATCTGGCTCTGAGGCCCAATTGGCCTCATGGAGAGCCACTCCAGGGAGTTAAACCAGAAGAGAAACAGAGATGTAGACACACGTACAGAATTTTCTGCTGATTTACCTCCCCAAGCTGCCCTTCCAGAGGGCTGGATGATGGTTATAAAAGGCACCAGGAGCACTGCTTGAGGTGAAAGAGAGCAAGACAGTCCCTCACAGAGGCATTCAGTCATCAGGTTCGCTCAGTTTTAAATATGAAGCCTTAGACTAAACCAGAGAAAGGTTAGGTTTTGGCCAGATGCATTTCAGCCATCCTCCATTCAGGAGGAAGAAGAGAGCAGAGCTCTGCTGGAAGCAGTCCAGTTTCCCCTACATCAGTGCTCATCCAGTTCCTCAGTAAGCTGGCCAGAGAGCTAAGTCCTTTTGAGTAGGATGCTGTTTTTCCTGTTTCTGATGCCCAAGCTAACACAGAACCAGAAACACAACAGAGCCCGCACAAAGGGTGGCAGCAGAAGGAAGGTAACTGGACTGCCATTTACAGCTGCAGGGAATCAGCAAATGAGTTCAGATGAAACATGAATCCGCACCATCCAGTTCTCAGCAGCTCACTGTGCAGCTCCAAACCAAAAGCTGGAACAAAGGGGAGTCTACCTCCTTATTCTAGCACAGACCTAAGCTGAAAGTTACCATCTGAGCACAATTTAAGACAGAAGCTACTTCACAAGATTAAGGTTTCTGTTTCCTGCCACATTCCTGATACACACTGACAAATACAAGGGTTATATGCCAATCCAGCAACTGATCCACATGTTGGAGTTAAGAGCTGGTATAAAAACCCATGTGTTCATTTTCAGTAGTGTTTTTACAGCCACCATAATTTAACAGTCAAGAAAAAAAAGGGGTATGAAACAGAAGAACTAACAAGCTTGTGAAAATTTACAGATATAAAATTATTCTTGGAAGTTACCACAAAAATTATGCATAAGCCTACTTCTTCTTGGAAGCATTTTATGTCACTGAATTCCAATTTGACTAATGCTTTAATTAAAACTTGTACAATAATATTCACTTAGAATAATGTAAAAAAACAGTAGTCCTATCCAGACATAGAAGACTTCTTCCAGTATAGTGTGATTTGGCACTCTGTGGAGATTAAGCAATCTGTAATTAAGCGAAATGAGACTTGTATGAGAATACCAAGAACATTAAGACTATCTTACAGCATGGGAATTATTTGCCAGAGAACATTATCCTTTTACTGCCTTTTTTATCATTAAGATGTAAAATTTAATTAAAACAAAGTGAGAGACAGCTTGTGTTACATCCACTTGTTAGCTGTATAGCTCACCTTTGGACCATTCATTAGGATGCAACTACATTTAGCCATTAGTATACAACTTTTTTTTAATTTTTACTTTTTTTTTTTTTTAATCACTGCTCTGCTTGATTTCCTTCACCCCTTCAAGTCCCCAGCTGAAGCTTTAAAGACAGCAGGGACAGCAAGTCATACAGCAGCATTTTGAAGCAGGCAGCAGCTCTGAAAAAGAAAGGAAACCAGTGCTGATCTGGATCTAGTGCAGGAAGAAGAAACACTCTCCTATGAGTATTTCACCGAAGTAGTGACACAGCTTCAGCTTTGAAAAACATTCTCCGAACTCTCATGTCTTCCTGCAAATCTCCTTCCAATAATATCTGTTCAAGATTTCAAAAACGTGTTCTCTCTCCAATATGGAAGACCTGTAGCTAAGAGTTGCTTCACTGGTACTCTTGGGAACCTTTCCACTCCTTGCCTGGTTATCCCAGTATTTTTCCCTAGTTAACCTATATCCCACTCACCTAAGATAAAACATATCCCTCACTGTGTATTTTACACTTGCCATTCCACCTCCTTCTCAAGTTTATGACTCCTAAAAAATAACTAGAAATTTCTGCCTCTCATTCTTCGTGTGAAAAAGGTGAGTTTAAGCTGTAGAAGAAGCTGAGAGCAAACACTCAAGAGTCCAGCTTTCCAGATGCAGAAACATGCCTGTTCCCAGCAGAGACAGAGCTTGGATTCTGTTCAAACTCTAGAAGCTTAAAACACATGAGTATCTATCTGCCTGTTCGTGACAGCACTGTGAGAAACAGACAATTTGCAGTTATCACTTACCACAGCCCTCGAAGTATGGGGCGAGGGGGAAAGAGAGATCCAGCCCTGCTGCCATTAGAATAACAAATCACATCATGACAGTCCTATCAATGGTAGGGCTATTTTAACAAAATCCAAAAATACAGATTTTTGTCCTCAGTTATGCAAAAGGAAGTCAAACATACACCCTTTCTGTGTCATTACAGACCCTTCTATGTAATTCCAGTCCCTAACCCCAACACAAAAGCAACAGTAAGGTGGCTAAAATAGCAGCATGCTATTTTATGTAAATTTAAAATACTTTAAACACCATGTTTCCACTTACATGCTAATAATTATTGTATTATTATATTAAAGTACCTTCAACTACAAGAAAGAAAAAAAAAATCACAAAGAAATGCAGCAGTTCTTGCCTCCCTTACCTCCTACCAGGCAGTGGTTTTGAAGTAAGAAACTTTGAGGAAAAGAAAAAAAAGTTACAGAAATGCATTTTTTTCCTAGTTTCTGGAATCTCTGTGAAGCATCACTCCCTTGTAACCAGTATCTGATCTCCAAAGTCTAATTATTGTAACATTAAAGCTTTTGAAAACCCCACCTGGAGTACTGTGTCCAGCTCTGGAGCCCTCCGTTCAAGAAAGACATGGACCTGCTGGAGCGGGTCCAAAGGAGGGCTACAAAGATGATCAGAGGGCTGGAACATCTTTCCTATGAAGACACACTGAAAGAATTGGGGTTGTTCAGCCTGGAGAAGAGAAGGCTCCGGGGAGACCTTATTGCGGCCTTCCAATACCTAAAGGGGGC
>JAVKLA010000010.1:208992-224192 GCA_034782735.1 Sagittarius serpentarius
AAAAAAGGACTAGAGAAATGGCAAGCTGAATGCCAACCACCACAGTGTTTTGAACAGCAGTGTTAAAAATAAGAAGGCCCTAAATGGAAATTGCCAAAATTTCATAAGATTACTGTCTTGACTTGTATTACACCAATCCATAGCCTTCCTATTTTGTTTGACTTTTAAATGATTTTACAATACTGATCTCCCACTTACAAAGCATTTTTTCTCTTCAGGTTGCTTAAAAGAGGAAGATGATGTACTTAAGTGCAGCTGAAAACAGCAGAATTGGAAAACATACAACAAAAAAAGTCAGACTTGCACATTTCATAGTAAATTTGAGTTTCACTCAGTTTTCCTTGTCCATTTTAGGAATCTTAGAAAATGATACAGTAGCTTGACCCTAGAGCTAGTGCTTCTCTATATCCAACTTACAAGTTTTCAGCAATCTCTTTGGGTTTAGCAAACAAGTCTAGGCTTTATATGCAGTGATGTCCATTCTGAGCCTGTGCCATTCTCATTACAATTTAATTGTCCTTTTATTGTTCAGGTACAAATCATTTGTTTCAGCCTTTGTTATCAGGCCATCTTTTATCCATTACTACCTTGGAAGTCATCATTGTGGTTACTGCAGTAGAGCTCTACCATTAACAAAAGGAGGAAGAACAGTTAAAAAAAGGGGGGCGGGGAGGGAGAGAAAAAAAGAGGCAAGAAAAATCACCTTTCCTTCTGCTATCAAGACCAAAGGATTTGGGGAAAAAAGTTCCTCTGAGTCTATTAAAACAGAATATATTAAGTTACGTAAACACTACAAGCAGTTCAACTCGGAAACCTTTGCATGCTAGGCCAGCAAAGCACTCCCAGAATGACTGTAAGCTCCACAAAGATGGGCTTTGCATTGCCATAACGCTATCCCAGGGAAGCAAACCAACCATTCAAGCACAGAATACACCTTCACCAGCATAATGACATCTGAGAGCAGCAACTTCTGCAAATCCATGTATGCAGAGACAGCATCCTTCCACATCCTTGTTATCACAGCTACAGCAGTAGTGTTAACTTGACCTTCTAGCCACCATAACCTATTTTATGTACAGTCTCAGAAAAACAAGAGCATTATGATTGGCCTTGTACCTTCAGTTTTCAGTACTTGTGATGATGTCTTAGTTGCCTGTAAGAGCATGCAATACTTCCAATACAACTCCAGCAGTAATCTTAAGAAAGAAAAAAGTAACCAGTTCTCAAAAGCCTTCGCATCACTCTCTTCAAGTATGCTGCTTTCCTTCTTGTCCCAGATGAACCAGTGTATCTGTCTGCCAACTTTGAAAGTCGTAAGAGAAAAGAGAATTCTCTACCGAAACATAAGTCCCAACTGCCCAACAAAAATTTGTTGTGTCAACAAAATAGCTTTCCTGTGACTTTGGAGAGCTCAAGAGCTTTTCACAGGCATCCTGACAGTGACACTGTTCACATCACACGGAACCAAGTATTTGCTTTTCAAGAGTTATGGTTTGATGCGCAATTCCCCTCTTCACCTTTCACACAGTGGTATCACAGAAAAAGATAGACAGGAGTTAACTGCACAGACAACTATAGTCTCACAAGAGAAGCAGGGGGATAATGCATTTTGAAAACTGCTAAAAGGATAGGAAAAGCCAGGAGAAGGAATAGGGAATTAAATGTCAAATCAAGCAGCACACGACAAAGGAGGGGCAGAAACAGGAACAGAAAGAGATAGAAGAAACAGAAGCAGCTTTCAAAAACATTTTCTTGCATCACAGACCAAGTGATGACCCACTTCAGACCATCACAAAAACACAGAAGAAATGGAGACCAGATTCTTTCAAAAACTGAGGAAAAGCATTATATACATAAAGCAGAACAGAAGTAAGAGAATGGTAGGTGTCCCATTTTAGAAGCCCCATATAACTTTATCAAAAGGACAGGGATATCTTTTAACTTGAATTCCAAGTCATTTGTTCCACACACCACGGACATAACAGTTCATAAACTAGCCTACACTGGAATCCATGCTTCATAGTTGGACTGTGTCTAATCCCAGAGCTCATCTGTTCAAAATTGGTAGGGATGCCCGAATACTGCACAGTGGCATATACAAATCCTTTCACTAAAGACAAAATCTTCCATAATCTCCAGACAATAAAATGGTTTTCATTATATGATGACCTAACACAGCAACTACTTCTGGATGGAGAGGCATGCTGGGTTTCTACAGCAGGCTAGCCTTGGTCTCATCTTTCGGAGATATTTTTTGCCTAGCTACTTTCTCACTGATGGACAGAGGAGGTTTTCTCTCTAAACACTACTTTTAACTCTTCCACAGACACCTTTTCTCCTAAACCAGTCTCACAATATGTACTGTATGACCTACTTTTTGTTTTACTTTAACCATAAAAATGTAAATTGTTCAGATAAAATACATTGATTTGAAACAGCACAAAGTATTCACCCTGATTTACAACCTTGATAGGCAATGTCACATTCCCTATCATATTAGAAAAGTAACAATTCATGTATTTCCCCTTCTCAAACTGCTGAATTTATTATTCCAGACAATGTGACAAATACTATGCTCCACTACATATTTCAGCATCAAGTCAGCTCAAGAACAGAAGCAGCTCACGAACAGAATTTCACTACCTTCTTCTACCACTTTGTTCTCAACATTTCCGAGTTTCCAAACACGTATTTTCCTTTCACTCCATTCCAATTTTGCTCCAGCCACTGCCAGGCCACGTTCTTCAGTGATTCCATAATCCTCAAAAAGAGGACATTTTCAAGAATAAGGAATCAAACTATTCTACAATTCTTTTTTTTTTTTTTAAATGTAGTTTGAAAAAAAAAAACTAGGTAGAACTATAGGACAGAAAGTACATAACTGTGTCAAAGAAAAACAAAGTTTATGGTTCCAGTAATTGAACAAGATGTCCCATAGAAATTTTTCATTTTTAGGAAACTGTATCTCATTAGGTCATCTTGGAGACGACATTTATGCAACTGCTTAATTCTTTTTTTTTTTTTTACCTTGAGCCGTAAGATTAATGGAATTATTCATGCCAATAAGGATAAAGCATGGCATACACATTTGACAGTCAAGGACTTTATTATTAAAAATCATCTCTAAAGTTGTCATTTAAAGACAGGTGGTTGGGAGAATATGCTTACATTTCAGTAACTGTTTAACATCCTTTATGCATTGAGGTTCCTCAGTTTAGCATTTTCTAACATAAGAAAATGTAAGAACCGCAGCTTTACTGACTTCAAGCATCTCAATGAAAACTAGTTTTTCAAAACAGTACTTTCTCTGCATTATTGTAACCGTGTATCAGTCAAGCTGAACTACAATTTGCTGGATGCTTTTAGAAGTGTTCCACATCTAAAAGGGAGATGATAAATAGAGGAAGTATTATTCATAGCTAATAAATGGACTGCTTGTTTCTAATCATCAGGCCCTTCATGATTTTAGCATCCACAGAACTCTCATACAAATAAAATCCTAAGAGAAATCTGCTTTCCTGTTTTGTCAAGTCTCAGTAAGTTTACAAGCAAGCCTGCTTTATGAACCAAAACATCACTTTTTTCTCAGTATCTGCAGAAGGTACAATGCTACTGACCAGCTCATCCATTCATGAGCTTCTGCTTGCCATGCCAATTACTTTCAACAGTCTGAAATTCTATATAGTCAGCAACAGACATGCTGCCCAAATTTTAAGTAAAAAGAGACTACATTAAGGCTAAATATTAATATTAGTTTTCTAATTTCAAATACGAGTTGCTTAGGGGTTACTTTTTAGGACTGAGGGAGGAAAAATAGGCTTAAAAATATTGCATCCATTCTACCCAGCAGGCTCATCATTCATACAGATTTGTGGAAAAGTACATTCTTCACACTAATCTATGCTTTAGCACAACACAGCCACACTGAGGGGTAACAATTGCAATTTAGGGGCAAAACACACAAAGAAAAGGTACACAGTTGAGGTTGACACCATTAACAGCACTTACTGCTCACAGCCCACCAAACTGGCTGGCTGCCCAGTGCTACTTTGTGTCATTTAGTAGTCCTTGCCACCTTCCTTTTTATTTGCTCTAAATTCAGTACTACTTAATAATTAAGCAGACCCCAATTTTTGTATTACAGACCAGAGAGAAAAGACTAGCAGTAACGTAATTGGGGAATAAATGGGACAGTGCAATCTTAATTCTGGCAATGTTACTATCCAGCTCGATTCACGTCACAGATTAAAAACAGAGCTTCCAGATAGGAAAATACATTTTCCTTCATAAGAAAAACAACCAAGTTCTAAACCAAAACAAGAACAGTATACTTCCATGTCACTTCTAATAATTTGCATGTAATGAAAGATGTTAAGCTTTAGAAAGACACACTTCTATGCGATTCTAAAACAAGACACAGGAAATGCACAAGAAACAACTAGTTACACACACCAACTCCACTCCTCATCTGAGGGGAAGGCAGTGCTCTCTATGACACAAGATTCTGCTGCTAAATTGGTTCTCACTGAGGCCAGGTCCACAGGATATCATTTGCAGTTATCTGGGCTCCAAA
This sequence comes from Sagittarius serpentarius, assembly GCA_034782735.1. NCBI lineage: Eukaryota > Metazoa > Chordata > Aves > Accipitriformes > Sagittariidae > Sagittarius > Sagittarius serpentarius. Next base: position 213,566 of record JAVKLA010000010.1, read on the forward strand.
ATTAAGGAAGCTGTCTAGCTTATCCTCTCTCAATCCCACCTTTCCACCTTATCCAGGAGCAAGACTTTGCTCCTTTGAGAAAGTAAAATTAGAGACTTACCTTGGAGCCTGCCTGGACAACCGCTTCTCTGCTCCAAGTCTTTATGTAGTATTTGTCTGTCCCAACTAGCAAAAAAAGCCCCACCAATGAACAGGGCAGCTATCAGAAATCAGTCTCCATTTTCTTTTGTTTTCCCAAGATCTAGCTAAAGAGGCTTTCACATTAAGATGTTTAATTTCACCTAGTCATCCCAAGAGGATGCAAAGGAGTAGAAGGCATGTACTTTGCTTAGTCAAGGAATATTCTAGTTGGAAAGTACCTTAAGTCTATCCAGAGAAACAACTGTTAGGAGGACGTATTAGCAAACTAGGTGACAAGTAGTACGTAAATGAGAAAAACTGACTCATTTGCTTTCATTACTATAAAAAATCACCTACAAAAAAAAAACCTAAACATGGCGGGGGGGGGAATATATAACTAAAAAGTGGAAAAAATCTGAGTTCCTTCCCCAAAATAAAGAATATATATATATATATATATAAAATGAGACTTTCACCTAGCTTGTGAAAGCAGCTTTTCCACATTAGTATCTGTAATTCTCTCTACTCACACTAGCAGTTGTCAAAACTGCTGCCAAGCAAACAGCTGCATCACCACAAAAGTGTCTCCCAAAACTATGCCAGCCATGCCAGGAATCTTATTGCCTATTCTTTTCTGTAACAAAAAAAGACAGCATAACTGTAAGCTATACAGAAATACTTGACCTTCCATAAAAACACATGACTTTTTTGCTTGACACTTTCTGCAACGAGTTCCCTAAGATTTGACAGGTTCGGCAAGCACACTTCACATCAAAACTTGCCTAGTGCGTACCATCAACTCATCTTCCAGGAAGTACTTACAAAATACAGTATGAAATAAACAACTTAGAAGACGGCCTAACATACCAAAAATACAACTCTCCAACAAGCCAAATAACAAATTCAGGAAGCCTGAAATGCTGAACCAAAGGCTCTACCATGTACATTAAACAAGCTAAGAAAATATAAGCGTCCCACACACCTGTCTGAAGGAAAGTAATCAAAAAGAAAGCAGCACTGAATGCAGCCCCTGTGAACACAGCTGCTCAGAGCACTAATGAGTCCAACAGTGACTGACACTATTATACATTATTCTTTCAACAGTCTCTACTTTAAGTAGGGACATGCACACACACACACAGAGAACACATTTCCAGGAAGGTCATACATGAAGACAGATCAACAATGAAGTGAGATTTGACCAAGGACAGTATTTTACAGAGATTTCTGTCTGCTACTTGACACATTCTGCAGGAGATTTCACAGACTGAAAAGAAAAGATGTGACCTTAGCTTGGTCTTTCTGGTACTTCCTATTACAACATCCATAAATGAATCAAATAAATCCATTGGACAGCCTCGTTCTCATATAACATAACGAGAGAGTAGCAAATTCAGTCACGCAATGTAATGCCCCCGCAACACACATTCACAGGGAGCTGGAATTGCTGGTTTTGTATCAGTACTACCACACAACAGAGTTTAAAGAAAATCACATCACATTGAATTTGCATGAGTCAGCCAGGTCCAAAATCACAATTTTATCTCAAAATACTACCATCCATAATCCAAATTCTCTACGATTTACAGCTACAAAATTTTGGCAATCCCAAACATACACACCCCTAAAAGAGGCTGCTGAACAAAACACATCTGTTCAATTGAAATATCCCCACACCCCTGTCCTTCACCTTCAGCAACTAGAGCCTGCCCTCTGAACTACATAAGAGAGATGGATACTATTACTAAAAGGACAGAAAATGCAAGAAGCAAGCAGTAAACCCTCACACACACACACACACAACCATGTCTTCTACACAGTATATTCCACTGGCCCGATCCCTAAACTCGTGTCATTTCCCTCCTACGGTGTTCCAATGATGAATCAAACCCTTATTTGCAGAAATAAAGTTGGCTTATGTTTCTCTGACTTGTGCCTCCCAACTCTTCCTCTCTCTTCTCCAACAACTTGTATTCCTCAGTGGTAAGAATTAACCATAACTCAATATCCAGTAACAGTAGTGCTGGGTTATGTCCCATCTAGGGGAGCGACCTTCATACACCAAACAACTGCAAATTTTTAGAGCTCTCTTTTGCTGCGAAGAATTACAGACGGTATACAGAAAAGCACTCAGCCATGAAACAACCAATACAACCCTGAGTTTTTATGCCACAGTTGATGTTACTTAGGATTTCACCTGGAGATAAAATACTTTCAGGGACTGAAATATTAACGAAACAAATAACAAAGGCACAGAGAGTGACCTTGAACAACAGCATGAACGCAGAAGCTGAGGAAGAGAATTGCTGGATGACAAACCAAAGGATGGCCCAAACACCTCCAAGTGGGAATATGAGGCTAAGTATTCATGTAATCAGACGACAAAACAGACTGCAAATAGAAGTAGCTCAAATTACAAGACTACTCTAGCTTCAATTAGAGTAGCCATAGAGTAGTTCAGCTACTTTTAAGTGCTGCTTTTTGCTCAATTTAACAATGAGAGAACAGAAATTAGGAATATCATTCAAGTCATATCTTGAGCCAATTACACAGACAAAAGGAGTCTGTTATCTCAGCCTGAAGTATTTGGGCTGCATGTCTCCAAGTTAAAAGCCAGGCACATAATCTACATAGGTGAACCCTAATGAGTCTGCTCCTCACAGGTGAATATGATCCCATGCACAATAGTAAAAGCCTGTAGTGTAAGTCAGGGAACATTAGGGAGTTGACCTGCATATAAATAAAAAGGACTAAATGTCAATGCAAGCAAATTGGAGTTGTTTCCAATTCATTTTTACCGCTTACTGAAAACCAAAGTTGCTTTAAGACAGACTGTAAAAACCCCAAAGTCATAGGAAAGGTATCTTAAGTCATACAACTGAATCATAAATTCTACACTATGAAATCTGCACTATTTTGTATACAGTAATTATTGAACAAAATAGTTAAATCACTGAACTGTCTTCACCGTTACTTAGCTCTTCCCTCATTTTTAATTATTAAACATGAAATATAAAAGGTTAGATAGGATTCATAAGCTCTCTTAATAAAAACATGTCACCAACCTAAAAGTTTTTCAGCAACATCTTTCTACTGAAATTAATTAGAGCAGTCACACATGTCATCGTTTATGGAGACAGAACCTCAGTTTTATTACGACCACTCTGCTGCCAAGTGAGGGATAATTTACAGAGGAAATGGAAAGATAAAGGAGTAGACAAGCAGAACAGTTTGGCAACAGGATACGCCAAAAGGTTTTCAGTAACTTTTCCTAGAACTAAGTAAACAGAAATCTGAAGAATCATTTGACACTACAGTCAAGAATAAAGCACTCTACTAGCCAGACTTCCAATCACCATCCAGAGCAAAACACTCTCCTGCACTGGACTATACATACTATAGGCTAATTATTAAGTTAGTGAAGATTGGGTTCTTTCCCTACTTCTCACCAAAACTAGTTCATCAACATCTTGAACATATCCTTAAAAGAATTAGTTGGTTACTTCTTCCAAGGCTTATTAGGTGACCGACAGAAAAGCCAACATCAGACCACACTTTGACAGTACATTCGTATCATTCTCTTAAGCTACACAGAGCATTACACTTTCTCCTGATAGCTGTGTACTTTCAATATGACTAAGCAAGCACAAACTGGAAGAACCAAAGATGTAACTGGAGTACTTTGAAGCTGGAGTACTTGACAAGAAAGATACCAATACCCAGTATATACTTAGTTTAAGATTTTTTCATCTTCTTTTGGCCAGGTTAATTTTCTGCCATTTTAGTGAGCTGAATTCCATTACCATGCAATCAACGGGGCATCACAGTCATAGCAAAGTAAGAGTGAGGAGCAGTGAGTAGCATGCAAGGAGGTCGCTCCCCTTTTGTTGACAACACGTTCTTAATTCAGTCCAAGAAAATTCATTAAACCACATCCTCTGAGGGCTATTGTAAAGGCATAGTGCTTTATTGTATTTATCAGCAGGGATAAAACTGTAGAGAATAATTCTGATGCTTCTGTTATTCTCATTTGGTCTTTTCTATTTCCAACCCTACTAAGTGTCATAAGTGATGGTGTATGATCTGAGGTTTGGGGGTTTATTTTTCAATTACAGCGGAATAACCATAGTACTATTTTTTCTCATTCACTTCTCTTTTATACCATATTCTTGACTTCCATCTTACCACCTGCTAATATAAAAACCTATGTATATAGAAAAAGAAAATGTACAAATGAAAATGCAAATCTACTGTATTCTGTATGTTCAACACTCTCAGGCATGCTGTGTACAGATCTAATTATATCACTCCTGCTATGCCTAAAGGTGACCAGCACGCAGAAGCAGCACCCTCTTTGTTCCTTCGTGATGTATGAGACATACTTAGGATGCTCTCCTCCACCCTCGAGATATTAGTTCCAGCTTTTCCTAATCTTCCTGGAAGAGTAATGTGCCAGAAACACTACCACAAGATAATAAATAAATAAAAATAAACAAAAAAAAATTCATGTAAAGCAAGCAGGGAAATATTCAAAAGTACACAGAAATCTAAATGACTCTGTAAAGGCATTCCATCATCTGTGCATGTTTTCTCAGAACGCATTTCTGTATTCCAAATCTTGAAAAAACTTATGACAGGTACCATTTAAAAATATTAAAAGTCACATTTATTACTGAATACCTGCAGGCTGCAAATCACAAGTGCCACTAATGCATGCTATGGCAGGAGAAGTCTGCTCCCCTCCACTTCATCGCCACAGATCATCACCCCTGCAGAGCAGCAACCAACCAACCCTACCAAAGTCCTGTGCTCTGTGAAACTAAAGCTGATGGACTGACGGCAGATGATAATGTATCACTATGCCACTGTCCTGGTTTCGGCTTGCATAGAGTTAATTTTCTTCCTAGTAGCTGGTACAGCGCTGTGTTTTGGATTAGTATGAGAAGAATGTTGATAACACCCTGCTGTTTTCAGCTGTTGCTAGGTAGCTTTTAGACTCAGTCAAGGACTTTTCAGCTTCTCCTGCCCAGCCAGCAAGTAGGCTGGAGGAGCACAGGAAAGTTGGGAGGGGACACAGCCAGGACAGCTGACCCAAATTGGCCACAGGGCTATTCCATACCATGGGATGTCATGCCCAGCTTGGTGTGGGGGGAGGAGTGCGGCTCGGGAGTCAGTCAGCAAGTGGTGAGCAATTGCACTGTGCATCACTTGTGTATTCCAATCCTTTTATTATTATTGTCCCTTTATTGTTGTTATTAGTGTCATTACTAGTTTCTTCCTTTCTGTTCTATTAAACTGTTCTTATCTCAACCCACGAGCTTTACTTTATTTTCCGATTCTCTCCCCCATCTCACTGGGTGGGGAGGAAGTGAGTGAGGGGCTGCGTGGTGCTGAGTTGCCAGCTGGGGTTAAACCACCACAGCCACATTTAGGAACAGCAGCTGCTGATGGCAGTGACTCACAACCTTTACTACAATGGTTACGTAAGTAAGGAAGAAGCATGAGTGGTAAACAAGTGATCAGAAACAGGCCTCAGGTAATTATTAACTGAGACAAATGATCACTTCCCTCTCCTTCAGAAACTAGTGTGCTAGGCTTATTGCGAAGTGTGGGTTACATTTACGTATCTTAGATTTTCTTCACAAAACACAGTGCAGTTAACCTCACCTCATGTCTACAGTTCAGCTGGTTGTAAAACCTCATCCAAACTTAGGGCTCACCACTGCTCCTCTTCCCTCCTTCCTCCTCTGCTGCACGGTCACAACCCATCCCTTGGGTCCTCTCTAGTGCTCATCAAACTCAGTGGGAACTAACTCAATTTGCTAAACCAGGGGAAAAAAATGTAGAAGGAACAGACAGTTGGGAGGTCTCCCCCATTCAGCAGTAAGCATGAGAAACAGTGGCTCATCTTCTGGTCTCATGAAAGCAGTTGGTACAACCTACCATGAAAGCAAAGGAGGTAATTTCAGACACCATCTACCAGCTCGACCCAAACCACAAAATAATAATGTTAATTATACTAGCAAACAACTGGAATATGCAAAATAACTTGTAACTACTTAATAATTATAAAAGCCTACAAAGAAACATAAGCATGTTCATTTCTTCCTCTTAACTATGCAATAGCTTTTACATTTTCTTCTCCTCAATCTGCTTTTCCAACACTGTCATTTGGAAGAAAGTCAGAGATTTTTAATTCTGTGCAAGTTACTGATATGAGACTCTAAAGAACGTGACATTCCTCTGGAAGCCAAAACCCTTCCAAAAATTATATTTAACCTGATTTACATTCGATGTATTTCCAGGGATGAAGACTTAAGAAATCAGGACAGGCATCCTCTTATAATTGTTTGCATTCCATGTGAACAATTCCATTCCAGAACTACTTTATTGATGAAAACACATCAAGTAACTGTAGTATTTCTCAATACCTACAACTCCTTTATGATCAGTAAATTAAAATGAAAAAAAAAAAGTTAAACATCAGATATGAGTTCTTTATTCTCTAAATCACTTACTTTTAGATAGAAATACGTCTTGCACATTTGCACCACAGTCCACAGCAATGGTGCAAAATAAACAGCAATTGTTCCCCCAAAATCTCAGTAATTGTTACATCAACATAATTGGGCAAAGTGAAAAAAGCTGCCCTTAGAAAGCACAAGTGAATACCAGCTATAATTTCTCACTCTCCCTCCTCAAGGAAGAATTGCTGATTTGCACTTTAAAAACCTAGTTCGGCTGAACTAGCCTTCCCCTATGTGGTATTACGTCAGAACTACTGCTCTGTCATCTTCATTTCTTTGTTCCCATCACTGGCCAACAGCAGTACTCAGCACCGCATCCCACTATAGCCTATACAATAATAAGAGTTGTAGTTAGCTAAAGAATAATGCAGCCAGGTCAGTCTTTGGGTAGAAGAACTTTGTAGAGTCATCCATCCAGCGGGAAAGAGATCCATTTCCTCTGCAGCTACGAGTGCTACATGGAAACCACTGGCCAGTATTTTCAGCTGTAGATCTGTGACAGACACACTTGACACCTAGCCATACTTTGGTTCAGGCTGACTAAGGAGCAGCAGGCCTCACACTGGTGAACCTGCAAGCTGGAAAGCTCCCGGCTCACATACAAGGGAGTGAAAGTGCCTTGGAAAAATATTTCGAAAGGTGGTTTTGAAACGCAAAGATGCAAGATAACCAAAGTATAGAGCAAGATACCACAGCTAAAATGAAGACATCTATCTTGTCTATACTATTGACTAGCAGACAACTACTTCACTCTATAAATATTACCAGCAGGACGGGCCCAGCTGGAGCTCTTCCTGAACTGCAGCTGGACTGCATGCCAGGTGACTCCCCCCTTGAGCAGGGACACCTCTCAAGGTTTGAGATTCCTTACCTGAGACTAAGAGACCCTTCCTTACCCAAGGCGGAGAGATCCCTTACCTGCGACAGATCCTCAGTAAGTGACTGATGGCATGCTGAATTAATACGAGTCAAACATTACTAATCCATGTAGCCACTCAGTATTTTTATAAACATTGTACAGGTGATTCCATTAGACATAAACCATTGTCCAAGTCTGAGGCTAAGATTAGACCTACCCACACCTAGGCTCCGTAAGTAGTTTAGAAAGCAAAGGGGTCCACTCTGAACCTCATGACTCAACGTGAGGGTCCTCCTTATTTTTTGTATTTCTTCCATTAGACATAAACTGTTGTCCAAGTCTGAGACTAAGATTGGACCTAGCCACACCTAGGATCCATAAGGCGTTTAGAAAGCAAAGGTGTCCACTCTGAACCTCATGATTCAACGGGAGGGTCTTCCTTACTCTTTGCATCTCTGGTCTCTATGTGAATCATTCTAACTCAATTCTAACTCGATTTTCCTTTGTATATTTCTTTCATGCAGTAATTAATAAGGTGAACCTTGTCATCAAGTTATGAGCCTTGTAAAACCACTGTTAAACTTTGTTAAATTCCATCAAATTTATTGAACTCTGTCAAATTATTATTTTACCTCAATAAAACATATTGCTGCTTCTCTCTTTTGAGCGAGGTGCATTCCATTCATCCACGACAAGGCTGCATGCATTAGTCACAGTACATAGCAGTCTTTACTTGTGTCCAGCACAGAGAAGCTCACTTGCTGCTCCATTATAAACTTTCAACTACTCTAAACTCCTGGAAAGTAAGCTTTTATGCAATTACGTGCAACAGATTTCCCGCAGGCTGAAAATAAGCCTCTCCCACCCTAACAACTACTTTACTAATACAAACCTTAGACTGACGGTCAATGAAAACAGATAGTAAGAACAATTTGCACCACTCAGCACCAGCAGTCCTGCCACATTAGTTTCCACTGTACTCAATACTACATCAATTTCCATTTTAAAATTATAAAAAATGGTATTTTTCAGGAGCCTCCTACAGTACATATGTTTCTGTCAAATCCATTGTTACATCTTACTGAATTACTGAGAAGAGTCATATTGGCTGATCAGCTGGCAAGTAGGTACTTTTAAATAAAATTTAACATCATTCTTAATACAAAAGCAGTCTGCTCTACAAAAAGGCACAAACTCACTAGTAACTTTTTAAAAGCTTAATGTAATTTCTGTTGTCATTCCTACAGTTACAATCACACTAATTATAAAAGCAATTCAGAAATTGCTGATCTAACCCACTCTCCCACACAAACAGAGCTCCTTCGCCATAACTGAAATTATGAACTTCTGAGCTATGAACAACTATGAAACAAAGGCTCCAAGCCAGAAATTTAAATTCTTCACTTTTGCAATAAACTAGTACATGGATATTAAAGAAATAATGCTAATAATGAAAATACGATAGCAAAACCAATTTCTTTTAAACATGCTGACAATGTCACTGCTTATCAACGGTATAAAGCAGAATCACCTGCCTGTAGAAGATCAAACCATGGAACAGTGAATTAACTTCATGAGACAAATAAAACATCTTTTAGAGTCTGCTTCTAGTTCAACTTCAGATTTTTATAGATTCTCTCAGGTCAGGTTTGCATTCTCCTCTTTTTGGTAAAACCAGCATTACATATATTACAGCAAAACAGCAGGCTTTTTTTCCATGGGAAATAACATCAAGTTGTGACATTTCTATTACACTTGAAATTTAATAGAAGGAAAAGGGAAAGAAGATCAAGTTGTTATAGTTTAACCATTTCCTTACTTAGCAGTTATAAGCAGTATGTTTTCCTTCAGTTACCAGAAGTCTTCAGCTTTAAAAACCAGAAGCAAGCAAAATTGCTCTACTGCACTAAGTTCTCTTCAGTAATGACACAGAATTTATTTTAATGTCTTCCCTTCAAGTACAGTTCAAAAAACTCTTCCTTCTAGCTTTTTTCCTTGTCCCTAATTATGATAAAATAAAAATAAATGCTGTGTTAAGTACTTCTCTATTTAACCACTTGTTTGAGTTTTCTTTTAGTTTATTCCCAAATGTTATCAACTGTTTGCAAACAGTCTTAATAGATGCTGCTCCTTAGCTGTTATCTGGCACCTCCAACAGACAAGATATGATTTGAGGGCTTCAAAATGTATACCATTATTCCTCCCCTTCCCCCAAAAAATAACTCCTCTCACTCACTGTATCTGAGACACCCAAATTAAAATCAGAAATGCTTAAGCAAAAAAACAGGGGGGAAAAGAAAAACCCCAAAAGAAATGCTAGTCCCAACTAAAAACTGAAACTAAAGAGACACTTTTTTTTTTGACAGCCATTCCTAAAAACTTACTCTTTCTCAAAAGAAAACATTGTAAAGAAGTATTACTCCTGCACTTCAGGAAGCACAAACTGTAAGTCCTGTTTTCTAACAGAGATGTGACATTGGAAGGTCACTCCTGCTCTGCAGTGCTCCTTGGTACCTTACTAACTGCCTTCACCACATCTCCTCAGTACTCACACTGATCCTGCACTGCAGCATTTGACAAGGCACCCTCTCTGCATTTCATTTCATTCTGGACAATGACAAGCAGACCGTATGATAAAAGGACTGTTTAAAAAAAAAAAAAAAAAACACACACACAACCTAAATACACTTGGAGGAAAAACTTCTTAATAACGGACTAAAACACCAGCAATAATTTTAAGCATTTACTTAGACTTCTCTAGCAAACGCCACACTTGCTGTTAGAACTGTAATAGCTACCTTGCTTACTATGCAGTCCCTGAAACAATGACAGAGCCGGAAACGATGTAGGAGAAGAATTGCAGGAAGAAACTCAGTAGCAGGGATTTCAAGAAACAGAACTTCTCTCCCCTGAAGGGAAAGACATATGGTGGTCATTTTTTCCTTCAGCAGCATAAACATGCCACAACTTAACTGAACCTCTGAGCCCAGTGTTGGCAAATGCATACAGAAAGGGGGCAGAATAAACCATCAGTGTAAAATACTCTTTAAAAGAGACCCATTACAATTCATTCATGTACCTAACAGATGACAATGCTGGGGGGGGGGGGGGGGGGGGCAAT
>JAVKLA010000010.1:239976-252812 GCA_034782735.1 Sagittarius serpentarius
GGAAGGGCTGGCCGTGAGGTGTGGGGCTGAGGTGTGCACCCTCACTGCCCGGCCGGAGCAGCTCCGTGAAACCCACCGCAGGCCCCTGCGCGCGGGCGGGTGCCACGCACACACGCGGCGAGGGGGGAGCGGCGTGACAGGCAGCCGGAGCGCGTGGTGCAGCGAGGCGGCACAGGGGAGTGAGTGCCCGCGCACCCCGAGCAGCGACACGTACGCCCCCGTGCCGTGTGACGCAGAGAGGTGACCCCAAAGGAAACGGTGCCCAGCACGCAGGGTGCGGGGCAGACACGCAGTCCCGCGCACACAGACTGATGAAGCTGGGAGAAGGTGCGTGGCGTGCGCGTTTGCCGCCCCCCCCTGCGTGTGGCAAGGAGAGAGGAGAGCCCGGCACTCACCGCCTCCGTCCCTGAGAGGCCTCACACGCACACCACTCGACACGCACACCACACGACACGCACACGTGAGGAGCGAGGAGAGCAGTGGCGGTATGCGGGGTGTACGCACAGCAACACCACCAGAGAGCAGGATGCCCAGGCTATAAAGTGCGTGACTGACACTCAGAAAAGCTGTGCCCACCAGAGCACAAAGCATAGCACTGGAGGGGGCATTTCTTGGTACAGGCCGATACACATCACTGCCCATTGCCACGGAGCGTGACACGACGGAGACGACTGTCCGTGATACAGTACACCAGCAGCACAGAGCAGTGCTTGCACACGGTGAAAAATCAAGAGGTAGGTGGTGTGCCCAGCAGTCAGGAGCACAACAGTCTTGCCCAACGCACGGCGTATGCTGCTGCACATAATGTGTATCAACATACCTTATCAGTCATACCATTCATCCAGACTTTGCAAAAATTATTATTGTGGGTTATGTCACATCTCCTGAAAACAGAGGAGGTAACCTCAAGATCACTGTAAAAAGCTAAGCGGACCCTTGTACAGTCTGATCGGTACAAAGCTACGTGGTTACATACCCTAAAATCACTTCTATGGCCAACCTTGCTGTATTAGCCAAGTGCCTCGGTTTTGTTACAATACGTTATCTTCACAGCATACCAGAGATGTAGTTATTCTTGTCATTTTATAACTGGAGACCTCAAATGTAGAGGAGCTTACAGAGTCTATGACAAAATACAAACTTAGCTTACCTGCTGTGCTTCAGCCCTGTGGAAAGTTTTACAGTCCTGTGTACCAGAGATTTTTTGAGTGTACTGGCTGTCATGTGCCCCATGTGTTCTGCACCTCAGAAGATACTCAAACCATCTGAATCCACATACAGTTAGAGGTCTAAATTCCCCATATAAATCAGCATAGAGAGGTGGGCTCCTGATTTAGATTCTCCCAGTTTTCTCTCTGGAAAATCCTACCATATGTGTTGTGGTTGGGTAGCTGAAGTGTTGGGCAACCAGATCCTGAATTTTGGGTGGTTAAACTTCTCATGTTGTAGCTAAATACTGAGGCGCTGCAGTCTGGAAACTTGAATTTTAATTTAGTATTTCATTGGTGGAACATTTAATGCACATCCCTTGCAGTACAGACAAAGATTATGAACTCAGTTATTGGTTAAAACAAAATATTTTAGAGTAACTGCTTTTCCAAGTCAGAGCTATTACTTAAGATGTTCATGTCAAATTCCCCAATCATTGTTTACTATGGAAAGAAACCCCATGACTGCAATCTGAAAATCCTCATTCTTTGGCTCAACTCCACTACTTCTGATGACCACAGTTTTCAGAAGACATTGGAATGAACAAGGCATGCTCCTTCAGGAAGCTCAGACCCTGCTCGCTGGAGATAAGGGTGAGACCCCTTCATTTCTCCTCATAATCCGTTACAATGACAGCCCAGAACAGTGGAATAAAATGCTTTAATGAAATAACTGTGTAATTACATCAGCCACTGCAACACATTACCTATATATGTTCTCCATTGTAGGTAATGAATGTAATTTTTTCTGCCTTCCACAGAATTTATTGGAAGAGAATTATGTCAGGAAAAGAAGCCACCTTACAGACGTATAGAGAAGCCTCTCCATACCTTTCCATACAATGAAACTCAAGTAACAGTGGTGCGCTCACCAGGGAGTTTCTGAAATGAAAGGGACAACAGGCTTTAAGTATATTACGTCCCCAGGAGAATTTCACAAAATCTCAAAACATTCTTCACTGCTGCTAGAGGGGTTGCTGTGATGTGATAACATAGGAAGTCCTCTTAAAGGTATAAACTAGTTAGTAGATGGGAAACAAAACACAGGAATAAATGGCCACTTTTCAAATTGAGGGAAACCACTACTCTGAGTAGGGATCTACGTTACTCAGTATCTTCTTAAATCAGAATGCGTTCATTTGCTCACAGTTAAAACTAAAATTAAGTGCAAAAAATAGCAGAAGGATCTCACAGTAGTGACCAGATCACTGATAAAATGGCAACTGAAATTTAATGTTGCTAAAAAACAAAGTAAAGCACATGGGGAGAAAAAAGCTTTTACTATGCATGCATAATGATGATCTATATATTAGCTATAGCTTGTTAGGAAAGAGATCTTAGAGTAATTTTAAATAGTCCTCTGAAAACCCCATCTCCAGTGTTCAAGGGTAATCAAGCAAACACCTGTGATGAGCTCATTAGGAAAACAGAAATAACAGCATGCTGCTATATAAATCTATAGTATGGCCAGTGTCTATATACTCTGCATTTATAATAGTCCTTCAAAAAGGACAGAGTAAAAGAGAAAAGGTATAAACCCCGGCTTTTCTATGAAGAGAGAACTAACGAAACATGGTTTTCAGTTGGAAAAGAGACAACCAGTGTACAAAACGGTATTCAGGTTAATAGGAATGATTCTTCACTGTTTCTCATGAAACAAGAACTGTGTGGCAGCTGGTTTAAAACACGCACAAGAAAATACTTTTTCTCATTATTTGTACTTGTAAAACTCGTTGTTATGAAATGGTTTGGATGCCAAACATCTAGAAAGATTAAAACAGCCATTGTTTTTGAAGAACCTTTAAACAAGGTTGACCAAAGTGGTTTGGATGTATTCAAAATTCAGAAAGGCCCTAAACTTCTGACTCCTTGAAGATTGTTTACTGATGAACTAATCCCTGCCCTGTTGTTGAGCCTTTCTCTAAGCACCTACTAGTGGAAGGAATAAAGTACTGCACTAGATAGACCTTCGGTTTAACTTGGTGTGTAGCTTTTCATATACTAAGGATCTTTCCCTTCAGTTAACCAAAGGTCATTTTGAGTCAAACATTGGCACTCTGTGCAGCTTTTGGATTGTATTTAAGCAAAAAAATATGTAATTCTTACCATCCCTTTTCCCTTCCCAGTATGTACATACTGTTGCAGTCTAACAGAGCTGGACAACCTTTCATAGCAATCTTGATATCAATGAGCCCCTAATCATTTATTTTAAGTTATTAATGTTCTTCAAAATGACTGAACCTGTATTTATTATTTTTACCAGCTAATGGTCTGTCCCAGTAGAGCTAGACTTCAGGGTAATACACAGTGACTTGGTCTGATGCAATACTGCATTATGTATGCTTTGTTACAAGTATTCTTAATTAGCTATTTATTAACAGCAACCTGCCTAACGAAGGTTCTCACTGTTCTCAAGGGAACACAGCTGCTACGTTACAGTCCTCCTTTAGAATGTTACTTTCACTCTCTGACCAAACCAAAATTTTTTCTCTTTCATTAAGTACCCAAAAGAATCAAAATAGCTTATTATTTATCCCACCTTTTAGAAAGCAAAACATCTGGTAAGATAACAAATTCAATATTGTTTCCCCTTAACAGGAAACAGATGTTTCTCCACCATTTGCTAAGCTACACAGTTTTAGCTTCTAGAACAAGGTCAGCTCATAATCCATTGGCCAGTTTCTGTTTCCGGGTCATCTTGGTTTGGGTTTCTATCATTTTTAATGCTCCCATAGCAAATAGTGTTCTAGAGTTACTAATTTCTTTTTCCACCTCCTCCCACCACCAGATTTCCACACAACTTCTTACCATCATAATCATATGGAGGAATTTAACTATATGGTCTACAGAAACTACTTCTGCCCTGTCTACATTCAGGCATTGAATCTATTCCATAGAAATGCCCCAAGGCTTGCTCAGTTTTACTGTCTCCTCCTTCTTGCCCTACAGAGTCCTCCTGAGACACTGCATCATTTCACATGAACTTTGGAGACTAAAGCCATCTGTCACTAACCGGCAGGAAATACTTAGGACAAAAACATACCACTGTGCACCTCTGTCACTACTGTCTGTAGACATCAGCACTGGAATGACTCAGACACAATCCCTACAGTTCCGTTCATGCCACAGTCACACCTGCACCAAGTCTGCTCTCACTAATACTTCCCCAACTGTCTACAGCAACTGCCAGAGAGTGAATGCAGCAGGTGGAAGAGTGCACAGCAGCAGCATGTCCTCCGGTCCTTCCTCAGATCCAGTTCCATAGATTCCTGGACTTTAAGGGTCTAAAAGAAGCAGTGACCCCTCTAACCTGGTCTTTATCATAACACCGTACAAGAATTGTAATACTATGTTCTACCTTATGTAATGGTTTCACTTAGATTTAACCAGCATGTCATCCATGAATAAAACACTTCTGACCTGAGGATTTCAAGAACTTAGAGAAGCTACCATTAACTTTGCAGTCTGCCAACATTAGCATTAGCTTTGCTGAATCAGTGTGCATTTTATTCTCACTCCTTGGTGCCTGTAAGCCTGCAATGCATGCTAAACGTGCTTCTTTGCCACACTTCATCCTGTTGTCAGCAGCTTCTCATCCAGGTTTCTCATCCACCAGCATAACCATCCTTCTAAACTTCACTTAACTTAAAGCTGGTGACAGGGAAACAGACAATAGAGACACGGCATATGGCAAAAGAACCCAAACTACCTTTGCTGCCAGAAACAGCTGAGCCCAGGAAACAGAGACTTGCATGCAGGGTAATTTACTCTACCATGAGGCATTGCAAATTCATTTGGACTGAGGTTTGTGCTGCCACAGCTAGAGTCTCAGAGCTTGTTTACTCAGCTACAGAGCGCTGCTCTGTAATTTGCAGGTTAGACCAGCTGAAAAAAAACTTGATCAAAATATCTGAGCCTCTGGAATACAAACTTCAGGATGTTTAGCTGGAGAGAATATTAGTTTATATTATGCATATTATATATATTTGCATTGGATGTCGTTAAATGTGCCTGAGGAAGTGATATGTATGACAACCATGACAAAAGGTATTTTCTGCATAGCTAGAATCAACCCTTTGAACTGCAACTGGAAACAAATAGGAACCCAGTGCGTAAAGAAACTAAGTAAGCATAAGAAACTAAATGAGCATAGATATCACTGACACTATATATTGTGCATTTTAGCTAGTGGGAACAGCCTTATTCTGTGCCAGATAATGTTTGAACAGTTGTTATAGGTAGTCGCAAATACAGTTCTTTGAAATAGATTCATTCATACACTTGAGGCCAGAAGAACACACTGAGATTATCTAGCATAACCTGCTGGATAACAGAAACCCTTTTTGGTTTGATGTAGAATTACAGATAAATGTCGATATACCAAATCTTAACAGCATGCAGGCATTTTTACCCACTGTTTTTCTAGCTCTACAGTTAAACAGTTAAGAGATTTGAAAAGCACACTAACCCACTAAGGATCAAATTCAGATTCAAGACCAGGCTGACTTTACGCAGTGCCACTGTCTTCTATCGTACCTCGAACTAGTGCTCAAGCTGTCTTTTATTCCCCTTTTATGGAGAGCTGAGTGGTTCCAGTGGAATCTGTCAGATTTCAACATTTATTATTCATAAGGCTTGAGGCTGTGTATCACTGTAAAAACAGCCAGCTTAGTGTCCATCCACTTTCTAAATGAAATATCTATGCACCTGTAATCTTATGCCTAATTTGCAAAACCATTTTTACATCCTAAAAGTATTGCTATAGAGCACTTATAATACAGAGTGTATATGCATTGATAATATAATGCTAGCTTATGCCACTTGGGCTTTGATCTCATACTCCACCAACAGAAATTTGTATAGTTGTTTGATAATAGCATGCAGTATCTTATAGCTTAAGAACCAGTCTCATTCAAATTGGACGAGCCTCTAATACCTTTATTCACCCACAGCAGAGCTGTATTTTACTCACATCATCTTGTTGAGGTAGTGTTGGATTCCACCACACAATGGGATGACAGTTTAAGAAAAAAGGAAAGAACTATGTGCTAGAAAATAAAAACAAACACAAATATTTAGGACTTTTTTGGCACTGAGAAAGGGAGAAAAATTCAGTTAATAAAACTTCCTAACAACTACTTATGCAGAAAGTACTTCAGATGATACTAATTTCAGACTCCATTCTGCAAGCAGTTTCATCTACAGAAACCTAACTGAAACAAATACAAGTTTCTAACGTAGCATGACCCACTCGTTTTTTACCTACAAATCTGCATTAAAAATACTGTTAGTTTTTTCAATATGTGTGATTGAAATATATAGACATGACAAAAGACAGTGTGTTTGAAACCCTTTCTGAAACTGCAGAACCTCATATTAAAAGAAGCATAATGTTCACTCCCTATTTCATGACAATGTTTTAGAAGCTGGGCAGATTATAGAGATTTCCTATTTTTTTATGAGTAATGTTAACAAACCTTAGAACAAATCATGATACCTACATTTTAAGTTCTTTTTACTATCAAAATAAATCTCTTGTAAATTCAATAAACTACTGAAATACAGTTTGCCATTCAGTTCTAAAATTTAGCTTTCACCAATAAAACCAATCAATAAGCATGCACAAGGCAGTAAAACTTGGGGTTTTTTTACAGTTTGGGGGTTTATAGTCTTGGGGGTTATACTTCGATTCACTCTAGAATGTGTGATGTGTGCAATTATCCCAAGCGAGGGATAACATTTTGTTTGCCAGGGTTCACCACTGAGTGATTTTAATGTGGCTGATAACAGACAAATTATAATAGCTTGTCAAAAACACATGAACCAAAAATGTCTTACATATTACAATAAATAAGATTAATTAAAAAAAAAAAACACGTCAAAGGAGTGTGCTGCAAATTGCCTAATTCGTGCCGATGCTGGGCTAACTCTTTTGTGGTGTGCAGGTTTAATGCTGATATAACAGATAGGCAACATTATGTTCAGCAGGACCCCACAGCACAGAATTGACTGTTATCTTCACTGATTCTGAAGAATAGCAGAAACTGAGGTTTGTAGAAGCCTGACAAGGTCATTTATCTAACCCTTTTCTGGTTGCAGGACAGAAAAAGACAGCCATATTTTTTTCTTCCTCTTCTCCAGTGAATTTGCTTGTAATGCTTGCTCTCTCATATCACACTCAGCCTTGACAGGAGAATCCAGTGGAGATAACCTCAAATATGCAAAGAGCTGAATTATGATTCTGTCTCTCTGGTTTCTAAAACTCAGCTGTCAGCTTTGATCTTTGACTTTTGAGAGCCTATTCTGCAAAACTGAATGTGTATTCATACATGGCTTGATATGAGAGTATTTGCCGTGATTTCAAATGTAGAAACAAATGTTAATTTTTTAGAATAAGCAAACTACAAGTTCAGGAAGGTGCCATTTTTCAGTTTAACTTTTACTGACCTTTGTATTTTCCATAGAGGATGCCTGGAACAGGTACTCCTTAGCTGCAGTTTCACAAATCCAGACATTCTAAACTCTGAGCTCTGCCAGCTTCAGTCAATCATAAACTTACCCCCACTATGGTGATACTGTGTTACAGCCTAAAAATAGGGCTTACCTTTCAGAAAATGAGATAGCATTAAAGTTATGAAAATTGATAAAACACGTTCCAGACACTAACAACCTGAAATGACAATAACAGGAAGAATCCAGGGATTTGCACACAGACAGGTTTTTCTTTCTTCTTTATAGGAAACTGGAGAAATTTGGTTTTTCTGACGTCCTCTTTGTGTGAAATGAAGAAGGACTATCTAATCTTACTATCCTGCTGGGGAAAAATAGGGACCAATTCCGGGGGACCTTGAAATCCTGTTCAGGAGAGGTCAACCCCCAACTGACAAGACAGGCATTGGATCTCTAAAAAAAATCTTCTCACGAATATTTGAAACTGTCATCAGAAATAAAAATTTAAACAATATAACAAAGCTTTGAAAGGTCTCAATAAGAACTTTCCCCACCCAAATTAGGGTTCACTTAACTTGATGTTGAATTTATAAGTTCTATAAGTTCTCCACATAATTTCCAAAACACTTCATGAAAAACAAATAAAAGGAACTGAGGTTTTAATATAAATATCAAATGGGACAGGAAAGGTCTTAAAAAAATCATGCACCTCCTTTTTTTTTTTTTTAGAAAAGTGCTTGAAAAAAATAATCATCTAAAAGCTATAAATAAACTCATACACACCATGTGCTTCATAAACTGGAATAGGGCCTTATTATGGGAAAACAAGGCCCATACACTAATTTAATCTGATCCCAGATTCCTCCATGACAGAAATCAAATTCATACTACTTTTAGTAGAGAAGAGCACAGAATTTTATTGCTGACAGGGAAAAATGGGGCTTACAGAAACAAAGACAAGAATCAGTCAGTTTGAAAGAGGTTTAGATTTTTTCTTTCCTAACAACGAGAACTGTCACACCACATTCGGAGCACCAGCAAGGTCTTTGGCAGTTGCTATCACCTTATTTTGGCAGCAAGATCTGTTCTAACCAAGTTTAGACAACACTTTGATAGCAACACAAGTGGCTGGTCTACTTTAGAATTCCCAGTGGAGGTGGAGCTGCTCCAGTGTCAGCCTAAAAGTGTAATGGAGAGTTTGCCAAAAAAGGCTAGGTCAGATGCAGTCTTCGGAGGCTGCACATAAACGACGCATGTTGAAATCCTGGCAGTTAACTGCCAGGAAGTTTAAAGCCCAGGGAGAAATAAAAGACAAGTCTCCTGACATAACCACAGGATTTTCGTACTCTAATAGAGCTACAGAAGGAAAACTGATGTTGTTTCATGATGCAGTGCACCAGAAATAATTCAGAGGTCATCGACCACAGACAGAGATAACCAAGCATTTCAGGGTAATTTGAATCTTAGGAAAATATTACAAAGGAAAACAGATCTAAGCAAGCCAACCCAAGCCATCACACAAGAAAAGAGAAAGGTTTAAGGGAAAAAAAAATGTTTCTCTGCATGAAAGTAAACTGATGACCTGATGCCATAGGTATTAAGGTTATTTTTCTTTAGTTTAGTAGTTTTGAGAGAAAATACCACTCCTATCTACACAAATTTTATGCATAACACTTCTGACACATTCCTTGCACTCAGGTAATTTTCTTCACAGAGCATAGGAACTGTGTTTATGTATTCAGAGGTACTAATGGCCTTATTAATTAATAAATATGGGAAGAAATACACAAAGCAATTTCTTTCCACTTTGTTTTTTCCTAACATTTCCCCAGTGTATAATTAGCACAGTTCTCAAAAGTAGAAATTCTACGAAGTTGTTTAAATGCAGTACAGGTCCTCAGGCTTGAGTCTTGCTAAAAGAAAAAAATAGAAGTGAGGAAAAGGTAGAAAAATAATCTTGCATCAGCCTCTTTCTTAGGAAAATTGTCCACTTTACTTCAAGTCAAGAGAGCTAAGGTTACCACCTTCTTTTTCTTGGGCCAAGAGCAGTTTGCTTCAACCTGGACTGGGGAGGTAGAAATAAACAGCAAGCAATATACAGTATCAGTTTACAAAAACTGAATTAATATCTGGTTTAGTAACATAGAACCAAGGCAGCGCATTTTTCATTTACCGTCTGTAGCACAGTGCAACTGATATTTCTTCCTTTGAGAATGAAGTTATTTTCTTCTCACTAATGCTGCTCTTAGCTACCCAGGAATTCACACGTGGAAGGACTGACCAGGAAGCATGTACCTTCCTGTTTCACTGGCTTCTGAACTTCCCCTGCGTTCTCTGTACTGTTAGAGACATCCTTTGTGAAGAGCTGCGTATCTGAGAAATTTGTGCTATATAATAGAGAAGATCAAGAAATTCAAGCCCAACTGGAATCAAAGCACTTAATGTAGTTGATCTTTGCTATGCATGCTGTGTCCCAGAGTCTACTTAATGTCGCATAACATCCGAAATAAAATTAAAATACATATCCTAGAGGCTCAATCACAGCTCTAACTCTCTAGAAATACAGCAGGCAATGGAAGGAAGTTCAAAGACTGTTATACTGTGTATACAAAAGCAATAGGTTTGTATGTATACATGTATACACATTAAAAGAAAAAATGACGTTGAGAAGGCAGCCTTTTTATGGTGGCTGGTGCTGAAATACATGGTATGTTTAAGCATCTCCTGTTAATATAGGTCAAAGGAGGCAGTGAAACTGCAGCATAGAAATATAAGAAGTACAATAGATGTTCCATAAAATGAAACACAAAAATGCGGTTTTATCTAGGGTACAAGATTACACTAGAATTATCTGTGGCTGAATGAAAACTAAAGAATCAAGTTTGTTTTCTCATGAAGGAAAAGAATATTGAAATCTAGAACACAACTAAAAAACTTCAGAAAACACTTAGAAGACTGGCAGATTTAGAATTAAATCTGGGCACATTATTTAGAGTTAGCTCAAGATCTGCTCAGTCCAGAACAAGGCTTCTAGCAGGTGGATGGCAGTCTAATTCAGCAGACATGACCGAAAATTCAAAATACCAGTAAAAAGGACAAGTCAGGTATGAAGCTTACATCCACAGGGTAATAAGGAATAAGCTCAAAATCAAAGTCAAGCAAAATAACACAAGAAGCCTTACATTCTGTGATAGCCAGCATGTCACAAAACATACGTAGAAGGAGAAGTAAATAATCTAATCGCTTATGTCAATTTGCAAGGGTGCAACAGCAGAGAGCACAACATCAAAAAGGAGATGATGCGGGCCTCATTAAGTCTGATTAATTCCTCACAGGAGTTGTACCAGGAGATGAATGGACTGTCAGCGAGAAAGCAAATGGGAAATGTATTGCTTTGTGCACCAGTGTCCAGGTTAAAACTAATGTATTGCCAGAACTGCAGAGTTTCTAATAAAATGCCACTAATAATAGATGGCAAGCAATAGGGCCTAGATCTCACAGTGGTTAGCTTTTCCCATGGACATAATATATTAATTAGGCTATATTTCTATAAATTATAATAGTGTCAAAGGAAAAAAGCCCCAGCTTTTGGATTAAAAGTAACCAATGTCCTTGGACTTACTAAGGAGGCCACAGAGGCAAATGGAAAGCAAAATAATTCTGGTTCTTATGAAGACATCTTCCTAGAGAATATAGAAGTCCTCACAGAGTATAGAAAAGAGCTGGAGAAGTTCAAGCACTTCACATTTCATGCATCTACAAAAGTTCCCCTTGGCCTAACATAGCATGAGAAGAGACCCTGAATGTGTTATTTTGGGAGTTACAGAGCAAAAAGAAGAACCAAAAGAGCAAACGCATTTAAATGTCATAGAAAAAATATTCCTGTTAGGCATGGATTCCAAAGAATTCAGCAAATATTTAAAAAAGGAACATACTCCATTTCCTCAAAGGGAAGGAACACTCAGGGAACATGGCTGATGCCAAAGATTTTTCTTCACTGAAAGCATTCTCAGAATCTTCCAGATACATCTGCAATAGCATATCCCAAAAAGCTTATGTATTTCACTTTTCCTTTGAGAAAATACTAAATCATATCTTTATTTAATCCAATATTCTAATAAAATCTCCAAGTTTTAAACATGCAAGAAAGTGCCTGGTTAATATTGTAATCAATGACTACAAAGTCAATTTTCCATTTCATTATAATTTGGACAGCTCACACACTTCAGAAGACTTCTAATTGCATCACTGATGATGAATTTTGAATGGTCAAAGCATGCATGTGTTGTACACATTTTAGTGCCTTCAAGGCCAACACACTAAACAATTAAAAACTTCCAAATAAATACTCTTGCAAACTTGAAAGCTAAGCCATAAACTACATTACTAAGTTCACTGTTATTACAGCAGATTAATTAATCATGCAATAGAGTTTATGGGTGCACAGACAGACAATGCACCATCTCTGCTAGCAGCAAATATGAAGATCTGAATCTGCAAGAGAACTGATAATATTTCTTCTAAAAGTTGCAGCAAATTTTATAGCAGTTGAGAAAATAAATATAAATGAGAAGAGGCTTCATTATCTATTGTGTTAATTTATACTTCAATCCAAATGTTTTTTACACCTTCCTGCTATCTATTCTTATGTATTAGGTATAAATTAGAATATTAGAGCAGAGGAGACAAGTTTGCAGAGATGGGGATAACTATAGGGAGGATAGTCTCCTTGTGCTAATAATTGTAAAGAATTTTCCTCTTTTACGAGATGAATACAAATTAGACTGTCTGTTTTGGGGCTGTGTGGTGGGGTTTTGGTAGCAGGGAGGGGCTACAGGGGTGGCTCCTGTGAGAAGCTGCCAGAAGCTTCCCTGGCTTCAAGTCGGACCCACCTCTGGCCAAGGCCGAGCCCATCAGCAACGGCGGCAGTGCCTCTGGGATAACAGATTTAAGAAGGGAAACCTGCATCGGGGAAGAGACTGGAATGTGAGAGAAACCCCTACCCAGGCACTGAGGTCAGTGAGAAAGGTGGGGAGAAGGTGGGCCCGAGGAGGGGATGGCCCTGCAGCCCCTGGGGAGAGAGCAGGCTGTCCCCCTGCAGCCATGGAGGGGAGTGGGGGAGCAGGTGCCCACCTGCAGCCCGGGGAGGACCCCACGCCGGAGCAGGTGGGTGCCCCC
>JAVKLA010000010.1:252851-298748 GCA_034782735.1 Sagittarius serpentarius
AAGCCCGCGCTGGAGCAGTCAGTGCCTGAAGGGCTGGAGGCCGTGGGAAGGACCCGCGCTGGAGCAGTTCCTGAAGAACTGTCTCCCGTGAGAGGGACGCCAGGCTGGAGCAGGGGAAGAGTGAGAAGTCCTCCCCCTGAGGAGGAAGGAGCAGCAGAGACAAACTGTGATGAACCGACCACGACCCCCATTCCCCGTCCCCCTGCGCCACTGGCGGGGAGCGGGTAGAGAAAATCGGGAGTAGAGTTGAACCCAGGAAGGAGGGAGGAGTGGGGGAAGGTGTTTTAAGGTTTGGTTTTACTTCTCATTATCTTTGTTTTGATTTTATTGGTAGTAAATTAAATTGATTTTGTTTTTTCCCCAAGTTGAGGTTGGGTTTTGCCTGTGACCATAATTGGTGAGTGATCCCTCCCTGTCCTTGTCTTGACCCATGATCTTTTTGTCGTATTTTCTCCTCTCCATCCCACTGCAAGGGACGAGTGAGTGAGCAGCCTTGTGGTGCTTTGTTGCCAGCTGGGCTTAAACCATGACACTATCAACCAGTGCTAGAGCCTCTCCCCTACATAGAAGACAGCTGTTTTTTCAAGACAGTAGTTTGTGGCATGCTGTTGAATCTCAGAGTGGATTTATGTACATAAAAGTGGATTTATCCTTTGTGCATATTCAAAACTAAAACTCTTCTACTGAGAGGTATCAGCTGATATTTACTGATATCTGGTGATATCTACTGATATCTATCTATTGATATTTAGTAGGTTTTATTCCTATCAGTAGTGACCAAAACTCAATCCTTCTTCACCCTGTTTCTTAATCAACATGATTGCATCTTGTACTCCCATCATTTAAGCCTGCAAAACCCTATCCACGGCAACCAAGTTGCATGAGCTTTGGGGATGAATACTTCATGCTCTAGAACATTATTTTAGGTCTGAATACCACATTAGTACACGTAAGCATTACAAACAATGAAGTTTTTCTATCCAAAATTAAAGAAAATCAAAACTAGTGATGAAATTGTTCACATCACTACGATTCAACATTATTTTTCTAAAAACTTGCAGGGATTTTTTTTTCCTTTTGCTTCTCCCACACCCAAGTAACCAACTGAGGCATCACTCAGGAAATTTGGAACTCAGAGCTCTTTTGGAAATGCCTCTGTTGAGCAGGGACCTAAGCTAGCTGCAAAAACCAATGAAGCTATCCATGAACTACAGATTTTTAATTTTGCTATGAAGAACATCCCAGTCATTCTTAAACATAAAGGGTGGAGACTCAAATTATGTCCAAAGTGGGAGATTAATTCAAATAATTTACTCTTTTTAAGAATCACAATAAAAATTGACAAGTTAACTGGCTGTAAACTTCATTTTGTGCCACATCTTGTTCAGAAATATTCGGTCTAATGCCTCCTTTGTCTCCATCTTCGTCTTTTGCTGAGTCAGTTTGCATACAAACTCGATAAACCAATGAAGTCCCCATATGTTCGAAATTTAGCTGCATGGGACAGGATTTATTGTTGGGAAAGAGCAACTCCCTCTAGTGCCAAAGGAACTTCCTCCTTCACAGCACACTAAATTAACTCCAGTGAAAGTCATTCTTTGCTGATTAATATCGTGTTCTTGTTATAAAGTTGCATTCGGGAGTCTTTTCTTCTGTTACCGGGCTTTGTTGTATCTGCTAATACAAGTGCTAACAGGTAGTAAAATGTAATAGAAAAAAACTTTTCTTTGCTAGCAAATTGGGACACTGTTGTGCATTGATGATTTTTTCTTTGAAACAAATGATGTTAATCACACTGAAAAGCTTTGGTGTGCATACTCAGACCCTAACAGACTGGCACTAAAGCTGGTTAGCTGCCATCTTTGAAAGCTGTTTTAGAACCCCTGGTCTTTCAAAATTTATGGGAAGCGTGTGATTTCCAACTGAACAAAAACATTGAAATCAGTCACAGTTACTCTGGATGCTAAGTTTGTCCTAGGTGTCGGTACTCGGTAGGTTAATATGCATAAGCTCTACCATGGAGTAACAAACCAGAAAGTTGGAACACCCTTATGGAAGTTTTTATACTCTGCAGATAAGATAAATAAAGCCCTATGCCCTTGAGTTACAAACTAGTTGCAGCAGATCAGTTCCATGGGGGACATTCCATGCCGGCTTGGTATGCTGATAACAGGGTTTGGATGCTGCTCGTACTGTTAGACTGCATATACTGTACACAGCTGTTACTGAGATTGTCGTACTCAATGCAGAGGGGTTTTGCACACATTAAGATTGCCCAGCTTGCATTGTTTTCTGATGCAGAGCAATGGAACAGCACGAAGGTAACTGGTAAAGGCAGAAAAACAGCCCACTGCTGGTGAGAAATAAGATTGCATCTCATTAAAGGCGACCAGGGGCGGCAGGAGAGCTGCCTGCCTCCATCACAGAGAGGTGACTAGCCTGCAATGCTAGACCTGCCCTCCATCCTGAAGATACACCAAGCACTATGGGTGGAAAAGAATAGGAAATGGGCTTTATAGAAAAGATTTCACTAGAAACACCTGTTACAATGCTTTAAAACTTAGATAATGATCTGATGTCCAAAAGTATGTGTTTTAAAACCTTTATAGGATAACTTATTATGACTTACTATCTAGAAAAAGAATGAACACAGGAAACAACCAGCAGCTCTGCTGTCTTAAGGTCAGAAGCTGAGGTACAAGCTGCCCCTACTGTAGTGTATGTGATGGCCGCTTACAAAGCAGACAAGCACAGGGCCATATACATGCCCCATGCAGATCCATAGCAGCAAGGTACTTCTCTGTATGTTGCAGCTTGACAGAGTTCTGTACAGCACACAAGCTAAAATAGCACAAAGTCAGCGTGCAGAGAATTAGGATCACTACACTGCAGACAGAAGGGGAGAAGACAGTGGGGCCAAGAAATGATATCTCTATCCCAGTGCAATTATGAATGAAGTACAGTTTGGCTTTCTTATTCCTGTAGCCTATACTTTTTTTCCCCTGGGATCACTGACACCCTATGAGTCCCACATAACAGAATTCCTGCAGACTGTATGGCTTTATGCAACTGATACCCCACAACCTGGCCTTCATCAACAACCAGCTTGGCTTGCTACTCGGCTCAAAGGCTCGCAAACTTCCTTCCTGCTATAAGAAACCACCTATTATGAGAATGTCACCTGAGGTTTAACTAACCAGCCTGACTGCCCAGGTGGAGCCATGGGATAAGGTGATTCTCTTAAGTCTCCCAGGAATCTCTTATGGCAGTGTTTCTATGTCAATTATGTATTTTGTGGCTAATGAAACATTGGCTGGCATAGTTGCTGGAGTTTTTATATTTTGCATGAAGATTTAGCAAGCTGCTTTTTCCTAAATATGATATTAGTTTTGCTTGGCATATAGAGTGTATTTTTAAGATACAACATGTTATAGATATAGATTTTGTTTATCCTACCTGCTTTATTTTTAATATGATCTCACATAAGAGAGTGATTTGCTCCAATTCTACAACAAGGGAATAAGAAGATGTTTTAATTTCCAGTATTAAATAGTTTTGTAATCTGGAATAATTTGCCCTTTGTACACACCTTCCTTATATAAGTGAGTCATGTATTGATTGTTACTTCTTATGGCCCTAGTCCCTAATCCTGCATAACTTTACTCAAATAAACTGGCTGTGCAGCTGCTCAAATGAGTGAAGTTAGACAGGAACAAGTAAATTGCCTTTCTGTGCGGCTGACGCTCAGCAATGCAGGATCGGCACAGGTGCATCCACATAACTAAGAAAAGAGTTATGCATTTGCTGTGCTAAAAGTGAATCTTAGATAAGGCTGCATCATTATAGCTTTTAAAGCTAGTATAGAAAAATATTTCTAGCTTTAGCTGTCAGGAAACAGCAAGAATGAGCTGCTTGGCAAAGGAAGGTGAGCCAACAGGATAAGTCACGATGGCAAGCAGATGGGAGCAATGCCCTTCCTAACAAGGGTGTAGTCCCACACTACCAGAGCAAGAAGAGCAAAGCAGGTCCGGTGACAGTAACCAGGTTCAGCCAAAAGTCCACTGATGGCCAGACAACTCTGCAGACACCTGGCAGGTCCAAGGTCAATCCAGGGAGGCAAGTCAGGAAGGCAAGATCAGGGCTGGCAAGGTACAAGGCCAGGCATCACACACATGCCACGTAGTTCAGGCAGGAACAGACAGCAATGCCTGAGCTGAAATGCAGCTCCTGAGCCAATGGGTGGAGTGTGCATGGATGGAAATGTGCATCCTGGTCCCATTTGAGGTTTCTCACAGCTCTTTCTCATGACCTAGCTGTCTACAGAGCTGTAGGTCCAACCTTCACACAGTTGTACCACACCATAGTTGCCTGTGAACAGAGGCTTTGGCTGCCTTTGGAGTTCCAGAGGAGGCTTACAGATAAAGATGGTTACAGGCTGGTCAAGGCAACTATAGCTTGTGGGCTCAGTGAAGGCCCTGATAGCAGCTTAGTTAAAATATTTTGTAAAAACTTTTTAGCTATTCATTTCCATTAAAAAATGGAGTACCCTTCTCATATATCTTACTCTCCTTGCTACATCAAATATTCACGAGACCATACACATGGAGGCTCTCATTTTGCTTAAAATGAACCAACAGTTACTTTCTGATTTTAGCTTTACATTGACTGTTTCACAGTGAATTTATATTGTTTATTGTTTCACAACGTTTACATTGTGAAAAACACATTCCATGGTTCTCAGTTCAGTTTCTCTTGATAGACAAGACAGTTCACTAATTTGTTCCAAAAAAATGACAATGACATATAATCAAATTTGAATGCAACAAAAAAATCAATTATGGAACTGCATACAATTTCACATAGTCTATGTCAATAAAAGCTATTAAATAGTAACAAACTGACTTTCAGACACAACTACTGAGAGCATCAGCTAAGCGTATCATTGATCTAGCAGGAATTGCTGGGCACAATTATTTCTAAAAATCAGCCAATACATCTTTCTACAATAACTTTATCTGAATGTTTTCTTCAGACTGCATAAGACTGAACATCTGATATATGGAGAGAAATGAAGACATACATATCTAGGTCAACATTCACTATGTTAATAGAACTGCCTTCACTGTCTCAATCCTTATTTTGGAAATCCCAAACTGCACATCCTGTGTTACTAAAAACTTGTAGTGAAAGCACTGGGACTGTCTTTCCAGAAACTTTCAGTCTGGAAATGTAGCTGTGTGTCAGTTAAAATTCATTCTAGATGTAGTAAAAGTCACCAGAGCACAGCAGAGAGAGACTGTAAGTGATCTATCCTGATTCCAGATCATTGGACAGCACATCACATTCCATTATGGATGAGAACTGTGCGGTCACTTAGTTGTGCTTCCCATCATGTGAATGTCAGTTACATCCATGAACTTCTGATTCCATAATTCAACTGACCAGTCAGTCATTTTACATCTTGACCAGCTAGAAATAGTTTTTGCTTCAAGTCCATACAAGTCTTTACTATCAGATCTTTCACTGCAATGATGTATTGGTGCCAAGTGCCCCTTCAGAGTCGCCCAGTGTCAGCATGATGCTAACACAGAGACTGTACCTAACAATCCAAGAAACCAGTAGTAGTAAACAGCAACACTAAGAAAATCCTGACTATGGCTTGCCCAGAGCTTGCAAGCCCACTCAAAACTCTCTTATGATAAAATGTGGAGGCAATGATGCCAGTGAATGTGCAGCAGATCTGCAGTCATCTGTGGCATCACAGTCATAAAAAAAGAGGCACAAACCATTCCACTCCAGTTAAAGCAGAGTTTTCCTAATTGCAGCATTCTATGGGATAATGGTACATGCAGAGAGAGACCTGGTATTCTTTTTGTTCCTAGCTGAGAACAGTTATGTCACATGGACACCAGCCAGTGCAGTTTATCTAAAGATTCAGATTTTAATTTAATTGGGCTTTTTTTTTTCCCCTCAGTAATCCCTTTGCAGTCGAAGGACGGCAGGAAAAAGTTGACACATGATCCAAACCTTTTTTGAGTAATAACTGCCAAAATTTTATGTAGCATTCCACTGAAACAGGGATAAACAGTAAATAATTTCAATCCACTCCTAAGCCTCAGTTATACTCTACACATGCTTGGCAAAAGCCCTGCGTAGCTATAGGAACAGTTCCATGGACTGGGGCTGCACAGTAATGGGAGGCTTATTTTAGGGTTTTGTAAGAGATCCGGTCACTGCACTGTCTGGAAGGCAGAGCAAGCATGGAGCAAGAGTTATCCGCCGAGCAGAACTCAGTGATGAGAGCCGGACATAGCTGCAATAAGCACCAGAGTGGAGGCACTAGTTAGTGGCTAGCAGCTGTAATGGTCACATCAGAGATACTGATCTATGCTTTGCAAATTGAACGCTTTATCAAAGCTGACACTTAAACAGCAGGGAACTAGGCCTGCATTCTTACACCATCACCATTCTCCTAGTTTCCAAAGACAAAGGTCTTTGTTATTGTTTGCTTTGTGGAGGAAAGGTTAGAAAGAAAGCATTCCTGGCATGCCAGCAAAATGGTTCAGTGAGTAAGGTGGGATGAAGACTAGTTCAATTTCAAGAGGGTAAGAATGGAAGATAGAAAAGAAAGGAATGATTTGAGGCCATCTGCACTTCAAAAAGAGGAAAAAAATCCACATATGTAGAGCAAAGCTTTCCTTTATTTTTTCTTTTGTAAGGGATATCTTTTAATACTGTTTATGTATAGGACAGAGTAATGACAAGCAATTCTTCTAAAAATAGTTCTCCACTGCCTAAAGATTTGTCCTGGTTTCGGCTTGCATAGAGTTAATTTTCTTCCTAGTAGCTGGTACAGTGCTGTATTTTGGGTTTAGTGTGAGAATAATGTTGATAACACACTAATGTTTTAGTTGTTGCTAAGTAGCACTTGAGGATTTTTCAGTTTCCCATGCTCTGCCAGCAAGCAGAGGCACAAGAAGCTGGGAGGGAGCATGGCCAGGACAGCTGACCCAAACTAGCCAAAGGGGTATTCCATACCATAGAACATCATGCTCAGTATATAAGCTGGGAGGAGTTGGTCGGGAGGGGTGGATCGCTGCTCAGGCATTGGTCTGCAAGTGGTGAGCAATTGCATTGTGCATCGCTTGTCTTTCTTGGTTTGGGTTTTTTTTGTTATATTCCTTATTATTACATTACTATATTATTATTTTATTATTATATTATTATTTTATCATTTTATTTTACTTCAGTTATTAAAGCATTCTTATCTCAACGCACAAGTTTTACTTTTTTTTTCAATTCTCCTTCCCATCCCACTGGGAAGAGTGAGTGAGTGGCTGTGTGGTGCTTAGTTGCTGGCTGGGGTTAAACTGCAACAGATTGTAGCAAGAAGTACTTACCTGACAGACACCTGTATTTCCCAAAATCAGTTTCGTGTATTGCCCTCAGCCCACATAATTCTGTCTCTGTTTTATATTCACACTCTGTGTTCTGGAATACAAATCTAACAGCAGTAAACTGCTTAGTCAGACATTTGACTTCCTACGCTATGGACTGAGACAGTCATTCAACAAACACTTCAAGCTAGAAAAAGCAGATAAACACAGCTAATTCTCCTATTTGGTTGTCTGCATGGCCTGCACAAATAACAGCTTGTGTGTCAACACAAGGTGGGGTAACAAAGTGCAGAAAGGAGAATGAGCAACTGGGAGAGGATGGCCTTTTTAGCAGAATCTGTAAGATACAGACAGAAAGTCTTTATGAAGCTAAAATGAAACATTTATTTTCCAAATTTCTATTAAGCACCATAATTTGTGCTTGACCTAGGTTCCCAGCTAGATTAAAAATATATTTATCTTGTAAGGCCTGCCAAAATGCAGTATGATCTCCAAGCAAAGCTGCAAACATTCTTTCTTCTTTGAGAACAGAGAGGTGATATATTTGGAAGACTGACTTATTTTGAAGGTGCCTGTCAACCTTCCATGAGGTGAGTAGTTCTCTAAAAATGAGGTGAGTACATTTGCCTCAATGTAAGGAAAAGTAAAACGGCTTTTAACCCTGTTGTGGTTTAACCCCACCCAGCAACTAAGCCCAACACAGCTACTCACTCACTTCCCCCCCATGGGATGGGGGAGAGAATCGAAAGAGTAAGAGTGAGAAAACTCATGGGCTGAGATAGTTCACTGGACTCTAAGATGCAGTAAGGCAAGCAAACCCCATGGCAAGCACAGAAGCCTGCCCATTAATAGCTAAAGAGCAATAACAGCTATAAACTCAATCTAGCACATTCCAATCAAACCTGTCGTTATCTTGAACCCTTCGAGCCCCATGTTGGGCACCAAAAGGACTGTTGTGGTTTAGCCTCAGCCAGCAATTCATTCACTCCCCCCCAGTTTGGTTGGGGAAGAGAATCAGAAGGGCAAAAGTGAGAAAACTCGTGGGATGAGATACAACCGCTTGAGCAAGCAAAGCAGAACAAGGAGTTCATTTACCACTTCCCATGGGCAGGCAGGTTTTCAGCCATCTCCAGGAAAGCAGGGCTCCATCACGCGTAACAGTGACTTGGGAGGACAAAACACCATAAATCTGAACGTCCCCCCTTCCTTCTTCTTCTGGCTTTCTATGCTGAGCATGATGTCATACGGTATGGGGTCAGCTCTGCCAGCTGCGTCCCCTCTCAACTCCTTGTGCCCCCCCAGCCTCCTTGCTGGTGGGGTGGGGTGAGAAGCCGAGAAGGCCTTGGCTCTGTGTAAGCACTGCTCAGCAACAACCAAAACATCTCTGCGTTACCAACACTGTTTCCAGCACAAATCCAAAACACAGCCCCATACTAGCTACTGTGAAGAAAAATAACTCTATCCCAGCCAAAACCAGCACAAACCCTCAAAACACCTTCCTTTCCTCATTAAATTTTTATCCTCAAAAATGCTGAATAGTCTGCCAAAGTAGAGCAGGACTGGGAAGTCTGAAGTGAGAACAAAAAGAGAAACATTTGAATAAAGGTGTGGAGAGCTGACAAAGTAAGCACAGATAAGAGGTAGGAAAACAGGTTATATGAAGAAAGGATGAGGAGGAATAGGGAGTGTAGTTGAAGGGGAGGAAGTCTGAGTGAGAGGGAAGGTAAAATATTTGTGCCTTTTAGCATTTCCTGGCCTTCATGCTCATTTCTTTTTTGAGGACTTTAAAGCTACTCAGCAGTCACTGGGAATAAAAAAACAAGAACTAAAAGCCAAACCTAACTCCTTCCCATTCTGTACATCTTTAAAAAATTCAAAGACTGTGGGACATGAAGAGAGCTTTCTTGATTCTATTATTCAGTTACGTCTATGTTTGTTTAATTTATGCAGAACCTCATCTTCATGTCTGTCTTTAAGATGCTTTAGGAACTGAGGTGTCTTATGAAAATATTTATTATATCTTAGTCTTCTTCCCTTTGAAGTCATCTACTCGGAGAGGCTGAGCTGTGCTACCTAATCCGTATCCGTAGTTAGGCTAAAGAGTTTATACTACTAAAGATGTCACACAGTTTTGCCAGTCCCACACTCACACAACAGCATGTATGTAAAAGAAATTCCTACAAAATCAGCAGAATTTAGAATGACTCAAGATGTGTTTCGAGACCTTAATATGTTTCAGTGCAATAATTACCTAATTATATATAAATCAGATTCCTACTGAGAGAAGGGGCCAAGGGAATCTTAGCAAGTAAGATGTCGCTTATTGATTAACTAGATCATTGTATAGTTCAAGGAAATTGGATTAACAGATGTTGCTCAAATGTTTTTAACTATTGTGTAAAGTAACTGAGATAAGAGATCTTGTGACTCCCTGCAAAGACAGTTCCTGATAAGATTCAGGAACTTACCTAGCGATTTGGATGAGAGCCAAAGACAACGGAGTCTGCACGAAGGCAAGGGGTCAACTAGTGGTGATGAAGAGGAGATGACAGCCTTCATCTTCAGGACCCCCAGAGACCACCACAAGGAGACACTGTGCAAGAGCAGTCGGGAGGAATTTATGGAAATTACTTCCTGGGACTAATTTTAATACGAAGCGGGGATAGGTCATGCATATGTATAAGTGTTTTAGGAAACCTCATGTATATGTAACACTTTGCTGTATATATCCAAGGCAAGTTACCTCGCTAGGTGCGCACGACTTTGGTGGGACTACCCCCCCCCGCCCCGTGCTGCCCAGCACTGAATAAACATACCTACTTTACAGTCTTACAGATTGTGGAGTCCGTTTTCCGCATGTCACTATCTTTTGTACAGAACACTAAGAATAAAATGAAAGGAAACTGAAATTTAATGCTTTTAAATGTATCATAAGACAACCATTTTTTTATAATAATCTATTCAATGAGAAAATCAGCATATTAAATGGAAATTTCCAAGGAGGTAATCAGGACTGTTTTCAGAAATTTGCAGTAAAGCTAGATATTTTATACTATTGTAGCTCTCCTGTATTTTGTAGTTGCCAGATGTTTCTGCTTTGTACAGGACTCTTTGCAGTTGTAGATTAGCACTGACATATCTTATTATCTCTTGGTACTGAGTTTTGAAAGGAGCTTGTCAGGTTTTGATAAATGCTTGGACTTCCGACAAATAGAGAACTTCCTAGAAAAAGAGGAACAGGCATTCTAGCAATATCTAGAACAGTTAAAACAGATCAATAGATTAAGCGGTAAGTGCAGTGAGTGCATATAAGTAGTCTAGAACATACAACTAGAGAATCTCAGAGCTTCATACTGCCCTTATATAAATCGTTTTTGTTCTTCTTTAATGGATGCTTAATCCATGCTGTCTTTTTCATTAGCATGTGTAAAGTCAAATGAAGCACTGAAGAAAAAAATGGATCTACCTTTATTGACATTGGAACAACAAAGCACTTAACTACAGAGGAAAACTGGAAAACAAGAATGGTCATCTCATTGTGTATTACTTTCTCCCCCGTCCAAACTGTATTTTTATTTTCTTTATCAATCTTCGTCTTTTTTTTTTCTCTAATGGAACCATAGGTACCAAACTATCCGCTTTCTGACATGCACTAGGTAAAGTTGATATTGACTTATTCTTTCAGGGTGTTGACAGATGAAAACTGTCAATCTTAGTGGTGGTTTATAAACCCAGATGCCTGCTTCACCTGTCAGAGGAGCTCATACTGCTGCCATAGCAAAGCTGCCATAAGGGAACATGTGCTCCTACCTCAGCTGTTTCCATACAAATCCCAGAATCTGAGGGCCTTAACACCTATAATTCAGGCAAACAGTTGTTTGGCTTGATCTATTAGAACCCATAGCTGTCTGTCACTTCCTTTTGGCTGGTTGCTTTAGAAGGTTCAGGAGAATGGAATATGCACTTGAGTATCTGTGACTTAAATTCATTGGTTATACCTGGACTGTCATGGCTACATTGTGAAGATGTGCTCTTTTACAAAAGAGGCTGCTATTCTAATTTCCCTGAGATTACCTTTCAGATTGCCTTTGCTCCTAACCCATTTTATTAGCAATTAAAGGTAAGATTCCAGACTCTGAACTCAAGCCATTAACATGCAAAAAGTAATTTCTTCTGCCAACCTTGAGAAAAAGATTAAAATCTCCAGCTGAGGCTGGTATAGCCTGCTAGGACGGGAGGATAATATCTTCAATCAGTACAGCTAGATTGCCTGGACAAATCTGTCTGAGTCTGCAGACAAGGCATAAAAGAATGTTTTCGTGTTCTTGCTAACATTAATGGTCTGGTAGCACTTATTTTAACAGTAGAAAAGTTCTTTCTTGCTCTTTCTTCTCCATTGTCTGCAATGTTTTTATTTAAAGGATTGGCCACTTCTTACCTCAAATGCAGCTTAAATTAATCAATACTTTATTAATTGCACTAGCAGCCAAGAGGAGAAACCACAGACTAGGGTGCATTAAACACAGTATAACCAGCTGGTCAAAAGAGGTGATTATCCTGCTGTATTCAGTGTTGGTGCGGCCCCACCTGGAGTACTGTGTGCAGTTCTGGGCCTCACAATTTAATAAGGATGATGTCCTTGAATGCGTCCAGAGGAAGGCAAGAAAGCTGGTGAAAGGGCTGGAAGGCATGTCCTCTGAGGAGCGGCTGAGGACTTTGGGCTTGCCTAGTTTGGAGAGGAGGAGGCTGAGGGGCAACCTCATTGCTCTCTACAGCTTCCTGAGGAGGGGAAGTGGAGAGGGAGGTGCTAAGCTCTTCTCCATGGTATCCAGTGATAGGACACATGGGAATGGTTCAAAGCTGTGCTGGAGGAGGTTTAGACTGGACATTAGGAAGCATTTCCTTAGCAAGAGGGTGGTCAAACACTGGAACAGGCTTCCTAGAGAGGTGGTTAATGCCCCATGCCTGTCAGTATTTAAGAGGCATTTGGAGAATGCCCTTAATAATATGCTTTAACTTGGTCGGCCCTGAATTGGTCAGGCAGTTGGACTAGATGACCAGTGTAGGTTCCTTCCACCTGAAATAGTCTAGTCTATTCTATTCTGATAGGTAAAAGTCTCTATTTAGTACGGGTAGGCCTCCGCAAGGTACTTCTGCAATGTATCTGAGGATTCTTCAAGATGAATATGTGTTTACATTACATTTTGGCTGTTAACAGAGTTTTCGTAAACTTGAACTGTTCAACTAGACTGCAGTTTAGTTCATGGTGAAGATGTATGTTAAAGTTTAGGTTGCAGGCTGCCAGTAAGATAATGACAATTCTGTGTAAAACACAGAAGTACATACAACCTCATAAAATGCTGCAGACTGATGGACCACAGCCTTCTAGACTGCTGAAGAACTGTCAACTTTATGAGAAAATCTGTAGAAATTATCTTGTGTCTGTGTTTCTTATATTTCCCGTTTAGCTTAATAAAGACTATTAGCTTTTCTGTCCAGATCATCAAAATGATTCTGAAGTGCTTACATTAAGGGTATGCTTTTTTGCAGCATTTTTATTCCCCTAATTCATTAAGTATTTGGACTCCAGCCACTTCTTATTCAATTTTATAGGACTACCCCTTCCCCATTCCCTCAGAAGCTAGGCTGGATATTATCAACTCTGGTCTCTGGATGCTTAAGGCAAGTGCAAGCAAAACACTCCCTCACAGAACTCAAACAATAATGAGATGAGAGTTTTCTCCACATTAGGAAATGCTACCAGTGGAAATGAAGATACTAGTGTAAGCAGACTGGATTCAGGCATGTTTTGTTTGATTTGATAGCAAACCAGCAGTGAGGTAAATGAAAACCCCACTTTTAAACAGAAAGAACACCAGGCAGCAGTTCATACTGCTTCAGTTACGACGACCCAAAAGGCAACTGAGCTGGTCCAATTTTTTCTCTCATGTAGTCTCTCACTGAAGGAGCCTTTCAGGAACAGCTAACACCACCAGGCCCATAGCAAGCCACTTGGAAAAGGTACAAGAGAAGGAGTCTGCCACAGCTCTCTGTAATGAAAAGCTCAAAAGGGTATTGTCTTGATACACAGTTTATTTTAATAAAGAGAGGGGGGCACCATCTTTGTGTAGAGACAAGAGCATTGCATTTGAGTGCTTCCAGGTTATTATTAAATACACCATTGATGAAAAAGTTTATCACAGATGACTCAAAACCATCTTTACCAAACCAACAGCTCTTCTGCATTTTTTCCCCTGGAGAAGCATGGGGAGGGAGAACAACATGATTTTGGCTAAAGGCTGAGAGGAAAAGAGTATTTGAAAACACTCATATGTCTCTCATTAAGATCCCTCTGGGCCTGATGTGCTTTATTACTTGATACGTTGGTTCCTCCACATCTGGGTGCTTCACAGACTTACTCCGAAGCTGTTCAGCGCTGCTCTGACACTAGAAGAGAGCAAAAGAGTTTTGTCGTGACATATATGACTGAAATGAGTGGTATTAGTCGAGTAGAAAACGGCGACAGTGAGGATATGGCACAGTGCCTGCGGGAGTGCCAGTTTTGGTCGAAGACTCCCACCGGCCCGTTGCCGTTAGCCTCGCCCTCCACGGCGGGAGCCCTCGACGCCCCGACAAAGCCGGCAAGGGCGAGAGAATGAGCGACGCGGGGCGGAACTACACTTCCCGGCAAGCCGCAGGGGCGGAGGGAGGTGAGAGCGATCCCCTGACGGCGGAGGCGGGGGAGCGTGAGGCGGTCGCCTCAGGGAGCCCATCGCCGCGGCCACTGGCAGGGCGCGGGTGGCGCTGCCATGGCGCTCTCCGCGGCGCCCCTCAAGGTCTGCATCGTGGGCTCGGGGAACTGGTGAGTGCAGCGGCGGCAGTCCCTGAGAGGGCCGACCCTCAGCGGCGGCCGCGGCCTGACCTTCCCTGAGGCGGTGCCTGCCCGGGCCTTGCTGTGGCTTCCCGCGCAGCGCTGTCCTTGCCCCGGCCCGCAGCCGGAGGGTTTCGCGCCGGAGGGTTTCGTTCCCCTCAGGGGTGGCGGCGGTGAGGGCAGCGGCGCCCCGGAGGCGACGGCCCCGGTGCTGGTGGTGAAACACGGTGTCGCCGGCAGCTGCTAGCAGGGCTTGGTCTGTGGGGAGCTTTTGGGCGCCCTTGTGCCGTACGGGTGGGCTTCTCCAGCCCTCGGTTTCCCTCGGAGGCAGAGGTACTGCCGTGAAGTAAACGGAGGAAGAAGCGGCAGAATCGAGCACCCTGTTTTGGCGTGCTTGTAGGCACTCATCTGTTCTGTGAAGAAGTTAGTTTAGGATATTTTTAACCTGGTATTTGTTGTGTGGTTTGTCCAATGTCAGGTGACATAGACATTAAAGATACTGAACATTTTTTTTTTTTCCCAGCAGGTCCTTGCTAACTAAGCGCTGCCTGTAGGGCTTCTGTAACAAGTCCACTTCTCTCCAGAAGTGTTGTTCAGGATGTCCTATGTTAGCTGTTTTCCAAGGTAGTTCAAAGAAGAGCTGTGAGACCCTGGTCATTTGAAATACCTTTTATTTTTCAAACTGATTATGCTGAGGCACGCTGAAGGCTTGAGACAAGGTTTTGTTGCTGCATCTATCGCTAGCTTATTATTAGACTTAAATAAACCTACTGTTGTCCACTGAAAGCAATAGATTTACTAATTTCTCTAAGAGGAGCATCATGTTAATCCTTTGGCTTGCTTGTTCAATTTCTCTACGATTCCTGATCATTGTTTTTACCCTGGATCCCTATTTACGTGAATAAGTTAAGTACAATGTGTTATATAAATGTATCTTCACAGTTTGTCACTATAAATACTAATGCTAAGCATACATTATTTCTGATAACATTCTGGTTTTTAAGAGTAAATTTGAATTCAGAGGACTTTGGTGTAGAGCAAGGTACTGCTGGTTTTTAAACAAAACTTAATAGCCCTTTGTCAAGGTGATCTTGCACTTGTTACTCACGCCCTGCCCCTCTGTGCAATTGGTTTTTGGTGCTGTTTTGCATAGTTAAAAATATCAGCAACTGCCAAGTGTTTTTCTTCATGAAGGCTTGTTGAGGGAATGGTGACATTTCAGTGCAGCATCTCTTGCTTTCATTGCACTAGTTTGTAAGATGAACTGGGAGATACTGTGCGTTGCAATATATGTCAGGTGGAAATTATGTAGTTAGACGTATCAGTCTTTTAGGAGTATTGTTACCATTCTTCCATGCTTGAAATATAGCAAAAAGTTTTACAGGAAGTTTGGCTGCATTTGTACTTGATTCAGTGTGAAACACACTTGCAGAAGCGAAAGGATATGTAGATATTACCTACTAGCAATAACCACGTGCATATATATTTTGTTTTCACCTCACTGGATCAGTTTAATAACAAGTAAAGCTCCTGCCTAACAGGGTGGATATTTGGGTGGCAAAATGCCTGTATCTGTGTTGCTGAGAGAAACAGATAATGCTATTTCCAGGCATCAGCTTTTTTCTTTATTTTGGGGATAAATGTCTTCAAATAACTGATACCTTATTTCATATTTGATAGCAGCGTGGCAATTTTTTTTGTAGCAGGAAAGCAGAAACCAAAGTAATAAAAAATTTTAAATTGCAAATTATTTGAAGTGCAACAGCTCTCTCATCCCCCTTCCTCCCTCCCTCCGAATGTTTCTGAAAACAGTAATTCTTGGAGAGGTGGGTGATTTCTTCCTCAGAGTCCAAGGGATGACAGACACCAAATCCTGACTGCAAAGAGCACTGTGATTCAATAATACATGCAACCATTGAACTAAATAGGACTTAATTTGAATTGTGTACCTGTGTACATTTAAGTGCCTTTTTGGACTGGGGCCTGTGATCCTAAAGTGGAAGCATTTAATGCTCAAAAGCAGGTAAATAGAAAGAAATGGAAGCATTTATATGCTTATCATTAATATTTTGGGGCTATGTATTTTTGAAGCCTGGATTACTGGAGTGTGGACTGGTGTTGCCTAAATTGTAAGCATGTAAGTAGTTGAACTGAGTGGGGTTTGGCATCTTTAGCAGTTCAGAGACTGTGGGGTTTGGGAGTTCTGTGTGAGATGATTCTGTCCCACAAGTGCCAGTAACTGTAGGGACGTCTTTGCCTTCTCACAGCCCTTTAACCTATATCTAGGATAAAAAAAAACCACTAGAGGAGCTTGGCACAACAGTGGCTGTTTAGAAGGGTTGAGCCAATCGCCTTGGATGATAAACTACTTCCAGTCAGACTTGTTTGGTCGGTTTGCCAGAGGGAAGGTCACCTTAACAATGAAGTTGACTTGGGAGGGGTCACTCAACACCTGATGGAAGATCATGAGACTGGACAAATGGCTAGCAAGGCACCGAAGAGCAGGAGCTGTGCATTTTATTGGCCTTGCCCATTTAGGGCTGCTCAGCTGCTGGATAAGTGATTGTATTAGGACCTTTAAGATAGGGGATAAAATAAGCTTTCTTGAATGCGAAGAGAGTACACCTTGGGAATATGCTTTGGAGCCTCAGGATTCAAGGACAGTGCCCAGATTCAGTGAAAGCACTGCAAACGCTGCCTTGGACATGTATTATAGCCTGGTCTTCGGGTAACACTTCCAGGGCAGGTTAAAAAGGTGTACATGGCCAGAATTTATCCCTGTCTGTTTTGCTAGAACCAGTTGTTAATTAATCTGATTGCCCAACTTGAACAGAAACTGTAGAATTTTGGAAAAGATGGGAAGTTACCGGGACAGAGGTGTTCATATGGCTAGTAACTTGCTGTAGAAAAATGCAAGGTAAAACTTGTGGCTTAACTGAGGTGGTTTTACAGGGACAGGTGGTAGAGCTGGAGTTAATGATATTGTTTGTTTGCACTTGCATATTGTGACCTCCACTGATGCTGGTATCAGGGTAAGTTTAGGAGTTTCTGGGGTTTGTGCTTTACTTTCTAAGTGATGAGGGCAAAGCAGACCAACTCTGATACACTGTAACAGTAAAGGGCAGGAGACAAAGAGGGTGGTCTTGCTCATTGAGCATCAAATACAGTTTTTCAGAGGTTTTAAGTAAGTGTATGTGATTGTATTTGGGCATACCTTTGATACTCATTGCAAGGAAGAGGACTGCTGTTTGGCATGCAACTACCTTGTATTACTTGAATAGCATTAACCACGGCTCAGAGCATGTCAGGGTTAAGCTTTAGGAGGGAAACTTTCACTATGGTTTTTCCTGTGTAACTGAGCTACTGCAGGCACCAAGTCTCGCAGCGTAGCTCACACTAGAACTGTTACGGCTAGGAATAAATTGGCAAGAATTCCCTTTCCTTTGCCTTGCGATGTGTCAGGAGTACACAAGATGAGCCAGACATTCCAGTAAATTATTTCAGAGTACACACTGAGGAGTATTAGGGCACAGAAGAGAACATAGGCTTGCTTGTTGAATTCACAGGTGTGAGGAGGTGGTATTTCACCTTGCGTAGAGCTATCTTAGGCTCGCTGTCAGTTGTTTGACCTTGCCTAATTCAGTCCTGCAACAGTTGTTGTGACATAACAGGAAATGAGGAATCAGAGAAGCCCGTCAAGAGAATCTTCCTAGATTCAGGAACTAAGACTAGGCAAATCTTCACATTTTTAATACTACATTCAAAGGCTGAAAAAAAGACAGATAAGGCATTTAAGTGTTAAATAGTAATGGAATTAATGTCTCACTCAAGACTGCTGGCAAACTGTCTGAAAATCCCAGTCGGACAGTTGCTGAATCAGTTATTTCTGTCTTTATCAACCCTAAGCACACAGAATGTGTAGTGAAGTTCAAAACTGAAGACAGTGATTTGCCAGGGTCCAGACTTTGTATATTAATCTGCAGTAGTAAATCTGCGTTTGTTCAAGGAACTCAAAGCACTTTCTGAGGAACACATACGTGTGTTCTGTTGAATGTAATTCGTAGTTTGTGTGGATCTGAAATTTGGGGGTTGAGCTGGTGAATTGTCAGCAGAAACCACTCTGTGTGCATGCAGATCTAGAATATGAG
The DNA here is from genome assembly GCA_034782735.1 of Sagittarius serpentarius. Classification (NCBI taxonomy): domain Eukaryota; kingdom Metazoa; phylum Chordata; class Aves; order Accipitriformes; family Sagittariidae; genus Sagittarius; species Sagittarius serpentarius. Next base: position 271,268 of record JAVKLA010000010.1, read on the forward strand.
CTTTATAAGAGATGGCTGACAGTTGTGGCTTCTGTATCACCTCCAGAACCCAGGGGAATTTGTAGTGTGTGAAGTGCTATTAGAGAAATAAATTACAGTCTTTTAAGACATACAGTTTTATGGTTTAACTGAAGAAGGTTTACTTAGGTTACTATAATTTTTTCTGCCACTACTTAGAAAGTGACCTTAGGCCTACATCTTTAATATAGCACACTGAGTTGTGCCATATTAAAAGCTCTTGGAGCAGAATGAATCTATCTGGTATAGTTGCCAGCTGTGATTTTATTACAAGCAATGTCCATAATAAATTTAGGGGAGTGTGTGAGTATAACTAGATTTGAAAAGTTAAAGTGTTCTTACCTCCTAATAAAGTGTGCAGTTTCCACACACGCACACAGATAAGCCTCAGATTGGTGACTCTGTGTATTCAGTAATTATAAAGCTGTCTTCTTGTCCCAGGAAAGGAAGTTAGGTTAACAGCTTTTATAAAATTGCATCTTTTTCTTCCGTATAGCATTCAGGCTAGGAATGGAAGGGAAAGTTGTGTTTGTTCCTCTTCTTCTATGTAGCTTCAGTAATTCTGATTAATTGCATTGTTGCTTAGAGATTTGAGTAGTAAAATTGATCACCATCCTACAGGTTTCACTGTGTGCTGTTCTTAGGGAGAAAATGAGGCTAACAGTAGTGGAATTGTCTGCCTGGAAATTCAGAGGATGCCGTTGCAACAGTTAAATTCTGTGAGGTTGGCAGCATAACTGTAAAGCTTATAACTTAGGCAAGATACAAATGCTTCTTGGTTTTAAATGCGTATCAGGATAGTACAGCAACTGATGTGTCAGTCATCTTGGCAAAGAAAACTTCCTGTTTCTTAAAGGTGAAAATGATCCATTTTTTAAAATTGAGTATATCACTTTTACCACTGCTTTGAAGATATAATCCATTTGATTTGTGGAAATATAGTAACCTAAACTCTCAGTGGATAGCCAGTAAGCAGTCAAAATAAGTAAGAATGTTTTCAGTGAATGTTTCAGTCCAACCTACTCTAGATATATCTGAGAGAAAGCAGCAGGTGTGAATGACTAGTGTATTTTTCCACTTATTTTAGTAGATCAAAAATGCTAGTTAGTAACTGGTCCAGTAACCTGTGAATTACTGTTTATTTTAAAGACAATCTCTTTCTTCTAGAGCAAAATCATAATTTTTTTAGAATATTTGTTTTCTTTCCTGCAGGGGTTCTGCGGTTGCCAAAATAATAGGCAATAATGTAAAACAATTGCAGAAGTTTGCTTCCATAGTGAAGATGTGGGTCTTTGAGGAGAATGTTAATGGGAGAAAACTGACAGACATCATAAATAACGAACACGAAAATGTAAAATATCTCCCTGGATACAAGCTGCCAGATAATGTGGTAAGGCTCAGAAGCTAAGTTCTAGTTATGGAGCAGAGGGAATATTGCTCATGCTGTGAATGGAGATAGAAATTTGTTTTGTTAACACCTTTAGGGTTTATAATATTTCAGGCTACATGGTATTTTACTGATGGAATCAGAGATCTGAACAAGTAAAATTACACAATGATGCAGGTAGGCAAATCCAATGCACTGTATTCTTTTTTTTTTAACTCTTTTCTTTTTCCAGTCTCATTATTGTCTGTATGTTACTTCAGCTTCTGTATAGGGAAGCAAATGTGAAAATTAGGGCAAGATAACAGCTCTGATCATACCCATTAAAAAAAAATTTAGCCTCAACTTTGGAAGGGAGCTGGCTGGCCACTGAGAATCAAAATGATTTCAAGTACTCTGAAACTCTTAGAAAGTATTACAGGATGAGAACTAGAGTATTTCTCAAGCAAACTGTAAGCTGTTGGCAGTTTATCTGGTTCTCAGTTGCGTTTCGACTATGTGCGGTCAGATCAGCATGTTAGATGTAGCATTGCCAGGGCAGAACAGTGGGACTCCACATCTATTCTGTGTTGGTATAACATGATGGTGGTTGGGCAGGTAGTGACTCTTGCCCCCAAAACATTATAGGAAGAGGCTGCACAAGCTGACAATTCAGTAGAGATTTTGGTCAGGAAAAACAGGAATTGCCATGCATTGCAGTTTTTTCTTTAACAATAATGCTGAAATCCCATTTCCCTAGCCTTCAGCAAGTGTGGTGTTTCTGCTATCCACTACTTGCTCATTCAAGTTTGTTCTCTTTATCAATAGGTCAAGCTTATCGCTCCATTTTAAACCTGAGTGTTATTTTAAGATCGCTATCAAGAGTTAGGAAAAGTGGAGTCTGGCAGGTGACTTCAAAGTACGTCACCTTAAAGGGTAAACAAAACCTATGAGTACAGAGAAAGAGATTATAAACTAGTAGGTGTAAGAGACCTGGAGAAGAAATGTGAGTGTATAAGGAACTAGGTAAAGAAACTACTGTTCTGCATGCAGTCATAGAGTCATAGAATCATAGGATGGTTTGGTTTGGAAGCGACCTTAAAGATCACCTAGGTCTAACCCACTTGCCATGGGCAGGGACACCTTCCACTAGACCAGGTTGCTCAAAGCCCCATCTGACCTGGCCTTGAACACTTCCAGGGCTGGGGTATCCACAACTTCTCTGGGCATCGTGTTCCAGTGCCTCACCACCCTTGCAGTACAGAATTTTTTCCTAATGACTAATGTAAATCTACCCTCTTTCAGTTTAAAACTGTTACCCCTTGTCCTATCACTACACTCCCTGTTAAAGAGTCCCTCTCCATCTTTCCTGTAGGCCCCCTGTAAGTACTGGAAGGCTGCTTTAAGGTCTCCCCAGAGCCTTCTCTTCTCCAGGCTAAATAACCCCAACTCTCTCAGCCTGTCCTCATAGGGGAGGTGCTCCAGCCCCCTGATCATCTTCGTGGCCTCCTCTGGACCCCCTCAAGCAGGCCCATGTCTTTCTTATGCTGAGGCCCCAGAGCTGAATACAGTACTCCAAGTGGTGTCTCACGAGAGCAGAGTAGAGGGGCGGAATCACCTCCCTTGACCTGCTGGCCACACTTCTTTTGGTGCAGCCCAGGATGCGATTGGCTTTCTGGGCTGTGAGTGCATATTGCTGGCTTATATTCAGTTTTTCATCCACTAATACCCCCAAGTCCTTCTCTGCAGGGCTGCTCTCAATCCATTCTCCACCCAGCCTGTATTTGTGTTTGGGATTGCCCTGACCCACATGCAGGGCCTTGCACCTGGCCTTTTTCAACTTCATGAGGTTCGCATGGGCCTGTCTCTCAAGTCTGTCCAGGTCCCTCTGGGTGGCATCCCTTCCCTCCAGCGCGTTGACCACACCACACAGCTTGGTGTCATTGACAAACTTGCTGAGGGTGCACTCAATCCCACTGCCCAGGTCGTCAACAAAGATGTTAAACAGTGCCAGTCCCAGTACCGACCTCTGAGGAATGCCAGTTGTCACTGGTTTCCACTCGGACATGGAGATGTTGACTGCAACTCTTTGAGTGTGACCATTCAGACAATTCCTTATCCACCGAGTGGTCCATCTGTCATATCCATGTCTCCCCAATTTAGAGACAAGGATGTCGTGCGGGACAGTGTCAAATGCTTTGCACAAGTCCAGGTAGATGATGTCCGTTGCTCTTCCTTTATCCACCAACGCTGTAACCCCATCGTAGAAGGCCACCAAATTTGTCAGGCGTGATTTGCCCTTAGTGTAGCCATGCTGGCTGTCACCAATCACCTCCTTATTTTCTATGTGCTTTAGCACAGTTTCTAGGAGGATCCGCTCCATGATAATAATGTGATAATAATTATATATATATAATATATAACATTGTAAAATGATAATAATTTATTAAAAATAGAGATTATTTTGTCAAAGAGAAGGCAGCTTCTTATTTTGTTTTCTTACTCAAAGTACTTGTTTGAATGCTGTGGAACATTTTGAATTTTTGTGGCACTAACCATGCTGGTGGCTGTGTAGATGCCCCTTTCAAGACATAAAATAGCTTTTTTGAAAGCTTAAATTCTTCTGATTTTCTGGGAAGTTTATGTTACTGCTTATTTTCAGCGATGAAGCACAGTGGTTTGTAGCATTCAGTATAAGACCAAAATGTGCTTTTACTTATCAGATAACACTTGTGTGTAGTGTTAATTTTCAGAAGTTACGTGACCTTTCTCTCCCATAACTACACAGGTTGCCGTCCCAAACCTTAATGAAGCTGTACAGGATGCTGACTTGCTGGTTTTTGTCATCCCTCACCAGTTCATTCATAAAGTCTGCGATGAAATCACAGGACGAGTACCCAAGAAAGCGCTTGGTATAACTCTCATAAAGGTATAATAAATACTATGCATTAATAACTGAGAATGTGTCATGATATCTTCTAAAACAAGATGGCTTGATATTTTGATACAAAAGGTCTCTTTGCATTATTCACTTGATTGTTCCATTAAACCTTTATAGATGTAAATTTTGAATTTGTCTTGGTCATTAGTGGATTGTTATGCAGTGTTTTATTTTAGGCTAGTGCTTGCAGGAAGAGGAAAATGAGGCTGTTCACAAGACTTTTAAAAAGAAAGAGGGAGTGAATATGTTTTGCACCACCAAGCTTTCCAGTCTTTTATTTGTTGTTTCCAAACACATCATTAGATGAAGAACAGAGCACAAGCATAATGCTTTGATTGTTAATGCACATCCCACACGCTGAGTTGATCATTTTAAGAGAACTGCTGAGAGAATTTCATGTGACTGAAAGGATAGTGCACTTGGTCTTGTCAAGTATTACGTTGCAACAAGAGAGTCTGTTCAGCACGGTCCAAAAAGACAGTTTGAGTATAGGAAGTAGAAGAGGCCAGAGGTGCAGGAAGTGTTTCACTGGAGTGTTTGTAGTTTTGGTGGCAGGAGAATTTTTAAATGTGAATAAGCTGCTTCGCCTCCCCCCTCCCCTGCCCCGCCCCACCCCGCCCCCATGTGGTTTGTTGTTGCTTTGTACTTAGTTGAGAGTAGGCCATTTTCTCAGTACACATTCCCTTGATCACTGTTATTTCTGGAATATGATACATTTATGGATCTGTCCTCAAAAAGAACAAAACCCCCATCACTACTTACTGCAAGCTTGTCTCTTTAGTTTGGCTAACTAAGTCCATCCAATCTGTATTGTTTTGTCAGTGCTGACCTGATATATTGTTGAGATGTATAAAAAAGTAATGCTTCCCAAGTGCACTTCCTGCGTTTTGTAGAAAAACTTTTCATATTGTAGAAGGATAAAACAAAGCGGTGTTAAAAGAGCTGAATGCATACATCAAAACCACACAACTGTGTCCTAGATGCCCTTAAGTTTATTGCTTTGAAGTTGTCCATTTATACTTCTTTCTTCTGTAAGCTCAAGATAAACTTTATTCCTCTTTAATTTGCTAAATGTGATTTATGTTCTCATGTCCTTAGTGACAGGAATAACTAATGAAATTGGTGGAGTAAATGAGGATTTATGTTAGCATATCTGAAGTCAGAGTCTGGGCCTATATTCCTGTGGGATTACTTCTCTGGGTATTGATTACTGGTGCTTTAATGGAAGGTTGATTAATGGCTATGTTTAAAACAAAAAAGGGGGGGGGGGGATAGTTATCTTTAAAAAAAAAAACCCAACCAAACCCCAACCAAACAAAAAAAAACCCCAGAAAACAAAAAGCCCTTACTTAGTGCGGTCTAAGTAAAATAGTGGCACTTGCCATGCAAAGCAGAGTGGATTACTAGGCAGCTTCCTACTCTCATGTTGTGACACTGCATCAGTAGGCGGTCTTTTGAAAGAAATGGTGAGGCTCCTTAATTTTTTTTCGGAAGAATGCAAAGTACATGTTAGCTTTTATGAAAAAGTGTAACTGCATCATTGTAATTATCATGTAAGAAGAAAGGGCAGAGATTTAACACTACAATGAAACTAAGTAGTAAAGGCAGGAATGCATTCTTTCCTCTACTGCTGCAGCTTATTTATGCATGCTGTTGTCATCTAAGTCATATTTTTAGTGGTCTCATTATGCCTAATACTAATGCTATTAAAGTGGCTTGTATTAACTTTGGCAGTTAAAAGTGCCATTCTGCTCTGAAAAATATCATTAGAGGGATGTCTTGTTTCTGGGCTTTCTAAATTGCTTGGCAAGTTAGCCGTGTGTCATCTTTTAGTCTTTTTTTCTTTTTTTTTTTCTTTTTTTGACAGTCTAATCTTCAAGCAGAGCCTAGTCTGATAATAAAACTGAGTCTTTGGGAAATTGACATTTTTCTGCTGGTTAATCTGCATTCCCATTTAGACATTTGCAGCTGTGTTGCTTTACGTAAGTTCTGATCACTGGTGTCTATGAAAACCTAACAAATCATTGTGTGGGTGTGGGGGAGGAACCGTATACAATTTATGATGTGGTGCAGCAGTGAGCACAGGAAGCAGCGTAGGTGGAAGTTGTTCAAAATACTCTTCAGGCAGCCTCAACATCCATCTCATTTTCATCTACCTATGTACCGGCCCCAGGGATTGCTCTGGCAGGTATGTTAGGTCGCAAGCAATAAGATCACAGAATTGGACTTGCATTGCCTGGGGATTATTGCTGCCCAGTGGAAATTCCCATGTTGGAGCCTTGTTTTTTGGGGGAGGGAGGAGTGTTTGTTTTTTCTCCTGTCATCTGTCATTCAGTATTGGATTTAACTCTACAAGAAACAGGTGCAGTTCTCCTTGACTTTGTCAGAAGTTGCATCTGTTTCATAGTAGAGCTGAATTTGGCACCTAAGCCTCTCTGATCTCCTTTCACTGGGATGAATAATAGCTGTGTTCACATTTTTGGAGTTGTTCGCAGTGTGTGCATGCTTTTTCTGTTTATTAATTGCCTGCTTAGGAGGAGGAGCCTTACAGTCATTTTGTGGGGACATTATTAACACTGTGAGGGAAAAATACAACATGTACGTGTGTGCTTGCTTTCAGATTCTTTCTGTATGGCTCATTAAAGATGAGAAAGCAAAGCTGTGCCTTAAGTGATACAGATTGAAAACTAATGCAGAAATGCAAGCACTAGTGTAATTGCCTGGTGTTCTACAGGCATTTCTGCATGTCTCTTGATTGCACCATGTTATTTAAGGAATAGCACCTCTCATCTGTGGAAATGCAAATTACTGCCTGCCTGAAATGTGACTACTGGCAACATAGAAGTGTGTGTGTGTGTGTGTGTGTGTGTGTATCTGGAAGTAGTAGAGCATCACACTGCCTTTTTGCCTCTAAATCATAATTTGAAGTTACCAATCCTCAAAAGTACCAAATTCCCAACGTTAAAAAATAGTACTGTATAAAAGGTGGTATACTGTGGGAAAGAAAGACCATTTCAGTAGCTTGTCTGCCATGTCCCTGTTCTAAAAACTCAAAAGGAGTCTGCATTTAGCAGGCTAGGAGAAAAGAGTTTTGTGAGAAGAAAGTGGTCTAATTTGGAGTTCTTGGTTCAGGCAATTCTGGGTACCAGACTCTCTTCTCCATTGCAGCATTAATCTCTGGGGTGATCTTTTCTAAAGTCCTATTTCTGACCCTACTTTCACTCTTTGTAAAGAATGCATTATAAATACAGATTAAAAATATCCTTAGAAGTTAAATTATTCTCAGTTGTTCAGCTTTCTACATATCTGTGAACAGCTGTTCCATTTGTAGCAGTATTCAAAATGATTAAACTGTGTTTCTACTAGTAAACTGTTGTTGTTGGTATTATACGTAAGGGAATCTGTCTCTGATATTTCAGTTCAGATACCTCTTCACAAAACAAGTTATTGGGATGCCATTTTGTGAGTTTTGGTACAATTTCAAATCTAAGTGCAGGCCTGATTCACAACTGATGGATTGGTGATGATTCACTGATTTTATTAAGGATACAGTGATAATAAGCAGCTGAGATTCTGAACTAGCAAAGCTGAATATTCAGCGCTTTTTAGAATCAGGTCTTTGACTGAGCATGGAATAAAAACTGTTACCATCATCTAGAGTTTAGTCCTAATTCTTAAGGTGCTATCTCCTATGAAAAGAAGACTGCTTGGAGAGGTCACAGTAGCAGAAGTTTCACCTGTAGCAACACTGTCATCTTTAGTCTTTATCTGAATAGGCCTTGTTGCACTTCCTACACGTGGACAAGACTAATTGTGATGTGCTTTCTCCTGTACTGCATCTAATTAATGACTTTTTAGTAATTCCATTTAATGTTGGCTGCAGGGAATAGATGAAGGCCCGGAGGGACTCAAACTGATCTCAGACATTATTCGAGAGAAGATGGGAATAGACATCAGTGTGCTGATGGGAGCTAACATTGCCAATGAGGTGGCAGCAGAGAAATTCTGTGAAACCACAATAGGTACTGTTCCAAGTAATAAGAATGTTTAAAACATGATCCTGTCCTCACAGTTGCACACCAGATAGTTCAAATTTTATTGGTTTTTTTTTTATCAGAAACTGTTGGGTTCTTCTTATTCTAATGTTGAATTTCCTAGAATGTTTATACTTCAAAAAGTACTAGGACAATACCAGGAATACAGGGAGAAGGAGGAGTGCAATTTTACCTAGTCTCACTAGGGTTGTGACCTTAGCAGCTGAAATACTAAGGATGCTTTTTGTCACCCTCCACATAACAAACTGCTTTATTTTATTACTGTGCTTAAGATTTTTTCTTGGGTCTCCATGGCTTTATATGGATAAATGATTATATATTCTATACGCCAGCTCAGGTGTTATGGTCACAGATGGTACCTTTATGCATGTTTGGGTTGTGGTTTTTTTTTAAGGTATGAATATCTTATTTTAATTTCTCAAAATAATTAGTTGCCCCAAAAGACAGACATGGTTTTAGTTCTGTGTTGATGTTTGCACACCTTTGCAGCACAAAGATGTGCCTAGTCTTGGATTTCACAGTGTCTAGATAGGCATATGTGTGTGTGTATATGCATACAGGTAGTCATAATAGCACAGAGTTCATATTATTTTTTCAGTGTTAGTTTTTATAGTTTTGTGCATTTTCAGCTTTGTAACCTCTCATTAACAGCTTTTGCATTGAACTTATTTTTGAATGGCTGAATTACCTCTTAGCGCTTAGAAACTTTTGCCAGTGCCAGCATGCTCAATTAATAAAACATCCTTGACATGCCTTTATCAGTAGGTATTTTTCTGGAATGCAGGCCTTAAAATAATTGGTAGAATTGCACCTGCTGTATTTTTAATTCACCTTTTTATTATTAACTGTTCTTTTTAAAGAGAATCATCAAAGAAAGAGAGAGTATAGAGCATTAATGGAATCGCTATTTAGAATCTGCTGCTGAGCAGACAGTGAATTATGAAGAAGTCCAGAGTAACTCAGTGCAGAGCTTTTAAGTGCGATGTAGACATGTCCTTAGTCACTTAAAACAGGAGTCTGTTTAGGATGAAGATAGAACAACCTTATCTCTGCTTTTAAGTATTTTGGCTTGCACAGGAAAGGCTAAATAACACCCAAATAAATTATTCATTTTTTAGCCTTCCTTTCTCTTTCTCAACAGGCAGCAAAATCTTGGAAAATGGCCTTCTCTTCAAAGAACTCCTGCAGACTCCAAACTTCCGAATAACTGTAGTAGACGATGCAGATACGGTTGAGCTTTGTGGTGCTCTGAAGGTAAGATTAACAGGCTGCAGCTGGTACACAGATGGAATAGTGATCCTTGCAGAGAAAAGAGGGTATTTTCATTTAAAGAATTAAGTTTATTGTGCTTTATGTAATATATAAAACTGCTACATAACATTTCTGGAAAAAACAGATGGGAAATTAGGGAGCAGCATGTTCTCAGAGTTGGCTTTTAGACCCTTGTCTCACCATCTCCCAAGTTTTCTTTCTACATCTTTCATGTAGCTTACACACAGTCATGAAACAAATGTTGATTTCATCTAACTGGTCAACATATTTCTAAATCTGTCTTAGTTCCCTTTTTCTTTTTGCAACAGTGTACTCGCAGAAAGAAAGGGAGAAAGAGGTTGTCATTAATCCTTTGTGTCTGTTGGCAAAACTATTCCCTTCTTCATGGACTTAGATAATGTGAGCACTTTTATATTTTGTGGACATACACTGCATAACGTTCGTGTGGATAATCACGTACAGAAATGACCTGAATAGGAAAAAAGTTATTTTGGATAGTTACTCATCTGGAATTTTTTTGGTAAAAAAATTGACACTGACAGGAAGCAAAGGCTAGCTGTACTCTTAATGCTGTTTTTTTCAGGTTAATTTACAGGCCATTTGTGAAAGGAATGCATTAGTCACTTGGCACCCTGGCCAATAGTACTGTAGTTCACATTATCTGATACCTATCATGGAAGATAGATGATCTGATGGGTGTAGTGGTTTAGTAGGTAATTTGGCTTACTTTTTTTTATGTTTTGGATAATTATTTTGTGTTGCTTTGTTTTCTCTGTTGAAATTATCTGTAAACTACACCATTCACTTGGAAAGCTACCACACCAATGAATGACGCCTTTAAGCTAAGAAGTTCTGATTCCTGCTTAGCAGGAAGTAGATTGATAGCTATAATAACATAATTTTTGGCACACTGGTTTTCTTGATGATTTTGTCTTGAGATCTGTCATACTGGAAGTCCTGAGAAGGCAGAGGCCATGGGTCTATGCACTGGGCTAATGGGATACACTTTGGTGTAACATGCTTTGGAGTGACTGTATTTATAGCAATTTCTCGAGATTGTAGAGCTCATAATTTGCCTCCACAGCCATTGCTTTAAAATGTTGTGGTGATGTGGGAGGTTAGCAGGAAAGAAATCCCTGTGTATAGACCCATGGAACTAGTTTTACAGATTTATTTTTCTTTGAAATCTGCTCAGCCTGAAATTTTCTAGCTAGCTTAAATTCTTGCTTGATAGAGCACTTCTGTCCCAGGTAATTTTTATTCCAGACAAATCTCATGAAAAGGACACTAGAGATGAGCACACCCATCAAACTGAGCAGCTAGTCAGCAGACACTCAAACTCCACTGTAAAGGTCCAAGTCAGGCAAGATACCAGTATTTCTTTGGAAGTGCAGAAGAATTTAAATAAATTGTTGTTTTTGACCTGGAAAGATACTGAGGTGAAACTTCTGTATTTTCTTTGCAGCTTTATTTTGTTCCTCCCTCCTGCTTCATTATTCATCATACATCCTGCAGGCTGAAGTCTATAGTTACTTTTCTAAGAAGCAGTTTATATTCTGTGTGCTCTGGTCATTTGGTTTTGATTGCAATGTATTTTCTTAACTGAGTTGAGACTTCCAAAGAAATGCATGGTATGAGCTCTAAACAAAAAGCGAATTAAGGATAGATTAACTTGTTTGAAAATACTATGGATTGCTTGCCTGTTTAAAAGGCATGAACGGGTATAAAGTGGCATAGATCAGTCATGCTAATATAGGTGATGTTTTTTAAACATACAACTTTTCCTTAATCTCAAAGAAAATTTTATTAAAATCATATTTTAAAAAGTAATTTTTCATTTAAAACCCTTTCTAGTTTAATCCTAAACTTGTGCTGACAGCATGTAAATAACTTCCTGAGCTGTTTTCAACTTGAACATTGCAAAATTTTATTAATGCATTGGGAACATATATGTCTCTGAAAGAAAATGAAGAAGCTAAAATTAAACAGGTGGGTGTGTTTTTATTGCCTGGGCAAAGCAAAATGCAAAGCTCAGATATGAATAGTGAAATGTAAACTTGAGCTTTTTTTTCTTAGAAATTGTACATTCTTGGTATTAGGAAGATTGTTTGCTAAGGGTGACAACAAGCACTTTGCTTTTTTATGATTAGTCTGATAATCTTTAATAAAAATATGAGAAAGAAGCATCTTTTCATGTGGTTTTTTTTAGGAAAAACTTAAAGTGTAGCTTCTGTCAGCTGGCAGTTACTTTATTAAACTTTGAAAGTTACTTCATGAAAAAGTAGTAAAAATTAGCGTTATTTAACTTACTGGAAGGAGGAAGTTTCAGAAGATGACAGTGTCGTGTTTTGGAAGAGACGGGTATAAAAAGAGAAGTTCTACTCTTTCTATAGCAGTGCCAATTCGAAATGTCAGCAGTGTCACTGCAAACTACATCTTAGAGGACTGAAGTAAGCAGGCACACGTGCTAGTCCAGACTGTCTTTTTGGATGTGGAAATAGTAAAAGCAACTCCTGTATTGGTATTTAAAGGATGAGAAATAGTACACTATGAGAAATAGTATATTTGCCCAGTTTCTGCATTTTTCTATAAATACGAGCTTGGGAAAATGAGACTCTTCTGGTATTTCTGGCGTAATAGGCTAGATCTTGTTAAAAGTCTATACTTACCTTGCTCTTTATTTCTGCAAGCCTTTCTAAGCAGGGAAGATTTTCAATGTGGATGGTTGCCTAAAGGTTGGGAAGAAATACAGAAGGATAACAGAGAGTGCTCTGAGCACAGCTTTCCCTTATAATAATCATAATTTTAGGTTTGAAATTTGTTTTTTGAAGCGCATTTGGATTCAGACTGTAATAATAGGTATTGCAGCTGGGTGATCATGAAAGAACACGTGCTTGATTGCTGTCTATGTACATATACCTATATACATGCATATATATATTGAATATCCATTTCATTTACTGTATTTCTTTTTTGTGACAATGGGCTGATAGAGATGTACTGAAGTATAGAAATCAGTGCAGTGAAACTGCAGTCTTGTGTCAGCCTGGAGACTGGCTGAACAGGCAATGGCAGTCACTTTACAAAATCTGATGATACTGAGGAGGAACAGCTGTCTGCAGTAACTTGTTGGCTGTAAGAACAAGAAGTGCTTGGCATGTTCTTCTCTATCAGGATTTTTTTTCTTTTGAGGACTGAAGCACACTTCACATTTATTTGTTGACCTGTTCTAAGGTTTCAGGTCAGAAATGAACAAACTTCAAATTTATATAGTTCAGTTTCAGGGTGTCCAGTTGGCTTTACAGGCAGCCTGACCCAAGGCCACCTACAAGTTCCAGCTGCCATTTGCCAGACGATGAAGGGGCCTTCCTAGGAAGTGCTTAAAGGTTATGACACCACTGTAAGAGGAGTATGTGCAGCTATGCATAGATATGGATGTGCTCCTGGATGCTGATGGATGTGATATTGCAGAGTAGCACAGACCCCAAGGTTATCACCTCTCAGGTGTCCTCAGAGTCCTTGGTGCCTGTGCCAGTGTGTGGTCTTACAATCAAACAGCACAGATGTGAGGCAAGACTGAGGTGGTGTCTGAACCTAGCAGCATACTTGAGAGGCAACATAAACATTGGTAGCTGCATTCTGGGGTGTAACCTGTACTGGAATCACTTACCCAGTGCAGCAGTGCCAGGGGTGACTGTGAGGGAAGAAGGGAGAATGTGATCTCTGGATATGGCAAAATGGCCATTGTCCAGCTGCCTGATGTATATGTTCAGGGATGTGGAGAGTTAAAAACCTTCAAATTGCAGCAGCCAAGGACCAAGACAGATGTGCCAGTTACTGTAGGAAGGAGAAAAAGCAGCAGCTGTGGTTGCCTTTCAGGTTGTTTCAGGCTCATCTCTAAATCTTGTGGCTCCAGCTTAGCCTCAAGCCAAGAAGTAAGAAGTATAATGATGATTTACTGTTTACCAGGTTATGTAACCCAGCATTATTACTTACAAAGGTGGGCTTTCAAAGTGTGTTTATGGCAGTCACTGTTGGATAGTCAGTCTAGGTACTGTAGAAGATGACTGTGGTAATTACTCTTTCCTGAGATTAAGTGGAAATGAAATCCATTATTTACATTCAAGTTTGCCAGGAGCAAGTAAGCAGTTTATGCTTGACCTCTCTGTCAGTCCTGCTGATACTGTCTTTGATTTGTTGAGTCTTCATTTGACCTCTCTCAGCCATGATGTGAAGCAAGGAGCTTCTCCAAGTTCATGTGTAAGCAGGAGGGAAAGCAGGCTGTGCTGAGCTGTGACACTACCTCAAGGAACTCTGGACATCCCAGGTGAATTAACATTTCTTCTTAGTTCTGTAATGTTCCATTTAATTATGGAGAGGTAATGGTTGCCTCAGAAATGGCCTCTGAAGCTGTCTTCATGAGCACTTCACAAACTTACTGTAAACAGAGTAGGACTGTAAATTGAATATTTCTGAGCACTGACTGTGTAAGAAAACAATCTGTCAGCAAAGTCTGTGGACTTGTTAGCCTTGGTTTCTTCATCATCTATTGACCTTGCATTTGTGACCTCTGGCATGTTTGCAGCAGGTCATGTGCAAGTAAAAGACACTTTTTCTCATTTGGTCTGACACATACTGTGAGCACTGCCTGGCATCAACATTTCTTTTCTGGAGCATAGCTTCACTATCCCAGTGATAAAATAACTGAATCCAGTCCTTGCTCATGTTCTAGAATAACTGGGACTAGGACTAACGCCAGCTTCTGGATACCAGACCAGCTAAAGACTTGCTGGTTAGTGCAAAGTATTTTACTAGCTTAAAACCATATGCAATATAAAAAACACCCAGTCCATCTTGCTTACAGGCTGCGTGCTTTAATGTAAAAACCTGTTAATGCCAAGATGGGGGAAATGTGTTTACTCAAGCATGAAGTGGTTTTGAGAGCTCTGAATCCTTCAGGCCAAGAGGAACATTGTGTTGCAGTCATTTGGAGATTGTTGTGACAGTATTTTTGAACCTTTGGAACAACAGGTTTGTCTGTACACTAAAGCTGTCCTTGCTTATTGGGCTCTCAGACCCCCATGTTGTGTATGCAAATACAGTCAGTCTTTGAGCTCGTGGAAATGTGGGCTCTCTGCTCTTGCACAAACGTATATCCATTGCATTTGCAGGAGCTCTTGTAACTTCAGGTGTAGGCTTTGGCAGTGGCAGTGTTCAGGATCAACCATATCAGATACAGAAAGATGGTTTTGCCAAATAGATATGTGATTCTCCCCCCCGCTGCAGTCTACTTCTCAGAGAATCAATATAGTGCTAGTGCCGTTAGGCTCTTGTGTGTTAATTTGTGTTTCACTTATGCATCTTCCTGAAACAAACTGAGCTTAGTCCCTGCGCCCAGAGATTTCAAGTACCAAGCTGCCTGTTTTGGTCTTGTTTTGGACTGAAAGATGACTCAGTCTCACATTTTGTGAGATTTTTTTTTGTTGTTTTGTTTTTAAAGGAGTGGCTCGTCTTTCAGTAAGCTGTAACTTTCAATGTGGTATAATACAGTTCTCTACGATATATTAGGCACGAGAGAGTTGTCATAGATTCTTCAAGGACTTAAATGAAACCACATGATAGACCTTGTAGATTCATAGTTGTGGCTTGAGGATTATGTAGACCAGGATATAACAATCTGCTAAGTGTGAGTGTGTGTTCTTGAGCATAATCAGTTGTCTTGTTTCCTCATTACTTGCAAACTATGTGTAAGAACATACAGTGGGGATATTGTAGAAATGAGGAGCTTAGTGTTTCAGTTAGACTCACAACTTCCCTTTTTCCATACAGCATTTCCTCAGAAGTAAGTAGTCTTGGCGTGACTTGCTTAAAACAATATTTCTGTTGCTCCGAAGACAAACACTGCAAAAGGTAGAAGTAGACAACAAAATGCCGTAGGCCAAATCACACTGTAAATTATGATCAGGTAGGCTGCTTCAAAATGGAAAGGAAAGTCAAAGCAGGCAAAGTTGGAGGGAAGAGGAAGCTTTAGTATTGGAGTGTTCAAGAAGTACATGGAAAAAGCCCAGAGGTGGTTCAGAAATGTTTGTGTTTTTAGCTGAGTGCTGAACACTTGCAGACTTCACGTATGTGTAAATTCAAACACCTGTTTGGCTTCCTCTTGCTTTGCCACCAAAAGAACAAATATTGGAGGTTGCTCTGGGAGAGGCGTCTGATAAAAACGTACTTTGAATCACCACAACCAAGATTTAAGCCAAGATGATCTAAAGTACCAGCTTTAAAAGTCTGATAATCTTTTGCTGCTTCAGGTCTGATGTTGAGATATCTGCCTGCAATTTTTAAGGTCACCTTTAGACCTCAGCTAGCTGCTCAGAAAGCAATGACTCATCCTCTGACCTCATTTGATTCAGAGTCACTTAGCCATGACTGGCCACACAGCTCTGCAGCTGCCTGCAGTTTTTGGCTCTTGAAGTGCAAACCTGCAGTTAATCAGCTTGTTGCTTTCATTAGCAGCTTCTGACTGTTGCTGTTTCTTCAGCAACAGTTAAAGTTCATTTGGTTGGTTGTTTTCCCTGCATCGGGTGCTGCGTTAGGTGCCATAATGTTGGTTCTCCTGTGGTTTCTGCTGCGGTCACTGCTGCTGTTCTTGCATGCAGAAAGGTGTTGCTACATCTATTGCTTCTTGTTTGCTTTATCAGTATGTCAGAATGCCACCTTTTTTGGAGTGTTTTGGCTTTTGGTATGGTTTTGGGGTTTCTTTTGGTAGGGGCAAACTAACCATGGCTAGTCTCTGACTCCCAGGCCAGAAGATAGCTTTTATAGTCACTTCACTCAAGTGTCTCTCAAGTAATCTCTATGTTTGTAAATGAAACAAGGGACTGTATAGCTGATTGTTCATGAAGAACCAGCACATTCTTTGTAGAAGGCTGTCACCAGGTCTAAGGAAAAAAAAAACACAACATTTTTTGCTTAGGAAAGGTCTTCCTGTGTCATGAACCTTCTGGGAATCCTTGATTAACTATTACTGTTATAGGAACTCTGCATACTTAAAAGGGCTGAATGCTACTAGCTTAAATTTGGTCCCTTAGCATATCAGCGTGAAAGTCAATAAATGTTTCTTAGATTCAGTATTACTTTAATCATAAAGAAAATAAATGGATAAAAGGGCTGTGGGATGTCAGTCTAACTTTACCCCTACCTCAGAGCAGGAACAGCTCAATCTAGATAAAACCTTGTTTGCGTGTAGTGTAACCTGTTTGTTCTTAAAGATAGTCAATAATAATAGCTACACAGCCTCTGGGGCAACTTGTTCCAAAGCTTTAACTATGCTTTTATCCTTGGAAATACTTAGTAAAATAAGACGTTTCATCTTTTTTTTTTTTTTTTTAAAAAAGGTTATCCCATAGACCTCAAAATCCCAGAACCAAAAAGCCAAAAAAACCCAAACCAACAACCTAGTCTTATACTAGTAAAGTGTTTGCAGTTCTTAAGGACATCTGCACTCTGTCTTTTGGTGTCTCCTGGGATTCTATAAGCAATAATTGACTCATTTCCCATTTATTTTTTCTCTTCTCATTAGAATATAGTAGCAGTAGGAGCTGGGTTCTGTGATGGCCTTTGCTGTGGTGACAATACCAAAGCTGCCGTTATTCGCCTTGGCCTAATGGAGATGATTGCCTTTGCCAGAATTTTTTGCAAAGGACAGGTGGCTACTGCCACTTTCCTGGAGAGCTGTGGAGTTGCTGATCTCATCACAACGTGTTATGGTGGCCGGAATCGACGCGTAGCGGAAGCATTCGTTAAAACTGGAAAGGTAACTTATTCACTGGGTGAAATCCATTGTTGCAAGTACTAGTGCTCCTGGTTTGTTGGAGTAATAGTACAGTTATCTGGGACATACTAGCTGTACTGAGCAAGTGCCCTTCTCTTTCCTCTCATTTTTGTGTGTTACAAGGCTAGAATGAGTATAAAGGTGTTAAAAAGGAGGAGTGATTAAAAAAAAAAAAGCTGGAGAGATAAGGTGTTGGGAGATGCAGATTTAAGAAGGAGAATATTTACAAACAAGAATATAGAAGAATATTATATGTGCTCACTCAAGGTCACTTTTGAGAAAGTGACTTTTTTTTTTTTTTCCCCCCATCCAGATGATGTTGTCGGGCTTATGAAAACTTTATCGTAGCTCTCCTTTTCTTCCTTTTTTTTCCCCCTCTGTTGTTTAGTCTATTGAAGAGTTGGAGCAAGAGATGTTGAATGGCCAGAAACTGCAAGGGCCACAGACTTCTGCAGAAGTGTATCGCATCCTCAAGCAGAAAGGAATGCTGAAAAAGTAAGTAAGAACAGATGAAGCACGTTCTGCGTACCCCTTTTTTTATCTCCATAATTCTTTCCGCATATTTGGTGTTGGTATCTTCATGAAGGTAATAACCAAAAAGAAAATCACTATAATAAGAGTAGCTTAATCCCCAGTTAAAATCACAGAGAGAGGTGAATAGAACCTCAAAATACCATTGCTGAAGATAGAGTTAATAGTGTGATGTTAAATTTGTGAATGCCCTTCTGTTTGCAGAATATATTATTGCCTTCTGCTATCACAGAAAAGCACAGCAAGTGTGTTTTAACATGCGAAGAGAACAAAATATGTGAAAATAGAAACTGAGCTTCCTATAGAGACTTGTGAAGACGTTCTACAGCCCATTTCATAGTAGTAAATTCATTACTTATCTCCAAGGAGAGGAGCTTTGCTATTAAGGATCTGTATAGGTGATCATCTGAATAGAGTTGCTGCTTCTATCCACATGGATTCTAGCTTAGATACTGCAGTTCTCTTTACTAATGTGACTTGCAGTTTGGTCTAGGATAAAACCTGCTATTTGTTTGTGTAGGTCAGGGTTTTTTGTGGTATGAAATTAAGCAAGTTGTCCTGGCTTGTTCGTTTTTATTCGTCAGAACATGTATGATTCCTAAAGCCACACACACAGTTGTCTCCTTATGAGATTAAGGGATGCATCTATCTGTTTCTGTTTGTAGAGGGGGCAAAATCAGAAAATAAATGACTGCCAGTCAGAAGACCAAGCCTTGTTACTTTTGTTTTCCAAAGCAGTTTTAAAAGTCTAATTCTAATGTATCAGCTGCGTTAAATTACTTATTTTTTAACATTATCTTTGGATGTAAGACACCTAAGTCTGTCTCTGCAACGTGCAGTAATTAAGCTAACTGCAGAAAAAAATCTAATTAAAATGTTGGCTTCAGTCTTTGCTGTTTATGATTTCCTAAATGAGACAAGATGCTGTGTTTGGGGTTTTTTTTTGTCGCTTGCTTGGTTTTTTCCCTGTTCTATCTTAGAACAAATAGAGCGCATTATAGAAGACTTTGGGTTGTGTTTTTAATGAAAAATATGAAAACAGAGTTGCTAATTTGTTTGCTATACCAACATACATGTGTTAGTTCTTCATAAAAGTTCTCATTCAGCAAGACTTTTGAAAGCAACTTTCAAAGTGTTTTTCAAAAACTCTCTTGCTGCTACTTTAAAACACAAAACACAGTAGAACAGCCCCGGTTTCAAAGTGAAGAGGTGAGAGTCTAGTAAGAGCAAAATTTTGTCCTACAAAAAGAGTCCCAAGGCTACGTAGAAATATGTAAAAGTCAAAGATCAGTAGAAAAGCCTTGGTAGCAGTGTTGATGCCTATTGATATTTGCAGTGCAACTCATTTCTTCATTTCACCGGTTGTAGAACTAGCCCTATTAATATGCTCAGGCTTAAGATGCATTTGGATTTTGCCGGCCCTGAGCCTGCAGTCAGCCTTGATTCTGCTTTCCCAATGTGAAGCGTGGCAGACCTGTGCAGAGCAGAGTAATGTTCTCTGTGATAAACAGCAAGACTTACATATCAAGATGCGGTTTTGTAGTAGTGGTACTTCTTCACTGAGAAGTAACTACCAGTACTATATCTAAAGCTGTGTGAAACTTGCTTTTGCTTCAGAAGGTTCACATGTTTTGTGGCCACCTCTAGTAAAATCTCGCACAGGCAGAACAAATTTTATTTTAGTGCCTACATTTACATTTTTATGGTAAAAGCAAATTCAGGCCCTCCAGCCCAATATATTCTACAAAGTGAGTGGTAAGTGAGGCTTGTTAATAAATGCAAAAGTCTTTGTGTAAATGTTTTTTCTGCGTATTTCCTACTAAAGGCTTTGCAACCTAAACGGTGTAGCATTGGATTTGAAAGAGCAGCTGTGTGGCTATATGCTAATTTTGGTTCCACCAATGAAATAAAAACAAAAATCAAGTCAGTTGGATTGGCCTGAAATAGTTTTTGCTATTGCTGCTATCTTTGTCTTCTTGTCCACAGAAATAAACCAAAAGAAATGGACAAGCATTTTGTAGCAGGACATTAAAATGTTTCAGATGATAAAAATGAAATTCTCCATTTTGAACTGAGCGCTTGTAATAAAAGCCACAGAAGCGAGGGTCTGAATTTACAAGCATGTCCATTCCCCCACTTTTTTTTCCCCAGTAATGCAAAGTATTGCATTCAGCCAAGTACAAATCCTGTATCTGCCCCTGAGAATGCAGTAGTCACCATGCTGTAATGGTACTCCTGAACAGCTCATGGCTTCTCTTGTGACCTCTGGTTCATTTGAGGAGTCTAGTTCAGAGCTACATGGTGACACCAGAATTACTTCAATATAACACATGACAGCAGAGTATATGGGCAAGCATATACGGTGCTCAGTACTGGTTGGGGGTTCTGCTCAGTGCTGCATTTGTGCATTACAGATAAAGCTCTGGAGTGACTGATGGGACCACTTTCCTGAGCAGAAAGTCCTAGTCCAGATGTATTCTGAATCACTCAGAAATCAACTATTTCACCATCTCCAATGCTCCTTATTTTTTATTTCAGTCAAAAAAGCATAGTGTATTTGGTCAAAATTTATCAATGCCACACTGAAATGGCATATTTATTTTGGTGAACAGATAAAATTCACCAGGCTCTCTATGAAAATGGGACTTGTCTGGCTGTCACTGTCCAGGACGGACAGAAAGCAAATAGAAATTTCTGTAAAGCGTCTTGGCTGTAGCAAGCTGGCATATTATAAGAGAAGCCTGAATAATTTGGAGGTTGTTGGAAACATGCCCAATTTAAAAAAGAAAAAAAGAAGAGATAGAATTTAGTGTTTCAAAATCCACGTTTAATTTTGGACTCATAAAAAATTTGACTTTCAATTTCTTCTTGGTTCTCTGTGTCATGTTCTGCAATTGTATTATCAAATTATTCCTCAGAGATAATGTATAACTGATGGGCCAGTCATCCCTTTTAACCATAGATGAATACTGCTCTAAGAATGTCAAGGAAAGATGCGAGTGTTTTTAATTTTTTAATTTTTTAGATCACTTAATGGTTGTGGCATACATGATGAATGTTGCAGGCTCCATTATAGCTAGAGAGGCTTCTGAGAGTGACTCATTTTAGACATGCATGTAGGTTCTGTATTTATCCAGTGCTTTTCAGCCCAGCTTTAGCACTTGACAAATACTAAAAGAAATTGGTTTTTCAATCTCTCTCTTTTCCCTGCCCCTCCTCACCCCACTTTCTTTCTTTCTTTTAAGAAAACGTTACAGAATAAACTTACGCTGCTTTTGCTTTCCCTACCCTGTTTCCTCAGGTTTCCACTATTCACTGCTGTGTATCAAATCTGCTATGAAGGGAAGCCTGTCAGAGAGATGATATCCTGCCTTCAAAGTCATCCAGAGCACATATAAAATCAATCAGGCCATTGTACTAATGCAGCTTTCTACCTTTCAAATTTGTATCTGGGTTCAAGTGGATGTATCATTAAGCTTCATTGAAAGCTGCTCACTAGGCAACAGTGACAACATGAATGTGTCTGAATGGGTCTTGGTTTTTGTTACACAGCCTAGTTTGACATAGCATGCAGTGTTGGGTTGGTGATTGTTGTTTTACTGGCTAAAATACAACTGGTTTAAGATATGCAATGCAAAAGTTGCCCTACATATCTAGTGTATATACACAAGTGTACTTTGCATGTGTTCCTACACCATAAAACACAATGTTTTGTTGTCTCTTGTTAAGGCCTAGTCCCAAATCCACCAGACACTGTGGGAAGAATCCTGCTGGTTTTGATGGAGACTGAATCAAGCCTGTAACCTTGAAATATTAGGAGTCTTTCTATTAGAACTTGGTTTTATTCCATATACACAATGAAACTTTAACATTTTGCATGCTTATGGTTATATTAATTTAAGCAATATTAATGCAAAACAAGTAGTAGCAGCTATTCAGGGGGCTACAGGGATATTTTAATGAACTCTGAATGTTTTGATTTTTGAAAGTCTTTAAAACTGTCAGACTATTTTGAAACCAATTTCTAAGTGAATTTGAAGTTTTTAATTATACTGTTTTAAAGGGAATATGATAGAGGGGGATCATTACCTCCCGCTCTGTTTTTTAATCCTTCCATTTTGGCATTTCTCCATTTCTCCCTTGCTGTTCCCAGGTGTTATGCTCTTCTAGAATCCCATTCCCAAAAACAAGTGGGAGATGTTGACCTGGGGATTCTGAACCCTGGAGCCTAGGGTCCATTTTAGTGTTGTACCTGTGGTCGTTCTTCAGTGGTTTGGTTTGGTGGGTGGGGAAGGATGCTCTTGGGTATCCACTGCTCAAAATTGTCATGCTGTGTTTCTAGCTTAACCATTAGCTACAAAGTGTAGCACTCCAAACAACACTCCAAGGAATGTTTGGGGAACTCCCTGGTAGATCATGCTTGTGTTGTCAAAACAGTTATGTGCCAGTACGCTGACTCCATTCATTTCAGTGCCTGCCAGTGACTGACAGGTCAACTGGACTGTAGTCATGAACCAGCCTCCCCAGAGAAATGATGAACTCTGAAGTTACTCTTTCACTGGACAAAACTTCAACGGGTGCTGGATAAAGTCCGGTATGAACAAGCCCCCCCCCACCCCACCCCCCCAAAGGCATCTGTCTCTTTTATTCCCCAGGTATCTCAGCTTGTTTTTTTCAGGCACCTTTCCTTTATCAGGGAGGTTAATTTTATTTATTATTGGAAAAATTGTGATTTTATGGAGTTTGGGGGTGGGGTTGTCTTGGTTGGGTTCATTGGGTTGTTTTTTTTTAAGAAGGTTAATGCACAAGAAGATAGATAATCGAATCTGTCTTTTTTTTCTTGTATACTAAACTGTAGTTTTTTTGGTAAAATATATGCTGGGTATATAAAGAGTGGACTGATTCTTGCAGCTGGGAGACGAGAGTTAGCACCGAGATTTACAGAACTCAACAAGAATGCCCATCTGCTCTGAATATCCACTCCAAACCTCTAAGCAGTATCAGAACTGTTGTTCACTGTTCTCAGTGATGTTTTTAGACTAGAAATCGTGAGCACAAACCCATCTTGAAGCTTTAAGTTGTCATTCAAAACTTGCTAAAACAAAGGGGCTGCTTGGGAATAACTGTCATACTTACTTAAGTAGCCTGGATTACTCTTGAGAGTTGGGGCAGTTTTGTATAGACAGGAAGATACTTCAGCTCAGAGGTGCCATTTCTTGTGCTCCTGTAATGTTTTGTATTAATTTTTGGAAGATCTCGTGAATGTCAGATACTATGAAAAAAGTAATTTTGCCTTATTTCTGATGTAGTGCTAAATATAACAGATGGCTAGAAGTTAAGTGACGTCAGGTGTTTGTGGCAATTGAGGAAATCACCGGTAGAACTGACTTGGAGTAAGCACTCTGCTTAGACAATTAAAAGGATGTGTTAAGATTGGAAGCACTGTTACACTAACGCACACGTGGAGCATACACTCCTCATTACTGCATAACTTTCAGTGTGTCTGCTTATGCTTTGTGGTGTTTTCTTTAATACCAAGCTGAGTGGCTTTGCCTTTATATGTGTATATATACATATATAAACTTCTTTTTACATGCAGTATGTAGAACAGTAGCATTTTGTAAGATAAATAAAGGGCTATATGAGCTAAATGTGGTAAATTAATATATATTTTAAGATGATTTCTTTATTATTCCAATACTACTACTACCACTGAAACCCCAAAATTGTAATTGTTCTTGTTTTGTACAGAAGCCTATTCTAAGGCAAATCTAGAGAAAAGGTTTTTATGGAATTCTTTCCTCCAGTCTGTAATGATATTCTTGTTCTTTTCAGACAAAAAGTGAAGTTTCAGTAACTAAAATAATTTATTTAAATTTCTATAGATACTTCACCATTTGTATTTGCTTTTCAGCGCTTGAGAACATTCAGCTTGGCACTAGATATTTTTTCCCCCACTAATATTTGCTGCTCATTAAAGACTGTGACATGATACTGGAACTGAATGATTAGAGTCCTGTTCTACAAACACTGTTTTGCCTAGTACTGGGATAGTCTCACTGAAAACCTTTACCTCTTGTAAGGGGTCGTAAATTTGTAACTAATTCTTGATTTATGAACATTAATTACTAAGGAAGGCATTATCTTCTAATGATACATACTCAGCTTGCCCTAGACACGTGTACTGATTTTGTTTAAAGATTGTGAATGTATACCCATTTGAAGAGTTAGTACAAATAAACATTTTTGTCTTGGGAATCACTTTGGTTTCTGTTGTCTCATTTTACATGGCTTGCAATTAATATTTTATTCACTTGATGGAATGTAGGTTTTTATGGATATGGCATGTAATGATAGCAGATATGAGATTTCCGTGCAAGAACTTAAATTTTAAAAAGAGCTGTTTGACATCCAGATGCCAGCATTTTCATTTCTGTCCATTAGTGAAACAATTACGGTGTCTGTGACCTCTGAAACAGGTCCTAGTCTTCAGTTCCTTGAGTTGCCGTGTGAACCACTGGAGGGCACTGGTGGGTAAGTGACCAATTCCCCCTGCCCGCGGTTGCTTTTCTGCCCATTTACTTCTGAATTTCCTTAGGTTCCTGTATGACAGCAGCTGTCTTACACGGTGTTCCTTGTATTTGGAGATGGTTATAGTTCAGCACCAGATGCATGCACTGTAGATCCACTGGAAGTGGGAGAAGGAGCTTGCTGTAAAACGCCCAACACCTTGTTACCTCTGCCCAAGGCTCCGTCTTGCCTGTCACCTAACACCCTCCCAGTACAGGGCAACAGCCACTACCTCAGCTCTTGGACCGTATGGTCTGAGAGCTCTTTCAGCATCACTTGGGTTCCTGTCATGTATGTCCAGCAATGCTTGTTTCTGTTGCATCTGGAAGTCGCAAGAGCCTGGAAAATGATGAGAACACATTGTGCTCAATTTTGTCAGTTTTTACATCAACTGAAGGGGTGTGAGGTGTCACAAATGTTCAACCAGGGAAAGGAAGGTCTACTACTTAATTGTGAGGCACCATACTGTAAAAGAAGTGTGGGTTTTTTGGTGAACAGAATAATGCACTGTCTACCTGAAAGCCTCAAAGCCTTTCATAAAATAAGAGCAATGTCCTACTTCCTCATTTACAGACAGGGATACTGAGACAGGTAAAAGGCACTGCCCAGCAAACCTGTGACTGGATGCATTTTATTCCTAATTTTAAGCCAGAGTTTCAGCCATTAGTTCATTTCTCGTTGTACTTTTAGCTCAAAATTTTATTTAAGGATGCATGAAATCAACTGGTAGAATAAATATCTAGGTATCTAAAACATACCATTTGAAGGTATGTAAGTCTGAGTCAACAGGAAAGTAAAAACCATCACCAGAGAATTAGGATGGATAAGTTTCTTTCACATGAGCGTTATCTTCTGAAAGGGTGGTGCTCGGTGCTTACAGGCTGGGTGTCTTTGATCGTCTGACTATAAATGTCACCCAGGCTGGCCCTGAGATACAGGAAACATGGCAGATGAGAACTTGGTTTCTAATGGCCTGTGCTGATGCTTCTTCATAATGCTCCCAGCCGGGACTTCACTGTAAGGCTAGAGTCGTGTGAATGAAGTACACAGATATCACAGGGGTTGGTTAATGCTGAAATAAAATGTCCCGGAACGCGTAGAGCTTCATATTGTTAGAAAGTGTAAAATTATTTCCCTTCTGCCTGCCTCCTGGCTGCACGGAGTTTTCTCCTGTGATTTGCCATGAACTGACAGAAATCTGAGCACTAAAAGGTAACACTTCTATTTTGAATAATGGATGAGAAGAGCATCTGCCTTCAGTCCCAGCATGTGCAAAGGAGAGGTGTTTGGCATTCAGATTAAATGAAACCTAGTTCTCTTATCAGTCTGTTCTGTCTTGATTTCTGATTCCTGCCAATATGGTTTGGGTAGGGACTTTCAGAAACTCTTCGTCTATCAGCCTAGTCCTGCTCTTATTGAAAGCAATTCCAGAACTGGATTTTGAGGAGAACAGTAGGGTGATGCCCGGCAGAATTGTATCTCTGTCAGAGTTCCCCATGCATAAATTGAATTTACCTTTTTTTTATATTTACCTATTGTCCTGGTTTCAGCTGGGATAGAGTTAATTGTCTTCCTAGTAGCTGGTACAGCGCTGTGTTTTGGGTTTAGTATGAGAAGAATGTTCATAACACCCTGATGTTTTCATTGTTGCTAAGTCGTGTTTAGACTAAGTCCAGAACTTTTCAGCTTCTCATGGCCAGCCAGTAAGAAGGCTGGAGGGGCACAGGAAAGTTGGGAGGGGACAGAGCCAGGACAGCTGACCCAAACTGGCCACAGGGGTATTCCATACCGTGGGACGTCATGCCCAGCTGGCTGTGGGGGTGGTAGGAGCACTGCTCAGGCATCAGTTGCGAGTGGTGAGCAATTGCCTTGTGCATCACTTGTCTTGTGTATTCCAATCCTTTTATTATTATTGTCACTTTATTGTTGTTACTAGTGTCATTGCTAGTTTCTTCCTCTCTGTTCTATTAAACTGTTCTTACCTCAGCCCAGGAGCTTTACTTTATTTTCCGATTCTCTCCCTCATCCCACTGGGTGGGGGGAAGTGAGCGAGCGGCTGCGTGGTGCTGAGTTGCTGGCTGGGCTTAAACCACGACACCTATTACCTACAGTATCTGTTTTAAAGAGATGTTGTGAAGGGTAATTGCAGGGAGCATTGGGAACCATATGTTGATTATTTCAGTAAGTTACTAGAAACAGCATGAACTACTGCTTTTAAATGCATGTCCTTCTTGTAACTCATGCTGAAGGAATTAGTGAGTAATAAATAAAGCACAGCTCTGACTTGTGAGCAGTCTTGATTGTTTAGGTAGGGGTAACTGCCAGAGTCTGGTCGGTATAATCCATATTGCACTCTGTGATGTTAGCGCTGCTTGTTGTCGCTACAGCGTGTGTTTCGTTTTCTTACCTGGATGGGACTCATTTAGTATCTTTCACCTTACAGCTTTTCTTGGTATCTATTCCAGCTTCACTCTCATCTTTATGGAGCTGCACCTGTATGTGCTATTTTGTAGCAAACCTTAAGAAGGGTTCTTTGTGTCAAAAGGTGGGTGGGTGTACATGCACACACGTGCTCATCTATACAGGTAAACCCCTACCTACCTTCTACTGAACGTTTGTGTGCACAAGTAAGCCTTGTAAGGGGCTGTGAATTTTGCACAGGCTTTTAGCGAAGCTGCCGGGAGGACTGATGTTCAGCTGCCTTTGCACCAGCTGTGTCCATCCATGCCTTTAAAGCTGTTTGGCTGTGAATCACAGAATCATAGAATCATAGAACTGCTTAGATTGGAAAAGACCTGTAAGATCATCTAGTCCAATCGTTAGCCTAGCACTGACAAGTCCCCCACTAAACCATGTCCCTAAGCACTACATCTACACGACTTTTAAAAACATCCAGGGAT
>JAVKLA010000010.1:311139-329304 GCA_034782735.1 Sagittarius serpentarius
CGAGAGGCGCGGGGCAGCCCCGCGGCGCCGAGAATGGAGCCGCCGGTGTCGCCGCCTCAGGAGCCGCCGCCGCCGCGCCCTCGCTCCCACACGGTCACCACCACCAGCAGCTCCTTCACCGCCAACCTGTCGGCCAGCTCCAGCACCCTCGCCTACGACAGGGAGTTCCTGCGGACCCTGCCCGGGCTCCTCATGGTGACCGAGATCGTGAGTGACCTGGGCAGGCGGCGGCCATGGAGGAGCCGGGCCGGGGGGTGCGCGGAGGGGCGGGGGCGCGTCGGCCCGGCACAGGGCCCTCAGCCGGTTTTTGGGTCACCGCTGCGGTTTGGAGGCTGGGCGGTTTCCTCTCAGGTCATCACCTGATGCGGCTTCGATGGGTCCGTACCGGCAGGTGAAGCGGAGGGAAGGGCTTGGAAACAAAGACGAAGGCGGGGACACAGACACAGACACACAGACACAGACACAGACACACACACACACACAGCGCTCCCGCCTCGAAACTATCGACAAATGCAAAAGTAATACAGGGCATGTGCAGTCTTTTTAGTCTCCTGCAGCGTTTGCGGTATCATCACCTCTTGTAGCGGAAAAATGTGTTTTGTTAGATCAGGAACGGATTTTTGGAGACTTTTCTTTAACTATGTTGCTTGTGTACGCTTTGTACTTTATAGCGCACAGATAACCGTGACGTGAGAGTTAATTAGGCAACTTCATTTTGTAGGTCAATAAAAAACGTTCCCTTATGCTCTTAGTGATCAGATGTGCAGAGTGGGATACGAACTAACACCTTTTGGCTTTGGTAGCGATTTTATTTTGCGCAGGTACTTTATAAGGTGTAAGTGAATGTACAGATGGCCAGGCACTGTGGGGTTTAGGCACTTGGTGGTAGACAGTGAACACAGTGAACAACACAATCCTGGGATCCCTCTGCAGGCCTGCCTGCTCTGGGTGTGTTAAAGCAATAGATACTCAGCATCTCTGCTTAAAAATAATGTATTTCTTTTAAGTCTGCTCATCTACACTGTTAATAGTTACGGAACATAAAGAGCTGGTTGCTCCAACTAATTTTTTTAATTTCCTGTGTGATGTTTTTGCTTTGATGATGCTGGAAGGACTAATTTAACTGACCAGATTAATTTTCAAGGCTTGAAAACATTGTGCTTCTCCAGAGCAGTGGAAGGACTTCAAACTTAAAATAACCAAGTGAAGCTTCAGCCTGACATGTGGTGTAGGACCTTTGGCAGGAACAGTGCTGTCAGAGAGAGGACGTGCATTGAGATGCCAGCTGCCGTGGCGGCAGGTAGTGGTGAGGGTGTGAAGTCAGAGCCTGCTACCAGCTGGTACCTTGTATGCTGGCATGGTTGGGACTTCTGGCAGTCTTTAGTAGGTAGGTGATTGTAGGCTTGTTTCAGCTGTTAAATACAGGGGATGCTTCACTGTCAGAGTTGTGATAGATCTGTGAATAAAGAAGTCTTAATTTTTTAAAGAAAAGCTGCTTTCTTTTCCACTTTTTTTCAGTTACTAATTGCAACAGAACTATGAACATTTCTTGTGCTTTGTCTGAAGAGTGATCCCACTGTAGGCTGTTAGAGAGGTGCCCAAGGCTTTTCCCAAGCCCTGCTGGAATGTCATACATTCAGCCTGGCTGCGAATACTACAGCAGCTGCACTGACGTTGAGGTACAAGGCCACAGGGCACGGACAGGCTCTTGCTTACTTTTTGTTGGAAGTGTGCTGTCTAGTTTGCGTTGACATGATGATATTTGTGTAGCTTACCCTTCTAAACAGAGTGACGATGGTTTTTAGGGGGACTTTGTTTCCTGTCAGCCATTCTTGACTCCTGGAATAATTATAAAAGAATTCTTCAGCCACCATTTTGAGATGCTTGAGTCCATTAATATTGACATTTAGAGCCAGCTTTGGTTTAAGTTTCATAACTACTTGAGGACATGTTTACCAGCTTCAGAAAGAACCTCAATGCTACTTGGCTTTGTAGGTTAGCATAGAGTTGTGTCTGCACTACAGGCTTCCACGTATGTATTTTTATCTATCAACAGTGTGAAGATGTGCAATTCCTGCCCAGCTCAAAGGAGCCAACAGAAGCCTGTAATGTAGATGAGCTTATGCTGGTATGTGATGATGTATTTGAGAGAATGGAGGGCAGTTTTAATAGGAAATTGAAAGCAGTAAGGCAGGTCCTACAGAAGTAGAGTATTGCTAGAAAGTGCCTTTGGGGAAATACCTCTGGTTCTTAACCCCACTTATTGTAAAGTGGGTAGAGTAGCTGTTCTTCTGTGAAATTAAAGGAAAAGAAAAACATGTTAGTGAATACCCTGATGTGGAATTAACTGAAATAAAGCCAGTTATTAAAATCAAATAAGTGAGTTTATATGTGTGTGTGTGTGTGTGTGTATATATATATTTTCGGCATTGGGTTTTGGTCAAACCTTTTCCACCAGTTCTGTATGTTTTTTTTTTCCTGAGAGAAAATGTGCTTTAAAAGTGTATGACTAGCTTTACACAAGATCTCTATTTCAGAATTGGCTGTGCATATTCAGCAGTGATGGAGTTGTGTACCCTAAATCAGTCAGTTCCTGCCTCTTCTGATCATCCTGTGTATCTATATATAAAAGTTGTGGCTTGCCTTCACAGATTGGCTCTTCAGGATATTTCTGACCCTTTAGTACTGATCCCCCAGCTCACAGCACGATCCTTCTGCTAAGGATTTGCAGACCTGTAAATGGGACAAACTCATATGTGTGTCTGTATTTTAGTCTCAGGAGTTTGTAGCCTGATGATTTTCAGTCGAAGCACCAAGCTCTGAAGTGCAGCAGCTGTGGTAAGAGCACACCTTTGCTTCTGCTGCTCGTGCTCTGGAGACACCTGCGAGGCGGATGGGGAACAGGGCTGTTTTTAGTAAGACCTGTTATCACTGCCGCTACTCATCTGCCAGACCCTAAGTTCATTAGGATACTATGTTAAAGCTAAGCAAGGGCTGTTAAACAACAGTGCTAAGTGTTCTGAGTTTGCACTGTGGGGCTGCATAAATATTTGATTATTGCCGCTGTCAGTCAGCTATGTGCATGCAGCAAGAGGAGTGCAGTCTGTGACTCCTGCCTGTGAAACTGGAGTTCTCTTCTCTGTATAGGCAAAGGGCAGATCTGTGTTATTCTTCAACCAAAGAGAATGGAAAAGCACAAAGTTACCACATAAATTAAATCTTTCAGTCCCTTAAATGAAGGACCTTGATCAGGTTTTGCTCTTACCACCCTAATTTGGGTGCTGTGAAGATGAATTAACTGCTGCATGTATTTCCACGTGCTCTGGTAACCAGCCTACTTCTGCACTGAGGCTGTGGTTTAATGGCACCGTAAATTCATCTTAACGGCTCCTACTAAGAGATTCTTTGCAGTGCTGCAAAACACTGGTCTGCTATTAACTCAGTCTACTGTTTCCAATTTGTTCAAAATGAGTTAGCTTTATAAAGACAGGTTTTATGATGGATCAGGTATTATCTGTCCTTTACATAACTGCTTTAAAGCCAGCATAAATCTGGTATGAGGCTGACTGTGCATATTCAGCAGTAATAGAGTCATGTACCCAAACATGGTTCAGCTTAATTTTGTAATGCAGTTTGGCCTAGCAGTGCACACATCTAGTATGAATGAACACAGAACTGCAGCCTGAAATGCAGGCTAAATTACCTGGTGCTGACAGATTGCCATTGCCTTCTACATCTGCCTCCATGACCGGAGAGCGGGCAAGGTTTCCTGCCACTTACTAGGAAAGAACTAGGGTCCATTTATTTCAGTGCAAAGAGCAAAATAGAAAATGCCACTGGATTTCTGAGAGAGGCCTTTAGGAACTGACATAAAACACAGCTTTGGTGTGTGAAAGCTTATCCAAATTACTTATATACAGAAGTAATGGTGCTTGCTGAACAGGGTAGGGGCTTCTGACTTGGGAGACTTGGATTCACTGGCCTTAGTTGACAATGAATTTATCTGCATCTTGTAACTTCTCTGAATGACTTCTCTGTTCATGGAATATGGATACAAATCTTTGTAAGGTGAAAAGTAGTATACAAGACGTAAGTGGTGTTACATAAACTCTTTAATTCAGATGTCAATCACCTGAGATGACACTGCAGTAAAAATACATCCTATAGAAGATAACTGATACTTATTCCTATAATGGAATATCCCCCCCTGCCCCAAGGATTTATAGTTTCAAAAGAAGCAAGTATAGCAATTTCCAGAGATGTCTTTTGAGTATTTGTTTTCTCTACAGTGATGGCCTAGAAAGACTATATATTTGTCTTCCTGGGAATTTTATGGCCAGGATAAATGATGGCTAGTGATACCTTCTCAGAGCTTTAAATCAGCTTCTCAAGTCAAGCATTATGGATCACTTTGGAGAATTGGAGAGTTTTGTGGTTGCTATGGATGTAGTTATAAAAATATTTGCTTTCTAGCAGGATGACATTGATTCATTCAGATTCTTGCTTCACACCAGTTGTGTACCTAGATACAGTCTCTCATAAAACTTGCCCTACTAATTTTAAGGCTTGTGAAGGCTATTTGTCCTTAACAAAAATGAGTATTACATAGCTTGGAAAGGTTTGGAAGGTTGTTATGCTGCTGCTGCAAAAGAGATCTTGTGATGGCGTAAATTTTAGTAAACTGTAATTACAGTTCCATTTCTTCATGCTATTCTATGCAGATTATTCTTTGAATGAAATGCCCATAATAAGGTAAGTACTTGAAACAGAAGCCTAATAGATTATTTACATTATTGGCACTACATAAAATTATGGTTTGAATTTACATTTCTGGACAATAAAAATAATTTTGATCACTGTTTCATTATTCTTCAAATGTAAGACCTTTGAAGAGTAATTCAGAAAAGAAATCTTGTTGAATTTGTTTATTCTAGTAGAGTGCTGAGCCTCAGAATATTAAATAGACATTGAAAGTTATGTCAGAGTTAAGATATTGAGGTTACCAAAACCAGAACAACTGGACATGTCCAAATGTTTGTTCAATAGGCTTCCCCCCCCTTTTTTTCTTTTCTCTAAGAGATGCACCAAAATCTTCTACAGATATTCAGGTTTTGAATTAAGTTAGCAATAAAATCATAAATATGAAGAAAAATGGAAGTAATACAAGGGGACCATGTACTGTGAAAAAGCTAAAAGACAAAAATTGTACTTAATTTTTTAAAGCTCTCCTTGCATTTAGCTTTTTCTTTTAGTTTTATGTCCTCTCTGACTGCAGTTCAGAGTTTTGTGTATAGATCCCATGGTCCTCCTGCACCGCCAGTACTTGGAATGGCCCTCAGAAACACTGAGGGAATATCATAAAGCCTCTTTCCTCACCTGAGTGTCATCAAGAATTTATCTTCTGTCAGGAACAGTAGAGATTTTTTCTTTTTTCTTCTTATAATGCAGTGTTTACTCCAGTCACAGTGTGTCTGCTTGCATGTAGTTGACAATACCGAGGCATCTTCTGATGTGTTGAACAAGTGCTTTGCCTAGAGGAGGTGTACATAAGCATGCTCTTAAAATGATTCACTTTGAATTACTGAGTGGAAAAAAAAAAAAAAAGTATCCTCTACTTGTCAGTCACTTCATCCAGTAGCTTCATCTTCCTCTGCATGAATAAGAAAGCACATGATATAAAGTCTAAGCTCTCTCCTTTGCTCTTGAGCAGACAAAACTCTCACTGAAGTCAGGTTTCAGTTCTCCCCTTTTTAGGTGCTGTTGTTCCACTACTAACCTTTAGTGTAGTGGATACACACATCTATATGATTTCCATCTTCCTCTACGATCATATCATTGTTTAAAGTTCTGTTTCCTTAAAGGTCTTTGGTTTCCTGGACAAGATTAGGGTGTGTCATGGTTTAACCCCAGCTAGGAACTAAGCACCACGCAGCCGCTTGCTCACTTCCCCCTCTATGTCCCCAGTGGGATGGGGGAGAGAACTGGGAAAGAAAAAAAAGTAAAACTTGTGGGTTGAGATAAGAACAGTTTAACAGAACAGAAAGGAAGAGAATAATAATAAAAAATGACAATAATAATAATAATAATAATAAAATAATTGGAATACACAAAACAAGTGATGCACAATGCAATTGCTCACCACTTGCCAAACGATGCCAAGTTAGCTCCTGAGCAGCACTCCGTGCCCCAGGCCAACTCCCCCCAGTTTATATACTGGGCATGACATCACATGGTATGGAATACCCCTTTGGCCAGATTGGGTCAGCTGTCCTGGGTGTGTGCCCTCCCAACTTCTTGTGCCCCTCCAGCCTTCTTGCTGGCTGGGTATGAGAAGCTGAAAAGTCCTTGGCTTAGTCTAAACATGACTTAGCAACAACTGACAACATCAGGGTGTTATCAACATTCTTCTCATACTAAACCCAAACCATAAACACTATACCAGCTACTAGGAAGACAATTAACTCTATCCCAGCTGAAACCAGGATAGGGTGTTTCCTTGGGAAGAGAGAACTGTTTAGGGAACACACAAGAAAACGGAAGCTTTGTGAAGTGTTGGGTGGAACATGCTCCATGTGCAGATAGAAACAGTATTGGGACTGACATGGTAGGAGGGTGAAAATGCTTCTCAAGATTGAATGCAGGTATTTTACAAAAGGTCAAAAATGCAAAATATTCTCAGTACCTCAAAGTTAAGGTGGAATATGTTTGAAATGTCATTCTGTCTTCAAGAGAAGAATGCTTTAAAGACATACTTAAATATCAGCTTTGTTCTTTTTTTATATATATCTATAAAATTTGTGTATGTATTTATTTTTTAGCTTAGTTTTTCTTTTGAACAAAGTGCATATTGGAACAGCGTGTTATTTCTGCACTTGTTCCAGTTCCACAAAAGCAGTAGAAAGTGTGTCCTTGCAGAGAGGACCAAGCCCTCTTTTCTGGGGTCAAATCACAAATAGATTTTAGCGTCCATTAGACCTTTGGCAAGGTAGTTCTGTTCATGTGGCCTGTGCCAGTTCCTGTGAAAGCTGCTGGCACCGATTCACCTGTCTCTCAAAGGAGCAGGTCAGGTGTAAGACTTGTGAAACTCCAGTGAAGGAGGGACTGAGTAAGGAAAGAATCAAGTCACTGCTTTCAGTGGGAGCTGGATCTGGTCCAAGGAAGGCTTGGTGTTAAGCTTAAGTTAGTGAACTGAAAGAGGCTGGGGTCTTGGTTCCACATTTATTAATACTGGATTCAGGCTTTACCAGATGACTTCGCTACACAGACTTGGATCAGTCCTAGGCATGACTGCATTTTTGCCGAGTTTGAGCACAATACTGAGTGCTTATCCTGTTCGTTTTTGCGAGCTATGGGTGTGCAGATGATGCTGATGCAACCACGAGTTTGCTGAGACAAAAATCTTCAAAGCAAAACAAAAACAGTTTCAACAAATTGATATCGTTAGAGGGGTGCTGTCCCAGCAGTTTGTTCTGGGCAGCCACAATGTTTCTGGTGCAATGAGAGATGCATTAAAATCAGATTTAGCACTGAGGTGAACTAAGTAACTGTGGTAATAATCAGGAAGATGATGTCAGTCTTTGGATATATAATAGTCTAGTTACAAAGAACAAATATATTGAAAAATCCTAGGTAGGACTGGAAAGAGGCCATGTGGGGAAAGCAGCCTCTCTGATCATATTCTGGTAATTGCTGTTTGTGTTTAGCTGATGGCCTGATGTGCGCAACTTGAAAGGAAACCTGTCAAGAACCTCTGCTTCATACCTGAAAACCAGACTGGTTTCTATCATCAGCTTCAAATGTGACTGCTATGTCCAGTCCTGGATTTAAATATATTCAAGGTGACACTGTTTCACATAGAATCCATTTCTTTAGGCTGGAAGCTGTACAGCCACTAAAAGGGTCCCCTTTTTTTTTCCTTATGTGTGCATAGTGATTACATGAAAGAGTCCCTTTAAATATGTATTTTAGCAGCATTTGCTCTCTTCATTCAACAGTAGTGCTATTTCTAAGGCTGTGGCTCCTGCAGCAGGTAATAGCTGAATGTGGCAGCGCAGTTTTGAGAGGAGTATGAGGGAAACATAAGAG
Source organism: Sagittarius serpentarius (assembly GCA_034782735.1). Classification (NCBI taxonomy): domain Eukaryota; kingdom Metazoa; phylum Chordata; class Aves; order Accipitriformes; family Sagittariidae; genus Sagittarius; species Sagittarius serpentarius. The sequence goes on from JAVKLA010000010.1 coordinate 319,225, forward strand.
AAACTTAAAAATGGAGACATGGAGAGTGTTACAGGAAGAAATTAAGCATTGGGGGGCAGGGGAACAGGCAAAAAAACCTCTAACAAAAGGAAAACCTCTGCAATGTGTCTTTAAAATGACACTTCAACTGATAAAATCAGCTGTGGCTGTCTCCAACTGGAGACAGCCACTGTAGGGCAGACTGACAAGGATCAGGTGAGGGGAGGGTGAATCCCTGGTTGGATGCCTGTTACTACTGCTGTAGATTCAAAAGCATAAACAAATGCCTAATTGTCCTCTACAGACTCAGCACAACTGTGATACGTGCTAGGGAGGGTGGTGCTTTTATTCAGTCCTTAGAGGGGAAAAAAACACCCCAAAATGGCAGCATCTGCATTGGTTTGGTTTTAGTTTAATTCCTAAACCGTGATGTACCTTGCTACCTGTAACATCACATGCTGTTTCAAAGAGTTAGCATGTGTATAGGCACATGCAAAACCATAAAAAAAATATTATTATAGCTGAAGGCCTTAGAAATTAAGAAGCATCAGAATTGATGTTCACCCTGGCAGTGTTGGTTTGGTATTGGATTGTGTGCAGGCACTGGAATCCAGTCAAAACCTGCATGATTAAGGTGTTTTTACCAAGAAACTTCTGTCATGGTCATTGCACTGGAGAGTTTTTCTGGGAGTGACTGGGATATTCTGCATACAGCATTGGAGGAAGGCATGTTGTGAGTAAGGAAAGGGATTATTCAAAGAGAAAGGATGGTCTCCTGGCTAATTGCTTCCTTGGAAAATTTTATTTTATCTTCTGCTTGCACCACAGTATTCCTGTGGGATGCTAGATAAGGCAAGTAAGCCTTACACTTCAGTGTGCTTGTTTTTCTCCTTGTTTTGTGAATCCCCATCTTTGGGTCTGAGAAGCAAAAGAAACGATTATTCACAGTTGTAGCTGAAATCAGTAGAAGCTATGTTCTGAAGAGGCAAAATGCAGTACTGTATTAAGTGCTGTGGGAAAAAAGAGTTTTCCAGTGAAATTTGGCAAGAAGTACTTTTGACCTTAATTTTAGTGCACTGTCTGTAAAATAGGGACACCATACTTCTTTATCTCACAGAGATGTGTTTAGTAGTTTACTAATGACCTGTGAGATAATTCAGATAACAAAGTACTTTTAAAGAGCCCAGGCTGATACAGAGCTCTGAGTTGCAAGCAGGGAGCAAGCCTGCAGGCCACACAAGTAAACGAGGAGAAAGGAAAACAGTGGAAGGCATTAGTTCTGAATAAGGCTCTCCCTTTTGTTGCTGCATGCAGGTGGTGTTGTGGAGAAGGGGAAAGTATGTGGTCATGTAATTACAGACTATACTGTAACCTATACTTAACTAATGATAGACTTAAGATGTGTGAAGAACTTCTTTCGGGCAGTGTTGCATACTTAATTGAAAGTATTTCAACATATGTTTGCTCCTGTCTGTCTCTTTTCCACTCTTCTGCCTCTTTGTCCCAAGCTCTAATTTTCCAACTCTTTCAGTTGTGGGTTTTTCATTTTTTTGTCCCTGCATTCCTTCAGGCCTTCTTGCCCAGCAGCTCAGGGCAACTTGCTGAAGGCCTGCTTTGCACGATCTTCATTCCATCTGCTCTTCAGACTTGACACAGGCAATCAACATAGAAGATGCAGCTCCTACCGTAAGAGTTTGACAAAATGGGGTCTTAGGAGAGGAGATATCAGGCAACTGATGTTGGAGATGTGAGGCTTAATATGAGACATCCATCTTTAATGGTTTCATAAAGCTGTAGATGGACAAAACTATAAAAAATACTGTTTTAGAACAGTATTAGAAATACTGATAGTGATTTAGGAGGTTATTGGTGAATATTGTCAGATGTTTGCTTCTTGCATTGCAGAAGGTGCTTTCTTTTAAATAAACAAATGCTTTTGGCTGAGCCATAGGCATAGAGCAGGTTGGACAGACTTGTGTTTTGTCAGACCTACCACAGTCTTGTGATGACCTCAATGAAAGATTTTTAGAAAAAGGCTGAAAAGTTCTTCAGTATAGGAAATTTGAGATGCATGGAAAAGTAGGATCTCTATGGGGATTTCTGATTGATATTTCAAAGCCTCGCTGGGTGCATAAGCCATGTTCATTGGACTGTGCAATACAGTTACAACAGTTATTTACTATTGCGGCTTGCCAGTTGACCTCCAAGATGAAAATATTTCTCCTTCCCTGTGGTGTTACTAAGATATAGTACAGCGCAAATGAATACATTATTAGTGGTTTTTTTTCTTCTCCTAATGCGGAGGTATTTAGCTAATGACAGAGTCTGGATGCCAAATAAAATATGTACTGGACAGAAAGACAGTTGTCATTAGGAAACTACTATATTTAGTTTCGGAAAACCATAATTGTTATTTTACTCTTTTGAGTAGATTCTTGCATTAATGGGACTTAACTTTAAAAGGCAGTGTGCAAGAGGAACGTAATGACCTACTTGAAGAGATGGCTTCTCTTGTGGTGTTTTCTGTTTGAATTATGTCCTCCATGTGAAGATGTATAAAACCAGTTTTGAACATATGACACAGGACTATAGAACTATAACTGAATGATGAGACTTACCAAGAGTGGAATAATGATAAACAATTTTTTATGTTATTATTTACATCTTCATTGTTCCATTTGGTATATTTAAATAATTTTCCCTGTTTATCTTCTCAGCAAAAAGGTTAGGAATCTTAACCAGGAGAATAAGGTTTCCAAACATTTTGTTCAAACTTGGGATTTCTTTCTAGACTTTGGCAATCATGAAATGTGACCAGACACTTGTACAAAGAACTTGACATTCTCTTTATGCAGTAACAGAGAACTATCTAGCAAATGTTTACCTGAAGTAAGCAAGTCAAGATAATGTGCTAAAGGTGAGATGGGGTGTCTTCGAAAGTGTTTTACCAGGTCAAGTTAAAATTAAAATTAAACTGAGTACACAGCAATAAATGAGATGGAATTCTTTAAGCTTGGTTACATCTAATTTTCACTTTCTTACTAAGCTGAACAGTGGAATGCTAGCCTCAGAAAAAAAACAAAACCCAAACCAACCCACCCCAAACTGTCTGAAATAATTTGCACATTAAAAACTGAGCTTTATTTCAAAATGCCTCTTCAATTTAGGTCCCAGTTTAAAAAAAATGGTGGAGAAGCGCATTTTAAAAGAACACTTAATTTTCACGTGTGTTGGTTGCTGTTTCTGTAAGATTACATAGACAATGTACACAAACAAGATGACCCTGAGAAGAGGTGCAGATAGAGTCCAGATGAATTGATGGGAACAAAATCAGATTAAGATCTAATGTACACAAACTATCTTTATGAAGAGAAGGTTATAATGAATCGGTTCTTGATGCTGTTAAAACCTGTTGAAAATTTCCCATTGACTTCAGTCATCCCAACATACCCATACATGAAATGAAAAGAACTTGAAAGCCTACCTACCCCGAAGGCTATACACACTAATTAGCGCTTATATTATTTGTTGGGCTCTTAAAGATCAGCAGCTCCTTTCTGAGAGTTTCCTATACACTTGTTAGCATTTGGTAAAGGGGCAGCTCTATTGTTCCTTCTGTTCAGCAAAGAAAAGTGTATGCCCAGAAACTTTCCCCACTTCTTTCTTTTGCCAGCTCCATGGAGTAGTCTAATAAAAGAGATCACCTCCCTTAAGACCTTTCCCGTCCAATATCCCTGTGCAGAACACTTGCTGTCAAATTAGGTTGAGATTAGGAGGAGCCTAATTAACACTTTTTACCTTTTTTGTGTTGACCTACTGTGCTAAAATTGACTTTGGAAAAATGAAAGGTACAGTTAACCCACTTGTTACCAAGATTTTCCCCAAAATTCCTACAAAGCACTGTCATGCTACCAGTTTGTTTACCTTGTTTCGTATGCACAGTTTCTTTGGCTTGAACAGAGTAGCTGATAGATGGGAAAAGGGGAAGCTATGCAGATCCATTCCTTGGACATGCCCTTTTATAACCCAAATGTCTAATTTACATATTTATTTAAAGCTCACTATAGTCATGTAGCCCACAGTACAAGGAGATACCTTTTTTGTGATGAAGCATTGGTCATTTTGTACATCCACATTACCGTAACTTCATGATACTATTAAATCCTAGGTGTCAAAACAACTCAACATCACAAATGTCAATCTAAACATGTTTCTTCAGTCCAACAAATGAGTGTGTCCCATAGCTTTCCTGCCTTATCACGGGATTATCAAATGACACATGCCTTCTCCTATATCAAAGGCAAATAGCTATGCATGCTGTGTTCTTCCTTTTCCCTTTGTGTGAACTAGCAAAACTCGCAGCTAGTGATGTCTTTCAGTGCCCTAATTGCTTTCTGCTTTCTTGGGTTTATTTGCTAAGACCTGTAATATTGTCGGCAGTAGGAGATTACATTACGTGCCTCTGTGTTTGTGCACAGTTCATGATAAAGGGCCAAGTTTTCAATGTGTGTGGATTTGAGCATTTTGATATAGCAATAGTTGGTAGCTAGAAGAAAGGAGTACCTGCGAAATACTACTTCTGTAGTCAGGTTTCTTTTTTTTTTTAGTTCTCTAAAAAATTTTCCCTCTTTGATTTGAATTTTCCCTCTAATTTGAAACTAGTAATATCGTGCTTTGGGGGGAAGACATACTAAATATCTCTGACTGCACACAGACTTTTTTTAAACAAAACGCCACTACAGGCTTATGGCTTTCCCTTCCCCCCTCAGTGGGAAAACAGGAACTTCTGAGCGGGAGGTAAATAGCTGAAATACTCAACAAAGAGTATTTGAACAAAGACTGGTAACACCTCTTTATTGTATCTACAGTATTGTCATTCTAGGGAAGAAACTACTGGGCAGAAGAAAGCTGTGATCCAAGTCTGAGGAAAGAGAAAGGGGAAAAGGTGTGGAGGTTAGCTAAGTAAATATAATTTAGTTGGTTGTGTATATTGGAGATGGTATAATATAAACAGAACTACTGGAACAGGCTTGGGTTTTTCAGAAGAACCACTGGGGTGGGAAGGGAGCCTGCTGCTAACACAGAGCATACTCTCAGGCTGTAACCTCTCAGGTCCTTGGATTATGTTGCCTTACCTAGAGCTCTCCTTCTTACAGCTTTGGTGTGTGTGCTGCATCACTTGCTGCTAATAAATTGCAGGTCAGATGCAGATAGCCTTTGACAAGTTTGGCTGCTGCATTTTTGGATATAGGTACTGCCAGCTGCCTGGGGAGTGCCTTTCTGCTATGAGGTGTAATTGTTCTAAACACTTCTCTTTCAGGCATGGAAGATCCACTAATCCACTAATCCCTGTAGTTTGCAGCAGTTCTGACATCTGTGAACTGTACCAGAAAATCAGGTTTAGAGAGAGAAATGGAATTGAGTGTGCTTGAAAACCCCAAATCTATTAGCTGTATTGTGGGGACAGTGAAGCCTAAGTGCATGCAGTGAGACCAGCAGCCAAGAAGGACTTGTTCCTGCTTGTTTCTTGACTTTTCTGTGTTTATGTATTACAGGATGCAAATACAGAAGTTCTGATTTCAGGCTGGTGCCTCTTAAATGCAGACAGCTGAAAAGTTCTCCATGCCTTGCTGTTCATTGCAGTTCACAGTTTATAGTATATGGTGATACCTCAAACCAGTGATTTGTCTGCCTCTGGCACACTGGGCAGTGGAGCGCAGTAATTCAGGAGGAGCTTTGTATGCAGTCACCCTTTCAGGGCAGCAGCCTCTGGCAGAAAAGCAGAGCAGACATCTGAGGGACATTAAATAATTTCTGCTCACTTATTTAAATCTGAATAAGCTAATGTCTTCAGGCTCTGAGTTTTTTTTTTTCTTGATTCTCTCCTTGCAGGAGAAAGCTGACATTTGTAGTCAGTTATTCTGTTCTTTGTTTACATAAGGCCCATTGAAGCAGTTGGAGAACATTATACCCTGCCTCAGACACAGGCATATATACTTAATTTATGACTTTGGTAGTTTGAATTTCAAGTGTCAGGTATCCCACAGAGCTTTTTACTTTTTTCTCTTATGCTGCATGCACCACTTGAGTATAGAGAGCAGACAGGCTGTGTGAAGTCCTTCAGGCTTGTGGACTTTTTTTCTTCAGAACCTTAAAAATGGAGTTTTGGAGCACGGTAACAAGGTTTTCTCTAAAAGCATGACTGATCTGTGGTGTCTTTTTACGTTTGTCCAATTAGTTTTTTTCCTTTGGCATTGATATTTTCACTTGCATGTAATTCTTCATGTTAAAGTTGTTCTTGTACCCTAAACGTCTCTGCAAACATTGTGGGACAGTGGTAAAAACTCTTACATAGGTCTGTATTGAAAACTTAATTCTGGGTTTGCCCTGTTCCTGATTCTTTCAAAGTTCAGTTCTTTCAACTCTTTCTACTACTACCATGAAAAGAAAAAAGAGAAAGGAAAAAAAAAAAAAAAGGAGGGGAAAAAAAAAAGCATAGCTTGTTGTCAGAAGCAGTGGTAGTATTTGTGATTACCTCTTGTTCCATTGTGTCTTGTCAACAATTTTAAATATAAATCTTGGTACAAAGTTATTGTTGATATATCGGTGACAGATGGAGATTTCAGAAAAGGACATGCCCGGAAACTCACTTCAGACAAATTCAGATGAGAAGTGGAGCTGAGATTTTTCAACAATGAGAGTAACAGACATTATGGCAGCTTATTTAGAGACAAGATGAATCTTATCATTGCAATGTTTATGCCAAGACGTCATCTCTTTCCAAAAAGCATGTTGTAGGTTGAAATCTATACTGTTGCCCACATGGCCAAAATGGTCCTTTCTGCTGTGAAGTCTGTGTACACAAATGCCTCCAGAAAAGCTTATGCAAATGTTAAATATTTATAAGCATGCTGTTCTTCTATGTTGTTAACCCAAAACGTATTCAGGAAGGAAAAGAATTTTGCCATAGAAAGAAGGAGATTTTTCAGTGAGGTATTTCTACATGTGGGTCAGTCCACATGTGAATCCTTTGTAAATCATTTGTAAAATCCTTGATCTTTACCTGAAAACATGGGTAATGGTTCCTGGAGCTGGACTTACATATTTGGGATTTGATATAGAAATAGTCAAGAGGTACAATAAGCTTCTAAATAGGCAGATGACAACAGATCTGGATGCAGACTTACTTTGTCCTGTCTTCTGTTTGTCAGGCAAGGGGAACTGTTTCAGCTTTTGGTGACTAAAGGATTTTGTCTCACAGCAAGAAAAAATTCTGTATTGTACAACACCAATTTCTGGGGTGTTCAGCTGGAAATTAGAAGATACTTTCATTCTAAAAAAAATAAAAAAATTTTTTTTGAATGAGCAGTTAACATTTTCCTCATGTTTAAATGGATGTAGAATGCAGCAATAGGCTTTCTTAGATACTCTCTTTGATTTTTCCATTGCATCATATCTGCCTTTACGACTGTGTATCTTAACTATAGGGCAAAATAAAAGTTATTCCCAAAGAAGTAATAAACTTTCTATTTTAATGTAACAGCTAAGATTTGTGAAACAATGCTGTGCGTCCGCTAATTATAGGCAGATCTATTTGCATGGCCTAACAGGAAGATAGAGATGTAAAAATAGCAACAAAGAGCCAGTGACATTATTAATAAAGCAGCTGTATACAGCATTGTTCTCTTGAAGAACGTAGACACCATTTAAACAAAGTGGACTACATAAATAAGCAGTCATAATTCATAAGTAAGCATTGTTAGGAATTCTCTTTTAAAAATAGTTCCCCTTATTAATGTACAAAAGATGGCAGAATGACTTTCTTTGTGGGGGTGTGTATTTTACATGGACACATGCACCAAATGTTAAAAGTAACTTAAACAAATCATTGCCATTTATTGAGAAGCTGGTATTTTTCTACCCTCAGGAACTGTATTCCTTCAGGGAAGACATGAGAAAGGAAGATAGGGTGCTATAAAACCTCTTCCAAAGGAAGAGTTTGTATGTAAATAAAAGAGGCAAGATCAAGGCAGAAGAGCACTTTTCACTTATGTAAATTTATTCAAACAAAGAAGCAAACCCTTCCTACCATCATGTTCCATTAAGAAACAATGGTAGTTGTAGTAATGAAAATAATAATAAACAGCCACATTGGGGAAGACACATTCAGACAGACACATATGACCCTGTATCTTTTGAACTCGGAATGTACTTCTGAGCTTTTCCAGTTTAAATAGTGAAAGAAAAAGTAAAAAGAGATTACTAACAGTTAGAGATTACTGAAGCTAATAGTCTTTTTTTCTAATTTTCTGTGCAAGGGAAATAATTTCCTCACAATGCACATCTGGAAAGTATCAAAACAAACATGTATTTAGCATATGCAGCAGGTTAAACCTGTACACTCACAGTTTGTATGTGTGCTTTATAAAGGAGAAATCTTATTCAGAGCACAAGGGCTATACGGTGGTCTTTACCTTCAGAAACACATCTCTCTTACTTGACTTGAAGCCTGTGGCCCTTGTCAGAAAAACTCCCATATGTTGTGAACCATTCGTTACATTTGTGCAAGCAAAAGGTAGTATGTTAAGTTTGTCATCTGCCCCACCCAAGAATTGCCCCTCAAAACCCCTAAACTGGGAGGGGGCAGACCCTATCCCACAGTTAAACTGCAGCTGCACTCCTGAAACTCTTTCTGTCTTGAGAAGAGTGATGAAGTTCATCAATTGAAATTCTTGTTAAATGTGACAAAACTTATTTCTTTGCCCAAATCTTGGCTTCAAGTCTCAAAATAAGATATAAAAAAGCGTGCCAGTATGGGTTTCCTTTTTTTTTTTTTTTTTTTTTTTAATTTAAATTGCCACAAGGAAGCACTGCAAGCCCTTTTAAGTCCTTTCACCAGCTAGTTAATGTTCCCTACTAATATGAGCTCTCAAATCTGCACATAATTTTGTAGTATGAAGATCTTCTAAAATTGAAATCAATGAAATCATATGGCATTGTATGAATTTGATGATAGGATTCATCACAAATCAACTCAGTGAATTACCCCTGCATCTCATGTGGGTCATATAGGATGTATTTTTGCTTCGCTACTGCCTGCAGAGGGACAGGACTGTTCAGAGGACAAACTTGTGAATGTTACTTCTTGAAGCAATCAGCTACAACTTTTACTCAGAGCTCCAAAATGCATTAATAATTGCATGTTAAATACAAAACATTTAACCTTGTAGTTTTGCTTATCTTTATGGTTTATAGTCAGGCTTTTGAAAAGAAAAAATGATCAGAGTATGGTATTTATTTACTAGTTTTAAATCTGAAGGTGTTGGTAGCCCCCCCCAACCACCTCTAGAGGTTGCACAAAAGCAACCGCTAGGAAACAAAGAAATATGTATCCTGTGCCACGTGTGTCTCTGTAAGACTATTTTGCTTTGTAATTGTCTGCTTTAAAATTCATACTTGAAACCAACATTAAGTGAAAGGTTACTTTCCTCAGAAAGTAAGTGAAAAGGCAGATTATTTTGTGTTCAGATCTAATATACTATACATTTTCAGCAAAGCATGGCAGGAATTCCAGCGAGTAATTCCCAGCTCCATGATACCACAGTGTTTGTTGTAGCAGTACCACTTCTCCCAGCTCTGTCAGGAAACTGTGGAGACAGTGAATTTGAAATTAGCAGTATTGCTATGTAAGCGAAATTGTAAATACAAAAAAATAGTAATTCGTAGCCTTTCATTCCTCAAGCAAGATAAGACGTACTTGCAAAAGGCAGGAGTCATTGCCTGATGTACTTACAGAGGTGGGAGTTATTGTTTAAAGGCTAAGCAGTAGATAACAGGAAGCCTAGCGACAGATAAGCCTGAAGTTACTGTCTAAGTAAGGAGGACTTGTGGGCTTGAGCTGGTCAGAAATAATTAATGGTTGATAAAGGAACTTCCATAATGACTGAGCATGTGTGAAGTTGGAATTAATCAAGCGGTCACTGTGAGGAAGACTTTGGACTGCCACTAGAGACCCTCAAAAGACCACAGACTCATTTTATTAAGCATGTGTAATGAAGATGCATATATTATAATTAGTTCCAGGAAATAGAATGAATATGC
>JAVKLA010000010.1:329404-352390 GCA_034782735.1 Sagittarius serpentarius
ACCACATAGCTATGATACGAAGATTATATACTATCAGGTGTATCAGTTTGTGTTAGATAATACAAGGTATCTATTTCTAATGTGCTGAGAAGTTCAGCAAAACTTATAGAATACAGAGCTATAGTTTGTCTTTATTTAGCCTAGTTGGAAGTAGGAGGGCCAGAAGATACTGGAAGAGGAAAATACACAAAACTGAGAAATTACCTGAGATTTTTCTGAAAACAAGAGTCAGAAGCCAGCTTGGACATAAAAAAAAAAAGTTTTCCTTACACAAATATGTAACTTGCTATTAATAATGCCCACTTACATTATAAAATTTAGATATTTTTTATGTTAATAGTAAGCAGATAAAAGATACTGCGATGATGTTTCTCTTTCACTGAACTCTGTTCTTGCAGAGGTTTTCATCTGCAAATGGCCCAGGTTTTCTTTAGAATTTATTCTTGCAGTTTAAGTATACCCAGTGGAGTTTCCTCCCCAACAGGCTGACTCACTGTCACAGTATCATAGAATAATTCAGACTGGAAGAGACCCCACAGTAAGTTCACAATCTTAAAGATACAATTTTAAGTGTTGAGTTTATATATTTATGTCACATTGTATATAGTAAAAGGCTTTCTACTGCTGTTATATGTGACCTTTATATGTTTTCTTAGCAGTTAATGATTCTTTATTTACCTACTGTTCTTTAGATGTGAAGTCAAAAAAAATTATGGTTTATGTCAGGTAGCTTTCTTAAACTGCTGTAAGTCTCACCCTATGTCCAACAATCAGTAGGAAATTACTAAAACTTTTTGTTAGTTACCTTAAAAGTAGATACTACCAAGAAAGAGATGTTAACTTTTAATTTTGTTTATATTTATTGCACAAACATACAATATTCCCAACTGTAATGGAACTGTTTTGTAACCGAAACTGTAAATACAAAAAAAGGAATTCACAGCTTTGCATTCCTCAAGCAATATAAGATGTACTTGCAAAAAAACCAGGAGTCACTGTCTGATGTACTTACAGGGATGGGAGTCATTGTTTAAAGGCTAAAGAGTAGATAACAGGAGGCCTAGCTAAGGAGAACTTGTGACCCTGAGTTGGTCAGAACTAATTAATGGTTGCTAAAGGGACTTCAATAAGGACTAAGCATGCATAAAGTTGGAATTAATCAAGCGGACACTGTGAGGAAGACTATGGACTGCCACTAAAGACCCCCAAAAGATCATAGGCTCATTTTATTAAGCATGTGTAATGAAGATGCATATATTATAATTAGTTCCAGGAAATAGAATGAATATGCATGATTATACTGAGAATTGTAATGCATATGTAAATAACTGATCTATATAATCACATACTGTTTTAAGTTTTGGTACGCACACTAGGAGGAATTATCCCCCATGCATCTAGCGCTGCAATAAAGAATGCCTGCCTTCCAAAACTTAAAGACAAGTCTTAGGGGGTTCTTTCATGACCGACTTTTACAGTAACAGCTACACAACAGCAAGGTGTTTCTTTTTGGGAAATGCTAGGTGGTGGGAATAATCCCTGCCACTGCCAGGCCTTGCTGAAGTGGAAGGAAAAGGGAGCAGCAGCATTCCTTTTATTCACATCTCTTGTGATTGCTAGATAAGAGGCCAGGTGGTCTTGCATTGAGGTCACATTTAGAGATTAAGCACTGTGGAGGTCATTGCCTTCCAACTGTTTCACCAGGTGCCCTTCTGGGGAGTAAGTACTTTTTAGGACAGGCTGTTTGTCTTCGGTGCTGTTTTGTACCACCCCTCTATTTTTACCTTAAACTGTGGCCCTGATGGAGCTGCTGATAGCAGTAACTGGTGCGTTCCTGGTCAGCTGCAGCAGCTCTGAGGCTGGTTGCAGGTCTTTCTCCTGTCTGACCTGGGACAGACCCATCGCACTGTGTTCTGCGTAAAGGTACTTTCATCAGATAATAGAACACCTTGAGCAAACATGAGGCTGTGTCTTCTGCTGTGGCTATGTAGATAAAATGATAGCTAGCACTGCGTTAGCAAGGGCATATAAGTTAATATATGCGTAGTGCACAGTAACCTATATAAATGTCTCTGTGTGTGCAGATCCTCAGGCAAAACACGAGCATTAAGTTAGAATTTACAGGCATCAGTAAACAGTACTGTGTTCCTGAATGCAGCCCTCAAAAACCTTAAAGCATTTGATGTGGAAAGTGCCTTGGGACAAGGACCAATCTTTATGCTTTGTACACATTTTAATGACCTATTAATGATCAACCACTGGTCTGCTGCGAAGATAGATTTTTATGATGATATAATTCAGGCTGATTTCTTCACTATTGCTTGAGATTATTTCTCGTAATTCAACTTTAGAAACAAACAGTATATTGATGTGGCATGTAGTCATCCCATCCTATTCTATTAACACTTTTGCAGCTTCCAGTACTCGGTTGCCAGGGTCTCTTGCAAGAAAGTAAGGCAAATTAAACCCAGAAGTTATTAATGGTGGTTGTAATGGATCTGGTCGGTGGTCTGTTTAGTCCAGTATTCAGTATCTGATGATGACTGATACTGAAAACTTAGGGAGGAGTGTAAGAAGGAGCACATATGGTGAGATCCTTCTCGACTATAGTTTTCTAGCTTCTAGCAAAGTGCACGTTTAGGTATTTCCAGAGCTGAAGGTTGCATCTTGACTATTGTGTGTATAGGTATTATATACAGGCAGGGCTGACCTGTCTTCCAGGACTGTGTATGATGTTTCCTGTGGCAATTAATTCTGTAATTTGGTTATGTATTGGTTTTTTTTCTTTTTTTTTTTTTTTTTTTTAAATACCACTTCCTTCTGTTTTTCAACTTTCTGCCTGGTAATTTAGCTGGATGCTTCTTGTGTTTTGAGTCCTAATCCAGTCCTTCTACCTTTCTTTATGCCACCCACCATTCTGTAGACTTCTGTCATACACTCCTTCAGTCTTCAACAGAAAATCGTTTTCCAACCTTAACTTTCTTGTCTTGCAGGAGCCATTCTCTGCACCTTGCATAATCCAGCTGAATCATTTTAGAAATGGGAGGGAGGAACGAACAGAACATACTCAGTGCATGGGTACACCATTAGTTTATAAAGCACTGTGATATGTTATGTTTGGTGGAGTTTTTTATTATTTTATTCCTTTCCTAACAGTTTCTAATCTTCTATTGTGACGTTTTTGATCACATGGAACAAAATTTACAACCCAAGCACAGTCTTATTTATTGTTTACCTTCTGAATATCCACTACCCTACCTCTAGTTATTTTTTCAGACAAAACTTCCTGAGAAACTGTAAGAAATTAACTCTTTTGTAGTGATTTCACAATTTGGTTGAGAGGTGGGACAGTCTGTGTTTTCCAGAAAACGTGCTTTTTTAATTAGTTACCTGCTTTTGGTCTGTGTTACTGGTGTTAGCTGTGGTCTCACACATTCCACGCATATTTCTCAGGTGAAGCAATGCTTGAGCATTGTAATATGCTGCTAGGATGGACAGTACGGTTTCCTTACTCTCTGCCACCCCCGAGTTATTTTTCTTAGCTGTCAGTTGCTGTGAGCCGGAGCACCATATCACAGAAAACTCCTCACACATGAGTTGTAGTGCGATCAGTGGAGTCAACAGTGGAGGCTAGAGAAGGAGTATATTTGATTTATTCATTTTACTAGGTGGTAGGCTCATTAAGGTAACATGAAGTGGGGGTGTGCTACTGCATTTTGTTCAGGTACTATTGTCTTTGTGCTTAGGCAGCACTGCAGTATTGCAGTACCCATTCTGATTAGAAAAATAAGCTTCCCGCTTGCATGCCAGCCACTGACTGCCTCCCTCTCTCTGCTTTTCCCAATGAGACTTTATAGTTTCTAGTTTCTTGGGCACTCCTGCAAGCTGGCTTTGCCTCTCAGTGTGAATCCTTTCGTAAGTGCAAGCTGATACCCTTATTTACACATGCCGCGGCCAATTCAGTACATCCTCACTGCATGGCTGATCTGGATGACGAGCATCACAGTCTGAACATCAGGACTAGCCCTTCTTTACTGGCTCAGGTGTGAGGAGGTCTGGTCCCCAGTTTTTTAGGCAAAGGCACTCTTGGACTCTTTCCTCAGGAACTGGGGTAGATGTGGGAGGACTTCCCTGCCCCATGGAGCTGTGGGAAAGGCACTGGAGGTCCATCAGGTGTTGAAGGGCTTGGTCTGAATTCTCACTCCAGAATAGACGTGCTCCCTATTAAATGTCTGCTAGTGGGCCTTGACCCATTTCAAGCCTGGGTCAGGAGGCTTTTCTGTGTGGCTTGTAATAGGATTTGCACTAAATTCTTGAGTAAGAGAGTTCAGACTTTAGTGAAGATGTACTTCTGGAGCATATTTTGGCATGTGCTGCTTCCAGTAGTTTTCTTTCTTAGGAAGTTTATCCTAAAAAACAACTCTGCGGGGGAGTTGTCTCAAGTGATGTTAGTACTGCCAGTATTTCGAGCCCTTGCATTTGGTCTGTAGTGCGGTGTGCTTGCTGGTACTGCCATGGAGCCAAGAGCATGACAGAAAGTTTGAAGACTTGTGGGAAGATTCAGTGCTGAAGCTAGTTACTTGAAAAGAATTTAAAAGGTATTCAGACAATTTTTAGAAATTCTGTGAAAGTAGAAGAGACTGAATTTTGCACAGTTTTATTATGAATGTTTTCAAAGGTAGGAGAGACTTGAGATCTGTAGCTGCTAGTCAGTTTGACACTAAGAGTTGTACTGTATAAATGATAAAATACTTCATTGGCATGTCCATTACAATCACTGGCACGTTTCTGTGAGCACTGTGGATTTTTTAATTTTGCTAGGAAGGCAAAGCCCTGAAAAGTCTCAGCAAAAACACTAGCCTTCTCTTTTATTTGGTGTACAACCTGCAAAACCATGCAAAATTCAAAGGAATTTTTTTCCTCTGTTGTATGTAGAGCCCGAGTTCTCTTCTGCAGGACTGTCTCACCAGAAGACAGTCTTGGGTGAATTACAAAGCTTTCCTCCACCAAGGAGCTCTTAGCAAAATAAATGCTTCCCACTGCTGATAATACTGTTTTGTGTTAAAAAAGTGTTTGTGACTGGGAAAGAGAAGCGGTAGGCTAAGGCAACGTATTGATTAGATTATTACAGAGTACATTAACATGGTCCTTGAAATTTCAAAGACACTTAAGCAAGGTTCTTGTGTATCTAAAAAATGTAGCTGAAAGATGTTTTTTAATTTCCTCATCTTTGAGTCTTTACTCAGTGTTAACAGAAATTTTATTTGTTTGAATCCTCCCAGTTTTAAAAGCTAAGTTTTAGAATGTTTAACTCTTTTTCTCTGACTGCAGCACAAAGAAGATTTTTATATTTTGTATTTTAGTCTGGATTGATATTTGATTGATTTATCCAGTACTTATAGGGTTTCACCTTATTTTTTTCTTAGGCGTTTTTCCTCCATGGACATTAAAATACAATTTTCCAAATAGTGGGGAAAAGTTTTGTGGGTTTGGGGTTTTTATTTTGTTTTTGTTTGGCTTTCATGGGATTTGTTTTGTTTTGGGTTTGTTTTGGTTTGGTTTTTTAAGTTAAACAAATAAATGATCCTTACTTCAAGTAGTTTGTGGACAAACCTACATTTGATGTTGCTGTTATACTCAGTACGGAAGTGAACCTATCAGAGTTGCTTTGTGCAGACACTCTAACTTAGCATAACCCTTGTGAAAGATTTCTGTATATATATCGCTTATTTCAAGCATTCCCTTTCAATCTGCAGGTGTTTGGCACTGTATGAAAATTGCCACTTTGATGTTTCTGCAGAGCATCTGAGGCCTGCGCCAAGTGCCCCCTTCTAAAGCGTCTTTCTAAAAAAAAAGCAATGATTGTGCTCCCTCGAATGGCAGAAGGTGGAATTGTTGTATGTCACTTCATAGATCGTGTATGAGAGCAAAAACCTCCGATTTAAAGACATTATTTAAGTGCAGTGCGAACATTTAGTCCATTTAGCCATAGCTGGAAGAAAAAAAAATCGTTCTGTATCTGTCAAATATAAGACAATTAAATCTGCTTGTTCTTACGACTGTCTGTCCTGCGCATGTCTTACAGGAACAACAGAGGAGGAACGGGAATGCCCTTTTTCCCTCCTCTTTTTTGGCTTTAAATAACTCCCCTCCACCCTGATATTTTGAATCACAGTATAAGACCCTGCATTTTGGTGTGTGATCCACGTCATGACAGGTTTGGAAGAATGTTAATCTTACCAAATGCTTACAAACACCCAAGGGGTGGTTGATTAATCAAATAAGGGGAGCCCCTATAGCGCTGAACTGCTGGTCTGCTGCCCTTAGGCATCCTTGCTTACCCTCTTAGTGCCTGATGAAAAGCATCTCCAACCTTGTCTTCCCAAGGGCCATGAAAGGTGAGATAAGAAACTAGGGAGAAGGCATGAGAAATGTTCGTGCTCTCCCTGCCCACAGGAGACTCCCTGGGTTTTTTTTGTTTGCAGAGAGCAGCCAAGGGAAGAAAAGGATGGAGGTTGAGACATTCATAGGCTGCTTGTGCTAGGTAGCTCCTAACTTGTGATTTAGTAGTGAAATAACGATGTGCAATAATTCAGAATCGTCTCTCTTTCTTCTAGTCATAAACCTCCTTTCTTGGGAAGGAGAGGCAAGACGTCTTGATTTTTGCTTGCTGGATTCTGGCCACGTTTAGGTGGCTTGAATACAGGAGACAACTGTTGCTGCAAATGCGTTATTCTTCTAGTCTCCTACCATCATGTCCATCTGTGCCAGTAACAACTCTGTATAAATCCTACAATACTTACGCATACAGAGAACTGAAATGGTCCTAGGAAGCATCTCTAGGATAAAGAATAGGAAAAGCTTCAGGCAAACATGCCAAATAGTGGTGTTTTTTTTTTTTTTATTTCATGAAACTGGATGAGCCTTGGTTTTTTTTCTGTCAGTTCTGCCACAATGAGACTTCTTTTTCCTTTGAAAGGGATGCATAAACATTTTTAACTGTGTTGCTGAGTTAACCAGTCAAGATGAATGCTGCAGAATTTGTAACACTAGCATCACTGGAGAGGAGTCATTACATCATAGGCTGTTTAAAAACAGTTTGCAAGTACGAATTCAGTTCCCCAGTTTTTAAGCTGCTTCAAAAAGCAAAACTGGATACACAGATTCAAGCTCACACCTGCTTTCATACCTGCTGACTTGTACCAGCATCGTGAGACAAGATGTGTCTCATCTACTAGGCAACAAAAGCTTTTTTTTTTTTTTAAGTGACTGAACAGTCTGGTACTTTAGAAGTTCTCAGCACTGCGGAAAAATTATGGCACTTATTTAAGAGTTTGAATATGCAATTAAGCATCTAATTTTAAACCTGCACACTCAATAATATTGGACTTTGCGACAAAGTTATTTCCTTTTCATGGTATCTGCCAAGTGCTGAAGTATCCATTAGTACATTTGACATATTAATGCATTCTAGTAATGGAGGTACCTGATCAAGCAGCGGCCAAATGATCACAAAATAGATGGCTGATGTGAAGTCAGAGACTGCAATAAACAAGGGAAAACTGCTTGCCTTTATCATGTACTGATGAGTGAAATCCCTATCTCCCATCTAACTTGAAAAACTGGACCCAGCTGGTGAAGCCCTTATAGTCTTAGGACCCAGCATCCCCTCTCATCAACTATAACATGCATTATTTTCTTCAGTCGTCTTGATGCTTTTTCCTCCCTTTCTCAGTCATTTTTGACAGGATTGTAGTATGTTCCTGTAATTCTAAATAAGCGTATTCTGACTTGCTCATAAATTAGAATCAAATACTTAGCTATTACTAATACCCTCTAGCATACCTGGTCATAATGAGATACAGGCCTTTCCCAGTTACTGAGTGGGGCTTTCTCCCTTGTCTTTCAGCTGATCCAAAGCAGTGAAGGTAGCTGTGTACTGTCTGTGCACGCTCTATTACTGTGGGCACTCCCCGGGCATTGCAGTTGCTGGTCTTTGCTTCACGGTATCACATACCTATCACTTGCCAGGTTCTGTACACTAGATGTTCATTGAGATGTCATTTGAATATAGTCCAGTTATTCCCAGTGGGGAGGTTTTTTATCAAATCAGCAGGAAAAGTGGCATTCTGGGGTCCAGCAGGGCACAAGTGTCATCCAGTTTGTACTGATCTGTTGAACAGCAAACGTGTAATAAAAGCGACAGTCAGAATGTTACGAGACAGGCTTTTAACATGACAGAAGCTATCTCAGTATTTAACATGCTGAGAAGACAAGCTAATCACAGAAGACTTGTCTAGATGTCTATGTTCCTTTGACTCTTCTGGTATTTTGTAGATGCTGACGGCCGGTGTGAACTTTAAAACAATTTATTGCATATGTTTACATATGCGATAAAACCATTTGCCGTATCATTTAACTACACAGAGTGAATTGTTGACCATGAGCTGATTTGACCTTTTCAGGTCTAATCAAGAAATCTGAAATACTATTTCAGCCTGTCAGCTCCAGTAATATGCAGTAAGAGTATCTGGATCTAACTGAAAATGTCAGATGCGCTCTAATATGCAACCCATCAAAGTTACGATGCATATGAACGAAGAACTGGTTAAGAATATAAATATGTAACATCCGTGGTGCATCAGTTACTTAGATAAATTGTTCTGCTGTTGATACGGGCTAGCTAAAAACACGCACTAAAAGCAATTCTTTGGAATACACATGAGATGTACAGCTGCTTAAATATTAAAATGGTCTTGAAAGAGAGGTGATAACACCAGGTTAGACTGTTAAATGGAAAGAACAGTGCTCTAGTTAATGTCTTGCTAGCTCCGTTGGGTGGTAATGTAAGATTAGTGGTCTCATGTAAGTTCAAAATTTTCCTTTTTAATTTTAAGAATTTGCTGCCTGTGAAGTTTTTACTCTTTCCAGAAATAATCCATTATATAAGCTGAGACATCCTTATCAATCTTATTTTTGTTGAAATTAGTGTTAAGCATTTTTCATGGTCTTGTGCATTTTGTGGAAAAAGTCTACTTCTATTTTTAAAAGCTTTCTCAAAAACACTGTTGTCAGTAGGTTATGGCGTTTAATGATGTTTAGTTTCTTTTTTTTCTTTATCTCATCTTCGAAGTTTCTATTCTTGGTATTTTACTAGATACTCAGATTTAGGATAAATCTGTCTTTAGTAATTATTTATCAAGCATGAGACCACTTATTCATTGTTATAATTTCTGGATGATGAATTTAAATTTGGATTAAAGTGGATGGGCACAATGAAAAGCAACTTTGTATCCTAAGAAAATAGTATTTTGTTAGCTAAACAGTCTATCAATATTGTTTAATCTTAAAGCAGTTGTTACACTAAAATGGAGCTGGTTTTTAATCTAATCATGGGTGGTTCATGCAATTTGAGGCATTATTAACTGAATTGCTACAATTAGTAAAATGTTGTTGGCACTAGAATTAAAATGAACTATGGGAAGCATTGCTGAACCGGTAACTTTGCATTAAGGAATAGTGTATATTTTAAACTACTCTGTTAATGCTCTTTGAACTGTTCTTGTGAGGCAATGCTGCCCTCCCCTGGTTTGCTGCCGAAAGTAGGAATTTTTATCCCAGTCCGAGCAAGTTCCAGGGCTTCCTGTTAAAGAGAAATTGTTGAATTGGTGAAAACGGTGGAAAAAATGCTCTTAAAAAGACCATTATTTGCCTTCTCTATTAAAAGACAAAAAAAAAAAAAGTGGAGCAGACATTTTTGTGGTGCTTTTATGTATGCATGGTGCAGATGTGGGTGACTGTAGAAATAATAGCAAAACCATCACCTTCTGTCAGGGGCTGTGGATTACAAAAATACCACTGTAGGCTCAGGAAGTCCCTCCACTGCACATTCGTGAGAGCTGAGAAAGATAGTCCAAGGAAATATTATGATTGCATGGTCTATTCTTAATGTATTTCTTCAGACATCTGTTAATAACCACTGCTGGAGACAAAATATTGGGGTAGAAAGTTCTTTAGGCTGTCTAGCTGTGGCTGTTGTCTGTTAAATAAGTGTGTTGCTATTTGCTTTAATTTTGTCTTCCTCCTATTTCTCACTGCTAGGCAGTTTCACTGTAGTCCAGATAGCAGAAAGAGATGAGACTTGTTTCAAATACAAGAATTTTAGTTTCCATGTCTGACTCCAGTAAGGTGTGTGTGATGGGGTTTGGTTTTTGTTTGTTTTTAAGGTATAAAATATCCCTTTCTTTTTATAGTTAAGATTTTTCTAATTGCTGGACAACTTGCAAAACACACAACTTTTCTTCCTGTGGCATGTGACGACTTCTTTTTTTGTTTGCTCCTCATCCCTCTTAATGCATTGGAGATCACTTAACATTAGAGAAAACTGGAGAGAGTATGTTAAAATTTCTGGTTCATGTATTTCTTCGTGTCTTAGATGTGAACAGATTGCAAGATTCAGGATCAGGAGGGAGTTGTTTTCCCTAGACTGGTTTGCTTGAGGACTTTGCTTGAGTGTGAGTTCTTGTCTACTACTTAGGGTCAGGTCACCTGGGAGATGTATTAAGAACTGTGGAATATAATATAATGACATTCCCAACCTGACCTGCTGTGGTCCAGCAGCGTGTTACAGTGGTGGTGGCAGTTGATATTTTACTTCCACCTTTTATTCTAAGGTCCTAGGATTTGTTTTGTGTCTATGGTGCCTGCCAGTCCACAAAGCAGGTGTGGACCATTTTGACCTAGATCCCAACTACTCAGTTACCTGTGATTTTGGCAGATGGGACCTGAAGATCCCAGTGGTCCTTTACAGGCTTCTTTTTCTAAAGTGACTTGGCTGACTGCAAAACAGTAGTATATACCTTCATGCACGTAAGCTAGTAGGCCATAATAAGCAATACTTTTGAGAGCTAGCTGTAAAACCGCTACAAGTATGGCTTCATAATAGTTAAAGGTGAGCTAAATCAACACCAAGATGCCTTGTTCTGCCTTTCCCTTTGTGACACCCTGCCACAGCAAAACCAGCTTTGTATGTTCTTTTTTTGTTAGATTAGTATTCTGTCAGTGTAGCATCCCAACTCAGCTCATCAAATGGTTAGTGAATGGCAGTGGTGTCATTCCTTGACCTAGAGGTACGAGGTCTAATGTATGAAGTCTAAGACTGTGTAACAGTTTTCTTTCTTCTCCATAACTTTTGCAGGTATTGGGGCTGCTGGTGTGGACCCTGATTGCTGGAACAGAATACTTTCTATATCCGGCCTTCGGCTGGGTGATGTTTGTGGCTGTGTTTTACTGGGTTCTCACTGTCTTCTTTCTGATCATCTACATGACAATGACCTACACCAGGATCCCCCAGGTGCCATGGACCACAGTGGTAAATACACTCATTCTTTCTTGTTTCAGGTTTGCCAAGTAATGAAGCGAGTAAAATATTGACGCATTCTATGGGTGTAGTTAACCAATTGTACTTGTGTTTTTTGCAGATTTTTTCCCTAATTACTGTGTGGCTGCGTACCTGCAGTGTTTAACCTTCATGCTACCCAGACACTTTTAAAACACTTTTCCTACAATGTGTCACTGTTTCGTTTAGCGGTTGATGTAGTGAGTTTATTTTTAATAATGTGCATGTGACTGATACTTATGCACAGTGGCCTCTTTTTCTCCCTGTAGTGATTACATCCCATGAAGAATGAGTCTGTTGCTGCCTCTGAGCTAACAGACCTGGCCATATGGCTTAAGCAGCAGAAATCCCTACTTGAATCAACACCATGAACTGGAAGTGGGCCCTGGCTCTTAAAACATGAGTCTTCCTCTGCTAAAGTAAAAGCAAACGTGGTTCAGAGGTAGCAAGTCTGACAATCCGTATACAGCCAACTGTGAAAATGGTGCTGAAAATTAGTGTTATATATATGTAGAATACGTCCCATGTAATCCTGTGCTTTTAGCTCAAGATGTAATGCAAATCAGATAAACAGCTTATGTAATTACAGAAAAATTTCACAGGCACTTAAAATTCAGATCCAGTTTTTGTGGTTTGAACAAACCTGGCTTGGCTGTACCTCCCAACAGTATATTTTTACATTATTTTCATAACAGGCTGATGTTCAGGGTAATAGATCCTAAAAGTCATTGTCATCTCAGCCAACTGGCTATTTGTGACCCGTCCAACAATTATTGTGAATTTTAGCTTTGCATTTGTCTGATACAGTGAGATACTGTTCTTTTTTTTTTTTTTTTTTTACTAGCTAAATATTATTGACTAGAATTCTGTTATTTTTATGATAAAATATATTTGACTTCTGTCTTGCAAACAGCTTGTTATCAGCTATATTGTATATGTGACTAAAATTGAATACTCTTCTTTTCGTCTTCCCATTTGCTGCTGTAATAAATAGCCAGCTATAGCAATTATTAATAAGAACAACCAGGATTATGTTCAGATAGCTTCTCTGTTTTCAAGTTTCATGACCAGCAATTACCATTAAGGCTATAGCACTGGTATAGAAATGTTGGATTATTTCAATTACAGCAGTAATGTGTCTGGGTACATTGAAAGGTGTGGGGTTTGGTGTTTTGTTTTTTTTTTCCATTGCATTAGATGTAAGTAAAGTACAGTCAAAGGGAAAGCATCTTTGTATCCATTTGGGTACAGCTTTAGTCATTACATCTCTTTCATCAATTTAACACTATTATCAGACAACAGGTGCACATAAATGAGTTGCCCCTGATCTATGTGGTAGACAAGCTGGAGTATTTGATTTGTTTCTATGTCATATTGAGTGTATTTCTTGCTCTGAGTTCCAAACATACTGTAGATAAGGTCACATAAATGTAGGTCCAAAAGGTAGTCTCCTTTTATAGTAAAGGGTAATAGGAAGAGAAAATAAATGCAAAATAAATAAAAGATGTTTGCATTCCAGCTTATTAAAAGAGCTGTTGGGAACAGCCTTTGAATTGGACCTCTGCCACTCCTGGCTGGCCAGGAGGAATGTTGGGTCTCTTTTCAGAGAGATGTTGTTAATGTCTTCATTCAAGAGAGCATGACACACACCTTTTTGAGTGAGTTTACACCCACCTTCCTTCTGTTCTCTGAAGTATCCTGAATTTAGTCTCTGCTAGTTATTGCTCCGCCCCCTTAGGCGACAGTTAGCTGAAACTGTGCCTATTGTATGTAGGATCCAAAATTACATCTGGACTTCTCTGTCATAAATTCACTTTTTGCAGGTTAAGCACATTAGCAAATTGCTTAGGATGCAGTTACTTTTACTGCAAATTAACCCAAAGGACGTGCTTCAAAACTGATTCTCCTTAATAGTGCAAGTTCTTTGCTAAAACAATCAATGGAAGCTTTTAAAATCTGGTAAATTTGAATTTAAGAAGCAGATGGTAATTTAGCATGAACCATTTGGTTTGAGTAATATATTGGCAGTAAAGGCCCAATCAGCTTGCATTGCATTCCGTCTTCCATAACAGTGTTATTTCCCAGAGCAGCACTTCTCAAAAATTGGGTGCTTTTTTCTTTTCTACATGACAAGATATTGCAGGGATTTGTAGCTTTCCAGGGTAATTGAGTCTTTTTGGAACGGGAAATCTAAAAATAACAACAAATACTCTAGACAATCAAATTTGGAGTTTGAAAATCAGTGCTTTACAGAAGTTCACCTGAACCTGCCAGTTGTTGGCATCTTAACCTAAAATTGACAGTTTGATATTTTATTACTGTAGTGCCCAGATAAAACAGGAGAGGTGAGATCTGTGGATAGACATAATACCTTTTATTAGATCAACTGATATAGGTGAGATAAACCCCACTCATTTACAAGTGTATGAATCAAACTTCAAGTGCCAGGCCTTGGACTCCAGCTGAGTGCTGAAGCACTGCCCATGGTTCCCTGTGGAAAGGTGGGTAAGTGGCTCTTTTCCAAATGCTCTGAAGTTGCAAGGACTTAGGAACCACAGGAGGACGTGCATTCCCTTCAGCCTGCTCTGAAAACTGTAAGAAGGCTTTTTGCATGGGAAGCGGTGACCTGAAGACTGACATGTTGACAGATGATAGCACAGCACGCTGTGCTCTGGAGAGGCCTGCAGTTGAGAAAGCTTGTGTTTGAGGAATGGCTTCCCTTCAGAAAGTTTTGAACCCCATGTGTCACGGGAGCGTGCAGCAGTGGGCCAGACTCCACCAAGTCGGAAGTAAACTCTGCCAGAACCAGATGTTCTGGAGATGGATTTAAGAAGCTTCTGTAACAGCCACGTCAAACTGTTGATCCATGCTTTGGTGCACTGAGGGAATTGTTGATGTGGATACAGCTGTTGTCGCTGCCTTCTGAACTTCTTGGGCTGCAACTCTTTTTTTAGATTCTGCTAGTTAGTGACTAGTGAATTCAATAGTGAATAATTGGCATATATTCGTAGCATCCACCAGGTCACACCATGGAAATGAGTAAGTTGGAGCTGCACCGATATGGCAGCATTAAGACAATTGGGGCAACAGAGGTAAGGGTTATGATATTTGTGCGACACTCTGGAATGCAAACATGGAGCCAGAAGCTGAAGGGAGCAGATCATGTACATTAGGACCTGGCCTAAACTGAGTTACCAATTCCTGCAATTGCAACTAGGTGCAAAGCATGTCATGGGTATTCCACTTAAACACGGCACCAGTGAACTAAAAGTATATTGTATGGCCAAATTCATATGCCTTAGGCAAATAACAGGGTGGAGTTTTGGGGGACTTTTTTTTTTTTTTAAATAAGAATGAACTTCCTATAGCCATGACCAAGTAGTAAGTAAAGGACAAAGTATAAAAATTACGTACTTTAAAAAAAACAACCCTCATTCATTTTTATCTGCCTTTCATCTTCTTAGACTTCTGTTCTCCCTTCCTTTCCTGTTCTCTCTCACATGCAAAACCTCAACAAACTGTTTTTGTTTGTTCTCTGTAGTGTTGAGTGAGATCAATGTTACCTGCTTTGCTTCTTAGTAATGAACATAAGTACCCTGAGACATTAACTGTGCTCCTTGGAAGAAAACATGCAGCATTTGCCATAGATGGGTCTTGATGACCCATGTAGTCCATTCAGACTGTTCTCCTCCTTGGCTTTATCTGTTTCTTTCTCCTCTCAAAAACAGACAGAAGGGAAGGGTACTGAAAGGTGGAAGAATACGACTGAAAAAATTACACCCTATTTATCTCTTTCAGAAGTGGAGAAAACAAAGTTTTGGAAGCTTTATATTCCTCATATGCCATGAGTTACTGATTGCTACAGTATATCTTTGTGTAGATAGAAATGTAATCAAAGTGCAGTGTTTTGTTTATTTTTTTTCATGTAGTGTCATATTCTTACTGCCTAACACTTCGATTTTGATAAACAAACTGTCCTTATTTTCACATTTGGAAAATCACAGCACACCAGCTTTAAGACTCTTCTGGATTTACTGTGATGGAGAGAACAGTTTGTCTAAAATGTGCTTTAAAGTTTATGGATCTTCAAAATAAGCAGTTAAATTTTAATCTTACAGATAGAAACTTGGAAAAAGGTAAAAACAGTTAAGAATCACATTTCTTCTGTACATTATATTTCAGAGGAGGGTTGTAATGTTGGAATAGAAAATGGTAACAAATGCATGTGCATATTATGTTGTCTGGTTTTTCAACAGGGTCTGTGTTTTAATGGAAGTGCCTTCGTTTTGTACCTCATTGCTGCCATTGTAGATGCATCTTCAGTTACCAAAGAACTGGACAGTCACAATTACAACAGCTGGGCAGCTTCGTCAGTGAGTCATTTTTGGTTTAAATCAGTTCTATGTTCAATAAAGTTAAATGAAAAGAAGGGTCACTGAAGTGCGGGTTGAAACGCACCCATTCTGGATTTTGAAAAGCTGCAGACCTATATAGAAGGTCATACACAAAACCTATAGGTAGCTGTAGTTTAGTTCATAGTTTTTGGAGGTGACTAGAAACTCCACCAGGAGATGACAGTCACACCAGAAAAGGCTGTAATGTTTTTAAGATCATACTGCTTTTCCCCTCCCCTGCCCCCATTTATTACTAGCTGTCTGGCAGAGGTTACAGCCTGCACATCAGAATAGACAAAACAGATTGTGTGAGCACCAGGTCACCTCAATGCACTTGGATGACTTCAAAAGCAGTTTAAATTAACTCAGCTAACTTTGCACATATGTGGGTAAGATGCATTCAGCTTTTTGTGGGCTGAGCCATAAACACAGCACCTTTGGGAAGGTCGTGAAGTGGTATTGCTGTTTCTACAGTGATCTTCCTGTTACAGCCTCAGCTTTTGATAGTCTGTCTTCTGAGCTGGGTGGGCAATGCCTGAAAAATCATGTAACTTTCTAGTGTTTTAAAGTGGATGCAAATCATTAATTACTCTGACATTACTGTCTTACTACTTAGATTTGGAAATCCAAAGCAGTCAGTCAAAGTGGGTGAAAACCAACTTTTTTTCTTAAAGAGCCTTGTCACTTTCTGAGTAGGTGAATGTGTTCTCTAGCTAAGTTAAGGGAGTTATAAAAGAATTTTTTGCATGTTGTGGCAACAGTAGTCAAATTCAATTGTATACAGCAATTCTGAATTACAGCTACTTTGCTGACTGTTCATGCTTCTGCAGTTGTCCTCTCTGGACTATTCACAAATCCTGTCTTCTGTCTGAAGCTTATTGTATACGGCCATGAATGCAGAGACTTGAACACCTGCTGTTTTTGTCTGGGGAACTGGATAACTACATACCTGTCATTTCAGTGGTGTTCAGGGTCTTCTCCCCTTGGCAGTTCATAACTATTGTTCTGTTACTCAGCTGCTGCTGACAGGATCCTGCTTGCTGCTAGATAAGCTTCCATGCTGATTCAGGTTTTATGCAAAATGCATGAATGCTCAGTGTCTCCTGGGATGTTTGGAACCTCTTCTAATACCTCCTAATAGCATGTATCTAATGCACTGTCTAAATAAACTATTAATGTAGATTCTTGCTTTCTGAACCCATTAAGGGTTTCATGGATAGATGTTTGAGAATTTAGCACATCACCTATCCCCAACAGTCTTTCTCTGTTAGAAAGATTTTTAGATGGAGCTTTTATTTCATAAGAAACAAAAATATTGGAAAAGAAGAATGCTACTATTTTCTATTGTAATAATATTTTACATCATCATCTACAGGTTTTGGTGCTGCAGATTAAATTTACATTAGATGAGACTCACCAACAGCCCTGTGTTGGAGGGCTTAGATTTACTGCCTGTAGGCATGCTTAGTAGTGCTCTGCTGTCAGAGCTGAAGTGCCTACCCAGGCCAATGATGGTATGTAAGAAAGAAACATTGGTAGAATCAAAATATGTTTAGGCTGGAAGGGACCTCTGGAGGTCATCTGGTCAAACTACCCCCTTAAAGCAGGGCTAACTCTTACCAGGCTACCAGGGCCTTGTCCACTTGAGTTTTGAGTATTTCCAAGGATGGCGATTCCACAGTGCCTCTGGGTCTCTGTTGCCATGTTTGATTACTCTCACTGTGATTCCGCCCCCCCCCCCGATATCTAATTGAAATTTCCCCTCTTGTAACTTGCATTTGTTCTCTCTTGTCCTATCATTGCTCACCTCTAAGAAAAGCAGTGTTAATCCTATTTGCAGTGTCAGCTTTATTTGGTTCAGTTACCAGCACAAAACATTCTGGTCTTATCGCAAGACCATTTTGAACATTGTCTATGTTCAAAATGCAGTGATTAACAGGAACTTAACCGCTGGCACTGAACTGGACTTTTATCAGTACAACTGAAATAGTTCACAGCTGTTCTTTGGTTTCTGTGTGTGTATGCTGCAAGGACTGCAGAAGCAACACCACTGATACTGTGTAGTTTTAATCTTTAAACATAAAATAAATCTAGTCTGCTACAGAAGGCTTATTCTGTAATCAATTTCTGACAAAGTAGTAGTATCTCAGTGTGGTTGCTGTCACTGTTACTTGCACTGAGGAATACCTTTACTCATCAGTAGAGGACCTCTGGAACTGGTAACCTAATGGGTACTGCTGTTTGAGAACATGCCTGGGCCCGCATTTGAGTCCAAGTTTTCTCTGTAAACAAACCTGTTTTGATGCACAGTGCCCCACACTGAGGTACAGGTGGGCTGTAGGCAATTCCTGGAACATAGCAGCAGTGCAGGAGTGATAGCTTGAGCTCATACTGTCCCATGGACTATCCCTGTCTTTAGCAGCAATTGATGTTAAAAGCAGCAAGTATAGGATTAGTGGGAGTCCAATCTTGAAGATCCATACTGAGGCAGTATAATGTGGAGATATGAGTTGAACTATGCCATGTTTTGTCTGTTTCTAGGCCCATATTTCTAAGCATAATATAAGCTTACTTACACAGTGTTGATTCTGCTGGCCACACAAGTACAGGGAGCTGAAAGAGTACCATTTTAGTCAGCCTGCTATTTCTCCTTTTTCCAAATCCCGTAACTATTTTTTTCATAGAAATGACAGTGCTCTCAAATATATTTTTTTCCCTAATATATTTTTTCCCCCTCTCTCTACAGTTCTTTGCCTTCGTGGTTACCTTCTGCTATGCTGGAAATGCATATTTTAGCTTTATAACTTGGCGATCACGAACTTTGCAATAAATATTTTGTTAAAATAAATTCTGTATTGTATCTTGAAGATTATACACTTTTGACAAAAGCTTGGAAGAAGGATGAGGTCTTTTTGAACATGTCTGTTAGAACTGACACAATATATTTTAAGCTGAGATTAAATGATTATTTATAATACCATTCCATCTTTAGAGACATCTAACACCGACTTTGTACTGTATAATAAAACTTCATACTGCTTCTTTTTAAATTAACATGGTATTTTTCTAGACATTATATAGATGTTATTACTAAACCTTTAATAAATCTTACTCAGACAATGTGCCAATTTTGTAAATGTAACTTAAAATGTTACAGGTATACTTTTGATACTGAATGCTGTAAATCAAAACTAAGATTGATATGGTCTCATTATTATGTATAAAAAGTGACACTGTGCAGAAAAAAACACACCCAAAACTTTAAAAATAAATAAATAATTGACCCAACGGTGTATGTTTTGTAAACTGAGAGTAGAAGGTTGCTTTTTTAATTTCTTTTTCAAAGTAAAATATATACTACTAAGAATTCTGATGATCCTGTCAGTTTGCATATTCAAACAGCTTCTCACAATCATGAGATTGTTTCTGGAACCTGTTACTGTAGGTCTGAAGCTTGCTGAAGGAACATTGCACCTGAAACATATTAAGAGGTTTCTTATTTTCAGGAGGCTCCAAGGCCTAAGTCTAGACAACACTTGCTTAGTACTCAGTGTTTAACCTACTGAGAATATTACAAAACACCTACTAAAGGTAATACATTTTGTTTCTCAGGGGACTGTGTTTTTCTCTTTTCTCCTCAGATTAGGCCTAATTAAAATCTAGGCTTCTAAATCCTATTAAATGATTAAAAAAGATTAAATCCATAGAAGAACTGTCAAGACACCAGTGCTAGAAACAAAGAATTTCCTCCCTCCTTTCCTGTCTATTGGCATCCTCTGAGTTGTTAGTTTAACAAATGAAGTTTTTAATTTGATGCTCGTATTTAAGTATCTTTGAGTCAAGCAGCAGTATGACAGAAGATTACGACTTTCAAAACAGAAACCTTTGAAAATGACTTTCAAATATTACCTAAGGAATTTTTCCCTGGAATTATATGGAGAGTTGTGATTATTTTGTGATATTATTTAAAGCTTTCCTCATTTAAATAACTGCTAGTAAATCTTTTATTCCTGGACTAAGAATATATGGACACTCTTTCCAGCCTTCAAAAACTTAGTTGGACAATTATATATGGTAGTAGAGAAATCCTGCTGCTTAAAAAAACTTCTTTATTTCTCCCTGTAACTAAATAGTGTGTGCTTACTTACGTGCGTGCCCTGCAGCAAAGATTTATCAGCAGCCAGCTAATTCTGTTCTCAATCACATTGTTTTGTTCTTGATTATCTGTCCAAGTCACAGGATTTCAGTGTAAGGGAAGCCAAGATATTATTTTAAATCCTATATTTGTCTGCAGATTGCATCTGGCCTGTACAACAAAGGTCAGGCTGTCTGCTGCTTGCTAAAATTACCCAGTTGTGAGAAGGAAGAAGGGCTACCAACTATGCATTTTATCTGCACAGATAAAATGTGTCATTAAAATCCCATATGCTCTTTTCCATTGCTGGAAAAAAATCAAAGGCATAAAAATGATCCAAATGTCAACTGATAAAATGTGACTAGAAATATAGCCAGAATTAAAATCTCATCAGTGATTTCTCATCAGTAAAAATGCTTTCATAGTAATAGAAATTCTTTCTTAAATGGTATTTGATGTACTCATCTTAAGTCAAAAGAACGTGACTGTATTTGCACAAGTCTTTCATGATTTTGTGTAACTGCGATAGTCTGATCTAAAGTCATAACCCAGACAGTGTTTGTGGACAGAGGTAGTAAGACAGAGTAGAGCTAAGAGGGAGTAACGTGTTTCATCCAGTTTACCAAAAACTGTCATGGAAACTGTGCTACATGTCAGAATAAACACATTAATGAAGGACAAAATCACACTATTGCCAGATAAGGAATGAGTCTGGCAAAATATCTACCACCTCTCCGAGTCTTCAGCGCTGATCCTCAAGGGAAGATGTGTGTCATGTCTTCCAAAGGCAAATCTGTGAGTTGAATCCTTATTTCTGAATTTTTAAAAAATATGTACTAGGCAGAAATTTGCTTATGCTTGGCCTTGCTTATTTTCACAAACCATAAAATATCTGCCTTGCTCTTTCCTTTTAGAAAGAAAAATATCTTGCTTCCCATGCTCTTTCTCATCTCTCATTTCTCAGCTCTTCCCCAGGTACCAACTGTTTTTCAAGCGTTCTGAATATCTAGTTAAAATTGGAGGAACCGGTACTTGCCTCTCCTATTTCAGGTCTGAGGAAAGGCATAAGTACCCAGAAGGTTATCTGTTTCTTCCAGCACGTTAGTCTTAAACACTGATTTGCAAACTATGACTTACGCCTTTTTATATTCTAATAGTGATAAAGAAGATAAGCTAGCTGTGGTTTATCATATAACAATTCAAACAAGATCTGTGGCTGCAGGCATTGCTTAGTGTTCATAACACTGAAAGAAATGTTATTTAAAGGAACAACTGGTAAGTGATGAAATCATTAGTGAAATTCTTAATACAGATATTTAGAAGAATAAACAAAATGCTAATCAACTTGTAAAGTGAAGGTATTTGACATTACAAATAACTTGTTTCAGACAAACAGTCTCTGAAAAATCTAAGTCACTTATGTTCATAAGGATACTTAATGTCAACTCATGGCCATCAAATTTCATTTTTTAAGGAGCTGTCAGTACCTCTTACCATCATCATACATGATGCACTTAACAAGATGAAGTACATAGGCTGAGAGCTGTAATAAAAACTTCAAATGCAGCAGTGTTTTAGACTGACTTTGTGCCAGTGGTTTACAGAAGATGCCTGTGTTTTTGAGTAGGAAAATATGACTGTTACTCGTATTAATTTAAAGGTATTTCTGTCTCACTGGGCTGAACTCAGATCAGCAGGGCCCCAGTCATATACACACTTTTGAAGGAAGTTAAGAACTAAAGAACCTGAATCAGCGGGTAAGAAAAATATATTTCTTAATAGGAAGTACAGAAGTTACTAGGACCTTCCTCCACAGGGCTTGCAAGAAACCTATAAATGTGCATACTTCTGAACTTGAACTGTAAGGAGAAGAGGGAAAAAAAAAGAAGCAGCTGTTTATAAAAAAAACAAACCACCCAAAACTTTCTCAGCAACTAGCATTTTACTCTTGCAGAGACTGGCAATGGTGTAGCTTTGATATCTAGTGACGCGAGATAAACTTTGGTGGGACAGGTAGTATCTTTTATTGCAACTACTAGCTGGCTTAATAGAAGCCCAAAACTATGTACTGCTTCATCTGTTACAGACCGTTGCCCACACTGACAAACACGGTCATGTAAATGCTCATGTAAATTGCTTACGCTAGCCCCTGATTTGTGTTGGAGATCATCTGAACTTACCTGTCTTCCCTCCTAAGTCAACTTTAGTTGCTGAAGGTGCTATTAATACTAAATATGAACAGAATGTGCATCCTAACTGCAGAACAGAGCAGCAGAAGATGGGGCTACTACTCTAATGAGCATAAAAGTGGCATATGCCCAGCTTGGAGGCCCACTATTACCTCACTTGTCAGAAAGCAAAACAAGTTATTTTTAAACTTGAGGAAATACATAGCTTCCTTTGCTGAGTTTTGTTAGTATCTCTGCATGATTTAATTCCAACAATGGGGCTGAGACATTTGGACACTCATTACAGTTTTGCCTGCCGCTGCTCGTCTAATGCAAATGTTTTATCTTTTACGAGATCATGAATGAGAAGGTTTGGGTTTTTTTGGTGAGAATAAACGCTGCATGGGAAGAGGCTGTTTGCAGCTGTACCTCCACTGCGAAGCACCGGAGCAGCTCCCCCCACCCAAGAACGTCGCCGACCACCTTTGGCCGGCCGAGGGGGCCTTCTTTTCACCTTCGAGTAAAGCTGCTAGCCGCTGTGGTGGCCGGTTCAGTGCGGCGCTCCCCGCCCGGGACCCCACGGCGGTACAGAGAGGCGTCCCCCACCCTGCTTGGAGATCTCGGCTTCGGCCTCTCTTCTCCTGTCACCCAGCTGCAAAAGGGGCAGGGCCGGGCGTCCCGCTGCGGCTGCCGGTCCGGAAAGGTGCTGCGGGGGTGCCGGCTGGGAGCCGCGGCACGGCCACCCTTTGCCCGCCCGAGCGGGGCTCCCGCGCCCGGCTGCCGGGCTCCGTCCCGGCCCCGCCTGCTCCTCCGCCGCCCCGCTTTTCTCCCTGCGCGGCGGGAGCGACGCCGTCTCCCCCGCGGGAAATCCCCGCGGCCTCTCCTCGCCCC
>JAVKLA010000010.1:352586-367161 GCA_034782735.1 Sagittarius serpentarius
TGAGCAGCGGGGGGCCCGCGGCCACACCGGCCGCCGCCGCCACCTCCTCTTCCTCAGCGGGCGCGGACGCGGAGCTCCTGGACGGCGCCTATTTCCGCTCCTGCGCCGGCATGCTGAAGGTGGCTCAGATGGTAAGGGGCGAGCGGGGCGGCGGGCGGCCGTTGGGGCCCTCGGCCCGCGCGGGCGTCGCACTCGCCCGTGCTGGGTGTTTGGTCTGGGGAGGGGGTCTGGGGAGCGTCGTCGGGGGCTGCCGGGGCCGGAGCCCATTGCCGTTGGGGCCACTGCGATTTTCCTCCTCAGCTCTCGCAGCTCGCGGGAAGGAGGAAAAAGTCCCGCTTCCTCCGGCAAAGCGAAACGGTAAGGTCTGTCAGAAGCTGCTGTTGCGTTTTCCTGAGGTGGCAGCGCTCCCTGCCAGTCAGACGGACCTGTGCGAGCCCGGGTAGCACTACTGGCTCGAAGTACTGCACGGTGTTATTTTGATAATGGTAGCTAATAGTAATTACTAGTATTAACAACTTTTTGCCATTAATAACAACGTTAACGTCGTGATGGAAAGGCACATCAGGCCCCCAGTGGAGTACCTAGTTGTTCAGCGTGGGTAAGTTTTTGGGAGAAAGCGGGGCCAAGTGCCAGCGCCGACAGTGGGCTGGTAAGGGCGGGCACCGGGGCTGGGACCGCTAGTCCAGCTGGCCCTGCGCCCTGTCTGTCAGAGACCTCCAGGCAGTGCCCCAGTGACCCCGGGAGGGATGTGGGAGACTGTATGGCTGAAGAGCAGAAATCCAAAAGAAATTGATAGCAGAGAGCTGCCAGGGTCGGAGCTGGTGCCTTCACTTGGCTCAGCACAGGAAACCTTGCTCCATCCAGATACGGAGAGGATTAACAGATGGGTAAGCCTTCTCATTTCTGTGGCACATAATCAGTCCATGGAGTGATTTGTTGGCTTGCTTCCAGTAATGGCAGTGAATAATGACGGATGGCTAGGAAAGAGCATGGAAGACAGCATGTAGCGATACCGCCTCACGTACAGTTTCATCCTGCAAAAACTTGTACCTTGACACCATTGTATGGTGGAGTTGTCACCTTCATTTTTGATAGCTCCCAGTGCCTTTCCCCACCCCACATTTATTTGTCTAGCCATTTTTTTTAACCTAAGTTAGTAGCATCCACATCCTAAATTGACAGTAAAAGTTAGGAATAATTTTGTTCTAGGTTACAGTGGAGTAATACCAGATCCTAAAGTTTCTACTTTCAAAGGCACCAAATTTCTTCCAGTTCATTAATAGCCATCAGCTGCCTTTAGAAATTAACCTTGGTAGCAAGAGACGTAATTGAATGTGACTGGGCATGGCTACCTGCACCTGCTGAGCACTTGTACTGCGCTTGTGGGACCTCAGAGTTGTCCCTCACTATGAATGCAGTTCGGCAGGAACCCAAACAGTTCTCTGCTGCCTTCTCTTGGCTTAGGTTGTTCCTAAGCCATCCCATGGATCTGGAGTGTCTTTTCAGGAGACAAATGACATTCCTTTGAGCATGCGTCTACATTGCAAATGAACCTGTAGTCCTAAACTGGTAGACTTGCGCTTTGCTGATTAGATAAAAGTCTGTCCTTTCACTTTCACCACTGTGGAAAGAACAGTTCCTTTTATGGACTAGAAGTACCTAGTCCTCTGCTCTCCATCTTGCTGTGGTGTCACTACAGCTATAATGTGTGACTCTTACAGCTAGCACAAGCATGCTTATTTGTGCTGAAATTTCAGGTTTTGGTGCATGTGTAAAGTTTGCATATTTTTATGTAATGTATGTAAATCTATGTAATTTTATGTAATACTTTGCATACTTTACATAAAGTAATATTTTATCCATGCTGTTGGATATCAAATTCATCAGAATTTAAGCTAGTGCCTTTCTGCAGTGACTTTAACAGAAGTTGAAATAATGTAAATTAGTTCCCCTTAGCACTCTTTCAGCTTCACCTTCTTACATTTTTCTGCTTTCCAGTTTGCCTGTAAATAACATCAGCTGAAGTTACCTCAGGTATCCAAAGAACTTTGGGCAAATTAACTTCTTTTACTAAGGTATGATGACAGTGTCATTTTCTCAAGTAATTCTCTAAGAAAACTAAACGTTTGTGCTGCGGTGTGTAGAAATAACCAGGATAGATTGGTTCTAGATTGCACCCAGTAAAATACGGAGAGCTAAATATTTTTTTCGCACCTCTCCTTTATCTTCTCAGACGGTAATTTCCGCTATATCCATGGATCCATTTGTATTAGCGTTCAGTTCTTCTAGTAAGAAGTGTTTGCAGTATCTTTCTTTGAAAAGAATTCTTTATGCTAGATCTGTAAACATTCCCACATTAGTGTTAATGTTGCTGGTGGGACTGTGGTCTTACCAAGAAGAACCGTTATGCTGGCAGAGGACAAAGGTAAGGTCTTTTGGGGTAGCTGTATTTCACACTAAATTGCATACTGGGCCTCTGAATGGTTGTGGTTATGAAGAGGGAACGTTACTGTTCCTGTTTTCTCTTTCTTCCTCAATCCTTTTACCAAGTAAATGATAGAGAACAAGAAAGAAGCATTTCATCAGTTACTGTAATGTTAAGGACCATTTGCAGTGCTTGCAAGCTAAAAAAAAAATATGATTGTATGTCTATGTGCATGAAATAATTCTAATAGATGACATCAATAAGCTACAGAAATTGTACAAAGGAAATAGAAGATAATGTTACAGCTGATTTTCTGTAAGAAAGATGGTAACACAAGGACTAAAACTCAACAGTCTTGGACAAGATGAAGAGATTATGCAGCAATCTGATGATTACTGAATTGCTGCTACTGTCTACATGTTACCAGTGCTTTCTCTTCAAATTCTGGGTGCTGTGGTGTCTAGCATAGAATGAAATTAAGAAGTAAAAAATACGTTTCTTGCCTGTAAGCCTACACAAATTCCTTTATTTTTTGCTAGAGAATTTCTTTAACCTTGCAGAATGATTATAGCTTTGAAAACAATGCATTTTATGCTTTGAGTTCCTGCCTTAGGGAATGGTCTGTAAATATTTTGAAAATAAAATGGAGAAGAAAACATAGTTCTGTGACTTGTGTATTTTACATGGCAGTAAGACAGTTTGAAAGCTGTTTTTCATGCGTATTACTAATGTTAGTAGGGGCTGCATTTTCAAAATCGAGCCTGAATTGGTGCTCTGATTTCAACATCTAACCCATTTCGACTGGTTTAACCTGGTGGTGATTAATATAGCTTTTTTTTTTTGTATTTGCAGTTTTGCGAAGATCTTTTGTATTCACAGGGATACATGCAGGATCCCATTATGGCCACCTTGGTTCTATAGCAGCAGTGTACTAAGTGTGTGAGTGGCTGTGTATCAGTGTGCACGATACACTTATACCAGAGAAGCTAAATAACTTGAATTTTAGCCAGCTTGGCAAAATCAGCACACATGGCAATCTTCAGTATGCCAGACTAACTGTGCTGATTTGTTTGAAGCACATTTGCTCTCTATCCATGCTACTGCTGGCTTGTTTTACTGTAAGACTTTCTAGGAATTTATGTTACTTAGCTTGGTGAGTTCTCAGTGGATGGGTTCTTGGAAGCCTTTTGAGGCATTCTGTGCCATTAGAGAGCATGGTATGAGTTTGCATCTGTATTGTCACCAAGGTGGCTCAAATGGCAGTGTTCATAGATTGAAACAAGTCTGATTCAGCTGAATTTCTGGTGGAGCCCTTATGTCCCTTTTTTATTTTTGCCACTGAAGTCTGGAGGGTGCCACAGACACTGTATTGGACTAGGACCTGCTTTCAGCACAGCCTGTGTTTGACAGTGGAGCCTATATAGGTATTCCACCATCTTAGGCAGTTGGCTGGTAGGAATGGCTGTGATTGTATCACCTGTTCAAAGTGTCTGATGCAGAGATTTGTGAGAGCGTGACCAATAGAGGCTGAAGAGAGAAAAGAAGTGTTGAGAGCTCACATGTAGGAGAGCCATCACGGCACAGCACATGCTTGTGTAGGTGTCTCAGGCTTCTCAAACTGTTCTTGGACTGTTCCTCATGTCTGGACTCTTAGAGGTGCAGAGGTGGCCCATGGCCTTTTTTGCCTCTCTTTCACCTCCTTCAGGTTGGGCCAAGCTGACTTTGAACACAGTTCAGACTGAAGGCGGTTGTTCCCACAATAACACTGTTACCGAGTGGACAATAGTTCTGGCACAGTAAGCACAGCCTCAGACTACAGGGTGTTTTAAGCTAAAAACAGTGCTGATTCTTTCATCTCAGTATGAACCAGGAAAGAGCAGTTTCACCAGACAGAAAAGAAGAAAATAAAAATTACCTTCTCAAGGCTGAAGAAAAAATTTACAAACAATTGCAAGGTAAAAAAGGATAAACTCAGTAAAAGTTGACTTAACAACCTAATTTTAACTTGTTAAAAATGCTAAGGCAATAGTCAAAGCTTTTCTGCTGAGTATCTATTTAATTTCCAGAGTATGTCTTGACAAAAGCAGTTACATACTTGACAAGTGAATGGCCAACAGGACAGTCTGTAATTCTCAGTAACTTTGAAGTGTGCTGAAACCCCTCTGGGTTATTCGTATACTAACTTACTGTTGAATAATAGTATTCAAGAGAATATTAATACGTCTAACACTGAAAGCTAGAAAATGCTTGTAGTTAGGTTGCTGGAGCCAAGATCAATTTCTGAATGTGTTGGATGATACCAGGCAAATTTACCGGGGAGCTAAATTCAGAAAAAGTTAAAATGTGAAAAGAAAGCAAAATCTCTTAGCGGAACAAACCAATGCCTAATCAAAACCATGGATAGAGGAAAAGGAAATTCACAAAAGCAAATGATGCTTGCAATAATTTAAGAGCTACTCAATCTTCTAACTTGATCTTGAGCCTGAAACATTTTTCTGTCCATGGAGGTGACTGAAGTAAAATATCTAATTCTTTGCAGCAGCATACCAGTGACATATGATTTTGCCTCTGTGGTGATAACGCTGCTCAGTCAGAAGAGAGGGGTTCTAGTGATACGCAGAGATGCTGAAACTGTAAGCCTGTCTCTGGGTCCTGTGCAGACTGCACTTCCAACTTTCCCCTACCATCACTCTGTGTATAGTTCTTCAAAGGAGAAAAATGGCCAGAAGTAACAAGCTTGGTGAAAGCTGCTGAATGCTAACCTACAAACCTTAGGTTCAAACAGTTCTGTGTTCTGCTTGACTTTTCATCTGGCTGATAACAGAAAACATGAAAAATAATGCTGTAATAGCTATCAGTGATGTCATGACATATTATACAAAAAGTCCTATTTTGAGGCATGCTGGAGGCATTTTATGTTTACAAAGAAAATAATTGAGGAAAACCACCCCAAGAATGTGCAGGTGTCTTCAGTCTGCAACTATGTGAAAAACTACTGGTTAAGCAATAAGAAATGGGACATGTTTTTTAGCAGCAAAGTTATTTTCAAGCCAAGGTCAGAGCTAGGTGTTGTAGCTGCTAATTATTTTTGTTGTTCTGCTAGAAGCTGCAGTAAAAGGTCCTTGTTTGGCATGCTGAGCAAAGAGAGAAGAAAATTATCTAAATCTTAGATGGCTCCAAAGAAGCAGGAGCACTTGAATGAGGAATGTCTTAAGCCTAGCAATTAAAACCAATAGGTCTGGCAAGTCCTGTTATTTCCACCCTTGAGATCACTGAAAGAGGCTGGCTTGGCCAGTTATAGTTTTTCCATGCCTCTGCTCTGGGTGGCCACTTCACAATTTCTGCCCAGGTATTTGCGTAAGAGCTGGGAGCAAACTGTGTTCTCTGTGTGTTAACCAACGAGTGCTTGGTGGTAGGCTGACACAGTTTTATTCAATGAGACAAACTTCACAAGCAACACCGGTTTAAGGAATTTTCCCTTTCTGTCTCACCTCCATAAAGCCGTTCTCAGCTGCACTGATGCAGCTGTTCACAAGGTTACACAGTAAACCAAACCAAGGAACTGATGTAGCTTTACTTCAGCTCTCCTTTGGTTTTCAGTAACCATTTTTAGACAACGCTGTAGCCATAAAAACTACTGTCAGCAAGAGCAAGTGTCTGGCATATAAGGGCAGGAACCACATAAGCCTGAAGTGGTTCCATGTGCTTCAAACCACAAGCTGAGAATGCAGTCCTTTTTCTGTTGGGCAGGGGAAGGTTTTGTACCATCTGTTTTAATTTCTATCTCTTTCAGCAAGAAAGAAACTGGTAATTTTTCTGATGTTGAAACTGCTCTAGAAGGCTAAAAAATCAACTGCAGTACATTTTGTAAAAAGACAAATTATAGTAATTGTTAAACACTAAGGAATCTCTGTTCTGAATGTGTCAGTGAATGTTATATTTGTATCCTAAAAGAGGCTTCCTAAAAGCACAAAGTAGAGCTACCTTTCATTGCTCATTTGACCATCCATTAGGATTTGTTGCAATACATTCATTAGCAACCTGAGTGCATGTAGTGCTCTTTGTATAGAGGTGATTGAACAAGGGTTAGCAAATACATTTTCTGAAACAAAAAAAAAAGGAAATGAAGCCTAGAAATTTACCACATCACCTGAGATGAGTTTAGTACACTTGAAAGAGCAGAGTGAAGTATTGGCAGTGGTTTCCTGGCACATTTGTTTTACAGGAAGTTAGATTTGCAAATGCCATTTAAAAATCTTAATCAGGTGTACATGGTGTCCGTGAATAATAAGATGTGGTGAAAAGCATGGGTTCTTGTTGCTCTGTGACTTTCCTTTAAGACGTACAAGTGTGATGTATTCCCTCTCTTCACTCTCTGGAGATGATGTCCCTTTGAACATCCTCCCCTCCTGCCCCAGAGAAACAGAAACCAGGGGATCGGTTCTTTTCAAGTGCGGTCTCCATCTGCTTGAAGCCTATAAATGATAAAGAGCATCTTGCCAAGCGTCCTTCACTGGGTTCAAGGGCTGTAGAGGCTGGAATGATCTGTTATGTCTCATCGTGATCCAGTAAAGCTGTGGCCATACCTCAGTGACGGCAGTAATACCTGACTGTGAGGCTCTGTTAGGTACCTGCTCTGCATTACCGGTCTAATGGAGTATTGTCCCCCAAAGCCAGACAGTGCTTACTATGAGTAAGTGTTTCCTCTGCTCCCCTCCCTGGGGAGTCCTTGTGAGGTATTCACTCAGTACGGCGGCTGAGTTGTCTCCTTTGCACTGTTGTCACATCATGTGCACTGTGGCCTTGTCCTCCTATTTTGTGGTGAGATGTAAAGTATACAGCAGCCAGAAATTGCTACTTTCTGTACACAGAGATCAAACTCTGAAATTGCTGTAATTTCCTTTCACTCACCTGTGAGCTTCCTCTTTTTTGCATAACTCAGATTCTTAAGGGATCATCGTGGCTGAAACAACTCCCTGTGCTGTGATGCTGGTAATTTGACGAATGTAATGGTGAGTACAGATGTGTCTGACTGGTCAAAGCTATGTGACTGCAGCTTTCAAAGCCAAAGCAAATTTGGCTGCTGTTCTTGCAACAACAGCAACAGCCACAATGTTTATGGCTTCCTCTCCTGCTCATAGCTTCCCTTAAGGAAAATGGAAATGTGATGATGACAAGATTGAGAAGCTGCTTCAAGGGGGAATTTTGTTAGAATGTTTTTGGTGATTTGTTCGGTTTTTTTAAAAAAATGCCATTAGTGAGTTCAAGAAAAAAGTACTGACTGCTGGGAGAGAAGTATGCTGTCTACCTGAGGTGACCAGGAGCAGCTGCTGCAGAACTACAGAATGACTTGGCATCCTTTCCTGCAAGTCTGTAATCATGCTCTGGGAAGGCCACTTCAAGAGCTCTCTTACCTGTTTGAGAAAAACACAGTCCCCAGTTGCTGCTTGTTGCCTGCTGGCTAAGTGAGCCTTTTGTAGATTGCTTGAGTGAAGCTTCCTAGTAGACACAGGAGTGCTGTCCCAGCGTGTTTGAGAGGCCTGCCAGTCTCCAGGCAGTCACTGAAAGCTGTCAGCTGCGACAGTGCCACTGGGGAATCTCATCTATTCTCATTTTTCCCCCTCATTCATCACCTTTCAATTTTCTGGCACCTTGCCAACCATGAAGTGTTTGCACTTGGGAAAGGTTGTTTTGTGTGCTAAGGCCTGGTCTGATCCAGTGTCTGGGTTGTGATGATGCCGGTTGGTCTGGAAATTGGCACGATGCTAGCATTTTCGGGAACTCTCACCTGTTTTTTCCTGATAAAAATTACGATGTGCTAGCACAGCTAACAACGTGGACTTCAGTGATGTAAACAAGTCTTCCTCTTATTTGAGGAGACCTTGCTCAAGGCTCTGTTGCCATGACTAACAAAGCCTTTGCTGGAGATGACAGATACGAACTTTTTAACTGCTATCTGTGCGACTGCCATATGTCAGTGTGGTGTTCTCTGGGGCAGGGAGAGATAACGGCAGGTGTTAACTGAAGATTTGAATCAGTCAAGCAATGAACGCCTCAGACAATGAGAACGGGTTGTGTTGTGAGCAGCATCTGTAAGGGCAAGTGACGAACAGATTGTTTGCTGAGGGTTAGCAGGCATAGGCACCGAGGCTTCACTGGGTGGTTCGCAAGATATTCCTTACCTCAGTAACAACTTTCAGGAAGATGAGATTGCATATGCTTTTTATTTTTTTCTGCATCTAGTTTGATAGGTTACTGGAATGATCATTGCTATGAGGTACTGGTTTTGTGTTGTATGTTCCTATTTGAGTTTTAACTAGCTGTATGCTCTTACATACGTATTGGATATCCAGGTCAAGGGGGAAACTTTGCAGCTTCCTGTGCAGAGTTTGTGGGTATTTGTTAATGATAAACACTGTGTACCCTGGGCTTCAAGCAGCCAGCCAGTCTGAGCCAGGCTTGGCTGGTTAGCCAGTGTGGGCTCCTTCTCTGTAGGTGGTATTACCATGCATGGTTGGTAAATCCATTTTTAGACAGCCATGAACTTTATCTACAACAGCTCTATAGCTCACAAGTAAGGATTAAGCTCTTTCTATATTGTATATTACTGACATTAGGGGACTTTATTGTCTATTTAACGGGCAACCAATACAAACAACCCAAACACTGTATCTGAGAATGGTTCAGAGCACTGGTTTCAGAGGTGCCTTACTTCTACAAGGAGCTCTTCTTGCCAGTCGACCAAAAAGAAGTATGGCAGGTGAGGTGGGCAATCTCCTGCCCTCAAGGAGGGCTCCCTCTCCAGACCCAGGGTTGGTGAATTCTGTTGCTGCTTTTGCAGCAACAGCCTCAAAGGGCAAAGTTATCCAGCAGTGTTACATACCTTAGGTGTCTTTGTACCTCTGTGAGCGTGTATGTTCCTGTACATCATTGATGGATTCCTTCCTGCTATCAAGAGCAACTTTTCTGCCATTCCTTAAGACAGCTCAAACCTCTTAGTTTTTAGGTTCTACCAAACCCACTTTTGTTGGCCTGCAGTTCTCTTCCCAGTCCTTTGGTTTTTCTTGCCCCAGAAGCACCTTGTGTGCTTGAGGCAGTCCTTCTCCGTTTACACAAACCTACCCACACTGTGGACTGTCTTCCCCTGTCATTCTGTCTTACTCTCAGTTTTACCAGACCAAGAGAACAGTTAACACGGCTCTCCAGGAGGATCTAGATGTTGGAAGTGCTTGCCTTCCAGAGCGGAGAAGTAACAATCACAGCTTGCTATGCAATTAATGAATCTGCAGAAATCTGGTTATTTTAATGCCTACATTTTTGGTTGCTATCACCAGATCCTCCGCTTCTTACTAGGGGACTCTGGAGATTCAAGTCTCTTACAATGTTTTTTACTTCCTGTAATCTTCTGAGTTATATAGGGATTCTCCCTGCCATGCAAGATAGATGGTCTTCTACAGTGGAGTGAATTACAGCAGGAGCCGCACGTATGCTTTTTGCAGCAATCAGGTAGTATTTTTCTAAATGGGCAACTGGCTTGGTGGTGTGGGACACGGGTTCCCAGGGAGCACCACAACCAGTACCTTACCTGGCGGGAGGGTAGAGAGCACAGGCTGAGCTAGTGGTTGTATCTGCGCACCTGCACAGTAAACCAATTACAGAGGATGTGTCTCTGCTCTTACCTGAAACAGCAGGTTCATCTATGATTTGGGGATTATGAATTGATTTGAGACGGGAGAGACCACTGGAGTGGGTGGCAGGCTAGCTGTTACATGAGGGCTGTTGCCTGCACAGAGAAGTAATTCCTTATTAATAGACGGACAAGCTACGTGCTCGCAAAGTACAGGGGTCTCCTGGCTTTGTCCAGAGTAGTACCTTCAGTCATTGCAGGTGTCTAGAAAGACATAAGCACCTCTTTGAGAGTTAGAAGGAAAGCAGCTGTGTTTCCCAGAGTTAGAACCCTAGTGGGGCATTTGCGGTATTAAAAATTCTATTCCTATTCTTTGCAGACATGCTAACAGTCAGCTGTGCCATTTTAATACTGTTTTGCAATGAGTTTTATGTGCTTTGGGAATTGTTTGTGACTTGAATATGGTGTTTGTGCAATGTTACTTCAATTATCACTTACATTGCTGCAGTATTTTGAGTGTTGTGTGTGCATCTTTTATGCAGATCGGAAAAACTTACTGATAATGCTTTTACAAGTTGAAATGTTTTAAATTTAAGTTGATTTTTAAAACAAATCTGTTAATATTGGATTGGAAAGAAAAGAAATAAAATTAAGAGGTTGTTGTTGGTAATAAACTTGTGTTGTGTTTTTTTTTAAATTAATTAATTGCCTTATGACAATATAGCATATTCTTTGCCATATAACTGTGAAGTCCTCAGTT
This sequence comes from Sagittarius serpentarius, assembly GCA_034782735.1. Lineage (NCBI taxonomy): Eukaryota > Metazoa > Chordata > Aves > Accipitriformes > Sagittariidae > Sagittarius > Sagittarius serpentarius. Next base: position 363,399 of record JAVKLA010000010.1, read on the forward strand.
TTCAGTTAATAATGTACAGGATTTTATGAAATTTTTCAGTGTGGAGCGGGCAGCTGTGGGGACTGAGGCAGGGAGCTAGTTAAGCTGGCAGTGGTGGGATTTAAATATTGCATACACTGTGATCAGTGGTAGGCAGGACTTAATTGTAGCTAGTCATTACAAAAAATTGCCTTTTTAATGGTCATGGCTAACACCCTGTAACGAGGGCTCTTTAATAATGTATTCATATGCTGGTTCTGTGATTATCCCACATCCTTTTCTACCACTGAGGCCTGTGCCTGAGCAGATAACTTATTAATAGAGAAAGAATACCACTTGTTTGTACTTAGGGTTGTCCTCTTATCTGAGTCATAGGGGGTCTGAATAAGATTATTTCACCTTTTCTCACCCTCCAACCATTTTTATCTTCAATAAATAGCCTGTGGATGGTGTTGCACAAGAGAAGTCACTTACCAGAGGTTAGGCAGCCTCCTTATTTTAGCACAGCAGCGAGACAAGAAGGAAATCTGCCCAGACGCAGGGGCTGAGAGATTATTGTGCAAGCAAAGACTGACTGCTTCACAGAACCATGCACTTGAGGACAGCTGATTTCATCTGTCATTAGTGAAGTTTTAAATGGACTTGGTTTTTTATCTTCTTTTTCTAGTAGGGGCTTGGCTGTCAAAGCTCACATTTGCAACACCGCTCTGGAAGAAGAAAATCTCAATTACAGCAGCAGTCAACATTGTTGCTTAAATTAGCTGAACCAGTCTTGCATGAACTACAATTGTAACCTTGGCCTGCGCTTTGCTCATCTTTCTGTTTTGGGAAGCTGTTCAAAGAAACTGTTTTATTCTGTCCAGAAGTATGTACTTAATAATATATGGGTGCTTCCTCACTGTGTTGAGGTATAACATTCAGAAATGTACAGCTGTAGTCAGTGACATTTCTCCAGGGCATGGTTATCCCGATTGGCTCGCTCAGGGATGGAAAATTCCGCTTACTATCTTGGCTGGTGTCACAAGCTGGAAACTTTTACTTTTTTTTGTTCAAATACAAAAAGCATTTAGCTCTTCTTATATTGTTTTTTTTAAACGGCTGTGATAAAACTGGGTATGAGTCAGTGCTGTCCCTTGCTCCAAATCTGTAGACAGTTTCTATACAGTTGCTTGCACTAGAACTTGGGTAAGTTCTAAGACAGTGGAAATCAACCAGTTTTTATCAATTTCATGGATAGTTCTCAGGGTCCTCCTCTTTTCAGATTCAGGAGGAGACATTAAAGCAGTATAAAGGTTCATCAGTGCTCCAGCAAGTGCAGTGGAGAAGCTCTCCTCTCAATGCTGTTTTACAGCATCCAGGGGGAAAAAAAAAAAGAAGCTGTTTTTGTCTTCTAGAGGGTTAAATTGTCTGAGAAGGGTGGAAAGGAAAAACACTTTCAGGTATTGCCAACTACCAACTGGAGACTGGTGAACCAGAGCTGCTGCCTACAGTCTGTACAGATGTAGTACTACGCTGAATGCTGCCCCCTGACCTTTTTCCCCTGAATGGTGCTAATTTTTAGTTAGCTAATTGCGATGCATGTCCTGATGCAAGGGAGTGGGGAAGACAGCTAGGAAACATTAGAAGAGATAATTATGGTGCATTCATATGTATGAAGGGAAGTTTGGATGGGAGAGAATGAGAGATATAAAGGAGAAGGAATGTGGAGTGTAATGTAGGGAAAGAAGAGGAAAGGGGAATAAAGAGCAGAAAAAAAGGAAAGGAAACACTGGAGAGAAAAAGTCACAGTACAGCTTCTTAGGGGAGATTATAGCAGAGAGGATTACAGTCAAGAAAGAAAAGAAAATATTCTGAGAAAAGCAAGAATGTGGTTGTACATTGCATGGCAAAATAATTCAACGAAAAGATAATGCAGTGCTGGGTGGATTATACATGACAATGTGTGTGTCACAGTACTATGGTAAATCTTTGAGATAAGAGTTACAGCATTTCTCTAGAACTGGGCTCCTTGAAGCAATTTTGCTTCTTATCAACATTATCTTTCCTCCCTGCAGTTTAGCTGGCATTTCACATCTTATTTCTATATAGAAAAATAAAATTATTATCCGTAGTTAAAACTTACACAGTAAGACAGCAGTTTCAGCCTGTCAGTTCAGTATATGATCTTGGGATTTGCAAAAACCACGTTCAGTTCCTTTCTGCAATGATGTTTAATATCATTCTTTGTACTACTGCAGCAGCTAGAAGTCCCAGGCGAGGAGTAGGCCACCTGCAGTGGGTTAACCCCGGTCAGCAGCCAAATACTCACTCCGCTTTCCTGCAGGATGGGGAGAAAATAGAAGGAAGGCAAAAAGACACATGGATCAAGATAATGACAGTTTTATAAGGAAAGCAAAAGCTGCACATGCAAACAAAGCAAAAAGAGGAATTCATTCTCTACTCCCCATCGGCAGGTGGGTGTTTAGCCACTTTCTGGAAAGCAGGACCTCAGCATGTGTAATTGTTGGTTGGGAAAACAAACGCCATAGCCTCAAACATTTCCCCTTATACCTCCTTTTCTTGAGCTTTTATTGCTGAACATGACATCATATGGTGTGGAGTATCCCTTCGGTCACTTGGAGCCGGCTGTTGTGGCTGTGCCCCTTCCCAGTGTCTTGCCCACTTGCAAGCCTACTTGCTTTGAGGTGAGAGGAGGGAGAAGAAAGCAAGCAAGCCTTCTGGCTGTGCAAGTACTATCCAGCAGCAGCCAAAAGACTGATGTGTTATCAACACTTTTAACCACAAAGGCAAAGCACAGCACTGTACGAGCTGCTGTGAAGGCAGTTAAATCTATCCCAACCACACCCTGTACATCACCACTGTACGGGGTGTTGTACAGGCACAGTGGGACAGGGTAACCCTTCCTTTGCAGTCATTAATAGAATCGTGAAAGAACAGCTGGATACTGGCAAGTGATAATGTGCAGCACAGAACAGTCAGGAATGGTCAAGAGGATGAATAGTAAAGTAGCCTTAGCATTAAAGATTATGGTTCAGTTAGAAAACAGTTTACTTGCAATGTCTGGTTTGTGGTGGGTTTTTTGCAACACATGATAACAAAGTCTATTGTAAGTAAATAAGTGACAGTCAGGAAATAAATACCAATTCCCATTTTATAGTGAGCTAGGACTCTCATTTTTATCTTGTGTGGTATAATGGCAACAAATCAACCAAAAAGTAACCCCCAAAAGATCAGCCTTTTCTTACTGTTTTACTTGTTCTGTGGCTTCCTCCTTGGATGTTTTAGAGTCATTACGACACATATTTTCACCCATGCTTGTCTGTTATATCTGTGACCTGTTGATTGTTGATTTGGGCTTTTGGAGGGGGAGTGGGAGTATGAGTTTGGTTTTTTTTTTTTAGTGGGCATCTATTCCCATTCACACTATAAAGGAAAACAGTCACCTTGACCTAGAGGTTTATGCGTGGTGCTCAACATTGTTGCCTTATTTTACATGTCTAAAGTGTTTTGAAGGTGAAAAACTTGAGCACAATGCATGTGAAGTCTTTATTAGTCCTCATTTGGCAAATGAGGGAGCTGAAGCAGCAAAATACATGATTTACTGAAGTTAAGACGGTAAGATGGTGGTGTGGTTTAAGCCCAGCTGTCAGCAAAGCACCACCAGAGCACCCTCCCAGTGGGATGCGGAGGAGAAAATATAATGAAAAGCTCGTGGGTCGAGACAAGGACAGGGAGGGATCACTCACCACTTATGGTCATGGGCAAAAGACAGACTCAACTTGGG
>JAVKLA010000010.1:367743-398166 GCA_034782735.1 Sagittarius serpentarius
CCTGGGTAGGGGTTTCTCTCACATCCCACTCCCCTCTCCTCTGCAGGTTCCCCTTCTTAAATACGTTATCCCAGAGGCGCTGCCACCATCACTGATGGGCTCGGCCTTGGCTAGCGGTGGGTCCGACTTGGAGCTGGGGAAGCTTCTGGCAGCTTCTCACAGGAGCCACCTCTGCAGCCCCTCCCTGCTACCCAAACCCCGCCACTCAAACCCAAAACAGGTGGTTACAAAACTAGGGTCAGAATTCAAGAGCCAGTGACATTCAGTTCCTCCCTTGTTGTGTCAGTGTTTGTGGAAATGTGTCTCTAATGCTTGGGACATTAGCCTTTCCTTTAGGCTCTTGTCAATATTGGAGATCATGCAGTATTTATATTTGTGCAGGTGGCTGTGTCTGAGGAAAATTTAGTTCTCTCCAAATGTTACAAAACAATTAAGTATTGGTAATAAAGCCAGAGCTTTATTTATTACATGCATTAAAACAGGACAGTAGAAAAAGATCATACAAAGCACTTGCGCAGATTGATTATGGGTTATAAAATTGTTCTGTGGTCAGATAAACTCCAGTCTTCTACCACATGATCAGAAAATGCTTAGTGGTGCCAGCTGGCCTGTGGGTACATGGAGAGCAAAACAAGTCCTTTCTTATGTTACAGTTCCTTCATTACCCTCAGGGCACTAGTGAGGAAAATTGTATCTGTAATCTCTTGACTGGTGGGCATGCAATTCTGCCTCCCCTTCCTTGGAGCAGGTGATTCTCTCTCTGTTACGCTGCTTTGAACTTGCCAGCTTGATCCAGGTTCTTCCATCTTTACTGGTACACTCCAGCACGATTGTGTTATTGAAGGGGAGTCCAGCCTATTAGTCATGAGATGCAGGCACCTCTTGGGCAGTTTCACAGCGGCCCACATGACTGACGACAGGACTGGAAGCTGCAGGAGGATCTAGCCACCAGAGAGGCTGAGCGTTGTGTTGCTGGCTGGCTCTTGGTCCCAGCATCATGGCCAGTCCACTCCTATGAAGCTAGGATGTTTGGAGCCAAGCTTTCTCTGTAACCTAATTGCACCTGCAGGACTACAGCCAGCCAAGAGTAAGTGCAGGGAGTTAGGTGGAATTCAAACCATCTGAAATCAGGCATACAGTGGTGTCTGGGCCTAATGCCACGGGCCTTTTCTCCAGTGTGCATTTGCCTTAGGAGTAATTGGAAGTTGGATTTTCCTCCCGTATATAATCTCTTCGTAATACAAAGGCATGGTTCCTCTCCTTTCCTTAGGAAGGTGCTGAATTTTCCTGCAGTGGAAGGTTGACTTCGTTGAAGTCTTGATACACGTTTTCCTTGTTTTTTACTGAGTGTAATCAATGACCAGTGGACTTTAGATACTCATTCTTTGACAGGGACAAGAAGAAACAGGGAGGAAAATACCTGATTTTTAAGAAGGAACAGCATTTCCAGGGAACACTTCAAGTAGCATTTTATAGCACAGGGAAAGAGAATTTATCACTCTTGTCCAGTCCTTCCCTCTCCTCTCTAGCCTGAGAGGTACAGAAGGGAAGTGTGCCATTCTGAACAGATTGATGTCATCTCTATGGGTAGGAAGGAGGATCCAGGGAACTACAGGTTGGTTAGCCTCACCTCAGTCCCTTGGAAGGTGATGAAGAAAATCCTCCTGGAAAGCATTTCCAAACAAATGAAAGACAAGGTGATTGGGAGTAGTCAGCATGGATTTACAAAGGGGAAACCATGCTTGACCAGCCTTACTGCCTTCTGTAATGAGGTGACTAGCTTGGTGGACAAGGGGAGAGCAGTGGATGTTGTTTACCTTGATCTTAGTAAGGTTATGGTCTCCCATAACATCCATAGACAGGCTGACAGTGGGCCGTGAGGTGGATTAAGAACTGTCTGAATGGCCAGGCCCATAGGGTTGTAGTACAAGGTCCTTGGACGCCAGTCACTTGTGGTATACTGTAGGGGTCAATACTGGGGCCAGTGCTGTTTAGCATCTTCATTAATGACCTGGACGATGGGGCAGAGTGCACCCTCAGCAAGTTTGTAGATGATAAAAAAACTGGGAGGAGTGGCTCACGAGCCAGAGGGTTGTGCTGCCATGGAGAGGGACCTTGACAGGCTGGACAGAGACGAATCTCATCGAGTGCAACACAGGAAATGCAAAGTCCTGCATCTGGGGATATCTGAGGGTAAGCCCCTGCACCAGTACAGGCTGGGGGTGAACTGGCTGGAAAGCAGTTCTGCAGAGAAGACCTCGGGATCTTGGTGGACAACAAGCTGACCATGAGCCAGCAATGCACTCTTGTGGCAAAGGCGGCCAACAAGCATCCTGAGCTGCATTAGGAAGAGTGTTGCCAGCAGGTTGAGATCCTAACCCTCTACTTGGCACAGGTGAGGCCACATCTGCAGAGTTGTGTGCAGTTCTGGACTCCCCAGTACAAGAGAGACATGGACTTACTAGAGTGAGTCCAGGACAGGTCCACAAAGATGAAGGTTCTGGAGCATCCTCCATGTGAGGAGAGGCTGAGAGAGCTGGGATTGTTCAGCCTGGAGAAGAGAAGGTTCAGGGGAGCCCACAAACATGTGTAAATACCTGATGGGAGGGAGTGAAGAACAGAGAGCCAAAGTCTTCTCAATAGTGCCCAGTGGCAGGACAAGAGGCAATGGGCATATGAAAGTCAATCTGAACATCAGAAAATGCTTTTTTCACTGTGAGGGTGGTCTAACACTGGTACAGGTTGCCTAGAGAGGTTGTGGAGTCTCTGTCCTTGGAGATATTCAAAACCTAGCTGAACACAGTCCTGGGCAACTGGATCTAGGTGCCCCTGCTTGAGCAGGGGGCTTGGTCAAAATGACCTCCAGAGGCCCCTTCCAACCTCAACCATTCTCTGATCCAGTGATCCTTGCTGTAAGCACGAGACACATAACTGGATCACACCTTACAATCCCTACATAGCTGGGACACACAATTGTGCTGTTGCAGCCCCTCTCTCACCCCCCCAGCCCTGGGTATGGCTGATTGGCCTGGCCCATGCCTGGCACATTGAACAAGTGGTGTCATAGCACAGGGGAAAAAGGATCTTGAGCCTTGCCCACATCACTTAAAGGCGGCAGCAGCAGCATAACACTGACCTGGCCCTTTGTTGTGAAGATCAGATCTCCCAGCCCAAAAGATCTGTGCTTGTTCACCCTTTTTTAGGGGCCATGGGCTGGCTTTTGAAGGAAGACCATATCAGAAAAGAGCAAATTATGTTTCAATTTTGGTAGAGCTGTGCTCACTTCAAATCAGAATGGAGTTTAGGCTTGGGAGTTTATGTCAGTGCTATTGAAGAGCCAATATTTTCCACAGCCACATTGCAGAGGATGTGGCTGCCTCGTCTCCACCTCAAAACAGAGAAGAGAATGCAGACTGTTACCATCTTTCTTTTATGATGTCTATCCTGTCTGGTAAGGTGTTGAGTGCCTCCTGGCAATTGCTGACTGCCTTTAGCTCAACTGCTTTAGTTGGCTTCACTGTGAGATAGTTCCTGATACATACCAGTGTTCCTAAAAACGCTTCATGACTCACTTCAAATATCTGGTCCAATGGAAAGTCAAGAAGTGGATTAGTTGAAGCTGATCAACTTCTGTGAAACAGAGTAAATATGGAACTTTATTTAAATCCAAAATCCCTCCTTGAGTTGATTGATGCATATGTTCTTTGTTTTGCTTTTCAGAAACCAGAAAGCACTTAAATAGTAGTGTCCTGCAATGTGTCCCTCACCCCTTTTTTAATGCAGGTCTGAAGCCTGGATATGTTTTGTGGAGCACATTGAAATCTTCTAATGAGACTGACCATCATTTGACCTGTACTTCTGGTCTGACTGGCTTGCTGGCTATGGGTTACGTGTCTGCTGCTCTCACAATCTGTGCAATACTATATTGAAATTGAAATGGAAATGGCAGTGTCCTAATTTTTTTGTGCCTCTGGTTTTTATTTTCAAGATGTATTAACCTGCTCCCCTGAGCACAGATGCATAAAGAACACTCATAACATTTGATCATTTTAATGCTTTGTCATTCATTTCTCTCTCTTTTTGTGCCACAGACTTCTAAGATGTATGTTGAACTGTATCCCAGACAGTTACATATTAATCATTTTATCACTCAATTTCAAGTTCTCTGTAAACAGGAATTCCGGGGGGGGGAAAAATAGTCATCACCCAGTATATCATGATAAACCCATATTTGGTGAAGGAACTTTGGTATTTGTCACTTTTAAAGGACAAATAATATTACGTGGCTCTATTTCCTACATTTGTTAGCATTGTTTTTCAACAGGTGAGTTTAAATGCTGACTGTTACCTGCTAGCCGTGCAGGCAATATAGTGTGGCAAACATAGTATAGCTTTATATAAAGTTGTTGGTATGGTCCCCTTTGCACTTGTCCTGTGAAATAGCATTATGCGCCTCCCATCAGAGAACCCTCTTTAGAAATTGCATGTAAATCTCATGTTGTGAAATTTATGCTAAGAAAGGAAATCTTTGAAAGAAATACCTCTTGCTACGCAGTCATTTCTTCCTACCTGTGTGCTGAGGCACATCTAAAATCAAAGAAGGGAGAATCTTTACTAATTGTTTTTGGAATTGTTTTAATTGTGAAGTACACTTGAAATGGAAGGCATGTTTGTTAAAATCCACATTTCTACCCTGTTCTTAGGAGCTGAACAGATTCTTCACTGACTGGTTGGTACCTTGTATCTTCTTATTTCTGAGAAATGTAACACCTCAGATGAATTTTCTGACCTTGTCCTTGGATGGCTCACATTCTTCTTTATGCTTCTTCTCAATTTTTTTATACCTTTTAACTGAAAAAAAATACTTTGATGCTTCCATGAAGTTGAAAGAACTGAGTCTAGTTTAAATTTTTTTTACCAGTGCTTCTTATTATTTGGATAGTGGTTGTACTTCAAGGATCCAGTCCTTCTTATACTTTGTACACAGTACAAAAGCTGCTAAAGTCAATGGTTCAAGCGTGAAATAAGCCTATAGGCAGATCTAATATTCCTGTGAATTAGTGCTTCCTTCTTGATTTGTACAGTGTAATTGAAATTGAGAACTGATTATTGTGAAGACACTTGAATAAAGGAGACCTCTTTTAGCCTTTGGTGGTTAGAGAAGTGTTGTCCTCATCCCTCCTTTATCCAAGAGCAAAATTCAACGCTTGCTGTGACTTCTTGTTGAGTCTTCCTATAGAATGAAATTTCATAAAACTTAATTTTCATTTCCTCATGATAATAATAGCTGTGTGTCTTGCATCACTTTAAGTGTTCTCCTAGATTATGAGGTAAATGACTTGCTGATGTCCTGATTGTTCAAGTTATTCAACAGCTAAGTCAGATGACTCTTTGCTTAACTGACATTAAGATTCAAGGAACTGAGATGGATTGTCTGCGGCAGCCTGAGCCAGCGTGGTTACTGGCTGCTGCCGTCCTGCCTGCTCAGTCCTCTCTGTCCTTTCCATTGGAGTCCTAGCTTCTCCCTCACCCTTTCTTGCTCACCTGACCTGGCCTTGTGTGATGGCAGAGTCAGAGTAAAGCTATTTGGTTTTTTTAGTAGTTCACTTTGCTGCTGGCTTAGTACACTGAGGTGGCTCAGCATAGGTGAGCGGAGGAGCCAGTACATGACAGGGAGTGAAATCAAGGTGGGAAGGAGAAGATGACAAAGGCCATGGCCCCTCATGAAACCGCAGCTTAATGTAGACCTGGTGTATGCAGACATAGACTGGACAAAACTTCATCAAAATTATCTCAGAATTGAAGAACTGGCCCAGAAGTCTTTAAATGCTGAATTGCAGAGAGCATTGCTTTGTTGTCTTCTAAGAAATGTAGCATCTCAGAAAGCTCTGCCATGCACAAGATGCAAGACTTCGTGCATTTAGGATTCCCCAGTGGCTAGGCTGTGAGACCCAGAGAACAGGCACGGTACAGACAGAAGCACTCAACATGCAGGATGCTGCTATGATGTTACACTCCCAAATCAGAGGGCAGGAACATATTTTGGCACGACAGGGACTATCATGCATTTTCAAAGGCACGATCTAGTCCTGCACTTGACAGTCCTGTCTTCCCTACCCTGTATCTATTTCAAAGGTGAGAGGAGATGTAGGCTTACTCTAGTGCAGAAGCCTGTCACAGACTTGGACTGGGCATCACTTAACAATGCTAATAGCAACTCCTTGGACTACCACAGTAAAAATAATGGAGCTGGACGAGATCTAACAATAGCTTAGCCACTTGTGTGGGAAAGGATCCCAGAGCATTGACTTTTCTCTTTGGAGCCACCTTTTTGAGGTGGTTCACTGTCATGACACTGATGTGGCTGTTTGGATGAAGTTTGGCCAAGGTGACAAGTTCTCATGAACTTCTTGTGAAGTTCTTATGTGTGTATAGAGCTTTTGGTTGCCCATGAGGATGTGTATGTTTAGCCTGTCCGCTTAGAATTGAGCAGGTGAGACTCAGTTAAAATTACAGCAGGGAGAATCTAAGCCACGTTGTTTGGGTGTTGGGGTTTTTTTCCCCTTTTAATCTTAAGGAAATTATTCTGATAATGGATGCAGTTCGTTAGGAGTTTGGCAGATGAGTGTGCAGGAAAGGATGGTGCTCCATCCAGCCAAGTGCTGACCTCCTCAGATAGTTTTTTAATGTCTTGGAGAAACACTTAAAATGTGAATCATTACTGCTCCCGGCTGACTTTGGATGAACTAAAAATTACAGTGGCTGAAAGCATGCATTGACAAGGTCTGTAATAAGCAAATATTTGGGTATATCCTTGGTAGTTTTATTTTTATCACCCAGGCTAGCCAGGCTGGTAGAAGCAGCAAGATTAGTAAAATAAACAAGTAGCTTTAGATTAAAAAAAAAATAGCTTTTGTCCTTTGCAAGCCTACAACTGAAAGAAGTTATACAATAATGCTTTATAGTTTTATGTGACAATGTTAACATATTAAAGCTTTATAACTATTGTATTGGGGGTGGGGTGAATTAATCAGTTCCTCCAAATGTTTATGTTACTTGCTATGATACTACCCTATAGTCTGCTAATACTCCTGCTCTGCAGGTGGTAGAAAAGGAATGGTAAAACTGTTAGCTCAGTTGGAGCCAGGTTCTCCAATTTTGCATGTGAGAAATCTCACTAAATGGAAGTAAAGGTGCATGTGTTCATGGGCACCTTCATTTTTACAGCTTTCAGTGATTTCCTTCTGAAAGTTTGTGGGGTTTAGATGCTTCAGTCACTGGTGCAACTCCAGGCATTCAATGCCTCTTCTCTATTTGAGACCTCTTGTATTGTTCATAGAGACTTCTTCATGTTGGATTCTTCAGGCTGAAGCTGCTGCTTTCCTTCTAGCAGTTGGCTCTTTCCCCACTCTTAATGGTTGTTTTAGCTCATTTAACAGCAAATTTTAAAACATTATTACCATGCTCGTTACTTTGTCCTCCATTTTGTTGGGACCAGCCAATTTACATTAGACATTTGTCTGCTAAGTGCCATTTTGTAGTGTTTAAAATAATCTCCACAAACCTCTGAGCACCATTGTAAAAATCTTTGATGTGCCTTTTGTCTTTCAGATCTCACTGCTGGTTGGGTTCATCAGTGTAAATAATTCTCCATGGACGGATTACAGTGCATACAGCTACTTTCAGATTGTTACCATGTGTGACTTGGTTATGATTTTGTTCTTCTACATTATCCACATTTTCAAAATCTACAGGAAGCTTACTTGTGTTAGCTGGCCACTTGCGGTAAGCCTGTTAGGTGGTCTGGGTTCTTTGCCTCTCTTGTGGGTTGATGTCTCAATTACTTAGTCCATTTTCTTGTGCTGTCACACAATGATAGGCTGTCTTACATGTAATTCTTTTTTGCCTTGCATACAAATCCTTTTGTTGCTTTTGTTATTAGTATTCAGTTCAGCAGATGCTGTAATTGTAAGTTTTTTAGCTGATTTGGATCTGATGCTGCCCTCCTTTACACAGATATAAATCCAGATTTACTCCAGGAAAGGCAATAGTGTTATTCTGAGACAATTAAAGAGAAGCTACTGATTATGAAGCCTTCAGCAGATGGGTCCTAGCTCAGGTCATTTATAGTAGCTAAGGGATTGCTAGAGTACCAAATCACAGCATTAGAATGAATGTACTACATCCTGTCCTGAAATAAAGTCTGTGAGTGCTCTTTAAGTCAAATGTGTCTCTTTTTGGTATGGTTTTAGGTAACTTAAACAATAGCAAGAAATAGGAGCCTCAGCCTGATTGCCATAGCCTGGCCATTCCTGGGATATCCTGCAGGATGTTCCTGCTTCATTCCTGCATTTCCCCTGCAGATCCATCTCTCATATCCTAGCAGAGAACTAACAAGCAGCACAGAAAATGCAAGACCTGAACTTCCTCAGTAGCTCTGAGTCAGGTCAGCTAATGGAAGAGTCCTGTGTCCTAATGTGGGATGATGGATTTTAATAGTCTCTTAGAACATGTCTCCCTTATGCATAGTGACATGTTAGTTCCACAGAGGAAAGAATAAAGGGATGGGGAAAGCCAACTGGAGAGATATAGAGGAATTTTGAAATCCAAGAAGTGGTTGGATGATGCTTAATGGAAGCTATGTGAGTAGTTTACCGACCTAAGATAACGGTTTGTCCATCCGTCTACTTCTAACCAGAGAGAAAAATTCAATTTTATTTTGTTTTTAGCTGAGGACTGTGGTTAGACTTGAGCCCCTTTTTATTTTTTCAAATGTATGCCACCACTGTCTGTCTCTAGAAAGTACTTCTTCATCTAGAGATAATACAGATGCAGGGATTGAAATAAGCTAATGAATGACAGTTTTGCAAAGCAGCATTTCATGTGTGCATTGCTGTAGCAGGACTATGCGATTTTGACCTCTGCATAGGCTGCTTTTGTTTTTTGTTGTGTGTTTAATCATTCTTAAATGTTCCAGAGTCACTAGTAAATTTAAGGCACTGCAGTTTGAGGCTGCTCAGCTTCAGATAGCTTTATGGGATGTGATGCTTGAACACCACTGCTCTTTTACAGCCAACCTCCTTTTCAGCCACATATTTAAGTATCTTTAGAACAGAATAGGAAGACCTGGAATAGACTTTGGGAAACTACAGCTAGTGTTTGGCTGAGTTTCCTGGCAGGATCTCTACCTTGCAATCAGGGGTGTGATTTGCAGTCAGTAAAGTTGCAGTGGTTCACGACGTTGTTCAGCACTGACACCTTTAAGGTGGGAAGTATTTCTCCAGAGGGGCACTTCCTCAGCCCTGCCAGGGGTTGGTTCTCCACCTAATTTAGCCTTTGATGATTCTTTTGCACCTTTGCCCATCCCTCGGATTCCTCTGAAGTAGCGGCCTGTGTACACTGCTTTCTTTGGTGTCTCTAAGGAGGCAATGGCACACCTAAGTTGCCTGCTGCATTGTGGACTATCCAGAGAAGCCTCCTTATGGAAATAATTTATTCTAGCAAAAGCAAGGGCTGAGATCTTGATTACTTGAAACAGGGTTACAAATGAGGAAAGTAAGTTGCAGTCTCAGAGCCTACTTTATGGCCAAGATCCTACTCAGCTGTTTATAAACACCTGAACAGAAGCAAACTGTGGTATGGTATGACAGAGTATTTCTCTTCTGGGATTTCCTTGAACAGTTTCATTTTGGGACTATATTCTTTCTCCTTTGGTTTGAGACGGAATCTCTCCTCTCCCTTATACATTGGATTTGCTTGGCTCATGTTGGTAGTGCAATGCAGATAAAGTAAGCAGATACCCTCCTGCCTACCCCACCATGCAAAAGAAACAACCCATGTTCAGTTTGCAAACACCCATAGGTTGCCATAAGCTTTGTGAGGATTGAAAATCTAAATCCACACATAACCTCTGCTTATAACAAGGTAAAATTGACTCCCAGACTGATACTCGTCACACTAGAGAAGATCTTAAATGTGGTGCCTCAGCGCTCTTTCAGAAAAACCCGTAGCATCATGTTTTACTGCAGGACAGCTGGACAAACTTAGGAGCCTGGGTGTTGGCTATGAGTGTCTGCGTAGTTGTGCTTTTTGTGGCTTCCCACCTGTTTCTAGTCTTGGTTGATGTAAACTGTTAGTAAATCCAGCATTAGATCCACTACTTACTTACTTTCTAAGATTATCTATCTGATGTAGGAGCATTTGGTTTTCCACTTACACCATTTGCTGCCATTTATTGCCATTTCATATAGGCTAGAGAAATATGCCCATAAGGCTTCTTCATTCCTCCAGAACTGTCTCCTTAAGTAAGGAGGGTTGTGTGTTTCACCCTCAGTAATGCACCATGTTTAATTGAAAGGATTGCATCCATACCTAGTAAGTGATCCAGTGACATTAGTACGCCTGAAGTTTGGCCCTCTCTCCTTTTTTGAACAGGAAGTCAGGTATAGTACAAAATCCACTCATGAGTTGTTTTTTTCTCTCCCTCCCCCCCTTTTTTTTTTCCTTTTTTTTTTTCTTTTTTTCTTTTGACTGGTGTTTTGTCATCTGGGTTTGAGTAACCTTTGCCAACTTGTTTTCATTATGAGGCATATCAAAATACTTTCCTGATAAGTCTCTCTTCTTATGCAGGCTGTGCTTTTCTTTACAGGAGTTTCTTCATTATTTAATTGGTACAATTCTGCTTCTCATTGCATCGATTGTAGCAGCATCCAAGAGTTACAATTTGACTGGACTTGTGGCTGGAGCGGTAAGACTGTGTATATTAGTCTTGACACTTTTTTAATTGCAATATATATTAAGTAGGGCATCGGAAATCTATTACTTGTCATTTTAGTTTCTTACAGACTTGCCTTACTTGTGTATCGTTTGGGTGAACTACCTTCTAGCTCTTTTCAGTGAAAGTTCTGTAACACAATGCCAACAAAAATACTTTGTTGTGAGATGCCAGTCTCACCACTAAAGTAGGTATTTGTCCTGTCAGAGAGTTGAAACCAAAGGCTCCTGCTTTAACTCAGGAACTAATGTGTATAGGGGAAGAATTAAGACAATTCAGTTTTGACAAATGGCTATTGTAGCAGCTAGAAGTTACCTAAAGGGCTTCACCCCAATCTTTGGCTTTTGACGCTCCTGAACAGAGGCCTGTTCAAGATAATTTCTCCTGAGCTAAAATTCACTGGGGTCCTGAGCTGACTTACTGGAAGATACTCCCTGCCTCTGTTGGCTGGAGGGCTTTACAGAGAGAGGCATGACTTCTGAGTGTGGGCAACACTATTCTTACAGCAGCAGGACTTGAAATACAACTCCTCCAGAATAAAGAATTACTTTCAGAAACTTAGTCCTGATGATGCAGACAGACTAGAAGACTTACCTGACTTATTTGGTAGATGGCAGGGAAAGACTTGTTTGAATGGGGCAGTAAAAGAGCAGTAATCAGAGGTGTTAGGAAAAGTCTTTTCTTTGTTGCAGAACCCTAGTCAGAAGTCTAGAAGGTGAGACTATGCTGCTGTCCAGCTTTTTCTCCCTCATTGTATATGACTCTCAGTCTATCTTTCAGTCATTGTTTTGACAAGACATAAGCTGCTATTATACTACAGAAACTTTTATTTTTTTAGTATATTGATAGAATGCAGTAAAAAAAATAACTTTTTTTGTCTGTTAATGTCATAAAATGTGTAGCTGGATATACAAGAGTGACCATGCATTCATGGAATATGTGTCATCTAATGTTCTCTAAGTATTTGTGGTTTGTTTGTTTTCTCATCCAGACTTTCGGGTTCCTAGCTACGATCCTTTGTGTTTTAAGCATATGGTCATCTTACAAGGTTTCATGCATCACGCAGTCAACAAGTAAGTATCATGCTTAGTAACTGCCAGACTGCTTCCCAAAATGAATATTTATATTTTCTGCCACAGGGCTGTGTCTACCTGGAAGGATTTATTCCTGTTCCTTGTTACTCAGAATTACAAAGCAATAATTCCATATTTTCTGTCAGCACAGACATTATCACACCTACTGACAACTGTTAACAACTAACTACGAGAGCAAAATAACTTGCTTCTAGCAAGTAGTCAATGTATCAGTGTTTTCTCTTCTCCCTCCCCCACCCCCTACCAAAAGAAGGTTTCTTGTGTGTTCTGTAATCAAGTAGATGAATTTGTTTGTGGCAACGCAAGTGACACTGTCTTCCTTTTCAAAGATGCATCTGTATGACTCCTTCCTCTCTGCAAGACGTCTGCCTTACAAAATTGGATACCAAAGAGGAGCGTCCACTACTGAGGAGACAGCATGGGTATTTTGTTACTAGCCTGGACAGCCGGTAGCTTTTGAAGGTCTACTTGAATGCCTATGCAAAACAATGTTGTGAACCAAAGTTTTTTTGCTCCCCCTACTTCCCCCGCCCTGGCCCCAAAGAAGTTTATAATGGACAACCTGCTTTTTATGAGCTTTACAGAGAAAGACAACTTCTGTCTCACAAGCTGGGCTGTGGTCATTTCCAGCTATTTGCAATAAGTGCATTTAAAACTTATTTGGAGAGTCATTTGGTTCTCCTTTCAGAGGGATGGAAAAATTGCTTCTGATTTCCTCCATCTGTTTACAGAAGGGAAATCCTGCAAATTCCTACCTGATTCTTAACTTCCAAGGATGATTTGTTTAACAAAGGAACTGTTACAAACTGGATAAGCTGGATTTGTGCCTGCATAAGCTGACCCAAGTCTTTGTTACCTCTATCACAACTGTGGACTTTTTCTAACACCAGCTCAGCCAGCATCAAAAATTATGAACTGCAACTTGAATACATCACTGCAAACACTCCCTACTAGCCCCAACAGTACATGATGACATCAGTAGGTTATTAACAATCAAAGATTATTCTTAAAAACTTCCCTCTGCCAAATACAGGAAAATACGTACCCAAGAATGTGTTTAATGTTTTGTGGGATCTTTTTTTTTTTTGCGTTTTCACAAATACTCGTTTGTAAAATGGGTATTGGTAAGACCTGTTCTGTAGAAAATTTCTGTGCATTTCCTATAAATCATCCTCTTTGGAGTCTAACAGTGTTTATGGAAAGCCCATTGTGAATGGAGCAATGCGCTTCTTTTTGTCTTATCTGCGGTTTGTCCCTTCCTCTGCCTCTGCTGGGATCCGTGCTTTTGGAGGCTCTGCCCAGAGCCTAGACAGGCAGAACAGTTCGGTTTTATCCAACCTGGTATTGTCATGAAGTTCTATGTAGCTTTGAGGCTGGGACAATGCCTTCTTGGCACCTTTGTCTTTCTCTCTTTTTGCAGTCCATCTCTGGTGAGCTGGAAATTCTTTGCAGGGAAAAGGGAAGCACAGGCCCCTCCTCCTTGGTGCTTCTCTGTTCATGTCTAGCTGTGAAGTAGGACTTGTACTACAAGTTGGTCTCTTCTGTCAGGACAATTGCATGATGGTGCAGCAGGTTTCTGCAAAAAATAGGATTTATACAATTTACCAGGTCCAATCTGGAGGAAAAAAAAGCATTTTCTGGCCTGCTATGCATTTTTCTATTTGTCTGTGTCATGGTTTAACTCCAGCCAGCAACTAAGCCACACACAGCCACTCACTCACCTCCCTCACAGTGGGATGGGGGAGAGAATCGGAAGGGTAAAAGTGAGAAAACTCGTGGGTTGAGATAAAGGCAGTTTAACAGGAAAAGCAAAAGCTGCATGAGCAAGCAAAGCAAAACAAGGAATTCATTCACCACTTCCCATGGGCAGGCGGGCGTTCAGCCATCTCCAGGAAAGCAGGGCTCCATCACGCGTAACGGTGACTTGGGAAGACAAAACACCATCAATCAGAACATCCCCCTTTCCTTCTTCTTCCGCCAGCTTTCTACTCTGAGCATGACATCATACAGTATGGGATATCCCTTTGGTCAGCTGGGGTCAGCTGTCCCAGCTGTGTCCCCTCCCAAGTCCTTGTGCCCCCGCAGCCTCCTCACTTGGTGGGGTGGGGTGAGGAGCAGAAAAGGCCTTGGCTCTGTGTAAGTACTGCTCAGCAACAAGGAAAACATCCCTGTATTATCAACACTGTTTCCAGCACAAATCCAAAACACAGCCCCATACCAGCTACTGTGAAGAAAATTAACTCTATCCCAGCCAAAACCAGCCCAGTTTGAAATTCTGTGTCAATACTGCTAAGTAGTTTAATGGTCCTCTCAGAACATTCTTTTTGTGCCTCATAGCAGGTCATCATGCATTACCATTTGTTGCCACCTGTTTTTTTTCTCTCATTCTAATATATGTATCTTTAGTTTGATTTTTTTTTTTTTACTCTTTGACAAGAGAAATTGGTTAACTGCTAAAGTGTCAAAAATTTTGAGTAAGTACATGAAAATAACTGAGCAGATGATAACCTAGAAAGGTAGAAATCCCCCTCCTCATGGTGCACAGTTTCTGTGATCCTGCTTGCTGTTGCTTTTCATAAGTAACTGCCCTATTTACAGTATCATGGAGCAGGAAACAATTTGAAAGTGCAAAAGTCTGCTGTTTGTGGATGAAGATACACATATTCACTCCAAGATAAACTGCTTTGACATTAATATAGAGGATTATTCAAATAAAACTATGTAACAGGCAGTTATAATGTTATTAATTTCATATTGAATGTTTTTTATTTCTTTATAATGTCTAACTTCGGCCTGCTTTTCTGCCTCATACCTTCAGATGACATATTTTGTGTTTGGTCAGAAATGGGTCATTTCTTTCTTTTTAACAACTTGAATTGAGCATGCCTTGAAGGCTTTCTGGCTTAAGAGAACAGACATTCTTCTCAGCTAGAAATCCACTGTCAGCAGAGTCAGTGATGGTTCAGGTTCCTTGCCCTGCCAGCACAGGACCGGTCCAAAGGAGGTACCTGACACGGGACTTAATTCTGGGCACTTTGAGTGAAAATATGTGCAGAAGGCGGCACACACACATGTGTATACACACAAGCATATACATATTTTTTTGCAACAGGGGTGCTTGATCACCAGTTCTCCTGCCAAGACTGATTTTACTACAGTTTTTGGAAACCAGCTTTCTGACTTTAATTTGGGCTGACATGGTAGATATTTAAGGATACAACTTCTGTTCCCTCAGAGGAAAGGGAAAAGAAGTGCTTTATTTCTCCTTCACCTCCTGAGGTATCATCTCAGATAGACAGCAGGCACCTTCCTACAAGCTTTAACCCCTTTTGGCAATCCTGTGGGAAACCAATGTTCTGCTGCACACAGCATAAATGCAGCTGAGACCTCAGGGCGGTGGTGGCAGTGGGGAGAAGCACCTGCTAAGGATTAGGGCTGGAGCCTGAGCTTGCGCTGGAGAAAAAGCTGTTTCCACTCTGCTGGAATCGTGCCCCCTCTCCTGGCACTACACTAGCATCTTTTTTTTCAGCCTCCCACATCATTCTGTCACTTGTCACGGGAAAAAAAAAAAGATTTAGGGGGAATTTCATGCAGCCTGACAACCAAAGAATTTCTGAACTATGCTTTCTGATTGTCCAAAGAATATTCTTTGCTGGAAGTGCACTTGTTTATATTGGATCAAGAGAAGTAAATTACAAATTCCCTTTTGGTTTTTGTGCCTATCGACAGGTCTAAGGTACACCTGCAGCTTTTGCTGTTATGACAGCGCTGGGTCCATAGACCCAACAGATGCTCTTACTGCAGGATGCTTTCAGGCTGGAAAACTGACATCTCTGCTGCCAAAGCTTCCTCGCTCCCCCCCACATCCTTCTTGTGAAACATGCCTACCAAGAAAAGCACAGGTTTTGCTGGTATCACCAGCTCTACCAGGGGTCTTTGAATGACAGCTCTGTCTGGCAGGGACTTCGGCACCTCACTACTGTAGCTCTGCCAGCAAAAGTGTTTTAATTTTCCTTCAGTGTCAACCTGGTTCTGAAAGCTCCATCTGTCTGCAACTTTGTCAAATATGAGATTCCAGCTGTTTTAGAAATAAACTATGATGTTCGCTATTTGGAGCATGTAACGGCTTTAAGAATCAGATTGTTGTCTTGCTCATTCTTTTCCTTCCTCTACTAGAGCAGTGACTTTCTCTCTGGGGAGTGTCAGAATACATCCTGTAACTGGAGCACAAGAGGTAGGAGCCATAGAAAAAAAACTGCTCCCCTGCCGTTGTATTTGGATGTGCTGGTCTCTGACTGTCCCACACAAAAGCGGTCCATCCTCTTCAGCTCCAAGAAGAGTGTAGTATAGCCTTTGAGACAACACAGGTAGAGTTTGGGGTTCGGTTTTACTGAAAATTAAAAAGTAAATGTTGGGAGAATAAAATAGGTAGTATAAACTGTTTCATACTGCAAAAAAAACCCCAAACCCTGATGTTTGAGCTCTGGGGGCTTGAGATAAGTTAGAGAGTGAATAGTGCTTTTGTCAGATAGAAACTGGGAAGATGAGAAGGGGAAATAAAACTTTTAAAAAAAGAGGAAGGGTGGCTTTGAAAAGCTTGAGGACCACAGTACTGCATGAAGACACTGCAAGTTGTGTGACAGCTTGCACACTTTTTCTGTTGCTCTGAAATGGTTGTGTTTTGCATTGTGTGAACTACGAAGGAATGGGTTCTTTGCTTCTAAAAGGCTCTGAGAAAAAAATCACTGTGTGGGGTATAGAGGGGATAGGAGGACACTAGGATAATGATAACTTTTAATGAAGGGGGATGGGGAGCAGGGGTGTTGAGTAATGCTCTGGGGAAGAGGACTAGGAGCTTATTAGGACAAAAAGGAGCAGGAGACAAGGAAGAGCAGGTGCAGAAATTTGTAGAAAGCTTACGAGAGGAGGAACTAATGTGAGCACGTTATGCACTAAAAGAAATTCTGGCAGATATCAACAGTTTCTGGCTGTCAGTACTTAAAGGGCAGACCTGCCTGGAGTGATTGAAAAGTCTCTTTTCTGCTTGCCTGTTATGTACACTTCATACCCTGTGTCTGGGATTTTCATGCTCTGCTAAAGCTGCGGGAGGATGCACTAAACCTGACCCACAGGCTGTGGAACATGGCATCAAGTTGCCACATGTTCTGCCCTATATAACTTAAAATTGCTCAGGGCTTCACTGTTCTTAGAGACAGCATGGAGCAAAACGCTGCTGCTGTGCGTGAGAGACTGTGCTGGCCAGCGACCTTGGCCATCTATCCGGCTAGAGGCAAAAGTACAGACCTGCTTTTAGATTTAGTGTCACCTGAAAGCCAAGGAAAGCTGGAGTTATGTATCGCTGGGCCCTACCAATGAACTTGACACTGGGCTGGCATCCAGGAGGTGCTGCTGGTTGTGTGAGATGGGGAGAAGTTGGTACCAGAGAAATGCTCTGGGGGAGGCCCACGTCCTGTTCTTTCTGCCTGCAGAGATTTACATCCAGGTGGCAGGAGAGCGCCCTCACCACAAAGCTCTAGGGTATTCTTAAGAAACCCTCCTGTTTAGGCTGTTTCAATTTTCAGACCGGAGCGCAGGTGCAGGTGCCATGCCCTTGGCCTGCCTTTCACTCCTCTGCAGATGCACAGGGCTGCACAGTTGCGAGGCCATACCACTGGGAACAGGCAGCTCTTGGTTTCGGTCCCTGGTCCCAGGGCTTGTTTAACGCCGCCACATGGAAGCAGGTCGGAAAGTTGCACTGGTGCTTGTCATCTTCCTCTCCTGGAGAAGGACGATTACTTTTTCCCAGCACAATGGCAGCTGGAAAACAGGAAAAGCAGTAAGTGCTATTGGCTGCTCCTTCCTATGCCTGACCCTTCTAGAGGTCACTGATTTACCCACAGCTGGCTACTCCAGAGTTTGTTTCTATTCTGCCTGTCCCTGAGCCCAGAGTCCATCAGCCTCGGCTAGTCCCCTGGGTCAGCACTCTGGTTTCTCACGGCCAGTATGCACTGTTGTTTATTACTAGGGACTGAGCAGTATACAGTGGGTTCCCACCATCCAGGAGCTTGCATCCAGGGGAAAAAAAAAAAGCGCCCATATTTATAAACAACCGATGAAGTAGCTTCATATCTGCACTGGTTTACTGGGTTAATGACTTGCCCATTTATTAAGTATCAAACAAGCTCTCATCACCTGCCTGGACCAGCCTCTCTGCCTTGGGGCAGTTGGCAAAACAATCTGTCTGCTTTTTGCCCTCTGCCAAACTTATGTCTGAGCTGCTCTGACAGTGAAATTGAAGCTGTCTGGCCATGCCCAGAAGCAGCATTTCATGCAGGTAGGAATCTTGAAAATTAGAAAAGAAAAAAGAAAAAGAAAAAGAAAAAGAAAAAAGAAAAAAAAAAAAGTTGGAGCACCACAGGAGTTTCCTGCCTCAAGGGCGAGGTGGCTGCCAAGACAAGCTTTCACTTTTACGTGGAGGCAGAATTTAGATACTGAAATCTTTGGCATTGTTCTGGCTTAGTGCTGTGAAAGCTTGGCTTTAAGAAGCTAGTGTTGAGTAGCCAAAGGCATGATATTGTGGCTGCTTGTTACGTGCTGAGGGGCAACAGTAGTATGATAGGGCTCATAACAAGGAGGCTGAGAGGAACCTTTCCTTTTGGGGGGGTGGTGGTGGTGGGGAATAAGGAAGGCAGAGCTGGAAAAGAAAGTGCAGGTGAAGAAGCTAAAATCAAGGGGCCACTGCAGAGAAGCAGTGCTACCCGACATTTCCTGAGCGAGCAGCTCAGAACAGTGCTGTTCCTTGGGTTAACGTTTTTGCATCGCTTCCTGAACACGATATGACCTCCAGCAGCACCTGTTTATTGCATATTGCTGAACTACAGCTTTACAGAAAGGCGCATAAGATAAATATTTTCAAAAGCAGTTTTGTCACTGGGTAAGTGCTGGCTGGCTCTCAGGTGAGACTTGTGTTTAAGAGCATGTCCTTCAGAGCACCAGCCAGCCATGAAGGCCAGAGCTTTTGAAGCAGAAGAAAGGATTAGGACGTAGATAAAATTACTTCAATTAAAATGCATTTTTGTGGATCCTGGCTTGAACTTAGTTAAATTCAAAATGCCCAGGATGTTTCATATATTGCTCTTTAGATGTTTACAGACGTAGAATAATGGCAATGCACAAAGCAACCATTTGAAAGGAAGAAACTGCAACCTGTAAAACATTAGCAAAAGAGCAGCAGTCCTGCCCTCCTCACTGTGACAGAAAATTCAGCCAGCAGTGTGAAGCAACACAGGAAGGCACAGGTGTCCCGGTGCCAACACTCGGTGCTACAAAGCCCCTGGGTTACTCTGGCCCTAAAATGATTTCAGCCCTGCCTGGTGCACAGAGGCACTGCCAGGTGCACCACCTTCAGAGCCCCTCTCGCCTGTGACTCCGGAGAGGTGAGCCCACAGGCTGGGACCGTGCAAAGGTAGGCAGGTGTGCGGCAAACCAAGCACCTGGGGAAAAGAGCAAGTAGCACAGAAGAAAAGGAACAGACTGAGTGCTCTGTGCTTTGCATGTGTGGGTACGGGTAGAAAAAAGCAATGTGTGGTGGTGAAGGAAACACCTGCATGTTTCTGTGCATGATGAAGGGGCTACCAGAAAGACGAGAAGAATATGCCAGCTTTTGAAGTGGAGCTGGGGTGTGTGTGGATGATGTGGTGGGCCAAGCAGAGTGGTGGGGCGTTTCTCCCCACAGGGGTGAATATCCCCAAGCCACTAACATAGAGTCATTGCTAAATTAAGTACATCTGAACCACTTGTTCTTTTCTTACACGTTTGCACTTGTGCAGGAAGAGCAACAGCAGACAAGCAGCCCTCTTGGCACAGGAGGAATTGTAGCAAGACTCTAGAAACCTCGGGGGAAAAAAAACCTCAGAGGTGTAGACTAAGAGGCACCTAACCCTTAAGCAAACAAGGACAGACTAGGAAATTAGAGACAACACTCATCCTGCACCAATCTTTACAGCCTAAAGAGAGTAAATACCATTCTCCAAGGGAAAAGCACAGTGTGTCTTGGAGCCTGTTTGCACGGGACTAGCCTTAATACCCAGCCATTCTCCCTTTCGTATTCAGTGAAGTAAGAGAAGGGCAGAGTAAGTCGCAGCAGCAGTGAGTCAGTGCCAGTTACCCTTCCCCTCTGATTCACCCTCTAGACATGCCTCTTCCTTCATCAGCTACTGGGGCGGGGCTTGGCCTCCCAGCTGGAACATCTCAGAGTAGGGCTGAGGAGATAGCCCTTTTCCTTCCCCATGTGGAGCTGGGACAACACCCACCTCTTAATTCCAGCACTCGCATCTCAGCACTTTAACAGACCTGATGTGACAGCTGGGTGGATGGGAAGAGACGAGGCTAGGAGCTGTGTATCACCTCAAAAGTCTGTAGCTAGCCAAAAGCATCCATTTGCAGCTTTCCTTGTATTACGTCTGCTAGCCAGCTGTAATGGTAGGGTATGGTTTCCCCCGCTCCCGCAGTACAGCCCTGCCAGCACACACAATTACACTAACACAACTTTCTTTTATTGAGATTATTGGGAGTTGTACGAGGTGGACCAGTGCTGGTGGGTTCATACTGCCATGAGTACGAACCACAGCTCTGCTGGTATAATAACTCCTTTTAAATCAGAAGTGCTTTGTCCATCTAGCACAGTCTACTGTTATTTCTACATCTGTAAATCACTCAACACAAAACCTAACGATCCACATCCCCCGTTTTCGTGATCCCCAGCCAAACAAGAGCACAATGCTGCAGCTGTAGCTATTAAGCTATGGTGGCAGCAAAGCACTCCATTAATACCTCATGCTCAGCAGTTTGTAATGCACGGGAGCTGAATAATTATGCCCTTGTTACCCTCAAATGAGAGGCACAATTGCCAGAAACAAGCATTTACAATTAAAAAACTGTATCAAGTCAAGGACAACATTTGTTCATTCATAAAACAAGCCTTTCTGAGCAAAAGGACTACGAGGCAGAAAACAGACAGGCTTATGTTAATGAGACAGTTGTTTCTAGAGCTGTATTGTACCCCCTCAGATAGACCTCCACAGCCACTTTAGCCCAGCCGTTCTGAGAAACTGGCAGGCAGAGCTTTAGCCAAAGCTCTTGTTGCTGTGATCTGCACTGATAGGGGAGGTTTAGTTTAGATTTGAGGGCCAGGAATGGGAAGCAGGGCTTTTAACAATGTGAGTATCAATAACCAGTGGTCTGCAGCCTTTGAAACAGAGCAGACAGGCATAGGAGAGTGAAAATGGGTGTTGTGTTAACAATAAAAATAGAAGTGGTGAGAGTCTGTCCTCCTTTCTGAGGATGCCTAATTGCTCACACCAGGGTAGCAGCTCCACATCTTTGGTCTGTGCGGAGACCACAGAACAATTAAGCAACTCTTCCTTCTTTACCTACAGCTCAACATGAACAGGGATTTCAGAATCATGTCTGCACTGATATTTTCGGAAGAGTGACAGCTGGTGCAAAGGAAGTAGTTAAAAGGAGGGCTGTAGTGCAGACAGGCTTGCACTATTTTGAGCAACATTCCACCATTCTCTAAGCAAGGGTAGGACATATAAAAAACTTGTCATGCTTTTGTCTTACAATAGTATGCTTTCAGTAAGTCCAAGCAAGGACTGAAAAGAGAGTTCTGAAGTACACCTGAAACTTCGCACTGCAGAATACTACATGCTTTCATGCAGCACATCTAGCAACAGATACCTGACTGGATATTCACTGTCCTCATCTGGTACATGAGTCATGCCACAGAAGAATGTGCTTATGCTGTCACCTCCTTGTGAAGCCCTGACTCTCACCTCAGGACTTGCCAACTTCAAAACAGCCAAGTCTGTTTTATTTTCCCAGTCCTGTTCTAATATTCAGCCAAGAGATAATAGGTCATAAGAAACAAACTGAATGAGTGATCAGGACAGGCAGGCTGGTCAAAGCAAGTGTCGCTGGGGTGCCTGAAGAGGACTGGAATTGCAAGAAGCCCTGTCTGGCATGCATTACAGCTATGTGTGTCAACATTTCTGTTCATGGACCCTGATTTTTTTTTCCAGCATGCATAATTTGCATTTTTGGATAATAAGCTTCTCTCATTTAACTTCTCAAGACTCCAGGAAATGCTCAGGTACTCCCCATTCCTTTGTTCTCCCACCCATGATCCACAGACCTTTCATTGAAAACCACAGCCACAGTACAGTGTTATAGGTGCAGATGTAGTCATGCAGCTGAAGCTTGGCTTTGAAATAAAAAGGAATTTTTAAAAACATCTCTTGACAGGCTCCAGAACAAAAGGAAACCCTTTCAAACTGCTTAGGTAAAGGATCTCCTTGAGACAATATTGATCTGACTATATTATGAGAAAACCTTCAGGCTACATTTTGAGAAATAAGCAGATGATTGGAAACAGTATCACTGAAATGCACAGTTCAGTTTGTAGCCACGCTGACAAAAGAAGAGGGCAAGGGGGCTTCAACTCCACTGAAAATACAGGTGGGAAGTCCTCCAGGCCAAATCATTTCCATCCCAGGATCACTTTTGCCCTCTTGTGGGCAAACTTCTTTCCTGCAGCTTCTCAGCAGATGCCTGTGCAGACAACTGCACCGTGCGGGCGGCAGGAACAGAATGCAAAAAAACATTGCTGGCCTTCCTTGTGCTTCCTTTAGCAGGCGAAGAATAGCCATTCTGAATCCAAAGAGAAGTCAAACCCAAAACCCAGCCAAGTAGTTAACCTTGCTTGGTTCCTGCACGACAGCAGGAAGGAGGCTGCGTGCTAAAGCAGGTGGCTGGTCGGGCTCCTCGCTGTAAGGAAAAAGCCCACCCGAAAGCCAAGGAAACATGTACGTGCCTTGAACAATGGGCGTACAGGCAGCAGCGGGCAGGAACGCCACAGACTACCAGCCTGTATCCTGCTCTGCTGCGCTATTCTGGTAATTGACAGCAAACTAACTTGAATTATGTTCCTCAGAAAGGAGTTGTCATGATTCTAGCAATTACATGACTTAAACTGTGTGGTCATGCTCCAAATTATTAAATCTTTATCAATCTTTCTTGGGACTTCTGGGTTATTTCCTCATGCTGTGTAAATCCACCACTGACGTACCCTTTTAATACATTTTGTCTCGATTTTTTTCTTGCATCCAATTTCAAATTAAAAGCATTAAAGACCTTTTTCTCTTATGAATCCTTATGGTTACACTCATCGCTGGCAACTTCATCAAAGAGACAATTTCACTTTTAATATTATGATATAAAGAAAAATATACCGTGGCTTTCCAGTTTCAGTGCCGACAATGAAGAAAGTGCCATTCTCCTGTTTACAAGATGACCACCAGGTAATAAGCAATCTGTAGGACTATGAAACAAAAAACCTACCCTGCCAGAAAGCATGCAGGTTTATTTCCTTTTCCTTGCCCCCTACCACTGACAATCAGACAAACTCTGAGGCTCCCCCTCAGCCAAGAAACTCTGTCACCTGCATTTTTCTACACCAAAAGAAATTATTTGCTCTTAATACCTTTTGCTAGTTTGTGCTCCTTCCTTCAACAAAGTCTGCTACTCTGTTTTTTTCAGCTCCAAGTAATCAAGACAGTAGGAAAGCAGCACTTGAATTATGCTTGTCACAGTAACCCATAGACCACGGTAGGTGTAAAGGCTATTGCAGACTACTTTGGCTGGACCCTGTGGTAAGAGACAATACTGACCTTATCGGACCTTTACCCTGGAAACTTGCAGTGAGAATATCCAGCTTTGCAAGTTGGACCCTCTTCCCCAGTAACATGCAAACACAATGCAAGCTCTTCCCTCCAAACTAGGAACAAAGAATGATGTTATTTCCTATGGTTAGCTCTGGGAGAACTACATAGTGACACCAAATCATAGCAGCAGAAATGAGAAACACTTAAGTTATTTACTAATATTTTATTTAAAAAATGATTACAAAATACATTAGAAAGTTCTTAAGACCATAAAAGCAGAATACATTAAAAAACCCCACAGGTTTAGAATGGAAAAAATATTTAAGCATTTCAAAATTATTTAAATGGAAATTCAAGGCAACACTGGCAACAAAACTGTATAAAATTTTTGTTATATATATATAAAACCACTGTATTATCATCCTGATTTAATAATCATTACAAGTCACTTAAATTCTCAAAGGTATTAAAAGTGATATAGTTATGGACAGCATAAAATTTAATATCTAAAGAGCTGCTTATGTTTACAGCAATAGACTAAAACAAAGATGAATTTCCATCTTAAAGGCACTACCAGCATCTTGACTTGCCACAATTTTATATAACCTTTGAAAAAATTCATGAAGTATTTATTTTCCTTCAGTGTAGAAAGCTTGGTATTTTTATTGCACAAATTTGAACGATGATCACCATGATGGCTATTATGCAAAAACATCTTGTGCAGAGCTCAGAACTGTGTGAGATATCTCACTGCTTTTTCAAGTCGGAGGGTGCAAACACAGAACTCAACTGTAACAGAACACAAACCTTCCCCACTATTTTTAAGCACAGAGTGCAAGCAAGAAGGCACAATTCCTTCACATATTTAGAACCTAAAGGACACTGGTAGCATTGTGATTTTAATGCGGGCTAAACACCAAAAACAAAAATGAACATTTACAATCTACACAACGCACGTGCAGACTTTCAGAAGAGAAACTCACAGTCCAGCCTCTTAACAAGTAGTCCTCACATGTCCTGGAGAATCCTCTGCACTGATTCTCAAGGCGCTGTAAACAAAGTCTGAAAGTGGGTGCAGAGCCTTTAAATATTTCTGGACAGGCTCAACTGGAAAAGACGAAAGCTTTTAATGTGTCTGAGCAGGCTCACAACACCACTGCCAAGCACCATGGTGAAGAAGGAAGAAGACAATCCCCAGGTAGACATACTGGGCCAGCTGCTTTTTTTCCACAGGCTTTACTACCAGTTAAGATTGCACAGAGATGGTTACTTTGCAAACAGAAGAAATTTAAGACTTGTGCTTGTAACAGCACTTCTGTCAAGAGCTCCCACCACTCTCCTGAACAATCCCTAATCCACTTCAGTCAAAACCAGCCACCTTAATTTAAGCAATTTAAATAGCTGGTTTAAATAGAGTAGGCTGATTTCATCAGAAGCAGGCTGGGAAAAAATCAGCCTGCTTTGCTGACTGAGCACAGGAGGGGTAAGAGACATCCAGCCACACATGCAGAGCTCCTGCAAAACCAGATGTTTAATCCAGCTCCAACACTGGGATCAGTCTAATTAAAAGACAGACACTCAAAGCCTGGATCTGACACCAGAAGCATCAAAGAGAGCATGTTAAGACTTCAGGAGACCAGTCTGCTCAGCCACTGCAGCAAGCAAGTCTCTCTCCCACCTAGCCTGTGATGGCAGAAGAACTAGGAGGGACACACACCTGCCCCTTTATCTTAGAAAGCTGATGAAGCAGTTAAGGAAACAACCCCACAGAAGCAAAGAACCTGCTTCTCAGCTATTTTAAAACAGAACAAAAAGAACACCTCATACTTAATAAGCCTAGGATTAATAGTACCACCATGCAGAAACTGCTTTGTTAGCCAACAACTGGTTTGGAAGCTACAATTTAGCAATTGCCTTAAACCTATAACCAATATGTGACTTGCTTGTGGTATTTAACTACTATGTGACAGATTAATGCCAGCTAAACTGCATCTGGAGTGAAGCAATATGTATTGTTGTAAAGAATAACAGGACTCTTCCTATTAGTAAGCTCCTGTGACACATGGGTAAACAACTAACCAGTTTCCCAAAGACTACTGTTTGTCGTTTTCATTAGCTGCTGGCAACGCTTGCATGTCTTTCAGTCAGAGATGGAATCTGATCCTCAAATCTATACATGGATCAGTCAGTTGGTAAAAGGATGGGTATAAACTACCTACTTGGAACAGCTAAAAAGAAGACTAAAAACATGCCAGAACACCCTCACTCTAACAATCCAAAACATGCCAGGGATGCCAGCATGTATGGAGTAAGAGAATCCATCAAACCATTCTGCAAAGGTTGGCGGTATTTGTTTCAAAAGGCCTAATAGTCAGATCATGGGAGTCAGGAGATCTCAGAGTCACTTCTAATACCAACTCCTTGTGGCACCTTTTCATAAAGGTAACTTGCTCCATATTTCAGTTTCTCTCTGCAGTATCAGCAGTAGATATCATAGACAGGGAGGCCAAGGCAGAGAGATGACTTTACAGATCCCTGTTGGTACCAGTATCTCCAATTCAGGAATGGACACCAGTAACAAAGCACTTAGGTGGGGAAAAGTCTATAGAAAAAGAAACCAAAACCCAGAACTCTATTCATATATTTTCAAGCTGATAAAAATTACAAGAAAAATTACCTCAAGATAAAACTCTTGTCATGGTGCTGCATTGCTTAATAAGTATGAGCAGCACAGTGTTACTCTTACACTATATTTACAGCTTTTAATTATAGATCAAGATTTAGAGACTAGAGACATTTTGATGTGAAAACAAATTCAGTAGAATCCTGGGCAATTAAAAAAAAAAAAAAAAAGAAAAGCCCCTTAGAATGTTAATCATAGATATGGACACAATCCCCAAAGTAAGACATTGCAAATCATAGCAGAGATATTTCTCATTATGGCAAGTTTTGTATCACCAGTAACGCTGCTTGTAAACAAAACATCTCTAATCTACCCAGTTTTCGGAGGCAGCTACAGCAAGCTCTGTACACCCAGACTGAGATCAGGTTTTAGTGCAAATAGACTCTAATAAATACAGGAAAAAAAAAAAAAGCCACTCCAAAGAGCATTTCTTCTTCACAAAGCCAGAAATGCTACGAAGGAAAGTATGTCTTTTATGCATGGCTCTGAAACCAAGCTAGAGCTTAAACTTGATGCTTCACACCACCTGTCAAAATTTTACATCCTCCAAGCAAAGTGTAGTGTTAGGCTTAAGTCTCAGAGCTTAGAGAGAGAACATCACAAACTCACATTCATCAGAAAGTGGCAGCACTGGAAAAAACCTCTAACCTTCTTTTAGAGTCCTTTGTCTTAAAACAGCTTCCTTGTCCTTTTCCAAATGCAGCTTGCTCAGCCAATTTCTGGAGGGTTTAGCCTCAATGCTGCCACAACAGGTTACAGGACTATAAATTTGTCAAGACTAGGGTATTGATGAAATGGAGTTAATGCCTGGAAGACACAGCAAATGTCATGAGCACTCAAACAAGAATAGTTTTTGCATAATCAGCTTTTTCTCATTTGCTTTGGTATTGTGGAACATCTCCTGGCTTACAGCAATTGGCTCTACTTTTGAAGGCTCTCCTCTTAAGTGAGATCTAGCAGTCTTGCTTCTACCTCAGACATTTGAAAAATGCCTTTTCACCACTTCATTTCTTTTACAGCCATCAAC
Source organism: Sagittarius serpentarius (assembly GCA_034782735.1). Classification (NCBI taxonomy): domain Eukaryota; kingdom Metazoa; phylum Chordata; class Aves; order Accipitriformes; family Sagittariidae; genus Sagittarius; species Sagittarius serpentarius. The sequence goes on from JAVKLA010000010.1 coordinate 395,045, forward strand.
ATCTGGTCTGATATGTCCGTCACTTGTCTGATACGTGTTGCATCAGTAGTGTTTCAGTCCTACAGCCTGTCGCTTTTAAGACACATCAAGGGTACAAGTGCTTATTTACCTGTTTACCAACTGACTTAGTCAGTAGCAAGAAGTCTCAAGCTAGTGCCATATTTATAAACAAAGAAAATGGTGGGGTCCACAATCATTCTGGCAATACTTACCATTAACTGCATAAACAAGCTGCATATGGTATTAACCCTGCAAGTAATATTCACCAGGCTATTTACCAATGCACTGTAATATTTTTCCCATTGATGTTCAGACTGCCACTTTTTGGGTTACTTTGTGAAAATATTTATGCATCTTTTTCCTCTCACAGGTGGCTTTTCAAGTTTCTTCCTGCAACTTTTATAGCTTTTGAAACAATCTGAAAGAAGATTCTGGTATACAAGTGCAAACTGTGATGATCATGGGGTACAAAACTGTCTCCTTAATATACCATTACATTACACCACCCCACACCCCTCCGCTAAAAACCCTACATTCGCTATTCCATTAAGCTGACCTCCACAGATAGAACTGAGACATATGCATAGTAAAAACAAAATAAAACCCCTTATGTAAGGATAAGCATTTCTGTAAGGCTCCAATTAGGTATCCCTTTTCCATTCACAGCTTGACCAGTAAGTACAAGAATGAATTCTGCCTTACTAATCTATAACTCATGACAGAAGTATCTGGTCCACTTATACAGAAAATATCTTTAGGGTGTAGCTCAGAATTTATACATCACACATTAATCTTTATTAATCACCTCTGTCAAAAATCAAATCAGCACACTGCTGTCCTTAAGTTACTCTATTTAGACACAAGTTGTTTTAGTGTATGTCACCTGGACAGGTGGCAGGACCAGTTATTAAGCAGGACCAGTTAACTTAGAACATGATGCTCAAGATGCCATTACTTGACCTAAGGACCTATAAAAATTTGTGATGAGCAACGTGTACAAAATTGATTAGAAGGAAGAGACAGAAGTTGTTACCTACAGTGCACTGAAAGTTCATTTTAGTTTGCTCCATTCAAAAAGAATGAAATAATTCCAGAAAGTTAGCTTTGTTTATTCAGTGGCTGATTTTCTGTGGCACTCTGAGGGTTGCCAGGATTTTCAGAGCATCCATCGACATTTTGTTTCCGACTGTGAAAATACTCTATAATAACTTCAGCTAAAAATGCACCACTTGCAAGAAATCCAAACACCTGTGAAAGTGAAAGGAATATATAATTTTAAAAAGTAAAAACCTTGTTTGGAGAGATTTGCTGGACTATTTACATATGTTAATAACACTTATATATTAAGTTTCCAGTCCTCCTTAAATTGGTAGTTCCATTTAAATTAGAAACAGAATCAGAAATCTTAATTGTAGCACATTTAATGCAAAAGTTTTTACAGTTCTCATTCTCTTAATCAAGCCTGAACCATACAATATGTTCTAAAGAGCCCTTAATAGTAAAAGTATATTCATTTTATTGCAAAAATTAAAGAGCATGGCATTGGTGGTAGAGCAGAATATTTATCCAAGAGATGGCTGCTGATTAAAGGGACTAAGTGAATAAGAGTAACACATGGAAAGTGAAGGGAGCTAAGATCTGCAGAGCCTAAGCAAGTCCTTACTGCATCAGCAAGAGGGGATGAAATGACATTTTGTTAATGACATTTCATTATTAGTCATTGCAAGATAGGGATAAGGAGAAGGTTGGTTTTAGCAGCTTCTATCAAACAAGGATACACACACATGCCTTATTCTAAATTTTACCTAAACTTTACACAACTGGTTTGGCCCAAAGCAATTTCACACTATTAAGTCTTAAATCACAATAGTTGGCATTTTTTTCCAACTCCAGAAAAAAAACCTGGAAGACTTTACACTCAAACCAATAGGTTTGAATATATCAGTATCACAGAAGATGACTATACAGAAGGCTGCATCTCTAACAGCGTGTGATGCCTGTGGAACAGAATTATTTTGCTTTCTTTTCTAACTCATTTTTTCTCATTCAAGAATAAAATCAAAATTTTATCTTCTAAACTCACATATTCACAATTCCAAGGTTATTCAAAAGAAGTGCCAAATGAGTGAGGAATTATGACATCCACAGCATCCCAAAGCTTCTTCAGTGCCTTGCCCTGAGCCTTTTCAGTGTTCCCTGGGAGATGCAAGCCCTGTTGCTCTTCTATTCTGTCACTGAGGAAACTGCTGATCTTACTGCAGCCTTTGCAAGTCAGCATTCTCCACCTATACTTTATAATGCCTGGCAAAAGACATGGTTTCTTGCTGACTTTGTGAGGGGGTGGCATTATGAAAGGACAATTGAGGAAAAAAGTAGGCATTTCAGAGATCAGGGTATCAGAGAACTGGGGAAGCTGTGAGAGGTGGCAACATCAAAACACTGACAGATGACAGGGAATAATACAGAGCCAAGGCAGTGAAGTCTGAGGAACCCAGAAGCAAGCCACAAACACTGGGGAGCTGCAAGTGCACGCAGAGCTTTCCAGCAATCCTGAGGAATGCCCGATTTTTGGATTTCCTACGGTAAGTTTCTGGAAGGTCTTAAATAGCTAATTCCTCCTGAAACATAACAATGCACTGAACTCTGTTCCCTGCCCAGTTTCTTCCCTGCAAATTGAGTGAGGTTTAGAGGGCAGAGAAATTCACATACAAGATAAATACAAAGTCAATTATGCAATTTTAAGACTTACACATGAAGCTTTTTCAATAGCAGACCCAGAGCTGGTTGCAGCAAGCACTACTGACGCTAACAGAAAACAGACACCTATGGCTGGCACGGCCCAAAAATTCTGCAAATATAAAAAAATGAATGTTATAGAATTGTAGATATACTGCCTGAAAAAGAACAAGCATCATAACAGCAGCAGAGTTAATCTGGCAGTGAATTTATGCTTTGAAACTTTGATGATAACAGGAGCTTCAGAAAATGCATTGTACAGCTATATTCCGAACAACATTCAACATAATCAACTATTCAAAAGAGTATTGTCGTGGTTTAACCCCAGCCAGCAACTCAGCACCACGCAGCCGCTCACTCACTTCCCCCCCCACCCAGTGGGATGG
>JAVKLA010000010.1:404978-430679 GCA_034782735.1 Sagittarius serpentarius
TGAGCAACCTGATCTAGTTGAAGGTGTCCCTGCTCACCGCAGGGGGGTTGGACTCGATGACCTTTGATGGTCCCTTCCAACCTAAGCCATTCTACGATTCTATGATTTTGAACTTACTCAACATACCATTCCCAAGATTACTGCATAAAGTCTTCAATTTAGACTTCAGCTTTGATTTTCAGATTTCACTAATAGTCTAGAAGGTACCAGAAAGCATAAGACTGTTTTGACTGTTTACTTTAAGTAGCCCAGGGGATTTTATTCAATGGAATGAAAATGTGTTTCTGAAAAAAATAAATCTATTTAAAAAAAAAAAAAAAGGGGAAATATAAGACCAGAACTGAAGTTTAAGATCTGTTTAAGTATATAGAAGTGAAAAATGAAATTGTATAAGTGTAACTTTTTTAACATTTAACAGTTTGTTTGCTAGTTCCTAAACTATATTAAATAAAGATGCACCTGAGAAAACAATTATAGCTAGTTTTAAATAAACACTGGAAAGCACAGCTATTGTCTATTCATACATCAAGCTTTTCTACTTCCTGTGAGGATAATTGTTTTAAATAAAAATTCTGCCCAAGGAGTGAAGAGTTCAAGCTTCGTCACTAGATATGAATTACAATTCTTCCTCTGCCCTCACCCAAGTACTTCTCCAAGCTTCTTAAATTTGTCATCTACAAATAACTGGAGAGACTTTATTAAGAGCTGCTGCACTGACATGTCATGCTGCTGAAGCTGCTGTTACTTTTGCCAACAATTTCTGTATGATTCATTCTGTTATTTTACCTTTTTGAACAGGCAGATTGAATTAATTTGTGCCAGCAGAAGGCTCAAAAGGTAAGACAAACCAAAATTTTTTATTCCTTTTAAAGAGGGGTTGCACTTCTCAGCTTGCTTATTTTCTCAGAACAGCTGACTTCTAGTTAAGCTCTCTTGCATACTAGTTTTTCACACAGGTGGCAATAAAGATTACAACTTGTTTGCATTGGGAAAGTTTAGCATCTTCTGCACAGCACACCTACCAGTTCTTAACAAAAGTGGTGGCAACTTAAGTCTAAGAAACATCTGTGGTTATGAAAAGTTCTAAACATAATGAAAGATGCACTTAAGCAGTCTAAACTAAAACATACTTATGCAAATGTTAATATCTATGCAACTTTATTGTTTGAAAGTGCTCATGCTAAACAATACAGGCAAACTTGAAATATACATCCCACAAGCCCCTTATCACAGCTGTGTGTTGTGTGATTTCCTCCCCACCCCTGTATTTCCAAATGCCTGAAGTAAACTGAAGTTTAAGTTAATATCTTATGGCAAAATAAGAGCTGGAATTTTATATTTCCCTTCTCAAGTTTTGCAGTAATTATATTCAGACCCTACACAGAAAGAAATTTTATCAGTACAGCATAAGACAAGTTGATTTTATGTAAAATTAGTACCTTTGGACACACAGAGTAGTCATTTTAGCCTTCCATCACAGAATTACTTAACTGAGAAGAAGATTCTCTACTCCCTTCTCCTTAGCAAATATCCACCCATTTCAAAACACCAAGATCAGGTAGGTTGATCACTGACATACATAAATGTATCATACAAGTTACTGCATGCAGAGAGCAGTGCTCATCATTCACTAGAAAGCCAGAATGGTGCATCAGTGAAGTTTGAAGGGACTGGTACTACTTTCATTCATTACTCAGGTAAATTAAGATGTTTGCAGATGATACAAGAGAAACCAAAAGATCTGTGGAGAAAAGAGTTAAAAGCAATACTGCCAAGTGGTCCAAAACAAGTTAGCAATGCATAAACCAACTAATCTACAAGTAGGACAACTCACTTGCAAGGGTGCAAGATAGCTGCCTAGCCGTATGTGCTCTATTCCACAGAAGATCCAGAGTTCTCAACAGATTTAAGCCAAATTAGAGCCAGTATTATGGAAGAAGCTGTCAGAAAGTAAAACCAGGACCATTGTATACAACACAAGGACTTCCTCCTTTTTGCCCACACAATTTATCATAAAAAGTTAGGTAAAGATGACTGCCTTGGTCAAGAGAACATGCTAAGACTTGAGGTTCTATGTACCTCTACTTTCCGTTTTTAGTATGTTGCATATACCTTTTAAAACTGTGGGAGCTGCTGTATTTGTATCCTTGCTATTAATTTATTTTTCCAACCAAAAGTCTTCAATATAAAACACCTGAGAAGTCAACACACTTAGAATACATTGAGTTATGCTAGGAGAGAGCAGCAGTATAATTTGCTTTGTAATTACTCTTCAGCAAGAATATCAAAATACAAACCAATCTTAAACCAGCGTTTATCTAAAACTCCTGAATAGTTATTACAAATCTCATTAGAAAATTAATTCTAAGTGCATACAATGCTAGCTTTTGAGACTTCTCAGAACTCAAACATTTTATTGTAATGCCTTTAGTATGTATAGAAGCTTCTCTCCACCACAGGAGTGGGGAAATATTTGTAAGGAAATTAAAGTCTATAAGCTACTTTAGATTTGATGGATAATGTACAGCATAGTAATGCTATTAGCATTAAGTACTACCAGGGACACATATAAATGTATTCATGCTTTTTAAAAAAAAAATTTCTCTAGGACTACATATACACATACACTATATGGCATTTGAAATTACAAACCTGAACACATTTAAGCATATTTTTTTTTGTTGTCTCTGGATATCTCTAAAGTATACAAAAAAGTAATGCTCCTTAGTTTCAGACAAAAGGGAAGTTTCGTATTCCTCAGACTTAAACATCTTTGCATATTAATATTATGAAAGACTTTTCTTTTTAAAGTGCTACTGAAGCAATATACAAAACAGAGCCTCATGCATCTTCAAAAAGAGTCGTCATCATCATCCTCTTCCCTCTGAAATTTTTAGATGGAAAATCCTTTAGCTTCTTTATTTCTAACTGTGTGATAATCAAATTAACAATTGACTTCTGTATGTAAGCTCAGAGCAAAGTATTTCTGACACACAATTCTCAATATAGAATTGCAAGGTAGAATAAAAATCAAGTAGACAGTTGCAAATTTAAGATTTTGCATCCTTCTTTTGCAAGTAACATAAAAGGTCCTCCTTTTCCAGAGTAAATCCTAAAGAACTAAAATTCTCCATTACATCAAACTGCACTTACACATTAATACTACAGTGAGGAAACAGAAGTGATGCTTCTAGCAAGCAGCGCTATACACCAAAGCTGAACCCAAGTGAAAGAGGGACAACAGATTTAATTTTGCAGAAGAGTCAGGCTAGGAAGCAGTTGAAACAAAGCCAAACAATCTGCTTACACACAGTATTTCACTGTCTTGTTAACAAAATGTAAAGTCTTATACTCAACTAAACAAAAGCCATTTCATTTTTAACCCCACACTGCTACACTTCACTCCGCTGACGAGCTCAAGTCTGGGGTTGTGCTTGTCAAAGCTTCTCTGTCCAAGGTGCTACTCTGTCTACAAAACAGTTTGATGACATCCTTCTTGTTGCTGCCCTCAAAGACATAGGAAGGCATAATACAAAACGCTGCCCAGCCTCCTCCCTTCTCACTACTCCAGGCAAAAAGTATGGTTACTGAGCAGAAAATGGAGTATCATGAAATGTTCTGCTACAATACAGAATTTAGCAGAACGGTCACCCATAGATGGGAAGAATGGGCAATGAGGTGAATGAATCACCTTCTGTGAATGCAGGCAAGCAGGCACTTACCTGTGAACTGCTACTTAAAACTGTTCAACCATAAACTACCACATTAGAGAGAACTTAGGCTCTCTATTCCAGAACTTCTCTAAACTTCCAATTGAACACTTTAAAATTAAGAATATTTACTACTCATGCTATTTCCACATTTATTTCCGTTTAGAAAATGAAAACAGAAGTAGATTTTCACTTATCTTAAAATAAGACATTTCTTACTTCTCGCAGAAGTCTGTACATGGAAGAGCAATCAATGTATTGTCTCCAGGACAGACATGAGTTTTGCTTTTTTATTTAAATTGTTTCTCCATTGTAAAGTATCAAGTGTGTTTAAAATAGGGCAAGGCAAAGAAGCAAGAGGTGAATGTTTCTTTTGTGTCATCAGTATTGTTTGTCTGCCCTGCTTCCATCTGGGGGTCTGATTTTTTTTCAACAGCTCTTTGAAAAGCCCTGATTGCACTTAATTGTGTGTAATCTATAATCCTACTGGCTCCTTGATGGAGTTTTTCTTTGTTTTTTAAAACCATCAATTAAAATTCAGCTTGATATGGGAATTATACAACTCTTCTCTAAAAAATATGTTCAATCAAGGCCAAGCAAAACTAGAAATAACGGTCCTAATTAACTCCTTCCACCTCCCAAAAGGCCTACTTTTGTGAACTAGCTTTATACTTTTTACAAAACAAAAGACGGTTTCTGGGTAGAACAGTTCTCAACATATAATATATCTAACATAAAATATTGAATATTTTTATTAATAGAAAAAACCCACCTCACTTAAATATGATAGAACAAAGTCATCAAACCCAAACCTGAGTTATCAAACAGGGCAAACATGCCTTCCCAGAATCACAGAGCGATCTCTATTCTACACCATATGGAATGTCTGAATCCTAATACAGTGGAGTGGAAGCATAACGGTCTTTTTCCTACTAGGACCAAGCACATGTGTACTATAGCTATTTTCAAGATAAAATACTTCTCACAAGCTAATAACTGCCTTTTCCACAGCTGCATATTAATGAAAGAGACTTGTTTACACATACTATACTAACTGAAGAATGCCTTTTGCAGAACAAGACCAAAATAATCAGAGTAAGCCAAATTTAGTTTGCTTTCAGAGAACTGAAGAACAAAATTAATTACGCTGATGAGATCCTTCTCTAGAATCCCTCAAAACAACACGGAAGTTCACAGTAAGTAGGTCATATTAAGTCTTCAAATAACTTGCCACTAAATTATCATTTACTCATTGGACAAAAAGCTTCTCCTCCAAGTCTGTTTCACTCCACCAGCTAAGTTTTTCCCCTCACATATGATTCATTTGGTATCTTTGTGGCACTGAAAAATTAAGTAACTTTCCTGAGGAGCCCCTTAATTGCACTTCTGTGTTACAACATGATAGAAAGCAGACTGTAGACAACTGTTCCAGCATACCTTTTGTCAAGTCCAGCACAAGAATACATAGCCTGACTGTGGAAACAGGTAACAGCATTATTTATGCTTGGAGAAACCCAGTCAGAGAAACCCAGTCAGAGAAAGCCAAATATTGCAGACAATTCTATAGGCAATATGAACAGCATACATCTCTAATGCAAGCCTTCTCTTTTAACACAGCAGTAAGTCATCTAGTGTATTTTACCCAGGCTCACTACCAAAATAGAATAATCCCATGTTACTATGAAAGGGACATCTTCATTGGTACTGCCGCCACTAACCTGCCTGGAGAACATAGAAGCACAGTTCCTTTCACTGTTCCTCACCTTCAGAGCTATTTCAGGGATAGATCCAGTAATCAGCAGTACCTCTGGCAAAGCAGAGACAAATTAAAATAAACAATTCAAGAATCTCAGAACTCCCCGTGCTGTTCTAAGTAAGTTTTATACACAGCATCCATGTAATCCTGGCTTTTTGGAAAGGTATTATAGCAGGAAGGACACTATGAAGAAGTACTACTTAGTTCTAAAAAAAAGTAGCTGCAAAACAAGCCATTAGAATTTTATCTAGGTCAATGCCCCATCAAAATAATTGACACTTTAGAAGTATAACTCTGCTGATTGAAACAAAACTTTGCTACACTTGGAAGGCTTTCATTGCCTGTAGAAGGTGAAGAAGTTGCAAGAAGAGGAGGAAAAGAAACTGACAGCTTCTTCAGTACTAGAGAATTAAGAAACATTTGAGAATAACAGTACGGACAGTATCAACATGCAGCATTTCATCAGCTATAATGATGAAGTTATCACAGCGAAAATTTCAGCTATTTGAATAAAAAAAATAAAGTGGAAAAGTAATTTTATAGTGTTGAGTACGAATTTAAGTAAGCAGATTTTATATACTTTCATGAGAATTCACTGTATCAGAACTTAATTTTGAAGTTCACTGTATTCCACGGGTCCACTAGAAGAAAGTGGCAAGCTAAAACTGCTCTTCAAGATGTACCATTTTCTACAATAACAGCCATTCCCAATACATGTACACACAGAAAAGTGTACCTGTAAATTAGCTGTAGACTGTGGAAGCTTCTCAAGCATCCTGACGGAGCAGAGCTCAAAGATTCAAACAAACAGGCCTGGCCCTGAAAAGTGAGATGTCTGGAGTAAAGAGAAAATATGGACTCAAAGCAGTTGAACGCTCACTGCCCGCTAAACTCAAAGCCTTTATCATCAAGTCGGGTAAAACGCATAAAGAAAACCAAAATGCTAGTGATTTAGTAGAAGCATAAGTGTCCAACACACACTTGGGAGTCAGCTGTACATGTGTCACTGGATGGTTTGACATCATTAGAATTGCAGGCAAAGAATCTACTATGCTTCAGAGGCAGAGGAATGTGTGAAATACAAAGCCAGATACAAAGCAACTATTCCGTTCACTTGCAAGCTGGGAGCCTGTTTTCTTGTGCATCCTGGAATGACTTTGAACATTACCACTTGAATGCATGCCGCAGTTTATTGGATAAATGGTTAGTTCTTCACACATTCTATAGCACTATGGATTCCATCCGTAACCTGCAATGGTGACTTCCTAGCTGCTCCCTCTATTCCACTTGCTGGTTCAGATATATCAGGAAGAGAATGAACAAGAAAGCTCCCAGTAATAAGCATCATGTTTCTCATCACATTCAACAAAATGTGTCTCCTCTGATAAGCTACCTTTATTATACAAGTGAGCAGAAGAAGACAGTCCAGGAGGCAAAAAAAAAAAAAAAAAAAGAAAAAATAAAAAATACCAGGAACAACAACAAAAACACACTTCTTTGGCTATCTGCAAAAAGTAGCTGGAAACATCACTGAGAGCACCCAATTTCCTTAAGAAAGCAGGGACATCTTATGTTTTCTGATGGTACAGTTCGCTAAATGAGTTAGCTATGGTCACTATGACAGAACTGCCTAGGAATGAGAACACACTTGCCTTACAGAAAAGTTTAGGAAAGCTTGCATTTGTATTATTTGTTCATACAGGAACAGAAAAATGCTTTTACATTACATGTTGTGCCAATCAAAGTTTAAAGTCTTCACAGAAAAATAGTTATTGAAAAAATGTCTGTAAGTGAAACAATTCTGGAGAAGTAAAACGATAAATAATTATTTCAGCTGATCTTGAGCCTAGAATTACTAGTACTGTATTTTAATCTTCACTTTAAAAAACTATGTGCCATATCTAGAGATTAACATTCGGCATTCCAGTTTCCTTTAGTTATTTCTGTGATGTCTTGAACGGCTTTCCAGGTTCTTAAAAATGAGGTGTTAACATAGCTAAAAATAAATACTGAAATAGCAGAATTAACATGCCAGACATAGCCAGGTTCCCAGAACAACTAGGCATACGAGTACATGCAGGGTTTGAAAAATATAAATGCTATAGGCAAGTTAGAAAACTTGTCCTAGCAAACAGAAAAACACTAAGTGGTGTTTTTTTCTGGCTTGTTTTTCAGGGGGGGCAGAGGGTAGGTTGGAGGCTTAGGGTATTTTTTTTTTTTTTAAGGCAGTTTGTATTGAAAATAGGCATTGTCACTATATATCATGTTTCAGCTGGGAAGTTTTGACCAATGTAACTGTTTATACTGCAAATATTTGCCTACCACAAAATGAGTGACAAGCATCAAGACCCTGGTCAGCTTTACAACTCCTGCTTAAAAGTATTTGAAGAATGATGAAACTGAAAATAGTCAGGGCAAGAAGCAATCTGTAGTAACAACAAAAACTAGTATGAAACTATTTAAAGGAACAAAGCTTAAAAATAGAGGAAATGTGAGATAACGGAGAAATTGCAAACACACAGCTCAAGAACCTGAAGAGACAGAACTTTACATACTGAATCTGTCCAATACAGAATATGCAAGACCTCTTCTTTTCCTGTGCCAGTGTGCTTCAGAAGCAGCATCATGACTTGGAAGTGAATAGCAAAGTGTAATACATGGATTAGGTATTCTCACAAAGAACATGGCCATGGTCCTCACTGGCCAGTCCTCAGATCTGATGCTCTTTTTCCTAGACACATGCCAAAATTTTTCTTCCCTTGGACCACAGCCTTCTAAAAAACACAATTCCTAAGAAAGAACTAGAATTTCTACAAATCTGCACATCTTTTTAAAAATGCATCAATCAAAAAAAGAAAAAAAAAGGTATTACACTAAGTCATTCTATAAGGTCTACCTAAACAGGTAAAAAGAAAGTTTCTAAACAACAGATTAAACATCACAAACCGAATGAACATTTGGAAACATTCCGTGGTGCCCTCTCTAGTTCTGAAGGAAGCACAATCTCCAGTTACTGAGTACTGAGGATTGCTTGATTACGAAGAGAGAGGAAAAACAAGACTGTAATCTTCTTGACAAGGATCACAGCTTGAAGAAGAATCTTCCAACTTTAACAAGGACAATCACCCAATGCAGTTTCAAAATATCATATAAAAAGCTATCAATCATCATGAAATCTTTCCTCTCTTGAATATCAACAGAACTTCCAATCTCAATATCCTACTTAATTACGCAACATAAAAAGCAATAAATTAAAGGGTAGTAGTCTTGTAACAGGTTCACTAGACCATCCCATCATCCTTACACAGTTTTCTCCTTCATAGTCAGTTTTAAGCTGCCACTCAGCTTATCAAAAAAGGAAAAAAGGGTCAGAGTGATTGCTTTAGGATTATGGAGGAAGAAAATCTAACTTCAAAAACCTCAAGAGAGTACAAATCACAAGACTACATAGAATCACAGTGCGCATACAGTCCACATGAACATCTTTACTGGGTTTTAACCATGTTTCCAAATACTAACACACAGTTCTTTCTGGGGACAGAGAGGTTAGTAAAGGAGAGAATAAGCAGCTAGTTAACAAATCCATCCACTCGGATTCATTAAATTGTCTACTGGTAATAGTATTTAATAGTCTTTCAGCCACTACCAACCCCCCTAACAGCAATAATATATATATACACACATGCACACATATTTAAGAGCATCCATTTCTCCCCCATCCCCATGAAGTTTTTAATTTTGTTTGGCATATCATTTTTCTTCTTTCCATCAACACTGAATAACAGCTAGGTCTCTCATTATCGCCCTATCAAAGTTCCATTCTGTAACTTCTAATCCTTGCCAAACGCAAGGTTGGACTAATGCACTGGGTGGAGATAACTGAACACAATGAAAGCCAGTAGCAGTAAATGATGCTGCTGCTGCTGCACAACTTACTGATGATATTGCTGCTGACAAGCTCGGTGCATGTGGGCAGGACACAACCAACACGCCCATACAGCCTACCCCACCCTCCGGCCAACAGAGAGCAGCCGTCATTGATACTGTTCGGGCCACAGAAGCAATTTTTGTGTTTGTATGACACACTATAAGGACCAGCAAGCAGCACTGGTTGCATGAACGAGGGAGGTTTCAGAAAAGGTTGAAGGACCCACACGCACCCCAAACCTAACACTCATCGGGGGAGAAAGACAATAAAAACCACCCTTCTAAGCCATCTCTACCTAAGGAACTAGGGTGGGGGAAGGACAGTGAGGGTATTATGGTGAGGTACCTACGATGAAGGGGATATCTAAAGCATCTCTGGATATTGGATACCCAAAATGAAGCAAAAACGTGCAAGGGAAGAAATGAGAGGATTAAGCCAGCACCTTACCACTATCATCCTCCCCCTCCAACCTCCACCACCTTCGGGCATGATACAAGAGAAGCTCCAGACGCCCAAGAGAGGGTTAAGGAGCAAGCCTGCGTGCGGCAGGGAAGGGACAGGGATCAAGATGCTTTTCTCACCCAGCAGGAGGACGTTCTTCCCCGAAGGTAGCTTAGAGCGGGACCGCGTGGACACCTCACTGAGGATGCAGGACCTGGCGCGGAGAGACGACAACGCTTAGGAGGGGACTCCTGCTTCCTCCCAGCCCCCCACCCTCGCCACCTCCTGGGGGGAGAGGCACAGGGGCGGGGGGCAGGGCAGGAGTTGCCACCGCCAAGGGGAGAAGCCCCCCCACCCCCTCGGCTCACTGACTGAGCGGGACTGAAGGCCAGGAGGGGGGATTAACCAGCCCTCCTCCCCCCCGCCCCTGCAGGGCAAGGAGTCGCTGCGAGGGCGGCAGCGGTCAGCGCGCGCTCGGGCCCCCAGCCGCGGGGCGGGGCGGGCGGTTACCAGAGGTTCTGCCCATCGTCCTCATCGCCGCCTGCCCGCAGCTCCGCGTTGTTGTTGGTCGTGGCCGTAGCGGCGGACGAAGGAGAAGAAAAACCGGCAGCTGAACCGAGCCCGGACGAAGAGGAGCCAAAGGAACCGGCTCTCCCCACCACCGCCGCCATCTTCGCTGCCTCCTCCCTTCTCCGCCGCCTCCCAGAGACACGGAGCGGGCGGCGGCGCCGCCGCGGCTGACAGGAACCCGGATGTTGGGAGGTCGGGGGGCGGGGCCCGGAGCGGGGGCGCGGAGGCAGCCGCTGGGGTCCCCTGCGCGAGCGCTTCCTCCTCCGCCCCTTCTTCCGAGGGCGTGGCGCCTGCCTTCCCACAGCGGAGGCCTGGGGCTGCTGAGGCTCCTGCCGTCCTCTCAGGTCAGCTGCCCTAGGAGAGGAGAGGGAGGCTGTAGGTTGGGGGGAGCGCCTTCGTTCGGACTGTCTCCAGCGGAGGTCCCACAGCACCGCAGGCAGGGCCACCCTGGAGAAGTGAGGTGAAGCGGCCGTCGTCTGCCTTTGTGCTGGTTACCGCTGCGAGGTGTTGCTGTGGGGCAGGGAGCTGCTGCTGCTGCTGCTGCTGTAGCTGTATGCAGAGTGCCGTTTGCTCCCTAGGGAGCCCTAGCCCTGAAGAAAGCACCTTGCATCCGAGAAAAGTAAGTGTGGCTAGGGGTAAGACATGCCTTTTGGGGAGGACAGGGTGGTCTTTTCTTTTTCAAGCGGCCTATCTGTTACTTGTTCTTCTCTCAGAAGTATCGCTTTAGAGTTGGAAAAAGATGGGTCAAATCACCATCATTGTCACAACTCAACTCATGCTAAAAGTCCCAGAAGAAGCAAGCAAGCAAACATGTCAACTCTTTTCCCTCAGTTTACAGAGGTAACACATTTGCTACGGTAACACATGAAGGGCTTTAAGTTCTATAAAAATTTGATGGGTGAGTTTTGTCCCTTCGGTTCAGGGAAAACCTAACACGAGATGTTGCCTTGTGTACCTCTCTTTCAAACAAAGGATGCATGTTCCCAGAGCCTCCAGATACACAGAAAAGTAGTGGCAGTATTAGCAACTTATGTATGCCATCAGTTTGTGCTTAAGTTTTTTCTTGCTGCTGTGTCTAATTTTTATTTTTCCGAGAAAAGACTGGTTTTTAAGTAGTATTTTAAAACAGAAAGAAAAGGATCCCTTTTTTTTTTTAAATCTGTGTGTTTCTTTCAGTTACTTTCTGTTGCTTTGCAACCCAAACTATGGACATTCCTTTCATGTATTGTTTTGGTAGAGACTGGGTGTTGGAACTTGTAGGTCATCATTCACGAAAGTAAATTTCGGTAAGGTCCTTCAGGTATAAAGTAGGTGAAATGATGGTAGCCACATACTGAATTACATGTACTTGTCATAACGGATGCACAGTTCTTGGTCAGAAGTATTTTGTTGTGGACAGAACGCAGATACAGATGCAGAAAACCAGCAAAGTTTTGGTGGAGATGTGTCATCCAGTAAACAGTGACTGCTAAAAAAGGAATGCTGCTGAAAAGTCACCAAGAAAAACCACTTGCTGCATGACCCCACAAGGCTTCCTTGTGGTCTGCTATGAAATCCCTTCTTCTGTTATCTCTGGTTTTCATCACTGTTGGGTCAACTGATGTAAATCACTAAAACAGCAGAAAATTGATTACTGGAATGGCGGAAGAACTCTTCCAATTTAGTGAGTTGAATCAGCTTGTGGAAAGCATTTGACAAGTGGCAAAGCCAGAACAAAGGATGGGGAACAGAACTGACCATAGAGTGAGGAGAGAGGGAAGAGCAGAAGGAAGAAGGAATTTGAATTTGGAAAGCAGTCGGATGGGAATGCCCTTTCAGTGACAGTGAACAGTTAGGTTGTCTCAGCTGCAGGTCAAGGTGCAGTTCTAAGAGAAAGGAAAAAACGAAACAAAAACCCCCAACAGATTCTATAATACCTTTCCTAACTGAAATAACTTTCAAGAGTCCGAACTTCAGCTACTTGCTTCAATCAAAAGGGATAACATTGGGTTTAACACAATTTGACGAATAGATTGCTATTTATCTGGGTGTGTGGTCCTGAGATTTTTGCAAGGCTTTACTAAAATGTGGAAAATCTCTAAAATTCAATGAAGTAGCTTTTAACACCTCACTCACAAAGGCACGGAAAATAATGAGAGTTTTAAGCTACTTCATGTTACTCATTATTTTAAATTATGTTCCATATTGTATTGTTTGCATGTGAACTATATTAAATTGAGGTATGTAAATGATATTCACCTAGGACTTTTTTGAAACCAGAATGTGTATGACAGCAAGTATTATTTAAATATGTGAAAGTAGTAGAAAATAAAAGGGTACGTGGAAGAATTATAATAAGAGCGTATTGCTTTGTGCTGAGTAGGGAACATATTGATGTTGAGAAAAAATGGTGCAATTTTCCTGCTTTTCTGCTTTTATAGAGGCTAATGTTGCTAGCTGGAAAATAAAAAAAAATCTGGTGATTGTAAATCTACCAAAGATTATTCACAGTGAAATAGAGACCACCTCTTTTCTTTCTCCCCTCCTCTTTCCCCTGACATCCATTCACTCTGGAGTCTTTTTAAGGTGGCTTTCACTGTGTCATCCTCTTGTAATGGAGGATTTTGCTGTGTGCCTTTGAAAGAGATGTGTACAATCAAAATTCTCTGAGGATTCATTTACCAGCTTGTTGCACCTGACAGTTCTGATGATGGCTGTGTGGTATATTTGCTACCTTTACCAGAAACAATCCCTCCCTCCTATTCTGCCTCCTCTCCATTATATTTCTCTCTTGGGAGCTGCAGAGGAGAAGGTGAAGATGGAAATGCTTGGTCATCATATTCTCAGGTTAGGTTAAAAAAAAATCAAGATGGAAACAAAAATGTTGAGAGAATCATGTCTTCATCAACTATGCAGTATGCTGGTACAGTATCTCAATTAAATTATTCATAGAGTTAGCTGTGCAGCATGATAGGAAGAGGAAATTTAGGAAAAGCCTGTAATGAAAATGAAGCAACTGTAGAAAAGAGGGGGAAAAAATCAGTAAGACATTATTTTCTTTCCTCCCCCATAAAATAAACTTCTGTCTGGCAAAATGATCTTGTGAATGTGTGGGAACAACCGTTCCGTACAGCCTTTTCCGAAAGGTGACTGTGAACAGAAACTGATGTTAATGATGCTCAGCAAACATAAAAGCCTCATTTTCTCCTGCCTCACGCAACCTGTAGCTATTTATCCAGGCACATAAATTGTGAATATAAGGTTTTCCCTGACTATCAAATTGTAAGTTTTAAATTTAAAAGTTTAACTACCATTCTGACTGGACAACATCTTATACCCAGTCACTGTTACGCTTGCAGAGGTAGGTATGGCTATACAAGACATACGAGGATAATGAAGAATCAGGTCCATCAACTGTGATGAGAAATAACATTGCTTCAGCTGTTGGTTGTTAGCAACAGTTTTAACTTGAAAAAGCATTGCCAATGGCTCAACTATGTGCATACGTAAGGGCAAACTATGACAACATCTCATTGGCAAAATAATGTCATTTCCTAATACAGGCATGATCTGCATCCCTCTGTGAGCTGCCCTGGGGTGATGCTGAAGTGCAGGCTCTGAGACGGAGTCAGTTGTGTAGCTGTGCGCTAGCTATGCTGTGCTGACCAAGGAGGGACCAACAGGGAAAGACACCTCCTGTGCGCAGCTGGTTAGCAATCGCAGGAACGGAGTCTTGGTTTCTCTCATACTCTGTGCCTTTTCAGTTTCTGATGTGCTTTGATTATTCTATACCCCTCTGCTTGTTACTAACATAGGGTTCCTTGTTGGCTGTCTCACTTCACGTAAAAACTTTTGTCTGAGTTAGCACTGTATGAAATCCAAAAAGTAATTGGCCAGCTTCTCTGTCTGCATGTATTGTCAGTGGCCAAATACTATAAAATTGTTTGTGAATTTAGAAGGCATTTTTTCCATAAGCCTATGGAAATGAATTGTTATGGTTCAATTACATTTAAAAGATCCATTTTGGGTTGTTAGAGAGATTTTTGCCTTTAAGGCAAAACTGGCTTCTTAGCAATGTTGACCTTGTTGTTGAAACCAAAATCATAAAGGTCGCAGTGCTCAATAGATGCTAGTAGTTCACTGTGCAGAAAACAACTCTTTGAAAAGGCAGCAATGAAGAAGCAGAATACATAGAATTTCCAACAAGATGTTTTGTTGCCTTTGGTTGTAGTTTATTAAAAAGTACAAAACTAAACCTTAAAAAGAGAAAGATAAGTGTGATTTGCCATTACTTGTTGATCTGAATTTGTATGCATTTAATATTCGGAAAGCATTCATGAAGGTGGTAATGATTTTTGAAAATCCCTTTTTTATAGTATTAACAGATAGTCACCTGAAGTTAATCTTGAAAGTGAATTATTGATTATCTTCTTGTTCACAATGCTCAAGTTATTCCGTCAGGAAATGAAAAAAATATTGTGTTACTTAGCTGAATAGTTGACAATAGCACAAATTGCAAATGGCTAACATCAACAGAATTAATATTTCAATCTGTATGCTGAAATTTGTTAACATAAACTGTATGGGTAATACTTAAGAATAACAAACACATCTCAGGAGACTTAATGGGATGAATCTATAAGAAATATTAGACTGTGACCACTTTTGTGTATCACATTTTTGTTTTTCATTTGACCAAGTATAAGTCTTGTTATTCATCCAATAATGGTTTTTGCTGGTTGGTAATACAAGCTCTGCAGACCACGCAGCAATGTACCACTTCTAAATTTATTTTCTACGTACTACACTGTAAATTTCTAAGAATGTGCAAGGCTAACTAATTTTATGAAGCAGAGTACTATGGCCTGCTGCAAAGGAGACAAAGACTGTTTTATTTCACAGAGACAATGTTTTATTTCTTTGATCTAAATTTGTTACCATTCTGCAGCAGATGCAGCAGAGCACCTTAAACATAGGTTTAAGTACACCCTTAAATTTGCTTGGAATCGGTGGGATTTAAAATGTGTTTTACATGTCTGGCTGATGATTAAAAATACGTGCTTGCTATGAATTTATAGAAGATAACTATGCAGGATCTGATCAGCCAAGAGCTGCATGCCCTTCCTTTCCATTGGGAGACCAGGTACATTCCCTCTCAAGGCACATTCAGCTCTTTCAGGGCCACATGATGTAAGTATGATTGTTCCTTTGGTCTGAGCAGGATCATTTCTTCAAAGAGAGATATGTCTCCATTAAATTTCTTTAATGCAATACTGTTTATTCAGAAAAAATGTATACAAAAGAATAATTTCTCCAATTACTGCAGAGACAGTCAGCAGCAGGCACTTGCTTGTGCATTATTTACAATTCTGCTCCTTTAGTCAGTTCTTTACCTCAGGGAGCTGAGTGACTGCTTCTTGAGTAGCTGGTTTGCTTTATACTGGCTTTTTGGTTGTCAGATGGCATGGCTACTTGGACAGGTTACCATAAAACAAGGAAGGATGTGTGTTTGTGGTGTGGTAGCTATTTCATGCATGTTGTCTCAAGGTATCTGTGAAGAAATCTGTAGTTACTCAGTCTTCAGTAGGAATAAGGCAAGATATCTTCCATTTACTGCAAAATAAGAGTGTTCATAGCGACAATTACTGCAGAGTAGCTAAAAAAGTGTAAACCTGTACTCAGGCTACCTTGCAATAATTTATGTAAATGTGCTCTTCTAAGCAGGGGTTGCCAAACTGTCACCTAACTGCTCTGTTGTGTGGTCTGAGAATCTGTTATCTACAGGACTTGGTTTCTAATTGGTCCTTTCCCTCTGGCCCAGTCCTTGGGTGGTATTTCCAAAACTATTTATAAAAACTTTAAAAGGGACTAATGTTTCAAAATTCAGAGTCCTCCTTTGAAGACACTGAGCATTTTTAGATGCCGCGTAAGTAAGCATTCTAGAGTGTTTAGCTTGGAAAGAAATATTCCAGTTACGTGAGTATTAAATATATTGGGTTTAGGTTTTCATCATCTCAGTGGCTTAACGATCTTGAGACGTATTCCCATTTTATCCTGCCTCTGCACAGGAGAGATTACTTGTTTTGTTAGAGGTTTTGTTACTTGTCAGAAGACATCTCTATTTTTCGTTTGCTATCTGTTAAAAAGCAAAAACTTTGGAATATGTTTTATTTATTTACACAAACCAGTGTGATTCCCTTGATTTTTACCTTTAAAAGTCTAGTCATTGAAGGTCTACAGAGTTCAGAAATATATATATATACACACACATATATTTCCTTAAACTACTGGATTAGAAATTGCTATTTTAACGAAGTGATATGTTGTTTCATATGTTGGAGGAAGATATTCTTTTCCATATTTTTATTTCTGTGAATTGTGAATAATATTTCTGGTAAGGGTTTTGTCCTTTTCAATAAAACTGCCTGTTAAAATCATCCTCATCCTCAGAACTGCGTAAATGGATGACTTTGGTTAGTATTATCAAGTTATGAATGTAAGACTAACCTGTACTGATAGACAAATGTAGCCCTAATAGAAAATAAACAAAAATTGGCAATGTGAAGAATTGCCTTAGAATAGCCTCACAGTGTCTTAGGACGGTGTTTTTTTTAAAAAAAAAGTTATTAATGTGATGAGAGGGGAAATACTGGCAGTAAGAGTTCTCACTTGAAAGCAAACCTTAAAGAAATAATATATTCAGTAAACAGAATTATAAAGGTTCTGTAGAGTAGAAGGAGGTCTTGTTGTTTTGGGTTTTTTTGGCTTTTATTTAAGTCCTGAAGAAATCTATTCTTACGGAGAAATCAAGTCATGAGTGGAGAAAATCAGATCTCAGCACCAGGCGTTTGTAGCTGTCCTTGAGATAAATGAGGTAATGGGACAGGGCCATGTGATGGCCCTTTGTCTGACTGGTTAAAAATAAACACTGTACACACTTCATATGCATCTCTCCATTTAATGTGTGGGAGAACAGAAAAATCTACACAGGAACGGATGCTCTGCTCTTGTCCCTTTCACAGCACCTTCCCAGCTTCTTATCCCTGCCCTTCGCTCAGTGAAGCTATGCTCAAGTGAAAGGCCTCTGTTTAATTTTTAATCCCTATATGATGGGAGCAGGTCTATGGATGTAGCTGAGGATTAACTGGTCTTTTAAAATAATTTTATCTGCATTTAAAAGTATGTGATTCAGGCTTTTATATAAAAATAAAATAATAATTGAAAAAACTCAGAATATTTTATAGATTTATTTATTCACAATAAAGGAATAAACCTTGCACCTCATGGCTAATAAAAACAATTTCTCATTACTTCGGTAAGAATCTTGCCAGCGTAAAGAAAAAGGATCAAATCTTACTTCAGGGAAGTACTGTGCTATGAAACTGATTCACAGCAAGAATATCTGAGCAAGTAGAAGTATCAAAGAAAAGAAAGGAAAGCTGCTTGTTTTATTCAACATGGCATATTCAGATTTCTTTGTCAAAAAAGTGTTTACTGATAGCTGTCCAGCATTCTGTTTCTCAGTAGGGGTCACTGGGTTTGGTTGAATTATTTTCTCCAAATTCTTTGCAAACTGCCAATTTGGCATCTGTCTTTGAGATGATTTATGGTGGAAACTTGCTGACCCTTGACTGTAGGAATACAGTAAAAGTATTTTAGCTAGGTACTCTGAAGGCTTTGAAAATGAGTATTGATGTTTATTAATGCAATGTTCTGTGTTTTGGAAAGAGATTAACAGTGGCACTTCAGTTGAAGAATTTGTCTGGTTCACATCACATTATATTCAGATTGCATCTGAAATCTCCGATTGCTTTGTTTTGCCTTTGGACAGATACTCAAAATGTTATTCAGGAACATTAAGGGTCTGTTGCATAGGTGTAGGGATTCAGTGGTGGTGAGGTACATCGCGGGGCTGATTCTTCTCTTGAACTAAATCAAGTGAAACCTCTCTTAAGCCAGAGGTATTGCAGCAACACAAAATGAGCGTGAAAGGATAGTCAAGCACAGAGACTGTCTGCAGGCTGTTTCCTTGTATTCATTGATTGCTTCAACATGTGAGGAATGCAGAAGCCAGGTACAGTGCCAATAGGACACCTGTCATGATAGCTTCCTCTGCTAAGCAAATACAGCTCTCTCTCTAATTACATAGTCTGATTTCAAATATGTGTGTTAGATTTCCAAAATATATGTTAAAGGCTGCAAGATGTAACCATTATAAATTACTTTAAAATAAACATTTTGTGGTTTCATATTGTGGTAAATACATATAGTCTGCGTATTTGACTTTAGTAATATTTTTGCCTTGCTTTCATAAGAATAAATACGCATATACAGCTATTATTGTTATGTTGTTATATTCAGTAACTAAATTTAAATTTGTGCAGAAGGCCACACACTTTAAAAACGGAGATTTAAAAAAAATGTTTTTCAGTATGTCCTTTCTCCTAATCCACTGTCTTTCACAGCCCTTTTCCTCTCACCATTTCTAATTCATCTATAAAACATGAATGTCCCTCATCCTGTCATCCACCAAGTCACTCTGGGCCGTTAGGGTCCTGGAGCTTCTCATGTTTCCTTTGCTTTGTGATAAAGATTTTGCTAGATCCTCGTGTTTTGGAGCCCTTTTCTGCCTTCAAATCCTTTTTTATGTTGATCTTTGTGCTTGTGTTTGCTTCATGCTTGTGTCAGGATAGAGTCCACTGTCCAAGCAATTGCTTTCATTCCCACTCCTAGACCCCTGTCCTTCCTCAATTCAAGAGAAGTGCTAACTAATATGACAGTGAAGCATTCAGTCAGATAAGTGGTCGGCTTCCTGAAACTGCATTCTCTGTGCAGTGCCTGTTAGTAAGAGTGACTTGCAGTAAAAATCTGCAGTGTGGAAAAGAGCCAGTGAAACCATGGAGAGTGAAAGATGTCTAGACTAGCTAAGCAAATTGGATTGTATAGGGGAAAGGCTGGAACATGCAAGAAATTAAGATAGACTGTTCTTAAAAAGAAAAAAAAGGTGCAGAACTGTTGTCAAAAGTTCTGTCCATCTTCATTTCCTACTGTTTTAACTGCATTTCTTCCCTTCTTAGGCATCTCTCAGGAACTCGGTGACAATACCAGTTATCTGCCACTACTATATTAAGGAGATATTTCTTCCAAAATGATAAGAAATGATGTCATGCTCATAATGGAGTTGTCACTGAGCTTCAGTCATTGTGGTGACTTGTAGGGTTAAGCATTCCAGCAAAGTTGTCAGTGCAAACTCTGAAATCTTTTCAGTTTGCATATCAAACATTATCATAGACTTTGATATGTATGACAAAATTAGAGCCTGTTCTATGGAAATTCTGCATTCTAGAAAGGCAAATCAGTGCGAGTCAGTGAGGAGGAAGAGTATGGTGATCCATGGGATTAGAAGTGTACAGTGTAAGATTAGGAGCATGATTACACTACACAGTGCAGTATGGTATAGAAATAATTGATCTAATCACTACTAAACTATTTCCAGAAGTGAATCAGTACAGCCACATTAGTTTGGCATTGAATACATGTTCAGGAAGACTGGCTGTCTTGGTGACAGGGCACATTGGCTTGAAAGGAATGTGCTAACATACCTATACAGCTCTTAGAACCAGGTGCGTGGGGGTATAGAGTATCTGCAGTGTGCTGCACTGACTGGCATGGTGTCCCAATCGGCTTGAACCTCTCCGCATTGCATAGCATGTTGTAAGATAGATGTGCTGTAAAAGAGCTTGACTTGATTAGCCAGGCCAAAGGAGTATTAACAGAAGATACGATTTCTTTCTCTGAATGTACCACCAGAGAGGTAAAGCTCTCTAAACTAAGTAGAAGAGCGTAAGTCATTAACTGACTAGGAATACATTCCGCCTAAAAAATCAAAAAAGAATTTTCTGCCAGGGCAGAGGCACTTTGAGGCTGCCATCTGATCAAGTAGTTATAAAAGGGGATTTGGTCAGTTTCTCAAAGGGATTAAGTGATATGTCTGCAAGTGTAAGAGTGGATCATTTGCAGTGATTCAGGAGTTGCCTTCTAGTCCGATGTTCCTATGTCTCACAATTCTGTTCAAGTTGCAGAGTCAACAATAAATTCCACTATTGAATAATCTGGGAAGAGCAGGGTCCTAATTATAACTTTGTGGAGTAATAATCTGCTTTTGTCTTTGTACATATATTTCAACTATTGTATCTATATATACATTTCAGTTAGGAGTTGAGGGGTGAAAGGAGTGGGTTCTCTGGTAGCCAGAGTATATAACCTTAAAAATATGTAGGGAATTAGGCTTGTTCAGTTTTATAGTTAATGAAACAATTTTGTTTAATCTTGATTCATTTTAAATAACAGTGATAGAACCAGGGAGGTCCTGGTCAAATTTCTTCTAAGAATATGCCAAACAATATACATCATGATTTCACTCATTCTAGTCATGAGGACTTGAGAACTGCTGAATTCAGCCAGATGAAAAGTCCACCTAACCTCGTGTCCTGTCTTAGTAAGTAGATACTTATGGGAAAACTGTATGGAGGCAGTCATGCTTACCATGATTTTTCCTTCATGCTTTTCTAGTCTTCAGTGGCTAGGAGACTCTTGTTTAACAGTTACT
Organism: Sagittarius serpentarius; assembly: GCA_034782735.1. Classification (NCBI taxonomy): domain Eukaryota; kingdom Metazoa; phylum Chordata; class Aves; order Accipitriformes; family Sagittariidae; genus Sagittarius; species Sagittarius serpentarius. The sequence continues at coordinate 425,972 of JAVKLA010000010.1, forward strand.
GCTGACCTACTGAATAGAAATGATGAATTCATGAAGGCATGATTTTTTTGATCCGTGTACAGTTTGGACCTCACAGTATCTAAAGAAAATGAGTTTAGTTTATTATTACCAAAAAATGTGCATGCTTTCCAATATTTACATTATGAAAACTAGTGAATAACTGTTCCCAGCTCACCTTTTTCATAAAATTCATGACTTAATACAACTCTACCATATCCTTCTTCAGATATTTTTCTAATTCTACCATAACCTTTTTGATAATGGAATAACTAAATTTGCACATAGCATTCATAATATGTCTGTGGCCTGAAAGTATACAGGGCAGACTTTTCACGTTTGTCCTCTGTTAATTTTTAAATAATTCCTAAGTTTCTGTTTGCTTCTTTAAGCACCAGATGCTTTCAGATTTCTTTCCTGGTGATACTGACTAACACTCCATGTATAATATGTATATGTGTATTTTTCCTTCCTTTCTTGATGTGCATTATGCTTACTGACACCGAATAGCCTCTGGCATTTTATCACCCATTCAGTATTGAACCATTCTCTGAAGCTTTTTCATAGCCAGCTTTAGATTTCCTCAGCCTAATAGTTTTGTGTCATCTGATTTTTTTCTCTGTTTTATTATGTGTGTACTTTTCCACATCATTTATGAATATATTGAAGGGCCCAGATCTCTCAGTCGAGCCCATGTCAGTGAATCCTTATACTTTCTCAGTGTGAATATTTCTATAACAAGAAAAGAATAGAAGCAATATAAAATCTGACCTATAAAAATCACTCATCCTTTTTTTCCTTCTTCCTAAAATGAATTTTTACCATTTTAGTTTAGTTATTGCATAAGTAGATGCATTTTTAATTCATTTTCACAATGTACTGCTTTTCAAAGGATTAGTAGCATAATGGGAAAACAAGACAACAGAAATTCACTGCTATTTGATGATTTAATTATCACACATGTTGAGTTTAATGGCTGTAATTAACATTTTATTTCATCAGAGTATGGGATTCTGGCACATACCAACAATTGAGAGTGATTGTCAGGAAAAAGTATATAAAAGAAACTGTTCTCTTTATTTTTTTGAATGTTAGCATGTAAAGGTTGTCTTTGACTGTCTACAGTCTTCTATTAGCTTAATCCACTATGCTTACTTATTAAGCTATGAATACCTGCAAATCCTTTAAAGGATTAACTGTATCTGCCTGCTAAGCTTTCCAAGGCAGTTAAAAATAACTGCAGGCTGATTCTACTGACACACTAAAAATTGGACCTACTCTACATTTTATGTTGTATTTGCTGCTGCTTTGACAGATGCAATACCGTCTGGAGGTACTTAAACCTTCTATGAAGATTCAGGTTGACCAAGTGCTTTTGAAACCCCCATTATAAGTAGCAGCTGTTTTCCCTTACAGCCCATAGAGAATCAGCATTTACTTTGTCTCATGAAAAATGTCAGTGACCCAGGACATACAAGGTGGAAAAAGATACTCAGCTTAATACCAGTGCATGAAATAAATGTAACCTTCTCTGTAGAAAAGGCCATGACGTACACAAGCTCCTGCAGTGCAGTCCTTTATGTATGATATGGCTTTTGGTAGCTGCAGTTGTTGACTTGAGAAAATGTGGGTATCTTCCACATTTACAGAATTATTGTTGTATTCTAAGACAGTATGCTGGATGCTGCTAGATATTACTAGGAAGGGAGCCAAACAGATGAGATTCACTGTAGTGGAAGCCTTACAAGGAATGCACAGTTGCTTTTGGTGCTCCAGAGAGTGCATGAGACATTAAAATGTGTACTGTCTACCTCTATGCTCTATTATTCCTGCTGGCTATCAGGGAAGAAGAGTTGGCCTTCACCTTCCTTAGTCAAAGAAGTTAAATTGTGGAGTATATAAAATGGAAACTTTGAGATGAGCCTTTTCACTTTTCATTGTCTTTTGCCATATATTTTCTCTCTGAAATCTTGTACTGGTCCAATAGAAATTCCAGGCTGCAAAAGGGTGTCATACATGCTGGTATTTTCCTGTTGGCAAAGGACAGAATACCTGATGTGGATCCTTCTTTGTTACAGTGATTCCTACCTTCCCTAACAGATTCTTTAGGTTTCTGCAAAAAAGCAGAAATCGGAGTGTACATAACAGCTGAAACTGGTTCTAGCAATTTTAAGAGCTGAAGGAACATAACATGGCATAAAGCTACTTTGCTCCCAAGTGATAGGCCTCAGGCTAAATAATACTTAGGTGTGTGCATGAATCCTGCATTTGTTCTGAGATGATGAAGGAGGAATATTGAAAAGCAAATGCAGTGAGATGTAGATACTCACAGGGGGCAACACTCTCAGCATTCCTTATTATGAACTCCTGATTGTAAAGCAATATGTACTTGGCTTGCCAGCCACCTGATCAGAGTGTAAAGCATTGACCCAAGTGCAGAAGGAAAATTGGATTCATCAGCATGGATTCAACCTTCAGTCCTAAAACAATGTTTTATACAGAAAGGCTGCTAAACTTCTTTAGAGTTTAGCTACTCCAAGAGCTGAGTAGTTGTTATTTAATTACTTGGTTATTATGCTGTTTGGTAATGGAAGGGCTGTAGTTTTTCCTGGTCTTCTAAATATGTAAGCAAACTCTGCACAATCCAAGCTGAAGGTTCTAGCTTGGATACAATAAGCAATATAACTCCATTAACAGTAATATGTGCTACTTGATGTCTAAAATGCTTTTGGAGAATGATTAAAGTTTGTGCTGAGGCAACTTCATACTGAGCTAAATCAGGAGATCACATTATCCTTTTTATTAGTTCTAGCTAAGGGAATCCGACAAAAACTTGGGAGAGTGATCACATGTTAAACCATTTTTATAGTCAATGTCTGGCCATGCATGGCCCTAGCCTACCTGAGGAAGTGCCATGGTTAAGTAGATACACTGCTAGTGATATTTCAGCAGTGTCTTTTAGAACTAGTTGCAGGTAGATTATATGGTTCTACTTATTTCAATGCTAATTTTTCTAATTAGGCATATATTGCTTAATGTGTGTTTTTATCTGAACTTCATGAAAAACTGTCAGGTTAAATTTTACTCGACATGTATTTTGGAGGGAGAAAATGGACTTTTACAAAATGCCTTTCCTAATATAAACTATTTAGTACTTTGGTATGGATAGAAACAAGCATTCTTATGGTTTAGATAAGAAATCTTGTGGAACCCAAGCTTATCAGATTTTTGCCAGAAACTTGCTGGTTTCCTGCCAGCTCAGTTACCCATCTACTTGGCAGGTTGCCCATCCTTCCAAAAGCTGCAGCTGCCTCTGCATCAAGGATGGCAGCACTTCCAGGGCCGTAGGCTCCAGAACTGGTGGCCAGATGGACTTCCTCTGAGGTACCACCTAAAGGGACCCCATCGTTGTGGGGTGATGTGCTATGCAGACAGCCTCCCAGCAGGCTGGAAGGTAGGCTAAGAAACTTTCAGGTCTGGGGATGTTTTATCTTGTGCCAGCTTTTAGTAGTTTTCTAAGAAATAGTTTTATAAGTTAACATCCCATTGTCACTAAGGAAGATCTTGTATCTGAAAAGATGGATCTATGCATTTAACACATCACTTTGTAGCCGTCCTGCTTCCACAGTTCATGTAGAAATGACACAAAATGCAACAGCACATTTAGAGGAAATGTTGCTTTTTAAGTTGAAATTTGGCTTCTGACAGAGCATTAGCTTTTGTTGGGGTTTTGGGTTTTCTTTTTATCTTAACAGATATTCTTGTTTCTCCTACAAATATCTAATGTTGTTTTAGATTCAACCAGACCTCAGCAATATCTTGTGGACTAACATGCAATTTTTTAATCAGTTAGATATTCATGGTAGTTAACGCACCCTTGTTATTAATAATGTACTGTGGAAGGACTGTAGTAATAAATAAAAGCTGATAAGCTTTGTGTTGATGTGTGCATGGTTGTTGACCTTAACAGTTTTTCTCCTATCTTTTTAGTGCTGAGAACAGTACAATTTAATAACAGAGACCAATGCTAGTGAAATTTTGGGGATTGTGTAAAAGTAAGTGCTAACCATTACTCAAACAGATTAATAAATAATAAAAGCATAAAAAGCAGTTTTGCTTCGTTTTTCTGATACTGCGTTTTAAATAGCTTGTTAGAAAACTCATCTTTCCTAATGGAGCTCTACTCCAAAAATAAATCAATTCCACAATAGTAGGTATGGCTGGAGAAAAACTTCTTTTTCTGCTCCAGCCGTTGCTTGTAGATTGCTACTATGTGCCATATAAGTAAATAAATGTCTATTTTACTGAAGTTAAATAACGATATTAAAAGAGACATGTTAATGTAATAAAGCAACTGTGATACACCAAATATTTTATAGACTGTTGCTGGGAGATGTTACATTTTTTTATAATTACCCTCGAGGAAATTTAATGAGGAATTTTTAATTGGCATAATATGCTAGAGAATAAGATAATTAATGCTTCTTATCATTAATTTGTCAAATACAAACAATGATACTATAAAGATGATATTCCGATAGATTTTCTCCAGCTTAGTAACTTTTTCAGCAAGTTTACTTAGTAACTTTACATCATACCTTGACCCACTAAAGTTAGTAAGTCCATTCCTGAAGTTCCTGAAGTTCCTAGGTAGAATAATGGTTTCAGAATCTAGGCGGATAATCTTTTTGCTTATACATTGTTATCTAGC
>JAVKLA010000010.1:430779-441486 GCA_034782735.1 Sagittarius serpentarius
TTCCTGAAGTTCCTAGGTAGAATAATGGTTTCAGAATCTAGGCGGATAATCTTTTTGCTTATACATTGTTATCTAGCAGTGCAAGAACTGAAGAACCAAACGTTGCCTTCTTTGGACCAATGGCTCATCAAAATCAGTATGAAGGGTGGATGCACTATAATTTAAAAAAACAAACAAAACAAAACCAAAAAACCCAACTCCTCTCCTGGTTCTCAGCTAATACATGTTGGGGTGGAGAAGGTTGGCCTTTCTGTGCATTTAGCAGATGCTTCCAATGAGCTGTCCAAAATGAAACCAAGCTCAATTGATTTGCCTCTGTGCTACTCCATGTACTGAAAGCATTCGAGCTATGCTAATAATAAAATTAGAATGAAATAGAGATAAATCATACACACTGTTTCTTGCTGAAATGATAAATAGTTTCTCTTTGATTTTATTAATCTTTTGCCCCGGTCAATATAAAAATTTTGCTAACGTTTTTCACAACATTTACAGATTAAAAGTAGTTGCCTAACTCCATTTCCACTTATAAACTTAATAACGTGCTTATATAGAATAGGCTATGATGATCATATCTTCAGTTACATACTGACATAGCTGCAACTGCATAGCTGTTCACTTCATGAGGATTAGATACAAACTTAAAGTTAAGCCCATGCTTAACTGCTTTGACAATCTGTCTCAACCTCTCTCGTTGCTTTTAACGTCATATAAAATCTATGAAATTTAGCTCATGCCAACATACAAATGAATGTTCAGCTATATCTTTATGTTCTTTGTACCCAAAACGATGGTTGATTTACTCTTGTTCCAAGCCTGAAGAAAAGACTGTATCCACTGTGACTTCCCTGGTGTTATGCTCTGGGCGTGAGTGTGTGTGTGTATCTATTCTCAAAGGCGATGTATGGGCCTCTTGTCTAACCAAAACTTCTGTAATCAGATAGACTGCATTTCAGAATAAATCCTTTCTAGTGAATCTGCTCCCAAACTCATGCTTTTTGCAGTAGAGGTAAATGAAGTCTTCTTTTGTGGCTTTTGATCTAAATCACTTAATGTTTATCACAGTTATTGATACTTGTTTTTCACTGTATTTAAAAATGTTTACAGCAAAATATTACATTAGTAATAGTAGCAAATATTTAGAAAGTGAATTGCACGTGAGCTGTTTTATAGCCTGAGACTGTCATCTCATATACAAAACAAACATTATTACACAAAGGAAAGTGTAATAAAATTATGGCTGTAGGCAGTGACTTTAATAGACAGTATATTTTTTTTTCTAATACTTAATAAACTACAAGATTTTACCATAAGTGTAACCTCATATTTCTGTGATTTATGTGCATTCTTCCCCAAAATAGCATTCATCTACAAGAAGACTTAGTTCTGCATTTATGCCTGACCAAACTAGTGAGTGTGATATTAGACTGTCTAGAGAGCTATGGATATATTTAAATAAAAATATTTGTAAGTGCTCTAATTACCCTGATAAATCAGGGGCTAAGTGACAATATTGGCATATATTAGAATAAAAAAATATATTTTAAGCACTCATTTACTTAAATTTTAGTTCCTAAAAATTTTGACAGCATGTCGATGTATCTCTTCCTATTTTTAGTATTTGCTAGATGTACTATAGTTTCCCCTGCCGTGTGTGTCCTGTAAGGCAGGGGACAACAGAATCAAGAAATAAACATGTGACCATGTCACAAATCCAATTAACTCTGACAAGGCTAGTAAAGTCAAGTGAATAACAAAGCAATGCTGTCTGGAAGCAGCTTTGTATTTTAGATCATACTGGAGATGGTAGGACACCAGCTGGACAAAGCAAAAATACTCCGGGAAGCTGAATTTTCTGCATCTGCTAAGACCATCTTATACCCTGACAAGGTCAGAGCACTACAGCATTTTCAAGTGTCACATCTCATCTCTTCGCTGTTTCTAAGCGGCAAAGAGGAGGAGGGAAGCATTCCCCTCACAGAATTTAAAATATGTGCTAATGTCATTACAAGGTAATGCAGTGAAGCAGAAGCCACAGTTAACATCACACAGCCTCTCCTCAACAACCACCACCATGTTTGGTTATGATGATAACCTTCAACAGATTTCAGTGCAGCAATCCTTGGGCAGAAATTCAGGTGATTGTCTAATCCCAGGACCTATGTATATTAAAAGTAGCTTTCTTTTTTCTAGCTATTGACACATGTAGTTATCCTATGTCCCATTTAATGAAACCGAGAGATTAAATTATAGCTTCACTGGTCTGCTGCATTCATTCATGCTTGAGACTCAAATATGTGGGTGAATTTCACATCTCAAGTATAGCAGTGTCAATCTAGTGATGCTCCTTTGGCAAAATTATTTTGGATTTATCTTGAGAAGAGAATCCATTCCCTGACCTCACTAGAAATCTGAATTCTTCACTGCATGTTTCTGCATAGAAGGGAAATACATAGTCCATTTACTTTATCTGTGTAACTCAAACAGCACTGTATTACACTTGAAAGTTCTACAGCTTTGTTTCTTTTCTTACTCAAACCTATTTCACAATCATGCAGTACCCTCAAGCAAAATGCTTACTTTCCATTTACACTTGAGTAATGGAAGAAATTTTAGACCCATCAAGTATTACACAATAGTCACTATTATTACTGTTAATTTTCAGCGTTTTTTGCATCTCATAATAACCTACTTTTCTAGTTGCTGGAACAGTCAAACATACAGTTTATCAGCTCTAATATGGGCCCTAAAACTGGAACAAACAGCTATCCTCAACTTTGGGATGGAGGAAGGAATGTTTCTTTGGGAAACAACATGAGAATTAGGGTTAGCTTGTATCTCACAGCTAGTTTGCAGCTGACTAGTGCTGGAAATTTCCCAGCACTTTTCTAGTATTTCTGTTTCATTGAAACCAAAATTATATTAACTTCAGCAAAATTTTCCAAAGGGAGATTTCTCAGGTTTAGAATGGGATTTCTGGTCTAGAAACCAGAAACAAATACAATGACTCAGTGGTTAGGTTATTAAATTCTTGGATTTGGAGTAGGGAGCTGAAACTGTTTCCCCTCTCCTAATTCCACGTTTGTATGCCCTGCGTCTTTTGAATCTTTTGCCCCTGCAACTTGAAGAGATTGGAGTTTTGTTCTCACATAGAGGCCAAAAAAAGTAAAAACTATAGGGAGGCTGTAGTGCCTGTTTTCTAGTTAATCTTAGTGTTGGTCCCATCTTCCCTGATACTGAGAGTTTAACAGGGGGCAAGATGGGTAAACTTACTTTAACTGTCAGGATGGTTTCTGAGGTCAGGGAAAGGAGCAAGGAAAGAATAAATAATGTGCAAGAGTGCTTATACAGAAAATTAAAAATTAAATATACCATCATGCTTCTGCCTTTTTCTAACTGCATTGAAACTTGATCTTCCAGCTACAATTTTGGACACAAATAGAATTTAGCAAATGGATATATGCTGAGATGCAGCACAGGCATATGCTGACATACGATTACCATATGTCAGTCCACAGTGATTCTCTAGCTCCTGAGATGTTTTGTGCTTTAAATAGCTTTCCATCTTTTTACCATTTTGCAACATGTGACTATTTTCATTATGCTTTTTTTCTCCTTCCTTTGAAGCCACATGCATTCACAACTGACTTAGATTAGACAGAAAGGACTGGTAGAAAGAAGCTAAAATAGCTTTCAGAGATTACTACTGCAGTCAAATATATTTGGAACTTGAAGAGCCAACATGAACTATTGAAACAAAATAAAATCTACAGTGATCTTTATAAGAAAACATTTTATGGATTGGGATTTTTGTCCTGGATTCATCCAGGCTCATATACAGTATTTTATTGCTGGTATGTAATACAGCAAGTTAAAATTTAATAAAAAAAAAAGGAGAATACCTGATGTATGATTAAATACTGAGGTTTCAACTTGAACTGGAGACTGCCTGAGTCAGAACCTTACAGTCTCAGGCAGAGAACAATGGTAGCTGCCAACAGGGTATTTCCTGTTGGTTTTCACAACAAACAAACAAAAAAAATTGGGTATCTTCATATGATCTGCACATGTGCAGTATGAAAGCATTTAGTTACAAGTTCTACAGAGGCTTACTATTTTAGGCAAACAATAGATAAAAACCCCTCCTATCTCTCAAAAAACAACTCATCAGAATGGTCTTAGCATCTTTCAGCAAATGTGTGACACATAAAATACACTCCATCTTATGTTCTTAAGTTCCTAAAAGTTTTGTAAGTAAAGTAAGTAAACTTGCTTAAATGCCTGTAAGAACTTTAAGAAAAAGGAAGCATAATGAGAACATACACAAAGATTCTACTGCAGTGTGTGAAGGTAGAAAAACTGTACTGAACACATTCTTTGGCTTTTGCAACATCTTATACAGTCTTTATCAGCTAAATACCTCATTTGTATCTTTAGAGAAAAAAGAATTGCTTTATATTTCTCAGGAGAGAAACCATCTCTGAATGTCTGGAGAAATGCAGAAAATAATAACTAGCATAAACAAGTAATTAGTAAGAATTTATTTTTCTTTTCTGGTTTCTAGATTATTCCTGCCTGGAGACATAACATAATTTCTCAATAAACTCCAGCTTCCTAACTTTTGCAATACCAAGGACGTCAAGCATTAGACTTCCCTACAAAGTGTATGTATCAGCCTAGGCTGGCACAGGAAGAATTCTTAAGACTGGGCTGGAAGAACCAGTGTTTACTCAAAGCCTCTGATTCAACACAGGTACATTCGCTTTCTATTTCTGCATGTTAGAAAGGGTCAAAGAGCTCTGCAATGTAGAAGGGCATAAAGTAGTGCTTGGCACATTGGAGATAAACACATAGGTCATGTAGACATCGTACTGTTATGAATAAATCAATTCCTGCTTGTGCTAAAAGGCACTGATGTAATCACAACATGTTTTAGAGACCTGATCTTTTTGCTCTTAACTGTGTAACACTGGAAATTTTGCCCCTCTGCAAATTAACGATTGGGCCTTACTATATTTCTCTTGAAGTAAAGGCTTTTCTGTCAATTTGAGTGTTTAAGCAGAAACCAAAGTTCCATAAGCTTTAGGCTAGCCTTCTCTACAGGAAGGTAAACAACCCAAAATGTATGATGATGTATGTAGTTCTCCTTCCACAACCACCTTGATTTCCAGAGTAATTGTAATTGGGTGTACAAATTTCTTCTGAATGACACCGGAAGAGAAAAATGACAGTGGTGATATAAGCGCATTTTTTGTTTCTTATCCTAGAAAGCCTTACATGGCAGTTTGGGTGATCCCTGGACTTAAACCCATTAACAGAAAAAGATAACAGTGCTATTATGAGAGCCAAATGGAGGGAAAATACCTAGCAATACCATGTATCAAGCAAAATCAGAGCAGATCTAGAAGGAGAGAAGGGGGAGGTAAGTGATGCCATGAAGGAGTTATTTATCAGGTACTATAATGTGCGGAAAAGATGAGCACCTTTTTTCAAAAGGGGAATCAGAAATTTATTGAGGGTATTGCGGCATCATTCCTCTAAATCCCTTATGCTCCATTGTTCTCTGTGTTTCTCAGTGGTACCTCCCTGCTCTCAGAAGTTTTGCACCCGCTTGTTCTCTTTCCACATCCCAATGTTGATGAGGTCCTGTCTGCCTAAGCTCATCTCCCAGGCTCAGCATCTCTATTTGACTGTGAGCAAAGCTGTCAGAGCGGTAAGCACTGTCAGAAAGATATTCTGCCTCTTTTTTTGTCTGTGAAAGCAAGCTGTAAGAAGGCCTTACTCCAGGTACTCTCCTGGCACTGCTACTGTGGCTGCAGGGTGAAGGCTAACGTTCCTCCCCTGCGCCACCAAGCAATGCATGTTCCAGCATCAGAGTGAAGAGCAGGATCTGCAACAAGCAAAACGGTGTCACTCAGAAACTGCAGGAGTGAGAAAAATTAGAGGGCTTCCTTCCGCCTGTGAAGTTTTTATGTAGGCAGCGGAGGCTGGTGTGAAACATATCTGCATAAGACAGGTGAAAGGGAACTTGCTGCTTCCTAGAAGTCCCATGGTTGGGGAAGTTTTGTGAGATAGGTTTACTTCAGGGAGTTTCAAAATGCATAATGGAGATGTGTGGTGCTGGGCCAGTTCCCACTCGATGCAAAGTAACATCTGAGTGAAAATATACTGGAGATGTGAGGAACCTCAGCACCAGCTGTTTACAGCTGTCAATCTATTCCTGCTGCTCCAAGTGAATCGTTAAAGTAAACACAGCCTATGCTGTTTTATTCACTGCTCACAGACAGAACAAAAACTGTCATAGATTGTGATGCACCATAATTTTCCAGGAAAATATATTCCATAGCACTCTGAAAGCAAAAATACTGTATTTAAATGAGATTCACAGCAGTATATATTATTGACTTTGAGAGACAGATTCAGAAAAAGAGGATTACCAAGTGTCATGATTTAACCCCAGCCAGCAACTAAGCACCAAGCAGCCGCTCACTCACTTCCCCCTCACATAGTGGGATGGGGGAGAGAATTGGGGAAAAAAGGTAAAACTTGTGGATTGAGATAGTAATAATAATTTAGTTTAATAGAACAGAAAGGAAGAAACTAACAGTAACACTAATAACAACAATAAAGTGACAGTAATAATAATAAAAGGATTGGAATACACAAAACAAGTGATGCACAGTGCAATTGCTCACCACTCACTGACCGATGCCTGAGATGCCCTCCTCCCCCGGCCAACTCCCCCAGTTTAGATACTGGGCATGACGTCCCATGGGATGGAATACCCCTCTGGCCAGTTTGGGTCAGCTGTCCCGGCTGTGTCCCCTCCCACCTTTCCTGTGCCCCTCCAGCCTTCTTGCTGGCTGGGCAGGAGAAGCTGAAAAGTCCTTGGCTTAGTCTAAACACGACTTAGCAACAACTGAAAACATCAGGGTGTTACCAACATGCTTCTCATCCTAAACCCAAACCACAGCACTATACCAGCTACTAGGAAGACAATTAACTCTAGCCCAGCCAAAACCAGGACACCAAGCTGAGACTAATAGCTGCATTGAACATACTCAAATTTACACTAATTTACATTTTAAATAAGAACTCCATCTGTAGGGGGAAAATAGTACTTAAAAATGCCTTACTTTATTGTATAGTGCCACCTAGGGCTTAAAAGCTTTTAAACTTTAGAGTGGCAAAGGACAGGAAACCCTATTAGTAGCAGAGAAAGTATTTCTTACATTAAATCATTTGTATTTTGTAATTTACTAGGCAAATCCTGATTTTCCCCTCTACTAGCCAGGTCTTGCTCGTATGATCAGTGGAGAGGTTATCTACACCTACTGCTGCAAGGCTGGGTAGGAGATTGCTGTCTTGCTGGTTTTGAGTCTGCAAGAACTTAAAACAGAGCCTTGAAAAGTTTGCTTTGTGAAGCCAAAATCAGAGAGGAAACCCTGGCCTACTTCTACTTAATCTAGTCTACTAAAGGAAGGTACTGTACAAGGGAGGAAAGAGATGCTGAGACTACTCTCTGTCTGTGAGCAGATATGCTTTATTCCTCCTGAAACTCCCCCTGCCCCACACATTACAAATTACAGTTGGCTCCTTTTGGCTTCTTTTCATTTAGCTTCATTTCATTTAGAAATGGGCAAAAGAAACCTGGAAAAATCTGCCCATCTCCATACCAGGTTTGTTTTTTCAAACTGTGTTTTGGGCAAAAAGCCTGAATTTTGGTCATTCCTTTCCTGAAAAAACAAAACTCCAGGACAGGTAATATTTTAGGAGAAGTGTTTTTTTCCACACACTTCTTTTATTCTTTCAAATGGTATTTGATTTTATTCTGTATCTTCCACAGCAGATGGCGTACCTGCCTCACTGAGACCAGAGACATGTTCTGTGATCTGCTCACTTGGCAGGATCTATTATACCTGAGGCAGAATGCAAATTATACATACATGTAGTCAAGAAACTCTCTCCCCTGTCCTTACAGGAAGGTAGTGATGCTATCACAGTATTTTTGATTGCATGACTGTATGCTTGAACTGTAATAAAGGGCAGGTGTCTCTTCCCTTCCTTCAGTACCCTCCACACACATAAGTAATTAAGATTTGATTATTAGTAAGAAGGGGGAGGGCAAACCTGATTTTATTTGTGTTAAGTTCCATTTTAAAATCATCCATATTGAAAAAAGAAAAAAAGCCACCTGACAAAAATTGCTTTGTCTGTCCCTTAGAAATGGACAAAAAAATATATATTTTGGAACTGCAAGCCACAAACATGGCAAAATTATGCTGGAAGATAGACCAAAGATTGCTGTAAGTACCCCTGAGGTAAACAGGCTCCACGGTAAAACCACAGCATGATGGATAAAGCAAACTCTTATGACTGTCCTCTAGATGTCATGACATAGAAGAGATGAGAAGCTGGATACCAGGGCTGCCATACTTGAAGCTGAATGAGCTTTGACAAGATTGTTAAAGAAAAGCTACAGTAGGGAATAGAAAATTCATTGTGGTGCCCATCTTGATGCAGCGTGCTCTGGAACAATCAGACTACTGCTTAGATACTGGTGATAAACACTGTACCAAGCCTGTGAGAGAGGGAGACGTACATTCACATCAGGTCCACATTAGACATTCTTGCTCTGTCACTCAGGGCGGATTTTCGATGACTTTCTTTTGGTAAGTCAGAGAGCTATGCAGTTACACTAGTAGTACAGTGCTTTTGTTTTTATAGGTTCTGTTGCTTACCAAAACAGCATGATTTTTACATACATATGTCTCTCTATGTATGTGTATATAAGTACACGTATAAATAAAATGCCAGCATAAACAAATAATTACACTAGTAAATATATACACATTAGGGGGACTTGCTATTACAACTTTATTGGCAGATATTCTTTAGTACAGATACAGCCTAATGGTCTGGGCCAGCAGCTATTTCTTACATAAGAACATACAACAAATTCAGAGACTTAGAATAAGATACTTATGAATAAGGATTGCAGGATTCTCTCGTACATGTATGTCTAAAAGAAAGTCTGAAGATCAGAGTTTAGTGAAGAGTAGTTGGAGAAGTGGTGACTAATACAAGTCATTGAACATAATTTGGAATATTCAGAATTTCAACTACAAAATAAAAAGAATCATCCTGCTCTTGAAATTCCTGAAAAGATGTTTTCAGAATCTTTACCTTTACAGGGCCTGGCTTATTGAAAGCTGTGATGGTTTAAAGGTGTCCAGAAGTGTGTTTCTTTCTTTCCAACTGTATCCCTCTGTTAAACAAAGTATCACCTTTCCTTACAACCCTTACCTGACAGTAGAGTTAGGGGAAACGTCCTAGCTGGAGGCCTACTGCAAGACTAGTAAGAAGAAACCCTTCTTCCGCTAAACCACTTTTGCCATTGACTTCCCCCAGGACAAATTTCGTCCTCAGATCTGGTCTTTCCTGACACATGTTGTCCACCTGGCAGCAAGGTCAAAATCATGTAATGCAGAATCTGTTAATCAGAAGCAGGTGTATCCACACTTACTGTCACAAGTAGAAAAACAAGTTGATGTTTAACAGGAATAAATGAGGAAAGAGGGAAGTCTTGGAGAACCGCATCTGGAGAAATAATACAAGAAAGTGTCCCCATATTAACGGACGACAAAATTATGGAAGCAGTGTCTTGCAGGAGCCCCACTGTGACACAGAGGAAGCATGCAGAGAGCATGATGATGAAAACCCACATTCACAGAACGGCAATGAAGGGTAACTCTCCCTGTGTCTCAGGAGCTTGGATCCACGGGACAGAAATATAGGGAGCCTCTTGGTGCCTGAGACAGGACATCCCCGGGGCCCTTTCTCCTAACCTCATCCCACCTCCCATTGTATATAGCAATGGGGGTTCAAAAGAGAAGGTGGATCCTCTAGACTCTTCCACGGAGCCCCTACCCAAGAGTCAGAACAATACATGGCTGCTGAGCCTACAAAGATACCTCTTCGGAAAGGCGAATGCTTAAATACTAGATATAGTATATCCGAGTCACTATAAACATGTAAGAATCTTTAATATTTATGATGCTGCCAATGCCATTTATCCCATGTCTGGTACTTTAACGACAAAGGTAATGACAACAATAACAAATGCTAAGTGTAGTCTTCAAGTCTGACGAGGGTTACTTTACCCCCCAGAGCACTGAATTCTGGGGACACTCCAAACTCACCGTCTGAAACTGAGCTTCCTCGGGTCTCCTGGGGGGACCGAGCTGGTGTTCCAGCATGCATTTAGGAAGGGATTCAGGATGCAGACACGAGGCCACCTTATCGGCATTAATCACTATGGTGATGAGCACCTTAACAACACTTAAGATAGTCAGGCTGATAATCCACATAAAACCACACAAACTAGTTAATACTTCGAAGGTTTCCTCGTCACCAGCTGGTGCCACCTGAAGGAAGACGCCGGGTCACCGCTGCCGGCACTGGCTGCTCCGGAGGGGTCCCGGCATGTCTGAACCGGGCAGAAAAGACAAAATACGTTCGAGACAGCGGCCAACACCTGCCAGTCAGTTCAGTGCCGCGGAAGAGCTGGAAAGCGCCTACACAGAAACAGCCCGCGCCCTTTCCCCGGCCGCTACCCAGCGTCCAGCCCGGCAACATGGTGCGCACGCCGCGACAGCACCCGCGGCGGGGCGCGGCGCGCGCCGCGCATGCGCTTCACCACCCCGG